>OY728140.1:1919154597-1920404597 GCA_963277665.1 Viscum album | reverse complement strand
ACAAGTATTACTTGTTTGTAAAAATATCAGTTTGACTATCATTTTGTAATTAATATGACAATTTTTAAATGGGTTTTGTTTCATCTAGATTGTAGAGTAAATTCTATTTGAAACCTTGATTATCATGCTGGATGGTTTTCGAACATTATTTATGGGATCTATATGAGTTGATATAATCTAGGGAAATTTATATTAGTATAGGGTTGGTGGTAATAGTATAAGAAGATGGTGAAATGTATAGTCAAGGAAACCAACCATTGAACTACACTATGAATCAAGTTTTATGTATTTTAGATAAGATGTTTTTGGTGATATGTCAATGGTGAAGTTGATTTTTTATATGGTTTGGTTGTAGGGTTTTTGGATATAGTTTTCATGTAAATTTTGATATAATAGGATTCAAACCACCTATAAAATCTCATTTTTGAGATGATGGATATGGTCTGGTTATCATCAAGGATATTTTCAAGGAAAATATTGTATATCTAAGTTTGTATCTGCTATGGTGAGTACATGTTTTCTTCAGATCAGTGCATTTAAATAAATATGTGTACCTAATTTTAACAAATATTCTCATGGTTATTATGATGAATTAATTTTGGTAACTACAGTGATTGATTTTATACCATAGAAGCAGTATTTTGAAAGGAACTTATTTCAGTTTGAGGTGTCATGAATTAGAATAAGATTTTGTTACCTGATTCTTATGGTGGGATTCAAAATGAGATTTATGATGTTTTGTATGATAACACCATATGTTTCAGAGGATATATGGGAATGGTTATGAACTATCTTAGTGTTTTAGAAGTTAATTTCATGGATGGCTTCTCTTTCAATGGTTCAAGTACCTTTCATTCAATGTAATGCTCTGGAATAATGTTTTGATTTTGGAAAGAGAAAAAAACTATCAGACAATAATTAATAACTTGGGAAGGTTGGGATGTCAAGATATATTCCCCCAATACGTTTTAGGGAAGATACTTTTTATTTTGGGGAGGTTTTAAAATCTTATTTCAATATGGGTGGAAATTCCTAAAGGAATTTTGGGTTTTTATATATTAGAATTTCCATTTTGAGAATTGAGCCTTCGCCCCCATATTAAAACTTTTGGGGCCTCTAACTATTTTTTCTTATAGAATCATAGTTACATTGTTGTATATAGGTTTTTAAGGGCAGAAGATGGATTCCAAATCTACATTTGTAGGTATCAGCAAGTTGTGGGATTTTAGGTTCCACCATTATGTTTTATGTGGCCACATACTAACTAATAGGCTAGTACTAGCTAGAAAAATAGAATTATATTTAAAAATATTCAAAATTTATCCTTTAGTTTTTTCTAGGGTCCAATTCCCCTCCTCACCCTCACTAAGATATGGTACCCAATTAGTTGATCCTCTACCCATATAGATATTTTTCAATTTATTAAGATCTAATGGTTTTCTTCATGGTGATTTATTGTTTATTTGACCCCAATTTCCTTTCCCATTCCAGTTTGTCTATAATCACTTTATTATATTCTTCTATATTTTGGTTTTTTATTTCTAATTCAACTAGGGAATTGGTGATATATATTAGTTGGTATGTGGTTTTCCTCAAACTAGGTACGGGGACACCTTGACACAATATCCTCATGACATTGTAAATATTTTTAATGATGTATGATTGTTTTTGTAAATTGTATATTATTTTTCTATTAATTAATTTAAATTGTTATCTTTTCTAATATCAAATGATATTTATTTTCCCCGATACTATATCAATACTACATTGCGGACCATCCATGGGTGGTTTATTAAATATTCACCAAGATGAGATGGATTATTGAGTTTAAAAAATGTACTCTTATTTTATGTTCTTTTTATAATTAGTTATAATGGGATTAATTAATTTAATTGGAATATTTGACAACGGTTAGAGTGAGTTAGGGAATTTGGTGGTTAGATGATATCTAATTGAGATATGATTTCTCTTATAAAGGATTAAATATAATATATTTAGAATCATGTTAAAATTGGATAATTCATGACTATGGTTTTTATTACTTTAACTACAACCATTTCATTATCAATTATTTTATATACATTTTTTATTCTGTCTCACCATGAATGAATATTGACCAATAAAATTATAAATTTATACATTAAATAAAATATTCCCGCATCTTATTAAATTATTTTATAAAAAATATATCTATGTGGAATGAACATAAAATGTGACATGCACTACTGTGGACTAATGTTGACTACAAGGAAGCCCATGACATAAGGTGGATATGGGATTATATGGATAAATACATGAAATATGATACTTTAAACTAAATTCATTGGATTTCATTTAATAAATTGAAATAAATAATGATTAGATGCCCATATATTGAGAACATTAATAAAATAAATATATAGGAGCCAAATGGATGAGTGTTTATAGACCTAGCAATCCATAGTGGGCACTCTCAATTAGAACTCGAAGGTCATTCATTTGAAGGAAGGACACGAGTTTCATACAACATTACACTCAAAGACATTGTAATTATTTTATAATAATGTTTATACATATCTTGTGTGGGTGGGTCGTATATGAGAATTATTAATTTTTTCCATGCTTATGAAATCATGAGATACGTTGTAGCCATTGGCAGAACTGAAATTACCTGATAAGTCATATATGAATTTTTCCATATATTAAATAGATATTGTATGATATTACAATTTATTTTATGTATGCCTATGACGATACTAAGGTATTGTTGTGCGAGGAATTGAGATTAAGGACCCCATGTAGGGTACTTATTATATAATGCAACTGATGGGACCCGTGTAGGGTGACTATGTTTAGTGGTTATCTTGAGATTCCTGTATATAGTTTCTTTACTATTTTATTATTATTGGATTCTAGTATGTTCCTTGAAAACACAAATAATAGGTAATGGTTTGTAATGGTCACATGTTACACCTTAAAATTTTCATTTATATTTTTTTTCATGTTCAGCTAAGGTGAGTTGTGTCATTGTTTTGTGAATCCAAAAGTTATTTTATTTGACTAGTTTTGTATATTTCTACTCATAACTGAGATGTATAATTACATAGAGGGATCATTGACATGGTATGAACCCTTAGGTATTTCTTGATAAGAAATAAAAAAATAATCTTAGGCAGATCATGATTCATTGGGATGCCTTGATCATGATAGAAATGTATAATTGGTAATATTATTGGCAAATACATGTATTTAGAGTCAATACATTATGGTGATGTAATTAAAAGGTTATTTGAGCTTTATCTCAGTGGGATTAGTAATGTGGGGGATTATGTCCTATTAACTTCTGAGGTGTGTAATCTACCACTATTTGATCAATACAGCTATATGATTGATGGATGAGTGAATTTTTTTATGCTCTCCCGGATAGGGTGATACCATGTGGACAAATGGATTTATATCTTTTTAGGGAAAGATATATTTAATGGAGTAGATATTCATGTATATATTATTTAGATTGACATCTAGGCCATTGTCATGGTTTAACAGGTGCATCATGTCTTGAGTAATTATCAACTTGTACCATGGTGGATTAGGTTTTAATATAATTATACTATATTTCAAGACAATATGACATATTATAAGACACCCAAACACTAGTAGAATTAAGTATGGGTGATCGAGGAGTTATTCCTGAGGATCGATATTGGTTATTTTTTAAAAATTTATATATTAAATTTTAATATTATAGTTTATCACTTCACATCCACATATCATGCTAATTATGGGTAATGTACGAGACAACATTAATGGTTCACTACTATGTTTTGTACCCACACATTACCCAAGAAACCATTTCTCTGGGCAACATGAGTAGAATTTTGTTATTGTAGGTTCATGGTGGGATGGTAGATTTTATTAGATCATTCAATTTGATATCATGGATGGTGTCTAGAGTCTTAGATAATATTAATCTTTGGTATGTAGTAGATCCTATGGTAATTTTATTTTATTCCTATTTTTTGTTTGTATATGAGGTCAATAGAGTAGGTGACCATAAGCCACATGAATTCACAATGCATTTTAGTAGATATAATATAGTTTATTTTTTGTGTATTGTGTTTATGCAAAAATGTTGAGGTTTTTTTATCTTTTATTATGCACTATGATATGAGGGTATAGTATTATTAAAATTATATCATAGACCCCCGCTATAATTCAAAAACCTATGTTGTCTAGGAATCCATATATAAGGTACTACAAAATGAGCTTACAAGTTATAGTTCATAGTGAGTCTGGATAAGAAATTTTAAATTTTGTTTTCCCTAGGATTAATATTATTACTAAGAACATCATCAAATTTGACACTGTTTCTCCATTAGGTTCTCAGCTCCCACTCCCATCATATTAAGCTTATAATTTGGAAAATTATTAATTTTACCCCCACATAGGTTGTTGGTTTGGTTTTTCCTATTTTAAAATATTTCATATAAACTGTGAATTATGGAAAATAATACTAAAATTAATAAAAATATAAAATGTATGATAATGAAATTTTAAAGAATAAATCATAAATGGAATGCATATAATTACTTATGACTTTCTATTTTTTAATATACATTAATATTATTATATTTCCATTTAGGATTTATAATAATTTCATAAAAATGACTAGACTTTTATTTAATTAAAATAATGGAATACCAGGATCCATGTACATACTATTAAAATAATTTTATTGTAAAATTCCATAGAACAAACCCCATAAATATACAGGTGTAAAATCTCTGGGATATTAGATTCCCAATACATCATATGGAGTATAAATTAAATTTTCAATATATTGATATAAATAATATTCTAATAATATCATTTATTATTTTATTACTGGAGAGGATGGTTTTGGGATCTAAAAAAAGAAATAACATTATCTATAAAGATCAGTAAGGGTAGAACCCATATATTGATGTAAAACATATGAGTTTACATTAATAAAGTAATTTCATATAAGAATTGAATCATATCTAATCGCACTAATGGATTGTATAAATAATACTATATAATAATTTTATATCATCATAATAATGAGACCATATTTTAATACATTAAATCATAATTATATTCCAAGACTATCTTCATTGAATACATAACATATTAGTCATGGAAATTTTCCCGTCAACTATAACTGGTATATCATGTGATTAAATCAATACCCAACACATTATAAGGTCTTATAATTCTAGGACCACCACATACATCATAAAATTTATATAAATTTGTGTTCTATATAAGGAAATGAAATCCTTCGTAAAGTCTAATAATGATAATATCCATATAAAGGAACTACGTCCCAATATGATTTCATAAATAATAACCAAAACATAAATCTCAATGTTTCCCAAAAAATATAAGATTAAATACTTTTGGATGTTAACAAATGAATAAATAATTGTAGGTATTCAATATGGAATTAAGGTAAATAAAAATTCATGAGAATTAAGTACATAATTTGGTACAAAAATCAACTATTGAAATATTGTTTTAATAAATTAGTAATAAAAATTTAAAAAAGGTTTAGAAATAATATTTTAATGGGAATAATGAAAAAAAAAAGAATAATTTTAAATATATTAATTTTTTTTTTTGAAATCATGAAATATAAATAGACAAAAATTAATTATAAATTAATTAGTATAATAAATTTAAATCTTCCTTTTAATTGAGTTTTCATTAATGTAAAGAATAAGAAACTAACTTGAGAAGCTTTTATATCTGCAAAATGGAATGTGAAGATAAACATTTTAATTATATTTGGAAAATATATATATAATATTTTTTTGAAAATGGTAATAATATAGATAAGCATAGGTAAATAGACATAAATAATAACTCAAAATTAATGAGGGTGGATTCGGAGTTCTTATACAATGAAACCAAAATTTCTTGTTATGTGATTCTAACTACCAATATAATAATATTAATTTTAATAAATACTTCATTTATAACCATTTATAATAATACTAATTAACAATTCATTTTTATCTTTTGTGTTTTAATAATAATTCAGTTATTGAATTAAATTTACTCCCACATCCTAAGGATTTTCATTTCATGGTTCCATGGCTGCATCGATTGATTTGTAATGTTGGAAGTTCCAGTCTCCATAACACTATACGAATAAGGATCTGAATAAAAAATATAAATTCCATGTGATTATACCATTAAATGCAGCAATACGAGAAAATGGTATATAGATATTACATAATTTTATAAGGAAACATAATATATTACATAATAATTCACACCCACGAACCATAAATTTATAGTTTATTTTTATACATCATATATAATAAACCAATTTAATCATTGGTCTACATTATATGCCACAAATTCTATCTCTCATTGTAACCTTCATAGAAAGAACCGATATTAAACCATTATTCATAACTTGGGGCAGTTGAAACATAAGAAAGGGTGAGCATTTAAGCATGGATGGGTTAAATACGAGAGATTTCAATTTATGATCATATGAAATCATAAGAAAATCATAACGTCCGGATATCATGATAATAACTTATTAGGTTTACATTGAATTGATCATAGATAATATATCAAGAATAATTGAATAATTCCATAGCGTTTCATAATAAATGTGTCATAATATTTTTGAATCATCATTAATAAATCATGATTCATGAAACACTATAATTATAATAATAAAAATTTATATGATTTTTTTCATAATATTAAGCTTATAAAATATTTATATTATTCAAGGATCTCTACTTCAAACATCTTCACATTTTGAAGAAAGTTGCATAATATAATTGGTTCTCTCCCATATCCACTTATAATTTTTAGATTTTTTTCACTAACCATCCTCTACTATATTTTATCATGAGATAAAAATCATTAACTAATTAAATATATAGATATAATAATATGGTACATCCCATCACATAGACAAAACCATACATATGTGTGTTGTAAGACTATAGAAACCTTCATCATTCAATACTTTCATAACCCTTTGAAATAAAATGTGTATTAAAAATATGTTCTCATCCCAAAATACGAATCCATCCAAATAAGAAACATATATTATATCATTATATCATATCCCTTGTGAAAAATAAGAAATATCAAATAATTATGATACTCATAGAAAATAACATTAATAGAACATTTGAACTATTCTATGAAATAATGATAAAAATATAATTTTAATTTATTTTTCTTATAAATCATAAAATATTGATAAAAACAGTTTATTTTATAACAAACCTATAATAATTAAACAGATTCAACAAATAAATTATTTTTTATAATAGAAAGAAAATATTTTTTTCAGGTAATGTTAAAAGAATGATTCCTTTCACAGTTCCAGAAAAATGATACAAATAACCTATTTGGAATACAATGTTAAAATTATTTTTTTAATAATTTCAAAATAAATCCAAATATGGAATAAAAATTAACTCAAATTATCATAGAATCAATGAAATTTTTATTCTAAAAATAATTATGAAACTAAAATGTTCATCCACAAAATATATAATAAAGTCACATTTTATTAAATATACTTTCTTGATGAATTTATGTAACATGTATATAATGATTAAAGAAAAACATAAAAAAATAAACATTTGTGAATGAAATAATGGAGTTAAATAGATAAATGTCATAAAAATACCATAATGGATATTGAAAGATAAATATTCCCAAATTAAAATTACATTACAACATAAACCCTTACCAAAGTACTAGATTTATTAATATAAAAATAGAAGATTTTATATAATAAATTTATATTAATTATAAATATATTTCATTCATATATTAATACATATATAAAAATATATTATCTCATTAAAAAATTAAATAAAATATTAATTGACAATTTTTCATAAAAATCTACATTCATGTGTTAACTTTTTGGTTTCCCATGCATGTTCAAGTTCAAAGATTCTTATTCTTTCAAAATAGTAATTTTTAATAATATATATAATCAAAAACATGTTAAATGTAACATATTTATAAATTATATATATTTCTATATACATTTATATAAGGTGGTGATGAAAAATTAACTATACCACTTTATGGAAGAAGTAGTTGATATATATGAAAGAGTTTTTTTCATTTTACAATGAAGAAAAATAATGAAATGAAAATAATGTTATATCATTCTTGAATAACAATAAAATAATAAATATTTTATATATACATTAAATCCATGAGTATCACAAGACATGTATGGTGGACAATAAAAATGAATCACGTCGTTTATTCGTGGTGGTAGAACACATATATGCATGAACATTGTTATCATTTCACATAATATATAAATGTGGTAAGAATTCACTACACCATTAATATAAAAAAATTATTATAGTATTTAAACATATTTAATAATTTTATGTTGTTTATTGATGATTCAAAGGAGTTATAAGAAGAAATAATGAAATATTTGTTGAAGATGATGATATTTTCTTTGAGAAACTTTAATTGGAACTCTTCTTGAGGACTCATGTGGTTTTCTTTTAAAACAGAATCACCTATAAATCTAGGGTATATGGGTTGAATATATATATGTTTGTATGTATAAAATCCTGAAATATTTACAATTTTATTATAGGATTGACAATATAAATAACTATCAAATACAACCAAAGGATTAAAAGACCTCGGGTCTTTGGAAGACTCAGTATCTAAAAATGAATCATTAATGAATCATTATTTTAATATAAATATTTATATCCTAAATTCCTTTTTTCATCTACTATTGTATGTTATAACCTAGGTAATACATAGGAAAATATTTTTTATAAAAATAAAAGTAAGGTAATAAATATGATAAATAAACATAATATTTGAGTCAAATGAATACAACGATATCAAAAAAGAGAAGGCTCATTAGTAATTGCATTGGATCCTAAAATAAAGAAATTGGTATCAAAATATCATGGAAATGTTGTAAATGTGGTAGTAACACAAACACCTACATAAGAGTAAGTCATGGCTAAATACCAAGACAACATCACATGGTGTCCAAAGTCCATCTTTCAACTATGTTTACTTTTTAATCCCTTACATAACAGCTCCTGAGAAAAATTATTATCCAATACATCATATCTCTAAATGGGAGCATCGATAATAACATGTCCTTGATTATTTATTCATCAAAAATGAAATAAATCATAATTCATAATCATAAAACATATATAGGGAAAGATAATTGGTGGCGAAATCTTTCCATATATCCTAATCAAAAGGTGTTTCTTAAATAAGGCCCTAGAAAAATGACTATATGGATTGTATTACCCCTTAAAATTAAGTGATAAATCTATAGGTAAAAATGTGGGAGACATAATGATATAATTAAGAAAAATTTCATAACATTAAAGAGGGTGAGAAGTTGAGTTTGATATAGAGTGATCATAACACAAAGAAAGGTTGGATCAGAGAGAACCCTTACCTTGATCCAGACTTGTTACGTTCATTCTTTAACATTATGAATTACAAAATCAAAATAATTACTCAATTTATTTAAATCCTATTTAATTATTATTATTGATTTTATTTTATTTTTCACCTTGTCATATTATAATACATGATCAATTAATTTCACATTTGATGTTTTTAAGATATTTAACTCATATATCCAAAAGGACTTTGATAGATTGAATGTAGTAAAATAGGACACTATTACATCATCTCAAGAATAATAATCATGAAATTATTTTATGTTTTACAAAAATATTTTACTTTTAAAACAAATCATGAAGGGTGGTTATAAAAAATAAACAATGTTATAATCATGGGGAGTGTAGGTTGTACATACAAGTAAGTAACATTTCCATTTTACTTTAATAATATTGGAAAGAGTTTAAGAAATATTAAATAATTAATTAATTGTTATTATAACATAAATAAAATGTTATTTAATTAAATACACTTATTTACTCAAGAAATGTGATGCGTAAATGAATTACGACTGATATTGATTCATTGAGATTATAATCAACTCTTATGCATGAAAGAAATTATCTATATTCCATTAATATAATGTTAAGAATATATTTGATATATTAATTTTTAAAAATGAATGAAATATCAAGAATTATATATATATTCATAAATAAAAATAATTATAAATATCCCAATAGGTTATACAAGAAAAAATTGCATTAGTACACCATGAGATATTCTTCTACCCAAATGAATGATGGTTTCATTTCACATATTATGGAAGAAGATATAGATGTAGGATATGAAATCAAAATAATAAAATATCAACATAATTGAGATACATATTTTATTATATCATATTATTTGAATAATATTTCATATAGGTGGGATGATAAATAAAACGTAAACACTTGTTTAAGAATTATATCTCTTCTTCAGACAACATATTTATGTTTAGATAAAAATCCATCATATGAGGGATTTCTAACAAATATATGGACTCTTGGTCATGGTGATGGATGTAAATAACAGATTTGGTGATGTATTAGCTTTTCTACAATGTCACAGAAATATCTTATATTTTTTTTTAATTAAATCGAATTATTTCGAGACCGCTAAATCTGACTACGTGTGATTCTGAGGCTCGGAGTACCCGGGATTATCCATCAATGTTTTGTTAAGATTTAATTAGTGCTCAAGTAGTTTTCCTAAAAAAGTACAATATCTCCTAAATGGTTACTCAGATTAGAAATATGAGGGAACTGTTGTGCTCAAGATGGTGGTTTTACCCTATGCAAGACTTACGTTTAGTCGGTGCGAGCATCTTCTAATAAAACACAAAAATTGAATAACCATAAATAAAATAATTAAATAAATTTATTTTAGTTTTTTAAATGATTATAACTAAAAAATGGAAACTCAGATTAAAAATCCAAGATCACCACTAAACTCATGAGGGTATGCTTTTTTAAGGATGATATTAACATTGGTTGGAGAAATCCATCAGTGAAAGTTATATTTTGGCCATAAATAAGACAATTAAGTTGCAATTATTTTATTGTAAATATCATAACATAAAAATGGAAACTCGTATTGGTAATTTGAGAGTACTTTTGGGTTTATTGGGGCGTGTTTCACTTGGGCAGAGCCTAACCGTGACCTGCACGGGTCGAGGGAAACTGTTAATAATTTTCCAAACTTTTTTTCAAGTACGTTCAGTAAACACATTAGCGGCATTTTTTAATATTTGAACCAGTGCTCGGAATTGAAATCTAAGGATACTGTTGAACTCACAATGTTGATATTTGCTTAAGTAGACCTTCAACTCACCCATAGTAGGTCGAGGGGTGAAGTTAGTTTTCCGTATTTTCATGGGAGAGTAAAAAGAATAAAAATAAAATAAAGAAAAAACTTTTATTTTATTTTCTTGAAACCAGAATTTTTATTACTTGGTGGTGGGGACCACCCAAACTCCTCCTTAATGTGGAGAAACTTCTGATTTTCCCCCAATTTAATGATCCAAATTTAAATTCTTAGTTAATAAACTTAATTTATTATGTTGGCTCCTCACCTTTATTGAGGTTGGGAATATTTTTGGAAAGGGGAGGCTTGGGAGAGCTTCGGAGAGCATCCTCCAATGAAGAATGAACCTCCAACGAAGATGACGCACGACCTCAGATCGAAAGTGTATTTTTGGAGCAATGAACGTCAGAAACTTCATCATCTTCATCTTCATTATAACGACACCCCAATCGGATGATCAAGTTATGGGTTTTAATTTGATGTATGATTAAATATTTTTATCGATTCTTCATATACTTGATTCACGACAATGATGACCAAACAAACATGGCCATCGATCCACACTTATACCTTGATTCATTTCTTACATTCTTTGTGTGTTCTTAGACACCAAATAATTAAGCATACTAAAAACACAATGTTTTGTTGAGAGTGACTTATAGACGTAGAGATCTCAACCTGAGGATTGGGAATATGCGAACATCATATTTCTTCTGGCATTGAATGAAGTTGTGATAGCGCGTGGAAGAATGCGGCAGCCGACACGCCGGCCGGCTGCATGGAAGAGGGTGGTGCGCATATGTGCCACCGGTAGAGGAGAAGGATGTGGGCCATCGGTTGTGGTGGTATGCCTAGGAAGACATCCATGGGAGGAGCGACGTGCATCCACACTGCTGGAAGGAGGGTCAGTCGTATCGGTCGGTCATGTCGCGCTGAGTTGTACCGCTCTGGTGTGTCCCGCGCGCCAGCCAAACGGTCCGCTAGACCATTTGGGTAAATGAGGGGGGATCTCCTCCAAGGTGTTGGTTAGTGAGGACCCTTCCACAATGTGCCACATGACAGTGGGGCGCACCCAGCGGGCCACTCCAATGGGTCGCACCGTAGTGGGCCACGTCCAGCAGGCTGTGCCGGGACGCCCCCTTCAGGGGCTGGGCCATACCATGGCCCTGTGGGCCCAGCCCGCCACGAATCTGGAAAACCAGGCCAGACCCGGATTGGGTCAGGCAGCCCAAACCAGTTCAGGCAACCCGAACCGGGTCAGGTTAGACCAGGCCAGGTCGGGTCGGCCAAGCCCAGGTCGGGCCAGGTCGACCAGACCCAGTCCCATCTAGACCTAGATACTTCTTTGTGTCCATATCTTGAGAACGGAACATCTGTTAGATGAACCATTTGTGGTGCCAGAATAAAGGATCGAGATGGTGCTTTTATTATACTCCACTTGAGTTTTGGATAAAGTTGGAGTACAGCCAGGTTGGATCGAACCCGAATCCAACAGGGCCCCCAAAACAGAAACGCTGATAACATACAGATCGTGCATCCGATTGATGCACCATCTATTGAGTTGGAACCCTTATGACTTGGAAGATCATCACATTACTTCTTTTTGAGTCTTAGTTCTAGTTGAAATATTACTAATGGATTGAGGAGTGGTTCTCCCAGAATCAAGCGTGCTCTGTGTGGGAATCCAGGGGCTAGTAGTGAGGTGGAGGTTGGAGACAGAACATACAGAGGTCAGTATCAAGAAACTATCTTTGGTTCAACACTGATCATGTGTGGATCAAATCCTATGTTGGAAAATAAAAAATGATCCTATGTGGGTCAGCGCATACCTATCCCATGTCTGTCAGATCCAGTGTGGGTTAGCGCTTAGTGATCCAGTGTGGGTCAGCGCATACCGATCTTGTGTGGGTCAGATGTTGTGTGGATCATTGTGGGGGTTAGTAGCTATCAATCTTGTGTGGTTCAGACTCTTTATGCTCATCAGTAGTGCCTCTTGACAGAATATAATGATCTATCTTCACCACTAATCATTTGTACTTCTATACTTCATTGAAAACCTTATTTTGAGCTGATTCATTTTACCTGTGTGGTACTTCTGGCTTCGTAGTGTTACCTGTGTGGTACTTCTATCATCGTGGTGGCACCTTTGTGGTACTTCTAGCATCGATCTGTTACCTATGTGGTACTTCTAACTTCGTGGTATCATCTTCATGGTGTTACCAGTGTGGTACATCTATCTTCGTGGTGTTACCTGTGTGGTACTTCTAGTTACATGGTGTTACCTGTGTGATACTTCAATCTTCATGGTGTTACCTGTGTGGTACTTCTATCTTCGTGGTGTTACCCGTGTGGTACTTCTAGCATCGTGGTGTTACATGTGTCGTACTTCTACCTTCATGGTATCATCTTCGTGGTGTTACCTATGTGGTACTTCTATCTTCGTGGTGTTACCTGTGTGGTACTTCTAGCTTCGTGTTGTTACCTATGGGGTACTTATATCTTCATGGTGTTACCCATTTGGTAATTCCAGATTTGTGGTGTTACCTGTGTGGTTCTTATACCTTCGTGGTTTTGTCTTCGTGGTGTTAACTGTGTGGTACTTCAATCTTTATGGTGTTACCTATGTGGTACTTCTATCTTCATGGGGTGACTTGTGTCGTACTTTTATCTTCACGGTGTTATAAGTGTGGTACTTTTTCCTTCGTGGTGTTACCAATTTGGTACTTCTATCTTTGTTCTGTTACATGTGTGGTACTTCTACCTTTTTGGTGTTGTCTTCGTGGTGTTACATGTGTGGTACTTCTATATTTGTGGTGTTACCTGTGTGGTACTTCTACCTTCGTAGACTAACCTTCGTGGTGTTATCTTTGTGGTGTTACATGTGTGGTAATTCTAACTTCATGTTTTTACCTATGTGGTTCCCTTCATTCAGGTATATGATGAGAATATATTGAAAACTTATATATATGTATGGTCATATACCTAAGTAGAGTTGATGTCTTGCTTTGTGGTTTTACCTTTGAGGAACTCTAGGAGACCTACGGGGATCTTGGGGTCCCTATTGAGTATCATTATACTCACCCCTGGACTGGCTTCACCCACACCTTGTCATTTTTGCTACAGATGATGTACAACGTTGATCGAGGTTGAGGGATCTAGGACTGGATGGTGCTCGGAGGTGGAACATTTAGTGTGACATGACGTGGAGGAGACTGACGGATGTGGAGTGCTGAGGAGGTGATCTGTACCTACCCTACAGGTTGGAAACTCGGAGGATGATCGAGTAGCTATTTTCCTTTTTCTTTAAGTTGTATTGTACTTTCTGTCGTACTTGTACATTTAAAGTTGGGATTTTATTCCAGCTGCTTTTTTACTTTCATAACTCTTTTACTATAGGAGCTTACTTTTTCGTTGCATATTATTTCATTCTAGTTTGTGTGGTTTCTTCTTGTTGTGTTCTTAGTCTATGTGTCCGTACAGGTTAAAATATAAATTCCTTCCCATTTAAGGGAAACCCCTTTCTAGTTCTAGTCTCCATCCTCTGGCTTATGGGAGGTGGGCTTAGGGTAGTCATGGAATAGGCCCGAGGGACGGGTCGTGATAAAGTGGTATCAAAGGAGTTCAGTTCAACTGAAGAACTAGGACTATGATCATATCTGTGTGGAAATATTGTTAATTTTTATGAGTGTGGTTTTTTGTTTGGGGAATCCCGTGATGGTGTGGCGGATGACCTATCCATACACCAAGACCCTGAATTCTAATTTCTGACTCAACGTAAGAAACCACTGATTGTGTGTGTTTTTAAAAAAAATTATTTTAATTTCTCTGGAGTGAGCTCCCCATGTATATCTTAATGACCATGGTACAGTTGTTCCATATCGAGATTCCACCAGGAATACATCTACCAAGGTTTCCTTAGAGAGTATGTGATAAAGGCCCCCGAGCAATGAGGCCACGGTGCAAGGACCTCTTACGGAGTTATCACCCTCAGGTGGTGTACCATCAGCCCCACTACCCATTGGGAAGTCATTGCCACTGGCCCACTAGCAGAGGGTGCTTGCTGACGGAGTGTGTTGCATGAGTTTTGGTGGTAGAGGCCTCTGAGGTTCTGAGAAAAGACAGACCCACAGGAGGCTGAGGACTGGATGGAGGCTGTGGATAGAGTTTTCCAACTATTTGAGACACCAGTAGAGCATATGGTGATCTTAGCTTCTTGTCTTTTCCAACGAGTGACCATGAGGATGGTACACATAGTGATAAGGCTTCAGTATGTTGAAAGTTTCCCGAGATAATACCTTTGGGATGTGTGTCAACTATATCCTTACTCGTTGGTCAGTAGTTACATTCGGTGGTACCAGTAGAGGACACATTTAGGCTTAGTTCCTTATACGAGTTTCAGCATCAGATACCCCTTAGGATCCGAGGAGATCCCGACTCACAGACAGTTGGGGACTGGATTGAGTAGGTGGCTGAGAGTTCTCTAGAGCTTCTATAGCTTCGGTATAATGACATGTCGGTAGAATAGTATTCATTGAGGAAAACCGACAATTCCTGTTACTTGATGAATACGATATGATTAGTGCATCAGGGCTCTAAGTTTCGAGTGCGGTGTGTTTAATGACATCTAAGCCATCACTATTCTTCTATGCATTACAACAAATGTTTGGGTGCTAGAGAGAACCTTTTTGGTTGAATGTTCTTTGGCTGAGTGGATACAGCTAGTGAATGTTAGTATTGGGAAATCTAGAAACTGGCACCAGTCTCAGAGACTTGGACATGTAAAAATGATTTGGGAAGAATAATTTTTAGGGACAGATGAATCTGTATGGCTGCAGACGTCGAAGAGAAGTATGGAAAGTATCATGAGGTGGTGTAAATTTCAACATGTTATAACCACCCACCTTTATTGTCCCCCCATGATCACGGAGCTGGAGGACAGGGGAAGGGAGTGGCTGCATATGGTCAAGGAGTGCAACCCAAGGTCAATAGGAATGATTCTATGAATGGAATATGTCTACTACTAGTTGCCGTATTAATAGACATTGGTACCAATCATTCCTTCCTCCACGAATCTTGTCCAAGACCTAGAGTTTCTGGTTAATCAGTTGACTTGACCCTCATATTTGGAGAATCCTTTGGGAGGAGAATCTATAATCACACTTATGTAGATGAGGTGATCTTACCCTTGAGGCGATAGTTTTGGTTGGAACCTCTTGGTGGAAGTGTCAGGGCCTTACAATGTTAGTTTTGGTATGGACTGGATATCCACAATTCATACTCAGATTGACCATATTAGGAAAAAATGTTGTGTTTTACCGAAAAAGTTTGAATGGGATTTTCCTTGGTCGGTGAAAAAGGAAACCCAGGCAGCATAGGATAAACTCAAGCATAGGAGAGTGCAGCTGATCACTCTTGAGTCAGCCAAACATACCCTCGTGAAAGCAAGAGTTTTCAGTTTTCAGTTTCAAATAGCAGTGGTAGAGTTTGTATCACGATGCCTCCCTTATTAGCAAGTGAAGACTGTTCAAAGCTAGTATAAGTCTTATGACGACAACAGGAGGTAGACCATGTCTTCATACGAGTATCACCTTGACTAGGTTTGCAAATATTTGGCTGGGACAACAAGTTCTCTTCGAGGTTCATTGGACCTTTCTAGATTCTCAGCATAGTGGACGAGGTGGTGTACCGTCTATCTCTATCCAAACAGATGCACTGGGTGCATAATGTTTTCCATGTGTCAAAGCTAAGGATATGCGTGCATGATCCATCACACGTTTTTAACTAGGGTAAGTTGTATTTTGATGATGGGGTGAATTTTAAGGATTTTCTAGTGGAGTTTGAGGATCGACAGGAGTAGGTCCTTTTTGGGTGGTCGATACCTCTGTTGTGCATTCGGGAGCAGTATAAGAATCTATAGGAGAGCACCTGGGAGGAGGAGGCTTATATCTGTGCTCATTACCCCCATTTTTTTCTTTAGTCTATATTGTGTCTTTCCGAGACATAAATCCATAAGGTGTGGAGAATGTAATGTCCCGAAAATTCTGTATATTTTTATTAATTATATGGAATTATTTCAAACCGAAAAATCTAACAGTTCATGATTCTGAGGCCCGGAGTGCCTGAGATGATCCGTAGAATTATTGTTAAGCATTAATTAGCACGCATAAGTAGTTTTACTGAAAAAGTGGAATAACTGTTAAATGGTTACTTGGATAAGAAATCTGAGGGCACTGTTGCGCTCAGGATGGTGGGTTTACCCAAGGTGCGCCTTATGTTTAGTCGGCGCGGGCCTCCTATGATAAAACCTAAAATGGAATAAACATAAATAAAATAATTAAAGTTATTTTATTTTTCAAATGATTATAACTTACAAACGGTAACATGGATTAAGAATCCAAGACCACTGTTGAACTCATGAGGGTATGCCTTATTTATACAGATACTAACATTGGCCGATGCAAGCCACCCGTGACTATTAGTATTTAGACATAAATAAAATAATGAAGTGAAAATTATTTTATTGAAAAATTTATAACATTTAAATGGTAACTCGGATTGATAATTAGAGAGTACAGTTGGGTTTGTTAGGGCATGTTTCACTTGGGAAAAGTCTAACCATGACCGGCGCGAGTCACGGGTGACTGTTAAAATGTTTTCAAACTTTTTTTTAGGTACATTTAGTAAACGCACAAGCAGCGTTTTGTAACTCTTGAACCGATGCTCGGAATTGAGATCTGAGGATACTGTTGAACTCACTGCACCGATATTCACATAAGGAGACCTTCACCTCGACCACAGCAGGTCAAGGATGGAAGTTAATTTTCCAGATTTTTGTGGGAGAGTTTAAAGAATAAAAATTAAAAAAAACAACAACTTTTTTTTCTTGAAACCTCCATTTTGAATACTTGGTGGTGGGGACTACCCGAACACCCCTTTAATGTAGGGAAACTCTTGGTTTTTATCCAATTTAATGATCCAAAATTAATTTATTAATTGATAAACTTCATTTATTATCTTGGCTCCTCACCATTCTTGAGGTTGGGAAAATCATTGGTAAGGGGAGTCTTGGGAGAGCTTTGGAGAGCATCCTCCAATGAAGAACGAACCTCTGATGAAGATGACCCATGAGCTTGTATCTCGATCGTGTTGCAGGAGTAATGAATTTTAGTTTCTTCATCGTCTTCATCTTCTTCCTCAAGACACCTCCAACAAACAATCAAGGTAGAGGGTTTTAATTTTAACTATAATTAAAAAAAATTATTCTTCATAGTCTTGATTCATGACGACGATGACCAAAAAATAATGGTCATCGATCTGCACTTATACCTAGATTGATTTCTTACTTTTTTCATGAATTCTTCGACACCAAATAATTAAGTGCAATAAAAACACAAATTCTGGTTGAGAGTGACTTATGGATGTAGAGATGTGGACCCGAGGATTGTGAATATGTGAAATTAATATTTTTTTCGGGATATGAACAAAGCTGTGATGGAACATAGAAGAAGACGGCAGCCAGAACTCAGGCCGACCGCGTGGAAGAGGGCAGCGAGCGTCTATGCCACCATTAGAGGAGAAGGCTGCAGGCCATCAGCCACAGCGGCACACCAAGGTGGATGATAACCGATCATCCGTGGGAGGAGCAGCCTCTGTTCATGCCGATGGATGGAGTGATGGCCACGTTGTGCCGAGCGGGACCGCTCTGGCGGGAACCACGCGCTAGCCGAACCGTTTTCTGGACAGTTCAGGTAAACTATGGGGGGGAGGGGGTTTCTCCCCTCCCGGGTGTCGTTTAGGGTAGACCCTGCCATGAAGGTCCACCCAACCGTGAGCCACACCGCGGTCCGTGCCCAGCAGGCTGCTCCGAGCTGGCCGCATCGCAGCGGGCCGCGCCGAGCACCGGTCGGGCCGTGCCCAGTAGGCTAGGTCGGGCCTCCGCCTTCATGGGTCGGGCTGGACCATGGCCCATCTGTTCGGGCTCGACTTGGCCCATGCCATCCGGGTCGCATCTGCCTAGGCCGGGTCCGCCATACCGGGTCGGATAGGACCCGGGCCCATCTGGACCCTGATACGCCTTTTGTGGCCAAATATCGAGAACCGAGCATCTGTTTGACGAATCGTCTAAGTATCAAGAATACTTGGATCAAAATGGTCCTTTTAGTGTAATCCACTTGAGTTTTGGATAAAATTGGATTACGGCCGGGTTGGATTGAACCTAAATCCAACCAGGCCCCCAGAACAGAAAAGCTAATAACTTACAAACCGGGTGTCCTATTGGTGAGTTTTCTGTTGTGTTGGAACCCTTATGAACTAGAAGATAATTAGGTTACTTCATTATGAGACATTATTCTGGTTGAAATATGACTGACAGATTGAGGAGAGGTTCTCCCAGAATCAAGTGTGCTCTGAGTGGAATCCAGAGGCTGATAGTGAGGCGGAGGTTTGAGACAGATCATACGGAGGTTAGTACCGAGTGATCCTATGTGGGCCTTCACCGATCCTGTGTGGGTTAGCACTGAGCGATACTTAGTGTGTCAATGCATACCAATCTTGTGTTGTTCAGATCCTTTGTGGGTTAGGGATCAGCGATTCTGTGGGGGTCAGCACATACTGATCCTGTGTGGGTCAGATCCTGTGTGGTTTATTTTAAGGGTAAGGACATATCGATCCTGTGTGGTTCAGACTCAGTATAGTCAGTATCAGTGCCTCTTGACAGAATGAGATAATCTAGCTTCACAACTAATCATCTGTACTTCTATACTTCACTGAAAACCTAAATTTGAGCTAAGTCTTTTACCTGTGTAGTACTTCAAGATTTGTGGTGTTACGTGTGTGGTACTTTTATCATCGTTCTGTTATCTATGTGGAACTTCTATCTTTGTGGTGTTACCAGTGTGGTACTTCTACCTTCATAGTATCGTCTTCCTGGTGTTAATTTTGTGTTACTTCTATCTCTATGGTGTTACATGGGTGGTACTTCTAGCTTCGTGGTGTTACCTGTGTGGTAATTCTATCTTCATGGTGTTACATGTGTGGTACTTCTACCTTCGTGGTGTTACCTGGGTGGTACATCTAGCTTCGTGGTGTTACATGTGTGGTAATTCTACCTTCATGGAATTATCTTTATGTTGTTACCTGTGTGGTACTTATATCATTTTGGTGTTAACTTTTTGGTACTTCTATCTTTAGGGTGTTACCTGTGTGGTACATCTTTCTTCGCGGTCTTACTGGTGTGGTACTTCTAGCTTTGTGGTGTTACCTTTGTGGAACTATTACCTTCGTGGTGTTACCTGTGTGTTAATTCAATCTTTGTGGTGTTACCTGTGGGGTACTTCTATCTTTGTGGTGTTACTTGTGTGGTACATCTATCTTTATGGTGTTACCTTTGTGGTACTTCTATCTTTGTTGTGTTACATGTGTGGTACTTCTATCTTTGTGGGGTTACTTGTGTGGTACTTCTTCCTTTGTGGAATTTTCTTCGTGGTGTTACCTGTGTGGTACTTCTATCTTTGTAGTGTTACATGTGTGGTACTTCTACCTTTTGTAGATTTACCATCGTGTTGTTATCTTCTTGGTTTTTCTTGTGTGGTACATCTAACTTTGTGGTGTTACCTTTGTGGTGTCCTTCCCTCATTTATGATATTAGAATATCTTGTTAAATTAAGTATATATATGGGTATATAAATAAGTATATTTGATGTCTTGATTTTTGGTTTTTCCTTTTGTGGAAGTCTATGAGACCTATGGGGGTCTTGGGGTCCCTACTTAGTATCGTTATACTCACCCCTGCACGGGCTTCACCCGCACCTTGTCATGTCAGGTGCGGGCAATGTACAATGCTGATCGAGGATGTGGGAGCTAGGATTGGACAATGCTCAGAGGTGGACCATTCGGTTTGACGTGACGTGGAGGAGACCGACAGACACGGAGTGTTGAGGAGGCAATCTGTACCCACCCTATAGGTAGGAACTTTGTAGGAAAACCCAGTAGCTATTTTCCATTTTCTTTCAGCAGTATTGTACTTCAATTCATACTTGTACTTTTATAGTTGGTCTTGTATTCCCACCACTTTTTACTTTCAACACTCTTTTACTACAGTAGTTTACATTGTGGTTGCATCTTATTTCGTTCTAGTCTGTGTGGTTCCTTCTTGTTGTGTTCTTGGACTGTGTGTTTATACAGGTTAAAAAGGCAATTCCTTCCTGTTTAAGGGATACACCTTTCCGGTGATAGTCACCAGCCTATGGCCAATGGGAGGCTGGCTTGGGGTAGCCACGGCATGGGCCTGAGGGATGGGTAGAGACATTTTTAAACATTAAATTGATGATTATAGTATGGAGGATTGAGTGCACTCATTTATCACTGGTTTAGACGACCCACTAAGATGTTTTGAAAGTAATAAAATAATAAAATATTATATAAACAGAAAATGGCATGACAATTAACCATTAGATAATATTATATCATATCGGGTAAAAATATGGTCATTAAATAATGATTATATAATATTTTAGTTCATTTTAACTAAGATATTTTTAGTTTAACCCCTAGTAAACATGTTTTACCTAAGCATTTTAAGTAAATTTTCATAATTTTTATTATTAATTATGATTGAAAACTAAGTTGAAAATATTACTTCATTTTAATTATTATAATTAAAAAATTTGAATCTATTTTTTCAAATTCAATTAATTGAAGTCGTGTAATTTAATTTATAATTATATCATTATAATGTCGCAAAAATGGTTTTTCAAAAAAATTGATTTTTATACAGAAAAATGAACATACAAAAAATAAAATATAGGTATTATAAAAATGTAATTAATTATATTATATATAACTAAATTATACATTATTTACATATAATTATAATACAATTCATAATGGGACTTTTATATTTCTTAATTTATTGAAATAATTGTAGTTTTATAAATATCTTTATTTTCTACTGTTGACATAAAAACCAATTTTTTTAGAAATATTACAAAACATTACCATATGATAATTTGAAATAATAATTTTAACAATAATATCATTTTTTGAAACAATATATAAATAATTTACCTAAATTAATTATACTACTCTCTCTCAAAAATGAATAAAAAAATATTTTATGAAAACATATTTGTATAGCATATAATGTTGTAAATGAAAATTGAGTGATTATTTAATAATAAATTATCAAAATAATATTAGAAAAAACACAATAAATATTTGTTAACATGTTTATTATTTTTCATTCCATGTAATTACATATCATGATTAAATTTAAAATATTTAAATAATATTATTTCATAGTTCATTTTGGTTTGGTGTTGTATGTCTTATGTAATATCAAATATAGTTTCTTTAAAATCATTGGGTTTTACATTATTCAACATTATGAAATTTCCTACTCAAAATATTATAATAAATATTATGTAAAAACAGGTTTGGGTTTTTTTACAACATATATTCCCCTGTTTCTGATTTCATCTCTTCATATTTATGTTTTCTAAATAATACATTGAGTACGTTAGTTATCTTTCTTGAAAAAACATCATCTATATAGTCTATGATATTCAAAATATTATCCTAATATGATAGATCTTTTTATTACTATACCACCTCTGAATTCATTAAATATAATGGATCTATTATATAATTCTTTAATAGGTACACAAAGAAAACATCACATACTTGAGTAAGTGTTGGTGCGAGATATGGTCAATAATCAATGGATTAGATACGATCAAGAATCTCAAGGGGCCTGGTGAAACAGAGGATTATCTTTCCATTCTTACCAAATATAATTACAGTTCCCAACTATGTCCTTTCACTGACATCATAAAAAATAATCAGTGTTATACATATCTTCCCCTAAGGTGATAAATAACAATCCTTTTGGATGGTTGAGTGAAATTGTTTATTGTTTGAGAACTCAACCAAATAAATATATTGACACCATTCTCCATTTAATTTTATTGGGAATGATCTCAATAATTCTTCAGTTATAATAATAGTCCACTAAGATTAGCCATCGAGTAGGGGGTGATAAGTCACATTGATGTTAAAATCTGTATTTAATGTTTTTTGGATAATCTTCTGGAGCATGGAGGTAAATATCCACTCTTAGTAATATAGAATTCACAACATTGTCACATAAAGACTCACCACCTCTTGGATGCACATGAATTCAATTTAAACCAGGGAAATTTGTCTTAAATTTCAACAATGGAAGAAATAATTGTGAAATGATACACAACAACCAATAAAACCTAATTCCTATAAATTTATTTGGAAGATAAGTAAAAAAATTCCAAAGTGATGTTTTCCATTTCTAAATACATGTGGGCAATAGTTGAATAATTATCTTATACATTTTCCTTTTAGTAATTACTTGTTGAAATACGAGACACTTTGATTTATATTATATGACCCCCTTCTTCATATTGTACAACCAACAGTTCCCTTGAAGATCTCTATACATCTTTATTATCCCATGGTAGATGGAGTTGGTTGAGAAATGTACATCATTCAATATCTTGTTATTTAATATAGGATTTGATGTTTCTAATAGTCATGAACAAAAAGATAAAATTTCATCTTAATCAATTCTGAACTCCCAATTTTTCCCTTTTCGTATAGCATCCACCGTCTTTTGAATTTCTACATCATCTCTTTGAGAATCCATAGTATTCTCTAGAAGGGATGGTTGGCCAATAATTTATGCATGGTACGATGATGTTACTCCATTTATGATTCCCATTTACATTATACTCAAATAAATAATGATTGTATCCCTCTTAATTATAATTATTGATAATGTTTCATGCTCCTCTCTACTTATCAAATCTTTAGTTCTATTTTCTTTCCCAGGATGTAATGCTTAGATAAGTCAATGTCGTCCATAAGCTATAACATTCATCAGCAGAGAATAGTATGTTAAATAATTATGAATATATATATTAGGATATTACTATCCATATATATATTTCAAACATATCTACATAGATATAATGTTAATAGATTTTCAACTCAATGATCCAGATATCCAACTCCAAATCATGTGTTATATAGGTCTTCTCATGAACTTTTAACTTCCTTGAGATATAGGCAACAAAAGTGTCATTTATAATTAGTAAATATTGAAAATTAGTTTTTCAAGTATCAACATAAACCATGAGAAGTTCCCCATTATAGGGTAGTATGGGGACTAGTGGAATGATAAGCCTCTTTTTGACTCCTTAATACTCGATACACTCTCACATGTTTTTAAGAACAATACCACATTTCGAGTTATCCTTGTTAGTAGTTTTTCTAATTACTTATATTGTCTAAAAATAAATGACAATATTAAGATAGTATAATGATATATCAAATGTATTTCACATATGATGATCAAGGACACTCCTCAGTTACCTTTATCAAAGAATTATACACAGATAACCCCTTTCCTGTGATGATATGCTATTTTTTATCCTCAAAAACTCACATTTAAAATATTTTGAAAGTATATTATCATTGATAAAAGTCTTTAGAAATTTTTTCAAATTATTTTAACTCTCCAAATTTTAATTTGGAGTATATCATAATCTCATCTATAAATAACACCACGCATTTTTCAAGGTAATCTATAAATACTCTATTCATTATGTACATAATGAATTTTGGATCATTATTATTTCTAAAGGGAATAACTATGACTTTATTGTGCCTATGCCTTATTCAAAAGGTTGTTTTTGTGAATATAATCATCTTTCACCCTTATTTAGTGTTATCTAGAACAAAGGACCACCGTAGAGAAAAAACTGGCCCCATGTAGGTAAATAAATAATTTTACAATCTTGGTAAGGGGATTTTTGTTCATTAAATAGTTTTTTTGTGTTCATGATAGTTTATACATTCTTGAATTAACCCATACTTATTATTTTGAAACAGGACCAGGAACCCCATGGTGAAGCACATGAGCATATTAAACCCTTTTAAAAATTCTCTTGTAACTTATTCTTTCAATTTATCCAAATCAATAGTGGGTATTCTATATGGAGTAAAATATTTGTGAAATATATCTATGTAAATTCAATTGAGAGATCAACCTATCATCCATGAAAAAAATCAAGGATACTATTTTCGGAATACAGCAGTGTAATCCATCGTAATGGCTATGTATTCGTGATTTATTATTTTCATTTTCTCAGTTATTTGAGTTAGACATGCTTGTTCATAATGAAATAATAACAATTCTTGAACAGAAGACCCCATGTGAGATTCATCCCCTTATTTACACATGTAAGAAAATAGAGGATGACTTTTTATGTTAATAGTGATCAATATATCCCAAATTTGAGTTGGATTGATATATGGACTACTTATACAAGACCAATATATCATCAAAATCCACTAAATGAAATAATATTTGATTTTATAGAATATTCGGTGTTAAAAATAAATAGGGAGGATTTATATACTTTGGATACAATAATTTTATGGTTTTCAGTTCTCAAAAATATCTCGACCCCATGTTTTTAGGTGGTGTTAAAATATATCTACTAAAACTGAAAGACATAAAAAGAATTCATAGAACATTTGTCAAAATTTATGTTCACTATTGTTGAATGAATAACCATCATATCTATCAATACATCATTATCTTGATCCACCTTAGCAGTAGTGATAAAATATTATATTCCTTTTATTTTAATCCATGGTGGTTGATGTCATTATTTGTCTATAAAAACCATTGTGTTAAGGAATTAGCTTCCATAATTCCCATCTTCCTTGAAGATCTACATCTCATGTTGAGTTTTAATCCAAATTTTTCTTCTTCTTCAATAATATTGGATTTTGTCGTTACCCTTTGGCAATGATTATCCTAATGAACCTTTTTTCCAAAATTATTTCATACCCTAGTTCCCTTAACAATGTTTCCATGATTTTTCTCCCCATAATTTAGACACATAATATATAGGTTTTTAATTCATTGAAGAGATAAATCAGTTGGTCCTCCTGATAAAAAATCCATTTTATGCATTTTATCTCTATTACAATGAGACTAAGAGGAGTCATTGTACTCTATCTCATTTATAATAATATAACATAAAATAAAATTGTTAATATTAAAGTCAAGAATCAATAATTTTTTTGCATAGTTGGGTTTAACCAACTAAAGATATTTTACACATGACATTCAGTTCTGATGGAAAACCCAAAGGTGTACCAAGAATGTCTTATGATGTATGCCTCACTTTCCTTAATAGTCAAATATTTTTTTCTATATAAAAGGAACTCCCTCCTAATTTAATGATAGATAGTTCGTATAAAATATTTATTTAAAAAAATTTCCCATTAATTCTTTCCATTCTATGGAATCAATATCCTCTTTAGCCACCAAGTTATTGATCAACAACTACAATAAACCATCTTCCCCAATAAAGAGATAAATTTATATAACAACATTCTCTTTTTCGAGAATTGGTACATAATGAATATATTCTCAATTGACTTAATATATTATTACATAGTGAGGTATTTAGAAGATATACTAAATAGGGGATTCTATTACTGAAAAATTTGCATGGCCGTAACATTCTCTTTCTTTGGAGATAGAGAGTGTTCTGTGTGATTCAATATATTATTCATAACATGATTTAGTTAATATAGTTATTCCATAATGTTCTCATATATCAATCCCATAACTCTAGGAATTCGATTAGGGAAATTATCACACTATATAGGAAATTTGTTGTTCTAATGGATTATTTTATTTCAATCAATTAACAAAAAATAAAAAACAAGATGATAATACATTAACATACAAAAGGGAAACTTATAAAAATAGAATATATAACATATAAATTATAATTATAAAATATCATATGAGTTTACTTGTTTCAATATAGTTTATACAAGTTAATGGTCCTTATTAGGAATTCTAACCTAATAATTTATCCATATCCTTCAAAATGTTCTTTAATGTGCTTTTTAAATTATAATGCATATCCCTTGGAAGTTTAAAATAATTTGTGAAGTAAGGACATTATATCATAAGGAAGGTGATGATAAAGGCAAATCCAAGTACACCCTTTCCAATTTTATCACACCTAGGTACAACTACTATTGATCCATATCCACTAGAAATATCCAGACTCTGATGCAATTTCTTGGAAACTACTTACTCTACACTTTACTAAAAATCTTGGTAATTTATATATTCGTAGACTCTTCCCTTATTTTATATCAAATTTATTCTAGTTTTAATCCCCAATCCTAACAATATGATGACTTTATACAACATATAGTCGCCAATACCATTTACACATTTTAATAAATGGTGTTTTTCATCATTGACCATTAAATACTACCAAAGGATCAAAATGACTGGTGTCTATAGAAGACTAAGAAAAAAAAGGCATTAGGAAATTTTTATTTATAATAATATATATAAAAATATCATAAATACCACTGAGCTCCAAAAAGATTCATGGGATAACCTTTTCAATACATATACAATCCAGATGGGATAAAAAATTTCCATTATGGTAATAAAATGATAATGGAATTTTGTGCATGATCAAATGTTATAACATCATATCTTAAAAGATAAGTCTGGTGAGTAATAACATGGGATAATAAATATGTGAATATTGTTCTAGAACATTATATAAACATAGGAAATTTATATTAAATACTAAATATGATATAATAATAAAGAAATGAAAACTACCAAGACAACCTCACGTAGTTGACAAAGTCCCATATCAGATTTTCTTAACTCCCTAATATCATACCCAACATCTCATGAGAAAAAATATTTAACCAATCCATTGGATTTATATGTGTTTTGGCCCATAATAACATGTTCATGAATAATTTTACCATAAAAATTAAATCAATCAAAATTCTTAAGAAAAAAAATTAAATAAATAATGAAATTGATTGTATAATGTTGCCTCATATCATAATAAAAATTGATTTCCAAAATAATTAATGTGAGAAATGATCATAAGTAATGAATTAAACTATCAATTGAAATTTTAAATTTATATATATTTATTATATTCATATATATAATTTAAAATTATTCCATATCATTAAAGAAATAGAGATTGTGAGTTTGAGAGAGACTGGTCATAATAAAAAAAGGTCGTTTGAAGAGACCACAAAACTAAAGATTGACTCATTTATGTTCCTTATAATCATGAATAACAAAACTCTTGTTAATTATTTTATTTTATAAAACACCTATTCATTATTTTTAATAATTTTTTACCATTAATTATTCAATTACCTAATCAATTTTTTTCACATTAAATGTTTTATTGATATTCGAATCATATGTCTGAAATGAATTCGGTTTATTGAATTCAGTCAAGGAATAAATTATTTCATATACTAATGAATAATTAAAATACTATAATTAATATTATTATACAAAAATTAATCTTTTAAAATAAATAATGAATGATGGTTATGAAAGATGAACTATAATATGATGATGGAGATAGTAGGCAATACACACCAATGAGTAATGTTTCTATTTTTCACAAATAATGATTGAAATAAGTTTTCTTTTTTAATAGTTATATTATTATAATTATTAAATAAATGACATATTATTTCATTAAATATATATATATATACCCTTCACATGACCTGTTAATTTAAAACAAATCACATCACCTCGTCGAGGTGGTAATCAAATCAAATTTTTGAACGACATAATATTTGTTTGAATGGAAAGGTAAGAAAATATATGATATATTAAATTTATAAAATGAAAAATATTTCATTAATATCATATATATATATATGTATATTTATATTAAATATATTTTTATATACAACAATGAGAGGTAATTTTGGGAAATTATTTATATTTTTTAGTGATGTGATAGTTCTCCATACACATGAACGATGGTTTCATTTCACATTTAATTTAAGAGGATATGGATGTAGATTATTAATTTAAGATAATAAAATATTATTATATGATAGATATAGGTTTTCTTATATCTTTTATATCTTGACCTAGTTGGCGCTCAAAGGTTCCTCAAGTTGGTAGTCCACATGGCTTCAAACGCACCTACTCATATGCCAAAAGATATCGACTAGAATCAAGGGCCAAAGGTGTGTATGTGGGGAGAATATGTCCTCATATCATAGTGGAAAAATATATTAATAATACATACATTAAATAACCAAGTCACAATAATAATTAATAACATAGCAGAGAAGTCATGAACAACCAAGAACAAAATAATATTACTCAAAAAGTTGGAAACTAAATAATATACAAAAGTTGATGATGTAATTTAAAGCCTCTATAAAACTGGAAATACTATATACAAGGAATAAGGAATGCATGAAATAAAAATAAATCAAAGAGAATCCTGAAACTATCCATCAACCCTAGATATTTCAGTATCTTTTTCTACCATGTTCTATCCAAATAAATAATTGAAGATCAAGTGTCCATATATGAACATTTCCCTTTATCAACACATCATTACGTATAATCTTACATGGAACTAGTAGTGGCCCAAATAGTGAGTGACCAAAATATCAGTAGGAAAATACAAATTTCACCTATACAAATAATTTATGTGAATATAAACTGATAATGTGAAGGTAAATATAAATGTACCATAATGATAAATAATAATTATATGTATACATGCTTCAGCCTCATCTAGTTATGTCTTTAAACATGAGATCATTTAATTAATTCATTTATGTTCAGTTTATATAGAATATTCATGTTTTTCAGAAACAATGCTAGTCATCTATCATGATAATAATAAATGATTATCCAAGTTATATATATGGAATCCTTAACCTTAGGGGTTGACCAACACCTAGTAGTAACTCGTAATTTTTGTGAGTAATGGTGGTTTGAATATAATCAAAGGGAATCACCCAAGTAATTCCACTACAAGTAGTCATAATTGAGTCCAAGGATCTCTTACATTGTAAAACAAGATAATAATGACTAGACCCAATGTATTGAATTCAGGTAACAACATGTCTAAATACATCAATCTGGATCCATGTAGTGTATCTAAGGCATCCAAATAACTAGAAGATAGTGAGGGATCTTATGAAATCAAGCTGAGAATTCAATAATGGGGAAAGACCATGTTCCTTGGTGGGTATCTTCCTTGGTTAGAAGATCTTTGAATCAGAATGGAATCCTTTGAATGTTCAAGTCCTTCGATTTTGAATCCAATGTTGGATCAAATTTGAACACTACTATAGGAAAGAAATTAATATATTCCATAGGAACCTTATACATAATTCACTATTTAATTATGCCTATATAGTAATCCTTCTTTTTTAATAAGTCAATTGGTCCATTACAAAACCCTTAACTAATGTGAAAAGGTATAATAAGGAAATAAAAAAATTTATTACATTGATTTTATATTTAATTATAACATTCATTCCATTACCTTTCATAAGCATGAAAAGTCATGCTAAGAAAATGAAACCATTTTAAATTAATTTATAATTAACTATTCTAAGTGATATTTAAAATATTATATCATTTCACTTTTAAAATGATAATTAATTTTTATGAAAAAATACCTCTTGATAGTGCTTTTTGGTTGATCATGTTCATTGAAAAGGATTGAGGGTGTTGAAAAAGGGTTGTTATCCAAGAAGGCATGAATAGATAGCTTTGAAATTGTGTAATGCATGATTGTTGAATGGCACCAAATACTCATGAAATTCATGAATTCCGACTCACAGTTGTGACTTAGACAAAATGCAAATTTAGACTCACACAAGGGAATTGTGAAATGAGCGATTGAAAACTCACACTAGGGACTCACACTAATTTCAAATGATAAACGAGTTTAATGGATCAGAAATGATGAATTGGGTTCATGGAGCATGAATGTTGAACTAGGTTCGCAAAGTGTGAATTATGAATGGAGGTTTTTGGAGAGATATGTTGAATGAGGGATCACATATAACTAATTATGAATTGATATTGAAGAGCATGAATTTCAAATGAAGGTTTGTAGAGTATGAAAAGACTCACACTAGGTGTTTCATGGAGAAAAGGTTTTGAACAATGTTTCATGATAGGGTCTCACGCTAGGAGGATTCATCGAGTGTGAATGTTGAACATGACTCATACTAGGGAATCACTCTTAGAGGTTCCTAGAGTTTGGACATGACTCACACAAACAGGATCACTTAGTATATGTTTGAATATGGAAAGGATGGTTCTATGTGATTTTTTGGGGTTAAGGTGGTGGATTTATTCCTATTAATACTGTTAACCCATCCATAAAAAATGAAAATATTTTTCTTAAAATGATTTCTCGGAAGCAATGTATAGGAAGGTGGTTTGTGAAGAGGACTCATGAATTAGGTTCATGGAGATTCCTCACAAAGGAGGATCATGTAGAGGAATCATGAAAGAATTTATATTTGGTAAGTGTTGAACATGACTTGAGAAACTTCTTGTGAAAATCGTTAATAGGGTTTTCACCAAGGATTTCTGTCTGGGGTCCGTTCTAAGGGTTCACGCCAATGTTTCATACTAGGAGCTCACAAAAATAGGATTCGCTCTAGGGGTTTGAAAAAAGGGTTTGAATAATGGTTCTCCCTAGTACCATGTCCAGTGGATAGACAAGATACACCCCAGAATATTCCACAAGGGTACACACCAAGATCTCAGAGAAGGCGTTATGGACTCGGTTCTCACATAGGTGAATCACACTAGAGTGATACACATGGAGATATGTCTATTCATTACTCTATGAATAGTATCATTTTTATATATTACTTTAGGATAAGGAAAAAATATAGGGGATCAACACTATTTAGAAATATATACAGATGGAGTTTAATCACTACTACATTCAAGGAATTGAAAGGAAGACTTGGAGTCTCTAGAAGATCCTTCCAAAGTAGAGTTAATTCCTATATCTATATTAAATATAATATTTTAAAATTATATGTAATGTGGAATTCCTATATCTAAATGTTTTCAGGATTGTGAAGGAGCATCCTTGAAAGAAAATCTATATAATATCTATATAAAACTAAGGATTCATTCATTATTGATTAATAAAAGACCCACATGTCTTTAATCTCTGTGTATATCCTTTTGAAGATCAGTTATCAAAGGAAGAGGATGAAGGTGATTCTTTCCACTATAAGTGATACATTAAAATTGATTTAGGGAGTAACCATTAGGAAAGAAGTGAGTTGACCCTAATTATTGTAAACGTAATGAGACAAGGAATAGAATTTATATAGCCCAAGTTATCTATTTTCAGAGAGACTTAATATATTTGGAACATCGTCACATTGTCATTGCATTCTCCTTGGATGTAGCCAGCTAAGGGTAAATCAATTAGAAATTTGTGTGTCCTTGTACTTTATTTCCAGTATAACTCTCTAATAATCGTCATCAGATAATGTTGTAAATGATAAGAATAATATAAACAATAAAATGAAAACAAAATTATCCTTATAATAAATAAGTCAGATCTTGTGGGGAAGAAAGAATTTTGAAAATAATATCCATACCCTCATTCAACCCCTTATCAGGGTATTTAGGCCCATTTGGTACCTAATATTATTTAATTAGAACACCCATAGAATATTCACCTGAATAAGATAATTTTATTATCCATTAAAAAGACAAAATTAATTTAATTTAATTTGGAATATCATTAGAAGGGTCAAGTATCACATCCTAAAATTATTTCAGATAAACTCACATGGGTTACTAATGCATAATATTGGAAACACTCTACATGGGGTTGAATGTGTGGAGGTTTCAAACTCCAATGGCATGGTGGAAATGTATGGTAATGGATCTAGAATACGGGAACAATAACTATAATCATGGAAGATGAATTAAATATGTTTATAAAATGGTGATACATTTAGTGATGATCCATATACCACATACCTCGAGCATATAGAACTATCAGGTTCCAGTATCAGCCCTTAGTATAGCATGGATCAGATGAAAATAGAAGAAATGTTCAATGCCCAAAAATAAATGTATTGGATATTGAATTAAAATAACTCTATCATGGAGAAGATAAATAATGAATGGGTAAAGATGAAGGAATATCTTACCAAGAGGAATCCAGGGAGACTAACTATGATCCAATTAGAGTTAGTACGAATTTTTAATAAATGATATTGTCATGGGGGATTTTTGAGAACTCTAATATTAAAAAAGGGAGGCTTCGTGTCCATTGGAATAGAAAATGAGTGTAGTGGTTAGATAGATTATTTTTAAAGGTGAAATTGCAATTTGACTAAAAACTAATTTTTCGAATGGTATGGCTGCATGGTTCTCCATATCATTCTCCAATTGTCTAACTCTCACTGCCTAAGGAGGGACCCACATAGTTCCATGTGCACAGTTTGACTAACCTTTCACAAAATATGGTGAACACTTATTTAAAAAGTTTCCAATATATCAACATGGGCGTGCATGCCTAGTGGAAGAGTTTCCTCAAACAATGTTGCCTCCTAAATTCCTATATACTTCCCTCACAGGGTTAGCTAATCCATATAGATCGCTCACACAATTTCTATTAATAGTGTGTCCTAGTTTATTTATCTGCTGGCTAAGGTTTTGGGCTCTAAACAATCCATGAACACACGTAAAACAACTGTGGGCTGATTAGGCATCTATAATAAGTCCAAAAAAAATTAATATACTAAAAAATAAACAATGTGTATCTCATATAAAAACATGATTCTTAAATTCTTCCATCTTAAAGAAACTCTTCCCTGATTTCACCTTACGTGTGTCAAAAAACATCATCAAAGAACTAATCCATCTACTAGGAAGATATTTCATCATCCATCTCACAAGGATCATCTTGTACATTGTTGTGCTAACATAACACCCATACTAAAGGGAGATACCAACCTCATAGATATTTTATTCTCCATAAAACAATTAATATAATGTACTCCTAGAAAATTAATCATCATATAACTCAACATTTTTCTGATAAAAAGTATGAGATGGTTTGGTATGATAAAAGTTGTTCTGTGAAACATTGAAGATTTAATTCATGTAATGACACCATTGAGGTATTATCAACTGATAGGATACTTTCTTGACTCTACCTATGATTTAAATTACCTGATTAAATGATGACACAACTTCCCTTTCTGGTGTATCTGTCTATTCCAATATCTAGGTGATACCCACAAGAATACACCATCGCCAAAGATTAACTCAAGAAGTCATTGATAGTGATCAACATAATATTTTTTGTCTTGATTGATATGAGGCCATTTTTCTTACAAATTCCCCAGTTATTTCATGAATCTAATAAATAGATTAATTATATTTTACCTTGATTATCTTTGGTAGTATTTATAGAGAATAGTCTAATATATTCATGTAAAAATGAATGACATGAAGTTAATTTAATTATTGAGTCCAAGATTAGGAAAAAAGGTAATTTTATTTGAAATTTGGTAAATTTGAATTCTGGTGGATGAAAACATTATTCATGGATCACATAATTATGATCAAGGGTATATTAGTAGAACTCACGATGAAAAAAGTTATTGAGAAATGACCCATATCAACCACCTTGATTGCAATTTAATGTTTTATTATGTTTTATAGATATTAATTATTCATTTTGATAAATTTATCATAGTTATCAAATTCACAATCCAATTTAATATGCAAAGGAATAAAGATAATTTATAATTATTATTGTGAATAAAATTTCAAGGATATAAAGACATGGTAGACTTGTGCACCGCTACTCATGCTAAGATGCAGTGGAGAAGGGTTTATCATTTAGATTAGTGAATAAAGGAGGGGAAGAATAAATTTTCATTAATAATACAATGGTTCTATATTCTTTATCATGGAAATTGAAGGTTTATAAGAAACATTACATGTATCAGGATTTGAAAATGGAAGCTATAAATTTAGATTTGATGATATGAGTTCAATATCATTTATGTGATATCTATGAATTATATACAATTAATAAATTCATAAGTATATATTAACAAAAAAATATTTGAATATGTCTCAGATAATAGTGTTGTAGAAGATTAAATAATATGATTTCTTAATACATTACCACCTAGGAATAGTAAACAAAGTGGCTGATTCTCTGAGTTGGAAGGCCATGCTTAATATCCCATGATAAGGATTGGAAGAGATCCAATACATATGGATTTACTAAATACGTAACATGAAATAATATATAAAGGATTCAGATACATTATTTATCATATAAATGTTAAAATATGAATTAATATGAAGATTCACGAGGAGCGTGAGGATATTGTGGAGATACAAAATATGATATGGAATATTCTTATATCCAGTCATGATTATGATGGAATTTTGATTTTTAGTTATATAGTATATGTCTCTACATAATCAATATTGTAGAATATGTTTATTTGTAAATTTCATGTCAAAAAATTCCCCTTTCCTTTTATAAGTATAAAGATATATCAATATCTAAAAGTGAGTTTATAGAAGGGAGACCAGAAATAATTATATTTTATAGTATGTATCTTGATGTTCAGTATACATACATGTTAAGGATGTGAGATAGATGTCTTGGGGGATGTTACAAGACAATCCCATACCAGAATGAAAATAAGAATACATTACATTGTATTTCATCATGGGACAAAAAATGAAACTTGTAAAACCAAGCTGTTTTCTGAAATATTTTTTTTTTAAAAAAATATGATCTTAAATAGCATATATTCCACAGAAAACTAGGTTTTAATAAAAACACATTATATTTTGAAATTATTATTATTTAAAAATTACCGTTTTAAAATAATCATTTAATTAATAGGTATAAAATGGATTTAATACATTATTTAAAATTTTGAGGGTCCTAATATATATAAATGTAATGATTAATTCTAGTTCAATAAAACATATTTTTCATTAAGGTCATTTTATGCTTCAAAAAATAAATTTTAGTGAATATTATATTTATTATTTTTTATGTGTGTGTAATATATTTTATTTATTCAAATAATATTTTAATGTTATATTATAAAGAGTATAAAATTTTATAAATCATTATATCAACTATATCTTTTGGTGAAATATTTCTACATTTTTTAAATAAATTGGTTTTTAGTGAAAATATCTATTTTTGGAAAAGTGTCATTTCCATTCATTATATAATCCAAATAATTGTCTAGATGAATTTTTTATTTCGTCATAAGGTAAAATAAAAACCATTTTATATATAATAATCAAATTAATTTCATATAAATTATTTATTTTCATAACTTTGGAATAAGTCAAATTTTATGAATAATAACACATCTCTTTCTTAACACTATTTTTAGGTTCATAATTTCTTTCTATTTTAATTAAATAAAAAAATAAAAATGAGTAATGATATAAAATAAATTTTTATATTACACATACGCACACAAATATAAATATATATATATATATATATATATATATTAATTTATGTTGATATTATGAAATATACGAGTCATGGAGTAAAAGTAAAATAAACATTACCTTTAAAAATGCATATTGCTGAAAAACCATCGTTTTTCGCATAATGTGCACTTATTTTGAAATTATTTCCCATTAATTTAATAAAATAATTTTAAACACTATTATTAATTTTTAAATTAACATATAAAATTATATTCTAGATATATTTTTATAATTTTCTGGATTAACTTATATTTCAATGGATAGTGAAAAATAATGTTTGTGTAATTATCTTTTAAAAAATAATTACTAATCTTACACCTTGTTTTAAATTTTTTTAAAGAAAACATAGATCAATAATTTGATTTATAATCTAATTTTTTTAATTGTAATAAATTTAATGATAAATTTTCATATAATTATATTTTATACATTTAGAATTATATTTTTGGATGAAAGCTTTTTAATCATGTTTAAGGTTTTAATTTTACATTAAATTCTAAAATAACCATAAATTGAATTTTCAAATTTGTATTCCATTTTTGGAATCAAAATAATTAATATTATAAAAAAAATGTCAACAATATACTTGATAAAAATTAATAGTAAAAACTATACATATTAACAACTATGGTTACTGTTAAAATGATATTATTGGGGGATAAACTAAAAATATAAGGATTAAAATGACCTAATAAAATTTCAAATTCATAATTTATAAAAAAAAATCAGCCTTCTAATATATGTTTTTATAATGATACACTGTAGGCCCTTTTCTAATGTGTAAAACATGGGTGTAAATATTTATTTTCAAATATTTCAATAGTGTCCTCTTTCCAAATTTTAAAAGGAATCCACCTCTTCTATCCTATTCATATATAAAAATCTATTTGAATTGGCCAGGATTGACCATATATCCTCATAATTTCATCCCTATTCCCTTGATAATTTTTTTTATGTGGAAACCCCGCTCTAAAGGGCTTGGGTTCAATTAAAAGGTGGTTGTGTGGAGATGAGGTAACGCTCTTAACTAAGTATTTTTTATTTAATACTTCTTCCACCCATTAAAATAAAATTAATATATTTTCATATAATAACATATAAATTTAAATTATAATGAGAAATTATTATATGAATTTTATACCCTATATCCATCTCCTCTTCCTTTAAATATGAAACAAACATGTTGAACCTGTGTACGACAGACTATCTCATGACGAACCAATGTAAAACAATTTGCATCGCCACCATACTTGGGTATAAATAATGACTTATTTGACATATTTATATAGTATATATGACATAAATATACTTATGTAATTATAATATCATAGATACCTTGTCACCATTCAATTCATTTGAAAATGATAGCATTGCTTGTGCGTACATATGGACTACCGCCTCCACAATGTAAAAACCTTGGAAACTAGATTTATAAAAACTTTTATTAAAGAACATTTCCCTAAGATGGACTTTGAGGATAAGTATAGAAGAACATCCTATAATTTTGGTACTGTAGAGATTTTGTGTATTTTCCAAGCAATACATCCCTGTCTGGATACGATCAGGTAGAGGTGGCTCTGGAACAGATCTACCTAGGAGTGAAATCTTTGACAAAGTGTTTTGGGATTGACCCGGGGTATCCTGGTACACAACAAGGGGCCTCGTTTCACTCTTGGTTACGACACTCCTAGGAGATATGCTTATGATAATTCACATTTTATTTTCAAGCCATTATGATGGATTTATGAGTAAATACTTCTTCAAATAAATTTTTTTATGATTATAGATTATATGCAGAATCTTTTCAATTTACATTAGGTATTTTATAAGTTTGGAATTATTTATTGTGATTCTTAAACTAACCTATTGTATTCCATTTTTTAGAAATGGAGGCTAGTAGAAGGAATTAAACTCCAAAAATACGCAATATCCAAAGAGTAAGAAGGATCATATCTTTCCTGGTATTAAGAAAAAATTTAAAAGTAAAATAGTCTCCCACGTATTCTAATCATATGAAGAAATAGTATCATGTGTTAATAAGAAAAGTAAATAATTTTTTGAGTCCTGTGGCTTTTAAGTGAAGCAAGAGAAGAAAATGATGGTAGAGAGAAAGATGGATAAAGGGAAGATGGGAAAAAAGGATTTTACCAAATGTGATAAATGTGTAAAGAATCACCTTGGTAAATTCTTGAAGGGAATGGGAGTTCTTTATAAGTGTGGAGAAAAAAGACACCATCTATGTGATTGAAAAGGTAATAAAAAGGTTTCAAATGTACAATAATTCATCTACAAGGAGTTGGTACACCACACGAATCAATATCCAAATCAATTGACTATGCCCTAAATAATGCTATTGGATAATAATCAAGTTATGATACTACCAGAGATGAAGAGGAATGACTAGTGTTATTATGTTGTTATTAAAGAATTATTTCATTTGTGTGTTGTATCAACGATGTACTGGTTATATGAATTATGGAAATAAATAAGGATTGTGCTGCAGTACTATTTCATTGAGGATTTGAGATGATATAGTTCTATGAAAAGTCACTCAAGGACAAGTTGACTTTTTTGGAAAATAAATGTTTGAAGGAACGATAAACATTAATATGGTTCTGATACTGAGGTAGTGACTGTTGAATAAGATATGATTGATTTGGATAAAGTATATTTGATATTCATGACTACTTTGAAACTAATTAATTGTTTGTTTATTCCAATATTTTTGGAGTTTACTAAATTTTTAGATATAAGGTGTATATCTAGTATTCTATAAGGAATAAGGTATAATGAATATAATCAATAATGTTTTATGGTAATTCAAAGTGTTACCATGTTTTAAAAGAATACATGATGAACGTATTCACATGTTATTGCGTGGAAAAAAGATCGTCACTGTGTTTACCTTCCTTATAAATTTTGGACTTTGAGTTTAGACCAAAGTATTTTGGATAAGTCTAAAGGTTAGAATGGATTATATTTAATATTGGATACTATTTTTATGTTTAAAGAATTTATTAAAATTATTTTTTGATTTTTATAAAAAGGACAACCCAGAGGTCGAGCGACATCCCGTCGTGTTCGGCAAGGATGTGAGACATGAACCCCCAACTGAAGGGCAACAAGGGTGAATCACATACCACTAGCCTACGGGATTTTATGTTTTTTATAATGAAGTTTTATTTAAAATGTTCTGATATATTAATTATAAATTCATTTTTTAACCCTATAAGATTAGGATAGATAGAATATTTTTTATTTCTATTATCATTTGGAGTGAAAGATGATTTTGTGGTAGAAATTAATTAAAGGATGGAACTCTAATATTCACATATTATTTTATTCATATTATATAAAGAAAATAATTTGTAAACTTTAGGGAAAGGATCTTAAAACAAAAAATGTGTTATCCTAATACCTTATGTTTTGTTGAACAGATGATATTTTATATCATCATAGATTTATAGCTTTGTGGTTCTCAATTTTCTATTCACTTGACTGTGATTGATGACCTCAATTACTCCCTATAAATATTTACATTTTCATCTAGTTGTAATTTCCACCAATGTTCTCCTTTTCAAAACCCTATGTTTGTCGTAAATGTTTCATTTCCATTTACCTCTAATTAAGATTAATTTTTTTAACCCTATTTCTGATGTGGTTTTTCAAAAAGGTAGTTTTTATTTTCAACGATTTATTTTCTAAAAACAATTTCAAATTATAGAGAAACAATTTATTAAATGAGGGGAGAATGTAACACCCTGCGATTTCATAGTACGTGATCTCTTTAAAGAGATTGTGCTACACGCAACAACGAGTTCGAGCGCACCACGACTTACCCAACTAGCCGTTCAAAAAGCGGTTATGAATAGTATTAACTGTATTTGAAATTTTATATACTCCATATAATTTTAGAATTCTTATTATGTGTTTCTTAGAAATAAAATAAGAACAACTTCATTTGTTTCAAATAAAAGAAGTATTTTTTAAAAAAAATGAAATTTTTCCACCTTTTAATGGTGAACCCTTTTTAAAACCAATATTTAACACTTTTATATATTCAATTTAATGAAATTAAATTCTTCTTTAGTATAGGTACATAAAAAGTTTGTTTACATAAATTTCTGGTACTTTTGTGAGAACTTTCATATTTTGATGAATAGTGAAAAATACTAAATTTTAATTGAAAACAACTTTTTTAATCGAAATAATTTATTGTTTTAATTTAGGAATTTGAATGGTTTGGAAGTATAATTTGATTATATTTTTATCATTTAATACAATTTGGTATATTGTAAGAAATTTCACATTTAAATTTAACATAAACACATGTCAATCTGTTGATAGTTTTTACTTTCTTAAATACCTACTTTTTGGTTTTGACAACGAGAATTAATTTTAATTTAATTAAAAAAAATTCAATGTTTTGAATTGGTAAAATGAAATTCATTTTTGAATTTGTAATATCAAAATTATATTCAGGTGAATTTTTGGTATTTTTCGAAACACTTTCAATTTTTGATGAATAGTGAAAGTACTATGTTATTATTTAAAACCAACTTTTTATTTACTTAATTAATTATTTTATTTAAATTTATTTTAAGTCCAAATTGAAATATAATAACTATATATGTTCAATTCATTTCTTTGTATTCATTTAATAATAAAATTAGACGTATAAAATTTTAGTGAACTTTTTAACATCTTTTACCCACCTTCTAGGCACATTAGAAAATTTTCAAAAAACAAAATTTTACTACTTCTGTGACTTGAATTTAGAATATTTGAGAGACTAATTTGACATAAATATGTAAAATTTGGTTTGATAAGATGAAAGTAATTTTTTGAATAGTAACTTTTGAGGTTTATTTACCACAGTTAAAAGTAAATAGGGTAATTAATGATAAAAATGATATTATAATTACCCTAACACATGTCCTAATTCTATTGGATAAGTTTATTTCTACGAAAAACAACCATAGAAATAAAATATGATCCTTTTGGTCCACTTGGATTTGATTAGAAAATTTATTATTATTATTTTTTATGAAGAGTTAAAAGTGTTGAATTCAAAGTATAATAACTAAACCATTTTTAATATAAGGTTATACATAAGATAAATTTGACGATAAATATTCATTAGAAAGATAAAAATATTTCTTACATAATTTTATTTATTTATAAATTTTAGATATAATTTAATTAAATTTATTTATGACACAATGATGATGTTGTAACTACTTTTTCGAAGAATGATTAAAATAATTGATATTATATATAAAAAAATTAAAATTGAGGCTTTTTATGCCATTGAAGAATTTTCTATGATAATATGACATTTTAGAGTTCATTAAATAAATTTTATTTGATGTGATAATGTTTTTATGACTTTCACAAAACCCAGATACTAAATAATGTCAAAATTGAGATAAATGAGTTTTTTAAACAAATATCGTATTATTAAATGATTTAATGGACCTAAAAATCTATGGTTCAGACAAAGGACTTATATAATAATAGATATGTAATTAATGAACCGCTTGGGGTTATATTTTTATTTTATAGTATGTTTGTAATGGCACGGACCTCTCTAGTTCATTCCTTTGTGAAAATCTTGTGTTTGACGTGTTCTGGGTGGTCAAGTTGACATTTTTTTTGAAAAAGGACAGATATCATTAATGACGAAGGTCAGTAGACATACAAGTGTAAATCCATGAAAGAAAATTGTCTATCCAGTGCTGTTTGGCATCAAATGGGCCTGAGGCCGCAAGTTGATGGGCTACATTGTTTCCTTCCCTTTTAGTGAAGGAGAAGGTGCAAGATTAGAAGCATTGGCGGAGTGTGAGAATTATTTAGGTGATGAGGCCAAAGGATTGGAGTCCGCCATCATTATGGTTAATATCATCAATTTCGGTGAGGCAGTCAGACTCAATGTTGACATCAACCCACCCATGGTCCATAGCGAGCATCATACCAGCAAGGATGGCGGTGGCCTTAGCCACTACCGGTTCCCAGAATGCATGGTGTGGTTCGTATTTTACCACAATGATTTTCCCCTTATGGTTTCGGGCCAGGAGGCCAAGGGAAACGAGCCCATCATTGAGGAGAGATGTGTCCATGTTGTTTTTAAGAATCCCTTCTGTTGGAGGCTTCTAATGAGAGGGGTATGAGGGGGTAACCCCTGGAATATAATGTCTATTGTGGTCATTCCAGCCCTCAATCCATGAGGTGGCCCGTTCGATCCAGAATTCAGGAGGTTTATGAACTTGATGAAAAATAGCATCGTTACGCCGGACCCAAATGATCCAGTCCAGGGTGCAATGTGAGCCTGCGTTAGCCAGTGAGAGGGAGGAGCACCAACGCATCAGAAGATCGGTAAGGTCGGTGTAACAGCCCAAGATTTTATGAAAAATATTCTTTTTAATTTCTCTAATGTCTTGTGTTGTACGCTACACCAAAAGGAGCTTGCACAACACGCATCCTTGACTTGCCTTGCATTACACGCAATCGCGACCTTCCTCGATAGCGTGTGTAGTACGCAATAACGAGTTTCACTAAACAACAATATGCTATTAAAATATTATTAAAACTAGCCATTATGAATAGTAATAACAACTTTTTGAAATTTTTTAAATTTTATTTTTCAAAATGGAATTCATTTTTGGATTCGGAATATTGAAATTAGCCTAGGGTGAAATTTTGGTATTTTTCTGAAAACATTCAATTTTTGATGAATAGTGAAACCACTAAGTGGTAGTTAAAAAACTGAATTTTTCATCAAACTTAATTTTACCGCTTCTGTGAGTGGAATTTCGAAAATCCGAGACACATGGTTAATATCAAGGACTAAAATGTGGTTCAATGAGATGAAAATAATTTTTGGTGAATAGTAACTTTTTACTTTTTTTACCACGGTAAAAAGTAAATAGGATAATTAAGGGTAGAAATGATATTATTATTACACTAACACATGTCCTAATTCTGTTGGACAAGTGTAATTCGACCAAAAACAAATATAGGAATAAAATGTGACCATTTAGGCCCACTTGGATTAGATTAGTACATTTATTATTAATTTATTTAAAGAAGGGTTAAAAGAGGTAAAATCAATGTTTATTTACTAAAGCATTTTTAATATGTGGTTATACATAAGATAAATTCGACTATAAATATTATTTAGAAAGATAAAAAGATTTCTTACATAATGGTATTTTATTTTTAATTTTTAGACATTAAATGATTTAATTTATTTATGACACAACGATGATACAGTAATTATCTTATTAATGAAATATTGACATAATTGATGTTATAAATACCAAAATAAATATAATTTGAGACTTTTTATGAATTACACTAATTTTATACGTTAATATGACATCTTAGTATTGATTTAATTAAATGTTTTCTAACTAATCATTCTGTTATGATTTTCAAAAAAATCAATTACAAAATAGTGTCAAAATTGACATAAAATAGTTTTTAAAACTAATATTATATTATTAATTGTTATTTTATTCCTAAAAATCTAAGGTTCGGCAAAATGACTTATATAAGGTTATATATATTAATAATAAACAACTTGGGGTTCGTTTGGTTTCTTATAGTAAGTTTATTAACCTTATAGTGTAAGAACACAAGAAGACACGGTAAAAGTACAATTATTTAACTTAATGTTAAATCTAAATGATATGGTTAAAATAGGAACCTAAACTTGTCTAAATTCTATTGTATGGGAGTATTTCGACCCATACCCACCTTATCTTCGAAATATATCAATTTGGAGCTATTTAAAAACCGAACTTGACTTTATAATAAAATAATATTTTTAGTTATTCCAAAGGTACCCCTCTCCTCCCTTATAAAAGGGCACATCCTCCCTCTTCTCCTAACACCAATTTGAGCATTCAAGCTCGGCCAAACCCTGACAAAATCTCTTCTCCACTTCCCTAGTATCATCCTATAGGTCCTGGTCTTCTTCAAAGGCCATCCTTAGTTATTTAATTGGAGGTTTAGTGAAGGCACGTCAAAAAGAGGTAATATCCATTGCCGATCTTTTTCAATTTCATTCTTCTTCAACTTCTTCTTCTTTAGTTGTTTCATGATAAAGTAATAACATCTGTATTTCTTATATACTGATATGTTATTATAAATATGAAACAACTCTAATTAACCTTCTATCCATCCTAGGGAAAAAGGAAATCACCGCGCGTGTGTACGTACGGAATACCGTCTCCACGCCGTGGTGTAATCTATTTTCTACCACCACCTTAATTGGATGGGTATAATGGTGTAATGAGTAAATATATATGATTTTTATAAAGTGATATTGATACTGAAATAGTATACATACACTTCAACTCAAGTTCACGATCATGAGAACGATATCATCACTCGTGCGTACGTACGGACTACCATCTCCACGACGCGATGAGATTCATTCTCCATGTTAACCATTTAAGAATGATTATAAAGTATATATAAGCAATAATAATGAAATATATGACATTATAAAGATACTTGATTTATGTATATATTTATGTCATCTACTTACTTCCATTCAAGACAATAAGGAAAGGAAAACAACGTTCATGCATACGTACGGACTACCGTCTCCATGAACGGTGTGTTTCATTTCATTTATCTATCTATTATATATATATATACTGAATATATATGATATATAAATCATGTTTTATATTCTTGAAGTAAGTGAATCATGATATAAGTAATAATAATGTCAAGAACAACAAGTCCAAACACCTGCGATAAATGAAACGATTTTACCCAAAATGCTCTTTAACATGGAATTTACAAAAGAACGGGTAAAATAAAGTCATAAGTGAACCATATATGATATCATAACAATTATTATGATTCTGGAATAATTCAATGACATTATTTAAATCATTATACAAGAGGTTCGAACACTTACAAAGCAAATCAGACCTAAGGTATGGGAAATATCACAATCTCATTTTTATCCGAGATTGTTTATACTTTGGAATTTACTGGGGTGTATTTTATCATCCACATCCATGTTTCCTCAATATGTAATATTTATATCCTTCTACAGTAGTTTATATCCAATTTTAACCTTCGGTGAGTTTTTAGTAAAAGATATGAAAGGAATATTTTGTCGTTTTTCGTACGAGGTACTTTTTCACTTTTCCGACAAAAGTACGAAGAATGTTTTTTTTAACTTATACGCCATGAATGGATTTTTAAAACATTATTTCCAAGAAGCTTCCTTTACAAGTTTTAAAGTTTATTTTTAATCAACTTCTTTTAGTTTAAAATTGTATGACATGTTAATAAAGGAAAATGTTTTTGAAGAAGAAATGATATTTTCCTCAAGAATGGAGTTCAAGTATTTTATCAAAATTATTTTCCATCTAAGATAATAAAGGGTTCTGTTTCTATCCCTATTTTTACATTTATTTGATTATTTTATGATGGAATTATTTTTTATGATGTCTTTTTATCTTATATGGATTATGTTATGATGGCATGCTGTTTCAGATTCCCATTTTTATTACATGGGTTATGCAATGATGTATGATTTATGATTTTGTGGCACACATAAGAATGGTATCATTATGAGATGGGTGGGACCTATATCTCCCTCCAATGCATTCGGTAAAGATTTTATATCTCATGATATAGACATGGCTGGAACGGTAGGTTATACCGGTTCAGTGAAACAGGACTGAAACGAGGGTGACTCGGTTCAGAAAGGGACTTTATCCACTAAGATAGTCTTGGCAATGAGTCTTGACTAACAAGAAATGATTCTCTATGATTATGTGTGAATGCCACAAAGTTTCATGTTTTATGTTATGATTATTGTGATTACATTTCACTCCCATGATTTACCCCATGTTATGAAATTATGATCTCTTTTGCAGGTTAAGATTTCCAAAAGTTATGTGCTTATGTATATGATGTGATTGATATTTCTTTTGTTTACCCTTACTGAGCATTTGAGCTCACCCTTTTATGTTTTCTTTTCCCCAGGATATAAAGAAAGGTTTTAGGTATAAAAAAAAGAAGATCTTTATGGGAGATGTTGAAGATCTTTCACCACGATTAGAAGATTACGTTCCGAGTTTCCAAAGACACTAAACTATTACGATCCTTGTGTGTGTGTTTTTGTTATGTACTAAGTATTCCGCAAATGTAATGTAATATCAATGTACGTCAAGCTTCGGGTCTCTACAGTTGGTATCAGAGCAAATGTTTAGTCAACCTTTGGATACTAGGATGCGAAAACTTTAGTTAGATCCCTAGAGATATTTCTAAGGTATGTCTAGGGATGTCCCTAAAGATAAGTATACGTATAGGATATAGTCCTAGAAATATGGTAAAGAAATTAGATTAAACAAAAGATGTTAGATATTGAAGTTACTCCCCCTTTATTATGATTTTTTCCTCTCACACTATTCTTTTTGGGTTTTAGAAAATGGCTGGAAACAAGATGATTCACGATAATGGAGGATATGATGGACAATGAAATGATATTCTTCATGAGCAACCAAATGAAATGGGATTTGGAAGTCCAAACATCATTATTATACCGAATCAGAAATCTCATAATATGATCAATAAAGTAAAATTTGGTATGTTTCCTGACTCAGCTAATAAGAGAAAGATGGAGTTTCATGATGATCATAGAGGAAAGAAAGTTCAATTTCCCCTATATAAATCATGTGGGAAGAGGCATCAAGGAGAATGTTTCAAAGGAACTGGAAGATGCTTTGGGTGTGGAAAAGAAGGACACAAATCCAGTAACTGCAAAGGAAAAGGTTCAGTTAACACCGGGGATGAGGATAATGGTATTGCTACGACATCAACAATGGTTAAATGTTTTGAATGTGGAATGTACGGGCATTATGCAAACCAATTCCCTAAGGGAAAGTCTCATAAAGAGAATCTGTATGGTCGTATGGGTAGTATTTATGTGGATGATGATGAAGAGACTACAAATGATATGTGAGATGAAAGAATTGTTGAAGCTCGGTCAATGGTTTAAGAATGTAGTGGAATGATTACATGTTTATCATGTGTAATGTTGTATAAGTAATCTCATGCTACTATGGAATAAAGAGACATCTATGGATTGTTACACTGTTGTCTTTCCTTGAGTTTTGAAAGTCTATGATTAATGTTACCAATATCCATGAAAGGTTATTCAGATATTTTTGGAATGTAGTTGATATGTGCACAATGAAGGGATAAGGAGAAAATTAAATGTTTGATAGTATTCATGAGCTCATGACTGATATAAGGAGAAGGTTATATCATGGTTTGAGTATATAGAATTTTTGGATTTTGGTATGTGGAAAGTGTTAACTTTTAACTGCATTCATGTTTTCACTATGGTTCAATGGGTATTCATTCTTCAATAGAATACATGATTAAGGTATTCACATTTGACCAACAAGATATATCTTATGATATATGGGGGATAAATGATGGCATTCACGTGATTGTTCTGTGACATTTCAAGTAATCATTTTCTTTATACTATGAGCTTGGACCGAAGTATTTTAGATAAGCCTAAAGATTAGAATGGATTATGTTGGACATAAGTTAGGATAAAATGTTTTTCGATATTATTAATGGGATGTTATAGTAATATAGCTTTAGAAAAAGGACAACCTTCAGGACGGGCGACAACCCATTGCGTCGGACAAGGCTGTGGGAATCGAACCCACAACCGAAGTGCGACTGACCTTTATCGCCTACCACTGGCCTACAGGAAGTCTCTGTTTAGTAGAAACTAGTCTTATTATATTAAGCAGTATGATATATGAAGTATAAGTCCATTTTACGAACCATATATGATTATTCTCACTATAGAATGACTTATGTATATTTTATAACTTTTGCTAACCTTTTGTTTGAGACAGATGGAATGACCCGTCATTCTATCACATGATCTGCTAACACTTCAGGAATAACAAATTCAAATTCATTTATTTAAGAGATGAAGTAGAAATTGTTCGAGGCACGAACAACAGTGAGATTGTACCAAAATAAAGTATGTATTTATTCTAATTCAAACTCTTCAACTTTAGGGAAAGGATCTTGAAAACCAAAAATGTTGTCCTAGTGCTCTTATATCTGATTAATCAGATGGTACCTTAGATCATCACAAATTTATGGATTTTTGATTGTTGGCTTTTCCATAGCCATGTTCTCTACCACTCTCCATCAGAACATGATGGTTAGATTTTTCTTCCATATCCATATTTTCACCTATGTGGAAACCCAGTGATTAGTTTATTTGGGTAATTGTTACGTTTCATACTTTCATTTTTAAATATTGGTTTTGGTATTCCTTTTTACGATGTGGGTTTCTATTAAAGAAAATTTCGAATAGTAAACCATTTATAACCCCGATGAATTTCGAGGGCGAAATTTATTTTAAGGGGGGTAGAATGTAACAGCCCAAGATTTTATGAAAAATATTCTTTTTAATTTCTCTAATGTCTTGTGTTTTACGCTACACCAAAAGGAGCTTGCACAACACGCATCCTTGACTTGCCTTGCATTACACGCAATCACGACCTTCCTCGATAGCGTGTGTAGTACGCAATAACGAGTTTCACTAAACAACAATATGCTATTAAAATATTATTAAAACTAGCCGTTATGAATAGTAATAACCACTTTTTGAAATTTTGTTAATTTTATTTTTCAAAATGGAATTCATTTTTGGATTCGGAATATCGAAATTATCCTAGGGTGAAATTTTGGTATTTTTCTGAAAACGTTCAATTTTTGATGAATAGTGAAACCACTAAGTGGTAGTTAAAAAACTGAATTTTTCATCAAACATAATTTTACCGCTTCTGTGAGTGGAATTTCAAAAATCCGAGAGACATGGTTAATATCAAGGACTAAAATGTGGTTCAACGAGATGAAAATAATTTTTGGTGAATAGTAACTTTTTACTTTTTTTACAGCGGTAAAAAGTAAATAGGGTAATTAAGGGTAGAAATGATATTATTATTTCCCTAACACATGTCCTAATTATATTGGACAAGTTTAATTCGACCAAAAACAAATATAGGAATAAAATATGACCATTTAGGCCCACTTGTATTAGATTAGGACATTTATTATTAATTTATTTAAAGAAGGGTTAAAAGAGGTAAAATCAATGTTTATTTACTAAAACATTTTTAATATGAGGTTATACATAAGATAAATTCGACTATAAATATTCATTAGAAAGATAAACAGATTTCCTACATAATGGTATTTTATTTGTAATTTTTAGACATTAAATAATTTAATTTATTTATTACACAACGATGATGTAGTAATTATCTTATTAATGAAATATTGACATAATTGATGTTATAAATACCCAAATAAATATAATTTGAGACTTTTTATGAATTACACTAATTTTCTAGGTTAATATGACATTTTATTATTTCTTTAATTAACTTTTTTCGAACTTATCATTCTGTTATGATTTTCACAAAAATCAATTACTAAATAGTGTCAAAATTGACATAAAATAGTTTTTAAAACAAATATTATATTAATAATTGTTATTTTATTCCTAAAAATCTAAGGTTCATCCAAATAACTTAGATAAGGTTATATATATTAATAATAAACAACTTGGGGTTCTTTTGGCTTCTTATAGTAAGTTTATTAGCCTTATAGTGTAAGAACACAAGAAGACACGGTAAAAGTACAATTATTTAACTTAATGTTAAATCTAAATGATAAGGTTAAAATAGGAACCTAAAATTGTATAAATTCTATTGGATGAGAGGCTTTCGACCCATACCCACCTTATCTTCTAAATATATCAATTTGGAGCTATTTAAAACCGAACTTGACTTTAGAATAAAATAATATTTTTAGTTATTCCAAAGGTACCCCTCTCCTCCCTTATAAAAGGGCACCTCCTCCCTCTCCTCCTCACACCAATTGTTGCATTCAAGCTTGGCCAAACCCTGCCAAAATCTCTTATCCACTTCCCTAGTATCATCCTAGAGGTCCTGGTCTTCTTCAAAGACCATACTTAGTTATTTAAGTGGAGGTTAAGTGAAGGCGCGTCAAAAAGAGGTAATATCCATTACCGATCTTTTTCAATTTCTTTATTCTTAAACTTATTATTCTTTAGTTATTTCATGATAAAGTAATAACATCAGTATTTCTTATATACTGATATGTTATTATAAATATGAAACAACTCTAATTAACCTTCTATCCATCCTACGGAAAAAGGAAATCACCGCGCGTGCGTACGTACGGAATACCGTCTCCACGCCGTGGTGTAATCTATTTTCTGCCACCACCTTAATTGGATGGGTATAATGGTGTAATGAGTAACTATATATGATTATTATAAAGTGATATTGATACTGAAATAGTATACATACACTTCAACACAAGTTCACGATCATGAGAACGATATCATCGCTCGTGCGTACGTACGGACTACCGTCTCCACGACGCGATGAGATTCATTCTCCATGTTAACCATTTAAGAATGATTATAAAGATTATATAAGAAATAATAATGAAATATATGAAATAATAAAGCTACTGGATTTATGTATATATGTATGTCATCTACTTACTTCCATTCAAGACAATAAGGAAAGGAAAACAACGTTCATGCGTACGTACGGACTACCGTCTCCATGAACGGTGTGTTTCATTTCATTTATCTATCTATTATATATATATATACAGAATATATATGATATATAAATCATGTTTTATATTCTGGAAGTAAGTAAATCATGATATAAGTAATAATAATGTCAAGAACAACAAGTCCAAACACCTACGATAAATGAAACGATTTTACCCAAAACGCTCTTTAACATGGAATTTACAAAAGAACGGGTAAAATAAAGTCATAAGTGAACCATATATGATATCATAACAATTAGTATGATTCTGGAATAATTCAATGACATTATTTAAATCATTATACAGTAGGTTCGGACACTTACGAATCAAATCGGACCAAAGGTAAGGGAAATATCACAATCACATTTTTATCCGAGATTGTTTATACTTTGGAATTTACTGGGGTGTATTTTATCATCCACATCCATGTTTCCTAAATATGTAATAATTATATCCTTCTACAATAGTTTATATCCAATTTTAACCTTCGGTGAGTTTTTAGTAAAAGATATGAAAGGAATCTTTTGTCGTTTTTCGTACGAGGTACTTTTTAACTTTTCCGACAAAAGTACGAAGAATGTTTTTTTTAACTTATACGGAATGAATGGATTTTTAAAACATTATTTCCAAGAAGCTTCCTTTACAAGTTTTCAAGTTTATTTTTAATCAACTTCTTTTAGTTTAAAATTGTATGACATGTTAAGAAAGGAAAATTTTTTTGAAGAAGAAATGACATTTTCCTCAAGAATGGAGTTCAAGTGTTTTATCAAAATTATTTTCCATCTAAGATAATAAAGGGTTCTTTTTTTATCCCTATTTTTACATTTATTTGATTATGTTATGATGGAATTATTTTTTATGATGTCCTTTTATCTTATATGGATTATGTTATGATGGCATGATGTTTAGGATTCCCATTTTTATTACATGGGTTATGCAATGATGTATGATATATGATAATGTGGCACACATAAGAATGGTATCATTATGAGATGGGTGGTACCTATATCTCTCTCCAATGCATTGGGTAAATATTTTATATCTCATGAGATAGACATGGCTGGAACGGTAGGTTATACCGGTTCAGTGAAACAGGACTGAAACGAGGGTGACTCGGTTCAGAAAGGGACTTTGTCCACTAAGATAGTCTTGGCAATGAGTCTTGACTAACAAGAAATGATTCTCTATGATTATGTGTGAATGCCACAAAGTTTCATGTTTTATGTTATGATTATTGTGATTACATTTCACTTCCATGATTTACCCCATGTTATGAAATTATGATCTCTTTTGCAGGTTAAGATTTCCAAAAGTTATGTGCTTATGTATATGATGTGATTGATATTTATTTTGTTTACCCTTACTGAGAATTTGAGCTCACCCTTTTATGTTTTCTTTTCCCCAGGATATAAAGAAAGGTTTTAGGTATAAAAAAAGAAGATCTTTATGGGAGATGTTGAAGATCTTTCACCACGATTAGAAGATTACGTTCTGAGTTTCCAAAGACACTAAACTATTACGATCCTTGCGTGTGTGTTTTTGTTATGTACTAAGTATTCCGCAAATGTAATGTAATGTTAATGTACGTCAAGATTCGGGTCTCTATAGTTGGTATCAAAGCAAAGGTTTAGTCAACCTTTGGATACTAGGATGCGAAAACGCTAGTGAGATCCCTAGAGATATTTCTAAGGTATGTCTAGGGATGTCCCAAAGGATAAGTATACATATAGGATATAGTCCTAGAAATTTGGTAATGAAATTATTTTAAACCAAAGATGTTAGATATTGAAGTTAATCCCCCATTATTATGATTTTTCCCTCTCACACTATTCTTTTTGGGTTTTAGAAAATGGCTAGAAACAAGATGATTCACGATAATGGATGATATGATAGACAATGGAATGATATTCTTCATGATCAACCAAATGAAATGGGATTTGGAAGTCAAAACATCATTATTATGCCGAATCAGTAATCTCATAATATGATCAATAAAGTAAAATTTGGTAAGTTTCCTGACTCAGCTAATAATAGAAAGATGGAGTTTCATGATGATCATAGAAAAAAGAAAGTTCAATTTCCCCTATGTAAATCATGTGGGAAGAGGCATCAAGGAGAATGTTTCAAAGGAACTGGAAGATGATTTGGGTGTGGAAAAGAAGGACACAAAGCTAGTAAGTGCAAAGGAAAAGGTTCAGTTAACACCAGGGATGAGGATAATGGTATTGCTACGACATCAACAATGGTTAAATGTTTTAAATGTGGAATGTACGGGCATTATGCAAACCAATGCCCTAAGGTAAAGTCTCATGAAGAGAATCAGTATGGTCGTATGGGTAGTATTTATGTGGTTGATGATGAAGAGAATACAAATGATATGTGAGATGAAAGAATTGTTGAAGCTTGGTCAATGGTTTAAGAATGTAGTGGAATGATTACATGTTTATCATGTGTAATGTTGTATAAGTAATCTCATGCTACTATGGAATAAAGAGTCATCTATGGATTGTTACACTGTTGTCTTTCCTTGAGTTTTGAAAGTGTATGATTAATGTTACCAATATCCATGAAAGGTTATTCAGATATTTTTGGAATGTAGATGATATGCACATAATGAAGGGATAAGGAGAAAATTAAATGTTTGATAGTATTCATGAGCTCATGACTGATATAAGGAGAAGGTTATATCATGGTTTGAGTATATAGAATTTTTGGATTTTGGTATGTGGAAAGTGTTAACTTTTAACTGCATTCATGTTTTCACTATGGTTCAATGGGTATTCATTATTCAAGAGAATACATGATTAAGGTATTCACATTTGACCAACAAGATATATCTTATGATATATGGGGGATAAATGATGGCATTCACGTGATTGTTCTGTGACATTTCAAGTAATCATTTTCTTTATACTTTGAGCTTGGACCGAAGTATTTTAGATAAGCCTAAAGATTAGAATGGATTATGTTGGACATAAGTTAGGATAAAACGTTTTTCGATATTATTGATGGGATGTTATAGTAATATAGCTTTAGAAAAAGGACAACCTGCAGGACGGGCGACATCCCATCGCGTCGGACAAGGATGTGGGAATCGAACCCACAACCGAAGTGCGACTGGCCTTTATCGCCTACCATTGGCCTACAGGAAGTCCCTGTTTAGTAGAAACTATTTTTATTATATTAAGCAGTATGATATATGAAGTATAAGTCCATTTTAGGAACCATATATGATTAATCTCACTATAGAATGACTTATGTATATTTAATAACTTTTGCTAACCTTTGGTTTGAGACAGATGGAATGACCCGTCATTCTATCACATGATCTGCTAACACTTGACGAATAACAAATTCAACTTCATTTATTTAAGAGATGAAGTAGAAATTGTTCAAGGCACGAACAACAGTGAGATTGTACCAAAATAAAGTAAGTATTTATTCTAATTCAAACTCTTCAACTTTAGGGAAAAAATCTTGAAAACCAAAAATGGTGTCCTAGTCCTCTTATATCTTATTAATCAGATGGTACCTTAGATCGTCACAAATTTATGGATTTGTGATTGTTGGCTTTTCCATAGCCATGTTCTCTACCACTCTCCATCAGAACATGATGGTTAGATTTTTCTTCCATATCCATATTTTCACCTATGTGGAAACCCAGTGATTAGTTTATTTGGGTAACTGTTACGTTTCATAATTTCGTTTTTAAAGATTGGTTTTGGTATTCCTTTTTATGATGTGGGTTTCTATTAAAGAAACTTTCAAATAGTAAACCATATATAACCCCGATGAATTTCGACGGCGAAATTCATTTTAAGGGGGGTAGAATGTAACAGCCCAAGATTTTATGAAAAATATTATTTTTAATTTCTCTAATGTCTTGTGTTGTACTCTACACCAAAAGGAGCTTGCACAACACGCATCCTTGACTTGCCTTGCATTACACGCAATCGCGACCTTCCTCGATAGCGTGTGTAGTACGCAATAACGAGTTTCACTAAACAACAATATGCTATTAAAATACTATTAAAACTAGCCGTTATGAATAGTAATAACCACTTTTTGAAATTTTGTAAATTTTATTTTTCAAAATGGAATTCATTTTTGGATTTGGAATATCTAAATTAGCCTAGGGTGAAATTTTGTTATTTTTCTGAAAACATTCAATTTTTGATGAATAGTGAAACCACTAAGTGGTAGTTAAAAAACTGAATTTTTCATCAAACTTAATTTTACCGCTTCTGTGAGTGAAATTTCGAAAATCCGAGAGACACGGTTAATATCAAAGACTAAAATGTGGTTCAATGAGATGAAAATAATTTTTGGTGAATAGTAACTTTTTACTTTTTTTTACCATGGTAAGAAGTAAATAGGGTAATTAAGGGTAAAATGATATTATTATTACCCTAACACATGTCCTAATTCTATTGGACAAGTGTAATTCGACCAAAATCAAATATAGGAATACAATATGCCCATTTAGGACCACTTGGATTAGATTAGGACATTTATTATTAATTTATATAAAAAAGGGTTAAAAGAGGTAAAATCAAAGTTTATTTACTAAAACATTTTTAATATGGGGTTATACATAAGATAAATTCGACTATAAATATTCATTAGAAAGATAAACATATTTCCTACATAATGGTATTTTATTTGTAATTTTTAGACATTAAATAATTTAATTTATTTATGACACAACGATGATGCAGTAATTATCTTATTAATGAAATATTGACATAATGGATGTTATAAATACCCAAATAAATATAATTTCAGACTTTTTATGAATTCAACTAATTTTCTAGGATAATATGACATGTTAGTAGTGATTTAATTAACTTCTTTCTAACTTATCATTCTGTTATGATTTTCACAAAAATCAATTACTAAATAGTGTCAAAATTGACATAAAATAGTTTTTAAAACAAATATTATATTATTAATTGTTATTTTATTCATAAAAATCTAAGGTTCGGCAAAATTACTTATATAAGGTTATATATATTAATAATAAACAACTTTCAGTTCGTTTAGCTTCCTATAGTATGTTTATTAACCTTATAGTGTAAGAACACAAGAAGACACGGTAAAAGTACAATTATTTAACTTAATGTTAAATCTAAATGATAAGGTTAAAATAGGAACATAAACTTGTCTAAATTATATTGTATGAGAGGATTTCGACCCATCCCCACCTTAGCTTCGAAATATATCAATTTGGAGCTATTTAAAACAGAACTGGACTTTATAATAAAATAATTTTTTTAGTTATTCCAAAGGTACCTCTCTCCTCCCTTATAAAAGGGCACCCCCTCCCTCTCCTCCTCACACCAATTTGAGCATTCAAGCTCGGCCAACCCCTGCCAAAATATCTTCTCCACTTCCCTAGTATCATCCTAGAGGTCCTGGTCTTCTTCAAAGAGCATCCTTAGTTATTTAAGTGGAGGTTAAGTGAAGGCGCGTCAAAAAGAGGTAATATCCATTACCGATCCTTTTCAATTTCTTTCTTCTTAAACTTATTCTTATTTAGTTGTTTCATAATAAAGTAATAACATCAGTGTTTATTATATACTGATATGTTATTATAAATATGAAACAACTCTAATTAACCTTCTATCCATCCTACGGAAAAAGGAAATCACCGCGCGTGCGTACGTACGGAATACCGTCTCCACGCCGTGGTGTAATCTATTTTCTGCCACCACATTAATTGGATGGGTATAATGGTGTAATGAGTAACTATATATGATTATTATAAAGTGATATTGATACTGAAATATTATACATACACTTCAACATAGGTTCACGATCATGAGAATGATATCATCGCTCGTGCGTACGTACGGACTATCGTCTCCACGACGCGATGAGATTCATTCTCCATGTTAACCATTTAAGAATGATTATAAAGTATATATAAGAAATAATAATTAAATATATGACATTATAAAGCTACTGGATTTATGTATATATGTATGTCATCTACTTACTTCCATTCAAGACAATAAGGAAAGGAAAACAACGTTCATGCGTACGTACGGACTACCGTCTCCATGAAAGGTGTGTTTCATTTCATTTATCTATCTATTATATATATATATACTGAATATATATGATATATAAATCATGTTTTATATTCTGGAAGTAAGTGAATCATGATATAAGTAATAATAATGTCAAGAAAAACAAGTCCAAACACCTACGATAAATGAAACGATTTTACCCAAAACGCTTTTTAACATGGAATTTACAAAATAACGGGTAAAATAAAGTCATAAGTGAACCATATATGATATCATAACAATTAGTATGATTCTGGAATAAGTCAATTACATTATTTAAATCATTATACAGGAGGTTCGGACACTTACGAATTAAATCGGACCTAAGGTAAGGGAAATATCACAATCTCATTTTTATCCGAGATTGTTTATACTTTGGAATTTACTAGGGTGTATTTTATCATCCACATCCATGTTTCCACAATATGTAATATTTATATCCTTCTACAATAGTTTATATCCAATTTTAACCTTCGATGAGTTTTTAGTAAAAGATATGAAAGGAATCTTTTGTCTTTTTTCGTACGAGGTACTTTTTTGACTTTTCCAACAAAAGTACGAAGAATGTTTTTTTTAACTTATACGGAATGAATGGATTTTTAAAACATTATTTCCAAGAATCTTACTTTACAAGTTTTCAAGTTTATTTTTAATCAACTTCTTTTAGTTTAAAATTGTATGACATGTTAAGAAAGGAAAATGTTTTTGAATAAGAAATGATATTTTCTTCAAGAATGGAGTTCAAGTGTTTTATCAAAATTATTTTACATCTAAGATAATAAAGGGTTCTGTTTTTATCCTTATTTTTACATTGATTTGATTATGTTATGATGGAATTATTTTTTATGATGTCCTTTTATCTTATATGGATTATGTTATGATGGCATGATGTTTAAGATTCCCATTTTTTTTACATGGGTTATTCAATGATGTATGATTTATGATTTTGTGGCACACAAAAGAATGGTATCATTATGAGATGGGTGGGACCTATATCTCCCTCCAATGCATTGGGTAAATATTTTATATCTCATGATATAGACATGGCTCGAACGGTAGGTTATACCGGTTCAGTGAAACAGGACTGAAACGAGGGTGACTCGGTTCAGAAAGGGACTTTGTCCACTAAGATAGTCGTGGAAATGAGTCTTGACTAACAAGAAATGATTCTCTATGATTATGTGTGAATGACACAATGTTTCATGTTTTAATTTATGATTATTGTGATTACATTTCACTACCATGATTTACCCCATGTTATGAAATTATGATCTCTTTTGCATGTTAAGATTTCCAAAAGTTATGTACTTATGTATATGATGTGATTGATATTTCTTTTGTTTACCCTTACTGAGCATTTGAGCTCACCCTTTTATGTTTTCTTTTCCCCAGGATATAAATAAAGGTTTTAGGTATAAAAAAAAGAAGATATTTATGGGAGATGTTGAAGATCATTCACCACTATTAGAATATTACGTTCTGAGTTTCCAAAGACCCTAAAATGTTACGATCCTTGCGTGTGTGTTTTTTTTATGTACTATGTATTCTGCAAATGTAATGTAATGTCAATGTACGTCAAGCTTCGTGTCTCTATAGTCGGAGACCGTGGCCAGTGGTGCGCCTGGAGCTGGACCCTATTTATTCCAAATTTCCCAAGCTCTTGGGCAGTGAAGGATGGCGTGCAAAAGGGTTTCTGGAATATTTGGGCAGAAAGGGCAGAAGTCGGCACTAGCCATATGTCGGAAAAAGAGAAGGCCCATAGTTGGGAGGGTACCCATGCACACCTGCCACCATAATTGGCATACTTTTGGGGGATGTAGGGCATCCAAATGGATTTCCATGGTCCCTCCACCTAGCCGACTGAGTGGTTTCCAAGAGAGAATCTATACCCGGATCTCACCGTATACTCACCTAAAATGTCATTGATCTAGAAGATAAGGTTTGGGCCTGTGTCTGGAACCCAGAGGATGCTCAGGATAATTCTTTGGTCTCTTTCATTAAACTAATTATGAATATTTTCCAGACACCACCCTCGTCCCTGGTCAGAAAAGAGGCATCTGATAGTGGCGTCCTCAAGACCCGGTTGGGTGGGGGGTGTGGACCTCATGCCTTCCTTATCGATCGGCTAGGGATCAGTCCACATATAGAAAGATGAGCCAGTCCCAATCCTCCAGCCTAGCCCTTCTTCCAGGAGATTTTGAGCCCCCCAAATGATTATCTAGAGGAAGGTAGGCTGAGGGCCAAGAGAGGAAGCAAGGAAGTCCATGTGGGGAAAGTACTTGGCACAAAGAACCCGTGCAAAGAGGGATGATGGGATGTTAATAATGGGCCATCCTTTCTTGTCCAATAGTGAATCATTAAAGAGAAGAAGGTTTTGGAATCCCATCGCTCTCTCTGTTTTTTGTTTTCAGAGTTTCTCTCAGGCCATCTAGTCTGGTCTATTCCTTCCACCGTTCTTCCCCCAATAGGAGTTGGTAGTGCGAGAATGGATCTGGATGATGATGGCCTTCGAGACCTTAAACAGGGACATAAAATAGCTGGGGATAGTTTTTATGAAAGCTTTAATGAGGGTCTGTTTGCCAGCTTTGGAAATTATTTTTAGGGTCCATCCTTGAATTTGTTATCAATCTTGTCCACCAGAGATGCAAAGATTTATTTTTTGGACCAGCCAATCACCGTGGGTAGCCTGAGATAATTCTACTTTTTTTCAACCAGATGGATGCCTGCAGATGCACATAGTTCATCGGTACCCCTGTGCTGAAGGATATTTCAGATTTCCCATGATTGATTGACCGACCAGAGGCCCTTTCGTACTAGAGGATCACTTGGCTGACCACCCGGCATTCATTAATTGCTGCTCTGGAAAAAAGGAGGCAGTCGTTGGGGAAAAAGAGGTGTGACACTGGTGGGCTAACATGACAGACCTCAGCCCCATGAATAGAATTAGCGAATGCAGCCCTGGAAATAAGGTGATAGAAAACATCAGCCACCAAAATAAAAAGAAAAGGGTAGAGGGGATCTCCCTGTCTAAGGCCCCGGGATGTGGTGAATTCTCTGGTAATCTCCCCATTGACCTTGATTCTAATGGAGATGGTCGAAATTCAGTTCATGACCATATCAATCCATTTAGCGCAAAATCCCATTTTCTTCATCACAACTCTGAGGAAGTGCCATTCCACATTGTCGTAGGCCTTATTCATATACAATTTCTAGGACATGGTTCCTCTTTTCGCAGTGGAGCATGATTTCATAGAATGGAGCACTTTGTGGGAAATAATAGCATTATCAGTGATCAGTCTCTTTATCATGAAAGCACTCTGGTTTTCAGAGATAATATCAGGGAGCCACAGTTGCAGCCGATTGACAAGGATCATTGAGAAGATCTTGTAAGAGACATTGAAGAGACTGATAGGTCTAAAATCAGAGACCACCAGAGGATTCTTGATTTTGAGAATGAGGAAGAGGACCGTTTCATTGATGGCGGTAATGCTAGTATTCCCAACCCAGATATTTTTAATCATTTTTAAAATTTCGGGACCGATAATGTGCCAGTATTGTTTAAAAAATAGGGTGTGGAACCAATCCGGTCCCGGAGCCTTAGTGGGGTGAATGTGATTCAGAGCCAGGCGTATCTCGTCATCCATCACATCTTTGATAAGCTGCCTATTGATCTCTTCGGTGATCATAGGTCTGATGCACTCTTCCACCTCAGTAGATATGATAGAGGTTCCTGTTGAGAAGAGGTTCTAGAAGTAGTCTGTCAAGGCCCTATGGATCCCAATGATGTCAGAAACTTTTCTTCTATCGGGTTGAGAGATGCAAGTGATAGCGTTTTTCGGATGCCTGGCTAATGCTTTCTAGTGAAAATACCTGGTATTGGTGTCCCCTTCTTTAATGTGAGTGTCTCATGCCCACATATCCCAGAAACTTTCCTTAACGCACAGGGCCATGTCCAGTTCTCTTTTTGTATCACCAATCTTAGAGAGATTTCAATTGGATGTGGGTTGCTTGAGAAGGTTGTGGAGTTTCTTTTCAGGGACACCATAGTGCCAATCAGGTTGGCGGAATTTTTCGTTACTCCAAGACTGTAGATCGGATGAAAACTGTTGGATATTGCTACTAACATCTTCATGAGTAACTTTCCAGCTTGATCGGATAACCTCTTCACATTCCTAGTCTTTAGGCCAGAAACTCTCAAATCTTAAGGGTTTGTTTAATTGTCTCTTGCGTTAACCTAGTGTGCAATCAATAAAAATTGGATAGTGGTACGAACTGTTGAGTGTCATGTGGATGATATGGAACATTCCAAAGAGATCAATCCACTCATTTGATCCTAGAAATCTATCAAGTCACTCAGCAATGCAGGTTCCTTCTAAATTACCGAGGAACCATGTGAAAAGATTACCTACATACCCCAGATCGATGAGGTCCACCCTAGCGACTGCATCCTTGAAATTTGACATCTAAGCTGATGGATAGATGGTTTCTCCCCTTTTTTCCTTGTGTAACATAATCTCATTGAATTCCCCTCTGAAAATAATATGGCTCGGGAGGTCATGTCGCAGCTTTTCGAGAAGGTCCCATGACTTCACCTTGTCACTATTAGATGACCAGCCATAGAATCCCACAAAGGTCCTGGGTGGGTTATGGTCTGTCTGAATAGATAATGCCACATGGTACAAGGAGAAGGAATAAATTTTGACGTCAAATTTGTCCATCCAAAGGAGACAGAGGCACCCAAAGTGGCCTTGTCTTGAAACTGGGAAGCAGCGTTGGATGCTGTATTTCAGAGCAATGCAATTAGTGTCCTTTTTTTCCAGTATTTCTTCGGATAGGAAAACCATATCGGGGCGACTTTGGGACAAATTGAGATGAAGCATGCGAACCATTCGTGGGTTGCCAAGCCCACGAAAATTCTCGCATAAAACAATCATTGGTCTAGGCGGCGCTGGGTCACACCTACTGCCTCCTTTAATTCCACTAGAAGTGTTTCTCCACTCGTCGTTTTCCATCTTTTGGTGGGCTTCCCCACTGATTTCCCTATTTTGTTTTGTCTTTTTCCAACCCCGGTCTTGGGGTCTTCCGTAAGACCATCACTTTCTCCACGATGCACACATTTCCACGTGTGACAGGTAATTGGGCTCAGTAATGGAGATCTCATCGTTCAGTGGGCCCCCATTGTTAGGGTTCCTGATTCAGTCATTTTTGGATCAAGGTTCGGATCTGGTGGTTCGATGTACATCTGCTTTGGCTTTGAAAAATGTTCTGGTGGTGCTTTTTGTTTCGTCTCTGACAATGTAGATCTTATGGAATTGTCCTTCAGGTGGTTTGGACGAGCTTCAGCTTCTCTCTGAGTGGGAGAGCCAGCACAAGGCGAATCTGGTGGTCCAAGCATAATGGATTTTTCATGTATGTTTTCCATCCGACTGGTGTGTACCAACGTGAGACGGTCGCGGTCCTTTTGTTTTTCTGTCTCCGAGATGAAGGCATATTTATTCATTTTGGCACGGAGCCAAGGGCCATATTGTAGGATGATGTTTCTGATTCAATCTTTTGTTTTTTGTTACACGTTCTTTCCAGGTGGCCATGATGGCCCCAAAAGAAACAGAATATTGTGAGTTTCTCAAACTCAAATGAAATCCAGGTGTTGGCATCATTGATTTTCAGGAACATACCCATCATCAGGGGCTCTTACAATTCAATTTCCGCCTTGATCCAAACCTCGGGGCCCCATTGTATTAGATCTTAGCAATCCCAGTCAATAAAATAGCCTAAACTATCCCCTATTTCTCGCATAACCTGTTTCGTTCTTGTGTGGAAAGGGATTCCTCTAATTGTTTTCCAAAAGGGGGAGCGGGTGAGGTTGACGTACTGGATATCGCCCCCCCCCCTAAATTCTTCCATAAGGAGTAGTTGATTATCTATGGACCATGGTCGGCCTCTCAAGATTTTATCTCTATCCCTCTTGTTTAAAGAACTCAAAAACGAAGCGATTGATCCCTGCTTCCCGAATAGCCACTCCAGCTTCAAGTTTCCAAATGTTATGTAGGGTGTTTTTGAGAGCCCCCTGATTTTCTGAGATGTTTTCCATGAACTTTCCCACAACCAGTAAAGACATACATTTATCCAAAAGTGTGTCTTCGTGTCTCTGGGCTTCTATCACCGCCTTATCTTTGTCTATCAGGGACGACCTAATCCATTGATTCACAAATTCCGCATCCATTGTAAAAAACCTAGAAAATTGGTTTCGCACCCCTCGTAATAGACCGACGCCCCCAGAAAACCCCACAGGTCATGTATGCCAGGCTCGTCCCAATCCAACTGTACCAGAATCAAGGCTCGATCCACAAAGGGAGTCCCTGGACCGGAAGCCCCCTTCAGGACCTCCTTCCGCGGTCTTATTTTTCATGAACCGACACTGCATGGTAACTTCGCGGTCGACACTTTCCCTAGGATGGTCAGACCTGAAGTTTGCACATAACGGCACCCACCATCCTTCACGGAGATACTCAAGCATAACAGTAGGGTCTTCGCATCTACACAATGTGTCCAGAGCTTCGCAGAATCACTTCGCGAGTCACACACTTCATGGAGGATCCTTCACGGCTGACACTTCGCGATCTCCCAACACGGAACAGACCATCGTGGCAGGTGCTTCACTGAACAGAAACGTGGTGCCCACTTTGCGGAAGATGCTTCACGGATCAACCCCTTCGCCGTTGACACTTCATGAACTCCCAACGCAGCTAAAACATCGCGTCATGTGCTTTATGGAAGAACAAAAAGAACAATGTGGCGACCACTTTGCAGCAGGTGCTTCGCAGATCAACCCCTTCGCGGCGGAAGCTACGCAAACCCTGGCTTCAGTTTACCTCCCACAAGCTTCCGCCAATGTTCGCAGGATAGGTGAGATGTTGCGATTCGGGTAGGTGATTTCTAGACTCTATTCTTGTCTGGAGTGAAACACTGATCTGTTTGCTGAATGGGGTTGAGGTTTTGAATTCCAGAAAATGCCCTTTCGAACCCAAATCAGGCACTAACTCAAGGATATGTTTGTTGAATGTGTCTGCAAACAATTTAGAGAGAATAAAGTCTGAATCCCTCCGACTCGTAGGTATTGGGGTTCAGATACATGCGATGGAGGTCAGTGGACAAGGGAGAAAAAAAGGAACCAAGTTCCTCACCATGGGGGTGTCGGTGAACGACAACAAATGGGGAAACCGAGCCCCCGTCACCGGCTCCGATGAAGCGAGGAAGCTCCGCACTAAGGCGGGATGCGTAGCAAAGTGCATCAGTAGCCTTAGTTGAATAGTGTCATTAGTAGCCTTAGGTGAATAGTGTCACTGATAGCCTTAGGTGAACAGTGTCATCGGTATCCTTTGATGAACAGTGTCATCGGTAGCCTTTGGTGAACAGTGCATTGGTATCTTTAGGTGAACCAGGCATTGATAGCCTTAGGTGAATTGAGTCATTGATAGCATTAGGTGAATAGTGTCATCAGTAGCCTTAGTTGAATAGTGTAATGGGTAGCCTTAGGTGAATAGTGTCATGGGTAGCCATATGTGAATAGTATCATCGGTAGTCTTAGTTGAAAAGTGCATCGGTAGCCTTAGGTGAACAGTGTCATCAGTATCGTTGGGTGAACAGTGCAATGATAACCTTAGGTGAATAGTGTGATGGTGCCTTATGTGAACAATGTCATTGGTAGCCTTAGGCGAATAGAGCAATGGTGACCTTATCTGAACAGTGTCAGCAGTAGCCTTATGTGAACAGTGCAGCATTGAGGTTCCAATGGTAGCCTCTATTTCCATTGCGAAATTTTGATTTCATGAAGAGTGTTTCCATAACTATGAAGTTCCAATAGTAGCCTATATTTACTTTTCCAAATTTATAGTTCATGAAGAGTGATTCTAGAACTGTGAGGTTCCAACGATAGTTTATATTTCCTTTGCTAAATTTTGAGTTTATGAACAGTTTTTCTCGAAAGGTGAGGTTTATGAACAGTGTTTCCACAATGGGGTGGTTTATAAACAGTGTTTCCAAAATGGCGAGCTTTATCAACAGTGTTTCCAAAATATTGAGGTTTATGAATAGTGTTTCCAAAACAATGAGGTTTATCTACAGTGATTCCAGAAAGGTGAGGTTCCAACTACAGCCTCTCTTTCCTTTGCCAAATTTTGTGTTCATGAACAGTGTTTCCACATTCATACATTTTCACCCCTTTCACATTTCCTTTTACGTACAATTCATTTAAAGCCTTGTTTTAAGGGATCTAAGGCTGGTTAAAAGGCCATAACCCCAATACTAATTTTCTTAAGGCTCGAGATTATTTTACTTAGTCAATCTTTGTGGTTTATTGTGATCTATTTTTAATGGAAAATTCATCGTATCTTAAACCGCTCTTCTGTTAAATATTCTAAAGGGACAAGATATATTCCTCCCTAATTCTTACTCCTTATTCTCAGGTGTGAGATACTCGAACCTTTCATTCCATCCCATAGGAGTTGTGCAATCCAACTTTCCTCCTTGGATTGGTTCTCCCCTGATTTTGGTGCAACCAAGTAGTGTCGACTGATCTCTGATATAAGGTATGTTCTATCATCATTCTTCTGGGTTTATCTCCTTCTATTTCTCCTTTCCCTTTAATGGAATTCTATCTCCATTTTCTTAAGTGACATTTCTTGGCTGTTGACTTGTGTGGTGGTGTCTCTGCATCCTTGGGTAGATATTTTTTTCAAAGGGGGAGGAGATCGTAACCCGTTGTGTGGCACATTCTCATATAAAGAACATCCAGAACCATTTAAGGTAGGGGATTCATTACATATCTTTTCTTTTACATGCAACTGTATAGTTAGCATGTCTTATCCTACAGGATCACAATGGAATTGAATTAATAAGTATATGAACCGGATAAATAAATAGATATCAACCATATGTTATTGCCTCTTGTTTTTCTAGATAGTGTGATATTTATGATTACTTTGTTTAGCTTTTAGTTCATTATAGAAATTGGTAAAGAACTTAAAGCCGAAATCAATCATAAATTGTTTGGATAAAGATAAAGATTCATGTAAATGAATCTGGTTTTTCTTGATGCAATTTGATGTTAATCTAATATGTGTAGTAAGCATGTTTAATTATTTATGATTGCATAGTGGATAGGGTTCCCAAATTTGGATCCTATGAATAATAAATTGGTTAATCCAAGGTGGATTAAATAACTGGTTGTATGATAAATGATAATTTCCTATATGGTTCTTAGTTACCCTCGTTCTTGTTTAAGGGCCAGGAGCCCAATTGATATGATGTTTGTTTTCCTGCTGTTTGTGTTGTGATGTGAGCCTGGATGGCTGTTGTGTTTTGTGGGGGCATGGAGGCCTACTAGTTGTGGTCGTAGTTGACGCCTAGAGTGGTGAGATGCATTGGTTAATGCATGTGGTTGTTGGGGATGACCCCAGGGATGATGAAACAATTTGGATGTGAATGTTTGGATGCTTGATGATTCATGGGTTGCTTGTCTGCATTACTTTCCCCATTGTTCAAGGCAGCTGGTCTTACTTACCCTTCTTCTGAAAGGGGAAAAGATTCATGGGGTATTCCACCTTCTTTCCCTATTTAGTCTCTTAAGGGAGGATGGGTCTACACTCTAGCTATAGGCGGCAAAGACTCGAAGGGCAGTTCATCTACTCACCGTGTTGAGCCCCCTTGTGTTTATTAGCATAGAATGTTTTTCTAGAATGCATGGGAATATGTGAAAGGAGTTTTGTAATTAAATAATTGAATAAATAATGTTAACCCATGGGGTTGGATCATGAAGGGATGCAATGTTGTGGTTACAATTTCAAGGGATACTAGACTTTGGGTGTGATGCCATTGAAATATAATCAAGAAATTGATGATGGTTAATTAGTGTTTAATGAATTAATTAAAGTAAAGTGAAATTGATAAAAAATGAATGAGGTAACGTAATAAAGATATTTAAAAGGTTGTGTTCTTATAGGATACCTAGTCTTGAAGTTACAGCTGGGAGTCGGAGAGAAATTAGTTGTAGTTGAGTCTAAGACTATTTTATTCCTATAGTGTGGTTTTGAGCTATAGTATAATCTATAATTTTTTTGCCTCTATACGCTACTCAACCCAGTCAGTTAGGGCAACTGACACCTCGAGGATTCTGAGGTTAGGGGGGTGTGTTCCACATCATTCTGTTGGGAGGATGGATGGCTGAATACTCCTTTATCCCCACTCTCTTCTCTTGTTATTTACATGTTCTATTAGGCACAACGGTTTTTTTCCCATATATGTGTGTAGAGGGCTATAATGGCTTATTGTTATTCACGCAAATATATCCTGGATATTGTATCCTATGGACTACTATCAGTGTAACATGTATTGGTTGTGATGGCTTGAGGATTATTACTCGGTGTGTGGGTTGTAATGGATTGAGGTATAATGCCAGACGTATGAAGCCATTTTATGAGAGCTTTGGGGGCTCATAGAAACTACCTGGTTACTTTCATGTGTGAACATGGTGGTTTTTTTGCACGAGGTGCATGTTGTGGTGCTTCTCCCAAGTGTCGGCGGGAAAGCCTTTTTAGAGGGAGATGATTAGGATGTGTGGTATTGGGAAAAAGTGGCAAAACAATGGGAAAGTAGTAGTGGGGTACCCTTGATAATATTTATTATATTATATACTCTTGTATGCATTTCTTGGTGAGAGTATCCATGGTAATGCTGGGAACATAGTATACATGCTTAAGTGACAAGTTGGTTTCACTTTTTTTTCATTGTGCTTTAGCATCCTTTCTTCACTTTTTCATGAGAGGATTCGGTGGTGATCCTTCTGAGTATACTCTTATACTCACCCTATGTTTATATAAACTATTTTTTAGGTCACTCGGAGCACATTGGAGATCAAGCTGGTTTCTTCTAGCTTTGGGTTGTAGGAGTTGTTCAGGCTTTGTGGTCACTATTGTTTTTACTTTCTTTTGGGTACTTCCAGTTTTCCACTATTATTTGTAGTATTTTTTCATGACATTACATATTTGTACTTGGGATTTCCTTTTTATTTCTATTTGAGATGGAGTTGGTTTGTGTCTATCTTATCTCTTTCTTCTGCATGTGTTATCTTAGATTGTAATGCCTCACAGTTGTGTGTTTACTAAACCCTCGGTGCTAGTTGCTAACCCTGGGCCTACTGGAGGTGGGACTCAAGGGTCACTGTCCCCTTTCTCACATTTCCGGCCCCAGAGGGGTACACTTTGTGGGGAGGGGGTCATGAGAGAGTGGTATCAGAGGGTGGTTGAGAGATAGGATGGAGTTTAGAGTTAGGCACAAGTGAGGTTGATTGGGTTGGTAGGGAAACGATGTCATTCATGATTAGCAAGTGATGTAAACACTAGATACCGGCTAAGACATAAGAGTTTAGGGGCCCCTATGATCTGATTTACAGACCATTATGTTTACAATGGATAATAAATGAGGTGGTACTAGTTTCAAGGTAGAGACCTAGGAAAGGATCATGCATCATTCTTCATTGTGCTTGTGTTTTAATGGGTAGACCTTGGGATAGGGTAACCTAAAATGAATAAAAGAAAACAATTAATTAATTAATGTAGAGTCTTCTATATTCCAAGTTTAGGAGCCCTAATTTTTTTTTATTTTTTAGGTATGGCTCCAGGTTTACATCCTCATCAGGGTCACATAGAATATATCCAGCGGGCTGTACTAGTATATCATCATAGGGTAGAGGTTGCTGATGATGACACTGGGAGGAGGAAACTTTGAGAGTTTCCACACCAGAGTCTGCAGATGTCTGAGGGTTCCGTTTTAGATGCAGTCATGGAGGATTGGTTGGAGGAGGTCAAGATAGGCTTCAGTTCGATTCCTGCTCGGAAGGAGCATTGGTTTTCCTTGGTTGTGACAATGATGTGTGGAGCAGTGAGGTAGCGGTGGTTCTTGTTCCTCATGGATCGTGGGGAGTCGGTGATATCAGGGGAGGGGTTCCAAGACAAGTTTATAGTTGAGTTTCTTTCTTCGACCGCGAAGGCGTCCTGTTTCCAGGAGCTTTTTACCCTTCGATAGGGTTAGAGAGGTCGTGGTAAGATTCATGCATTAGCTTTTCCAGCTTCAGGAGAGCCATACATTGTTCGAGGTACCCTTTGATTCTTTTCTACCATGGTGTATGCCTTTTTTGATTCAGGAATGACACACTCCTTCATATCATCTACCCTTATCCATTATTTGGGACTTGAGGTAGAGAGTCTTCCAGTGCCCTTGGCATTGACTACGCCAGTTGGAGGCCGAGCTTACTTGTCTGAAGTATGTAGAGACTGTGAGCTAATGTTGGGGTAGCACCAATCTTGGGGATATTTCCTATGTTTAAGAATACAACCATATGAATTCATTCTCGACATGGATTGGTAGTATTCTGTGTAGGCTATCGTGGATTGTTTCAGGATGTAGTGTGTGTTCTTTGATGCGGATAGAGAGCCAGTGGTGTTCATTGGTGAGAAGACCCTCGGAAGGGTCAGAGGTGTGTTCTATCCTTATCATCAATGATGGATGATCTAATGCTGATTTCATTAGAGTTTTAGCATCTGGTGTTTCCTAGGGTCATAGAAGAGTACCCTGATGTCTTTCCAGAAGAGGTTTTTCCTTACCCCCTCGTCAAGACATCGTGTTTGGGATCGATCTACATCCAGGAGTGTCTTCTATATCTATGTCACCATATAGGATGCCCCCTTCTGAGTTATGAGAGCTATGTGTATAGCTTGATGGTATTTTACAGTGTGGTTTTGTGCATCCATATGTGTCACCATGGGGAACACCAGTTTTTTTCGTGAAGAAGGCTAAATGTAGTTTGCAGTTGTGTGTAAATTATCATCACATACACAAAGTGACAATGAAGAATCACTATCCTCTTATGTGGATTAATGATTTATTTGATCAACTGAAGGGTGAAAGTTGGTTCTCAATGATTTACATGCAGTCTGGATACCATCATATGCGTGTGAAGGATGAGGATATATAGAAGACTACTTTTCATTGTCATCATGGGAGTTATGAGTTTGTTTTATTGTTGTTCGGCATGAAAAATGATCGAGCTATGTTCATGTGATTGATAAACATTGTGTTCCATGAGTTCCTGGGAATGTTCATGGTGGTTTTCATCGAGGACATCCTTTTGTGCTCCATGTCTATGAAGAAGCATGCAGAGCATCTAAACATCGTTTTGGGAGTTCTTCATCAACATTTGTTGTTTGGGAAGTTGTCTAAGTGTGAGTTTTGGGCTCGAGAAGTCTGTTTCTTGGGGAATGTTGTGTCCCAATAGGGAGTATTTGTGGATACCTTGAAGATAGAAGTAGTTGTGTCTTGGGAAGCTCCCAATACAGTGTCGTAGTGCAAAGTTTCCTTGGTCTCTTAGGCTACTACAACAGGTTCTTAGCTGATTTCTCTCGAGTTGTGACTCCCTTGATAGCATTTACCAAGAAGGATCATGCATTCAAGTGGACTGATTAGTGTCAGGCATCTTTTGAGTATCTAATGGAGAAGTTAGTAAGTACTCCAGTTCTTTGTCTTCCAGCTAAGGGAGTTCATTTTGATTTTTTCTACGATGCCTCACATCTAGGGTTTGGTTGTATTTTGATGCAGCAAAGGTCAGTTTTTTCTTATGGGTCTCAGTAGTTACGTCCCCATGAAAATAACTATGCCACCCATGATATTGAGTTGGAAGCCGTAGTATTTTCTCTGAATTTGTGAATACATTCCCTCATTGGTGAGTGCTTACTGGTTTTCACCGATCGTAAGAGACTGAGGTATATTTTATCCATGCGTGACCTGAACATATGATAGCATCGATGGATGTTGTTCTTAAAGTAATGTGACATTGAAATATCATATACACTTAGAAAGGGTAATGTTGTCGCTGATGTGATGATTCAGTAGTCACTAAGTGATGTAGTGCATGAATCTGGTGACTCCTAGAGAGTAATGGAAGAACTTTCAGCATTGCATCTTGATATGGGATAAGTTCGGGCATAGGTTGTATTCTTCCGATGATAGTACAGTCATCTCTAGTGTAGCAGGTGTTATAGTCCCAGTTGTGGGATCTTGAGTTGGAGGTCCAGAGAGACGGATTTGTTTGTTGTGAGGCCCTTGATGGTTGGACTGAAGATGAAAAATACTAAGTGTTGTATCACAGAAAGATTTTTTTTCCTTTGGCAATGCATGAGATGGTTCTCAGAGAGTTCCATATTTCACCTTTAGCATTGCATCTTAGCATGAAAAAGATGTAACGAGCCTTGAGAAGTCAGTTTTGGTGGCTTGGGATAAAGCGTGCAGTTGTAGAGTTTGTGTCTCGATGTTTGGTCTGCCAGAATGTGAAGACCGAACATTGTGTTCCTTGCGGTCTTCTTCAGTCATTAAATGTTCTTTAGTGGAAGTGGTAGAACATCTCAATGGACGTTTTCACTAGTTTACCTATAGATCCGGGGGACATGATTCTATTTGGGTAGTAGTGAATTGTCTAACAAAATTGGACCACTTCATTGTGATCCAGGAGTTGAGCTGAGTATAAGTTTTGTCAAGGCAGTATCTGGAGGAGGTGGTGAGACTTCATGGAGTCCCAAGAATGATCATTTCTAATTGAGATTCTCATTTTACCTCCATGGTGTGGAGAGGTCTCCAACATGCTTTTGGTTCTCAATTATTCCTTAACACTACTTTTCATCCTCAGATGTATAGTCAGAAAGAGCATACTTTCCAAAATCCTGAACACATGTTACGCTCTTGTGTCATGTATTTTGGAGGTTTAGGGATGAGTCACTTACCCTTGGTGGAGTTCTCTTACAACAATAGTTTTCACTCAACCACCAGTGCGGTGCCATTTGAATCCTTTTATGGTCGACCTTTCCTTTCTCTTTTGTGATGTATTGAGGTTGGAGAGTCATAAATTCTCGGACTGGAACTAGTTTAGAATACAATAGAGATGGTTCAGGTGATTCATGAGAAGATGAAGATAGCACAGGATCGTCAGTAATCATTTTTTGATCAAAGGAGGAGACCCTTAGAGTTTGATATTGGGGATCACATGTTTCTAAAGGTAACTTCCCGTCATGGGCAGAGAAGTTTTAGTCATTTTAGTAAGATTTATCTCTGATTTTCTGGGACTTTCGAGGCGTTAGCTCATGTTGGTGTTGTGGCATATTTAGTAGCACTTCCCCTGAAAATGAGCCAGATACACGATGTTTTCATGTATCACAGCTCTATCGTTATCTTCATGTTGACTCTCATGTCATTGATTTGGGAGAGATCAATGTTGATGATGATGTGACCTTTGAGGAGCGACCAATGGAGATCCAAGACCACAGAGAGAATGTGTTTCATAGATATTCTATCCCCTTGGTACATGTTTTTTGGTGACACAGTGGCATTGTAGAGAGTACCTGCGAACATGAGTCCCAGATATGTGCTCGGTACCCAGAGATGATTGATGTTTAACTCTTTCCATGTAATGATGTCCCCTTTATGGTTGTAGAACTTTCAGTTTTATGAGAGGTCTTTCTTTGGTTGCTTCTTGTGGCTTGCGCTCTTTTGAGATATATCATGAAGGGTGGTTGTTCAAACATCTTTTCTATTCCCATTTAGTTTGGTTTTGAATTCTCGAGAATGAGAATGTTTTGAGAGGTGTTTGATGTAATGTCCCAGACCTCCTTTGTCCATTACTTTTTGAAAATTTGGTTTCTGAGGTTTTCCGACAGGTCAAGGTGACTTATTCCCAACACTTTTACAAATTTTATGTTCTGTGAATAATGCATCGGTAGCCTTAGGTGAACAGTGTCATCGGTAGCCTTAGGTGAAAAGTGTCAGCGATAGCCTTAGGTGAATAGTGCATCGGTAGCCTTAGGTGAACTGTGCCATCAGTTCCCTTAGGTGAATAGTGTCATTGGTAGCCTTAGGTGAACATTGTATCAGTAGCCATAGGTGAACAGTGCATCGGTAGCCCTAGGTGAATAGTGCATCGGTAGGCTTAGGTGAACACTGCATCGGTAGCCTTAGGTGAATAGTGTAATTGGTAGCCTTAGGTGAATATTGGAATGGTAACCTTAGGTAAGTAGTGAAATAATTCCATATGCGAATAGTTTCATCGATATCCTATATTTCCTTTGCCAAATTTTGTTTTCCAAATATTGAGTTTATGAACAGTGTTTCCAGAATGATGAGCTTTATGAATAGTGTTTCTAGAATTATGAGGTTTAAGAACAGTTTTTCCAGAATAGTAAGGTTTATGAATAGTGGCTCGAGAACAGTGAGGTTTAGGTACTGTGTTTCTAGAACAGTGAAGTTCCCACTATAGCCTCTATTTCCTTTTCCAAATTTCATGTTCATAAACAATGTTTCCACCTTCCTATATTTTTTCCCCTTTGACGTTTCCTTTGACGTAAAATGCATTTAAAGCCTTTTTTTTAAATAATATAAGGTTGATTCAAAGGCCATAACTCCCATATTAATTTTTCTAAGGATGTGGATTCTTTACTTGTTCAAACCGCGCGATTTAATGAGATTCATTTTTAATGGAAAATTCAGCGTATCTTAAATCGCTCCCCCGTTAAATATTCTATAGGGATGAGATATCTTCCTCCTTAATTCTTACTCCTTATTATCAGTTGTAAGATGATCGAACCTTTCATTCCATCCCATAAGAGTTTTATAATCAAACTTTCCAAATTGGATTGGTTTCCCTCTGTTTTTGGTGAAACCAAGTGGTATCGATCTATCTCTAATATAAGGCATGTTCTATCATTATTGTTTTGGGTTCATCTCCATCTATTTCTCCTTTCCCTTTTATGGAATTCTATCTCAGTGTTCCTAATTGACTTTTCTTGGGTGTTGACTGGTGTGGTGGTGTCTCTACATCCTCAGGTTGATACAATTGTCAATGGAGGAGGAGATCATAACCTGTTGTGTAGCTCGTTCTCATATAATGAACGTTAAGAACTGTTTGATATAGGGGATTTTTTTCTTCTATTTTCTTTTACGTGCAACTGTATAGTTAGCATGTTTTATCCCAATGGATCACAATGGAATTGACTTAATAAATATTTTAACTGGATAAATAAATTGATATCGATCATATATTATTGCCTCTTATTTTTCTACATAGTGTGATATTTATGCTTGTTTTGTTTATCTTTTCATTCTTGGTTGAAATTGGTAAATAACGTAAATCTGGAATCAATTGATAATTGTTTAGCTAAAGATAATGAGGCATGTAAATGAATCTGGTTCTTATTATTGCAATATGATGTTAATAAAATTGTTGCAGTAAGCATGTTTAATTATTTGTCATAGCTTACTGGTTAGGGTTCCTGAATTTGGAAACTATGAATAGTAAATCAGTTAATCTAAGGTGGATTAAAGAATTGGTTATTTGATAAAAGATAATTTATTGTACGGTTCTGAGTTTCTCACTTGCTTGTTTTAGGGCCAATATCCCAATTGATATGATTTTGTTTCTTACCTCTTGTGTTATGATGCGAGCCTAGATGGATGTTGTGATATATGGGGGATTGGAGGCCTATTGGTGGTGGTAGAAGTTGTTGCCTAGAGTGGCGAGATGCATCGGTTTATGCATGTGGGTTTCGGGGAGGGAATCAGGGATGATGAAACTGGTTGGATGCAAATGTTTGGATGCTTGATTATTCTTGGGTTGTTTATAAGCATTACTTTCTCCACTACTCAAGGTTGCAGGTCTTTCTTACCTTTCTTCCAAATGGGGTGAAGATGCGTGTGGTATTCCACGTGCTTTCTGTGTTTAGCTTCTCAAGGGAGAATGGGTCTACACTCTTGATATAGAAGGAAAAGACTCGAAGAGTAGTTCATCTACTCGCCATATTGATCGAACTTGTGTTTAGTAGCATGGAATGTTTTTCTATAATTCCTAGGAATTTGGGAAAGTAATGATGTAATTAAATAATTGAATAAATGATGTTAACCCATGGTGTTAGAGCATGATGGGATGCAATGCTGAGGTTAAAATTTGAAGGGATATTTGACATTGAGTGTGATGCCAATGCAATATAATGTGGAAATTTATAATGGTTAATTAGTGTAAAATGAATTAATTAACGTAATGTGCGGCTGATAAAAAGGGAATGATGTAATGTAATAAATCTCTTTAAATGGTTGTGTGCTTATAGGATACGTAGTCATAGAAGTGGCAGTCAGGAGTCCGAGAGATGTTAGCTGTAGTTGAGTATTAAACTATTTTATGCCCATAGTGTGGTTGTGAGATAGAGTATATTCTATAATTTTTGTGTTTATATATGCTACTCCACCCTGTCAGTTAGGGAAACTGACACCCCGAGGATTATGAGCCATGGGGGTGTTTTCCCCAACATTTGGGTGGGAGGATTGATGGATGACTACCCCCTATTTCCTCACTCTCTTCTATTGGTAGTTACCTGTGCTGGTAGTCACAATGGTATGTTTTTCCCACATATGTGTGTAGAGGGTTGTAATGGATTTTGGTTATTCACGTACATATATTTTGGATATAGTATCGTATGGACTACTCTAGGCGTAACATGTATAGGCTATGACAGCTTAAGAATTCTTACTCAGTGTGTTAGCTATAATGGATTGAGTTATAATTTCTGACATATGATACACATTATGGGAGCTGTGGTGGATCCCAGAAACTACCTGGTTACTTTCTTGTGTGGATGTGGTGGTTTTGTTGCATGAGGTGCATGTTGCGGTGCTTCACCCAGGTGTCTGCGGGCAAGCTTTTTTGGAGAGATATACATAGGACGTGAGACATTGGCGACAATCAGAAAACTATTGGGGAAGTCATAGCGGAGTTCCCTTGATATTTTTAATTATATTATATACTCTTGTATGCATTACTTGGTGAGAGTATCCATGGTGAGGTTGGGAACATTGTAAACCTATTTTTGTTGATGAGTTAGTTTCACTTCTTATTTACTGTACTTTAGCATGATTTCTTTACTTTTTCATGAGAGGCTTCTGGGAGGATCCTACAGATTACACTATTATACTCACCCTATGTCAGTATAAACTAGTTTTTATGTCACATGGAGAAGGTTGGAGATCAATCTAGTTTCTTCAAGCTTGGGGTTGTCGGAGCTTTTCGGGATTCATGGTCGTTGTTGTTTTTACATTCTTTTTGGTACTTGCAGTTTTCCCCTATTAGTTGTAGTCTTTTTGCATGACATTAAATATGTGTACTTGGAAATTTTTTATATTTCACTTTGAGTTGGATTTGGTTGGTGTCTATCTTATCTCTATCTTCTGCATGTGTTATCGTAGAGGGTAATGCCTCTCATTTGTGTGTTTACTATACCCTCAGTGCTAGTCTCCAACCTGGGGCCTAATGGAGGTGGGACTCAGGGGTCATTATTCACCTTTTCACATTTCTGGCCCCTGAGGGGTACACTTTGTGGGGAGGGGGTCATGACAGAGTTTATTAACCATATAATAGAAAATATATTAGGAGACACGGTAAATGTTAAACTATTTAACCAATAGTGAAATCTAAAAGATAAGGCTAATATAGTAACCTACACATGTATAAAACTTATTGGTTGAGAGGATTTTGACCCATCCCCACCTTAGCTTAGAAATAAATCATTTTTTACCAAGTAGAAACCATAAATGATTTTATAATAAAATAATATTTCAAACTTTTCCTAAAGTGACCCTCGCCTCTCTTATAAAAGGGTACTTCCCCTTCTCTCAAAATCACACCACCAAAACCATTTGGATCAACCAAACCCAGCCCAAATCTCCACCCAACGTCCCTCACATCAACCAAGTGGACTTCCCTTGAGGATAAATCCAACCTAAGGGGGCCTTTTGTTCAAATCAATAGGAAACACCCAAAGAAGAAGTAATTATTTTGTCACCTCTTTCAAAGTTCTTTTCTTCTTCCACTTTCTCTTTCTTTGTTATTTCCATACAAAAATAATAAATCTAGTACCTTCTAAATACTATGATGTTATTATAAATATGGTAAAACCATACTCATTATTTTGTCCATCCTATGAATGATAATGTCACCATTCATTCATACGTACGGCTTACCGTCTCTAAAAAGTTGTGTAATTTGTTATTCAACACTATTTTATTTTAGATGGATATAATGATAAGAAATATGTATATAAATATTGAAAGAAGCATGATAATGTCTCTATAAAATTAATATACCATCCAATTCCACACCTTTTAATCATTAAGAAAATGATATCGTCGCTCATGTGTATGTATGGCTTACCGTCTCTACATCGCGATGAGATTCATTTCCAGGTTCCCCATTCAACGATGATTGTAAAAATATATATTATTAATAAGTATGTAATATATGACATAATAATGATACTGGATATATTTATGTGTTTGTGTCTATGTGTGTTTATTTACCAACATATATCTTATTCATTTACTTACGTTCAATGCAATATGAAAATAGAAATAGCAGTTATGTGTACGTACGGCCTATCGTTTCCATAAACGGTGTTTTCTATTTCATATATCTATAAATTATACATAGTTATATTCTAAATATAAATTATATATAAATCATGTATTATATACTGGAATTATATAAATAATTATCTAAATGATACGATCAATAATAACAAGTTAAAACATGTATGATAAGGAACACGATTATTACACGAAATGATAACTTAACATTAAAATGATTATTAAATGGGTAGTATAAAGTCATAAATTAATCATGTATTATATAATAAATATTAATATGGTTCTGATATAATTTATTAACATACTATGGTCATTATATAGGAGGTTAAACAAACTCTCTGCCAATGGAAAGTGCTAGGTAAGGGTTAATTCCTCAATCTCATTATTATCTGAGATTGTTTATGTGTAAGTATTTTCTATGAAATATTTATTATCCATGTCCAAGTTTCATAAAATAAATTTCAAAATTATTCTTTTAAGGTACTCTTTATCTAAAAAATCATTTTAAATTATTTTAATATTTATTCATCTAAATATTTCTCATTAATGTTCATGTTATCAAAATTGTTTTAAGGATTTATTTATATAGACATGATTGTATTAAAATGTTAATTCCATTAAAGAGTTTCAAAGTGGAATTAGACACTTTGATTCAAAAATATATTTTAAATGAATTACTTTATAAATGTGTGACTTATAAATGATTTCACCAAAAGTGATATTTCTCTAAAAAAGTGTAGCTGATCATTTTTAAATATGTAAACATCCTTTACTAGATATTATTCTTGATTATGGTTGATATATTATAATAAAATCTTCCATATTGTATTGAATGAGTTATGATATGTTTGATTGTGTATGTGCTATTTTTATACCCTTCATTGTTTATGGTTAAAGTATTGACATTTCCTATGATAGTTTTAATATGAATGTTTTTGTTATGTTTCAACATTTTTATATGAGGAATGCAGTGGACATAGTAAGTAACCGGTGGGTTCCTCTATATCCCCTCAATGCATCGGTAGGTCTTGTGAGACCAACTAGTGTCTTGGAACAAGGCCTTGACAAAACTTTTATATATAGTCTTGGCACGAGGCCTTGGCTATGTGGTAATGATGTCCGGCGTTAGGCATTCCCTAATTATGAAATTAATTATTACATGTGATTATTCTACTAGTAGAATATCCATGTGCATGTTTATATAGTAATGTTTGATTTATTTTCACCATATTAGGTTCAGATTTATGTCTAAAAGGCTGTTTTTTATTGCACAACTTGCTTTAAATGTTTATTGCTTCTGCTAAATTATTTACCCTTATTGAGCATCTGAGATCACACCTTTCTTATGTTTTGTTTTCCCTGGATACCATGCATGGTTACGATCATGGAATAATTGTGTCCTAAAAAGATTATTTATGTTGTCTTTTATGTTTGAATGTGTAATATAACATTCATGTTTGTAATCTATTTTCTAAGACTACTAAACTGATCGGTACTTCAGGACGTAATTCCTTGTAATCATGCCAATTTAATAAAATAATTCACTAGATCCTTTCTTCTGGGGCCGGGGAATTACATTTAAAAATATGTTGATGAAAACGAATAGAATATACTAACTGGTGGATTTTCAGTAATAGAGTATATGTAGTGGATATGAAAAGAAAACAAATCACAACAATTTATAGTGGTTCGGGGTACAAAGATCATGTATTCCACTCCACCAAATACCCTCTTTTTGGGATTATTGAATTTCACTAATATGTTCCTCGTATAATAAGACCGATCCAAAATTGAGTATAGGATGTTTTTACCCTTAAAAACAAAGGCTTAAAAAATAGAGCCTTCTGGTTCATTTATAGGGAATCGATAAAACCAATGCTCAGTGTGAGAAGATTACACTCCACCATGACTGAATACACGTAGCCAAAACTCAAGATATATATGATTTTGTTTAATAAGAAACAAATATATCTTTTATTTTCACCAACACAAAACATATAAAATAAGGATCTTCGACATCAGAAAAAAATTAACTTTGAAGAATGTATAAAGTGATCTGATTTACTCAGAAGTACGTTGTCATTAAGAACAAAAACTAATACAGAGCATCTAATTCACAAGAATGAAAAATAGATCATCAAAATGTAGTTTGCGTTTTTGTGATGCTTGATAACAATAGAACTATAATACATTTTCCCTGGTAAAAATTCATCAAATAATATTTACACAGATTTCTAAGAGGTATTCACTGATCCAGGTTTTTCACTAATGATATTCATAGAGATATAATGATAAAACTCCAGTACAGTTTCAAATCTGCTAAAGATTCCTAATAAATCATCACGATTCAAAATCAAATAAAAATATCAGAGACGGTGTAACTTCCCTTAATAATAAGAGTAAAAAATATCCATTTGTAAATGGATCTTTAAATCATATATAAGGAGATTTGAATCAGTCAAAAACAAGCTTTTTATCATCCTAATATTCCGTAAAGATTTTTTCAAAAAGCTTCGATAAAGGCATAAATTAAAATTTCTAGAACTGAAAAGTGAAACATAAGTTTCCTTTACAATATGAAAATATAAAAAATATAGGGTTAATCATTATAATATAGAGTTAATGATCTATATGTTTATCCATGTCATCATAGATCTCTAATTGTAACATTGATTATCCATAAATTAACTTTTCCCAAATGTAAGGTTGAGGATGTAAGGTTCACAATGTAAGGTTGAAAATGTAAGGATGATTAAAAAAGTATAGTTGATGATCCATATGTTTGTAAAGTTCCATATATACATTGGGTTCTTTAACCATACGTTTTCTTTCTGAAAAACATAAGGTTATCAGAAAAATGTAATGTTTCTTAACCATATGTTTCATACAACGTAAGGTTGATTAACCATATGTGTTGACCCTTCAAAATAAACATAATGTTGTTCCATATGTTAATTTCTTTGACGTATTGAATGAATAGTATTTCTAGTAAATGAAAAATGGTGAACACTGTTTCCAAAATATGCTTAAGAGAATTATGAATAGTTTAACGAATATTTATCATAAATAAATACTTTAATATTATTTCTAGATAAGAATTATAAAGAATATAAATTTCTTAATATGCACTGAAAATAAAATCATTATTAAAACAAACAAGGGTGTTTTTGAGGATCAAAATCAATAATATTTATAGAGTATTGTTGGGATAATACATTCCCAGCAATCCCCCCCTTTTTGGTGATAAAAAACTCATAAATTATAACTCTATTCTTAGAAATATAATTTATAATTGTGTTAATATTAAAATAAAATTATATCAATTTGACCGAATTATTTCTATAAAGATGAAATATCTAAATCTCTCCCCTAAAGGAAAATTTCAATGGAATATTTTTTCTTATATAAATTTCTCAAATAAAAGAAATGTTGGGTTATCTAAATTTATCCCCCTTTTTATGATATCTAAGAGAAAGTAAAGAAACAAATAAAAAAATATAAAATTGAAAAATATGATAAGTAAAAGTTATAAGTAACTATAATGAATAAATAGAATTTTATTTTGGAAATCAAACAAAAATACAAAAGTAGATAAAATAATGAAATATAACATATAGACAACAGACAAGTTCATTGTTCAATAAAGACATAAATACAATAATTTTGGGGACTATGAAACAAAAATTATCATTGTCATGGTTCATGGTAGGAAAAATTATTTGGATTGGATGGGTTTGAATTTTGAAATGCATCTAACATGTTCTTTAACTGAACATCTGCAATCTTAGCTTCTTCATCAATCAATCTCCAAACTGAAAAACCAATAGCCTAGAGTCATTATTGACATGTAGATTATCCACTATGTTGACCTTTAGAAACTCATGAATAATATCCTCTTGCTTCATAAATAGATCCAACTTCTTTGAAAACTGCTTCAATATCAACTTAATTCTAGGCTCTTCTTAAGTTAATTGATCAACTATAAATTTCTAATACTCCTAAAGAACAAATAGAGGTTCACTACTAAACTGAATATCTTCAAGAAGAATGTTCATGTTTTCCATAAATAATGTAATAGCCTGAAATCTTCTAATTAAATCGGGACTTATAGCAGGTATAAGAATAGATGTACTGGATTTACCCACACTGCTCTTTACTGATTCAAACAGATTTCCCAGATACCACTTAAAATTTGTAAATTCAATCTTTGTAATGGATTCAGACCTGAGTTTCTGAAACTCATCAAGTATTTCCCTTTTAAATGCATCAATGTCCTTTTTTGGAAATAGTACTCTCATTGAGTGGTTGAAATCTTCTTCTTACCTCTCTCAAGATCTTGCCTTAGAATTTCATTCTCTTACTGATATTGGTTATACTTAAAAATAGTATCCTATACATGATGAGATAAAGAAACAGATGTCCCCTCATCTGCATTCATATTCTAATCTGTACCATCAACAATCAATGGATCTTCCACTATTTTCATTACTGATTCTTCATAAGAAAAAGACTGATTATCTAAAACTTCTGTCTGCGCACCAGAAATATAATCTAACTGTCCCATAGTCTGATCAATAATCAAGGATTGATTTTTTTTAATTGATTCCTATAAAATCTTCTCTTCTTGAATAGCTCTTTGTTCATTAACATATTCTCTGACAATATCTGATTGAAAAATTTCAGTTTGAGTATTCTATTCTTAAATTATTTTTACCAGAATTCTCTCATGTACCTATTCATTCACCATTTGTACAATAACATGATATCTAGCTTGAAACGAAGTTTGAATTTACACTTAAATAACAATTTCATCCAAATGAACCATGCATGTTTCATCTCTATAAACCGACATTTTCCCTTCATCATGATGATCATTTTTGTTCCTCGGTTTCATAATAAGTCCTTCTTGAATTTTTATTTATCAACTTCTTATTATTAATTGCTAAATTTATTTCATCTCTTAGATAGTTGTGAAATTTCATCTATTTGTGATTTAGTTGTACCCTCCTTTCGAACACCTTCTTTCTCCCCCTGAGAAAATTCTCATGAGCTCTATTTTTCCTCTCCTCCAATAAGAAAAATCTTTTCTTTTATAGTGCTCTAGATAAATCCAAGTAATCTTAATGTTCCAGCTTTCAAAACATTACTATGATGACATTTCACTCTTGCATCAACAAGTATGATCATGTCCTTCTTAAATAAAATCCTTGAAATTATCTTTCTATATGGATAGAAATTCATTTGTAGACCCAGTGAATAGTATTAATGAAGGTACAAAAATAAATACCATTGAAAATACAATTTAATATCCCTCATAAAAAAATACATTATACACATGTATTTGTAAAGGATTTTTCCCATCTCAGACATCCTTGGCGCTATTCCTATTTGAATAAACATCACCAGAATCTTATGGAAAGCTTCTAAATCCTTAAAAAAGTCGTTCTGATGAGTGTCGAATTTAATAGAAAGACTTTATGTATTTAGAATAATGTTCTTTATCACAAATAGATCAAACATTGAAATATAAAACCTCTTCATGTGGGAATTTCAAAAAAATTCAACTTCATTCGAAGAAATAGAGAAATCCATATTTTCTAAATTATTAAAAATCATATCCTCTGAATCTCTGAAAATAAAATGTACTCTCTTATAAAAAAAATTCAGTTATACATCATATAGAATTTATTACTTGATGTCATTGAAATTTGTCTTCATTCCTAGAAAAGATAACACTATATTTGGGGTATGTTCATCTGATATAACCAATCAAGATCAACTACTTTTCCTTGAAAAAAATTTCTTCTACTAACTCTTTGTCATTTCGTGTCACTTGATTCTCCTTCGACTCTCTTGGTTTTCATCATTTCTGAAGATCTGAAAATTTTAGGATTTTGGCTTCTAGGATTTGGATGGACGAAAAAATATTATGGGTTAGGAGAAATGATTTTTGGGTAAACAGTGGTTAAGGTAGACGAAGGGTTTCTAATATATGACACATGTCCTCATTTATCATGTAACAAAGTAATTATGTAAAAATTTTAATAATTACATGACTTAAATAGATTTAAGATAAAATAGATTTACTAGAATACCATAAGATAAAAATAATAAATATAAATTAGATTTACATAAATAAATTTGGCATAAAATAAAATAAAAAATTCAATAAAATCAAATAAAATAATTGAATTATTTAATTAAAAATTAAATAAACCTAGCCCCTCTTAAATAATCAAAAAAAGTAGTGGGAATTGTTTTAGTAAAAATATCATCTAATTGATATTTATTGTTAACAAATTCTAAAGATATATCCTTTTTTAAGAGCATGATCTCTTAAGAAATGATGTCTAATATCAATATGCTTAGTTAAGAATGACTTATTGTATTTTATTGAAATTTTTATAGCACTTGTATTATCACATAATATAGGTGTATTATTAAAATTAAGTCCAAGGTTCATTAAATTGTTTTTCATCCTCAACAATTGTGTACAATAACTTCCTGTAGATAAATATTGTGATTCAGCTGTTGATAGTGCAACTGAGTGTTGCTTCTTACTTGACCATGACACTAATAATTTTTCTAAAAAGTGAAAGTTTCTTGATGTGATTTTTCTATCTAATCTACATCCTCCAAAATATGTATCCGAATAGATATTATATTAAAATCAGAAGTTTTTTGATAAATAAGGGATTAAACAGTTATTTCTTTTCAATATCTAAAAATCCTTTTTATAGTAGAAAGATGGGATTCTTTTGGATTTGATTGAAATCTCACACAAAGACATTCTGAAAATGTAATATCAGGTCACTCAAAAGTAAGATATAGTAAACATCTAATCATAGCTCAACATAACTTCTTGGGAACTGGTTTTCCAGCTTCATCCAAGTCAAGCTTAATATTAGTACACATGGGAGTTGAATAAGTCTTATTATTCTCCAGACCAAACTTTTTATATAAATTTGTAATGTATTCGATTTGATTTAATACATTTCCATAATATTTTTGATAAATTTGAAGTCCTAAAAATAAATTTAATTATTCCATTATGCTCATTTAAAATTCTTTTGTTATATGTTTTGAAAAATCATTACAAAGTTTTCTATTTCTTGATCCAAAAATAACATCATCAAGATAAATTTTAACTAATAATAAATTAAGACAAACTATTTTATTAAAGAGGGTGGGGTGTGTAAAACTAATAGTAAATCCATTTTTCAAAAGAAATGAACTTAATCATTCATATTTGGCTCTAGGTTCTAGTTTAATTCCACTGAGAGATTTAGTAAGTTTAAAAACAAAATCTGGTTTTTGAGAATTTTCAAAACCTAGAGGTTGCACAACATAAAATTCCTCCATTAAGTATCCATTTAAAAATGTAGATTTTACATTCATCTGATACAATTTAAATTCATATGAGATGCATAGGCCAAAATAATTCTAATTGCTTATAGTATAGCTATAGGTGAAAATGTTTCACATCAATCTATACCTTCTTCTTGATTATACCCTTTTGCTACTAGTCTAGCTTTGTTTCTATTTATAATAACTTGATCATCTTGTTTATTCCTAAAGACCAATTTAGTTCCTCAAACTAGATAATTTGATGGTCTTTCTACTAATTTCTATAATTTGTTTCTTTTAAATTTATTTATGTCTTCTTTCATTGCTAACATCCAAATTTCATCTTTTATGTCTTCTTCAAAATACTTAGGCTCTAGCAGAGACAGAAAAGTAGAAAATTTCAATAGTTATCCTACACTACTTCTAGTTTCCACTTCTATGTCTAGATCCCCTATAACAGTCTCTAAAAGGTGATTATTCGTGATTCTAGACTGTCTAGGAAGAGTACATTTAGGTTCATCATTATCATGTTCTTCTAAACTGTGCTGAATTTTATTTATATTTTCAAAATCATTTTTCATGTTATCAAGTCTCATGTTGTTATAAAAATCATCAATTTCATCTATTTGATATTTATCTTAATTAAAAGGATTAGTTTTATCAAATATCACATGAATTGATTCTTCCACAATCCTTGACTTTTTATTAAATACTCTATAAGCATAGAATATCCTGAATACCGTGAGAATATTCCTTCACTAGCTTTTGGATTGAACTTTCCATGATTATGCTTGGTTTTCAAGATATACACCTTTCATCCAAAAACCTTTTAGTAATTTAATTTAGGATTTATGTTATTATAAAGTTCATAATGAGTCTTTTAGAAAATAGGTTGAACTAAAACTCTATTTATAATATGGCATGTAGTTCTTACAACTTCTACCAGAAAAGTAGGTTGGAATACTGTATTAATTTAGCATAGTCCTTCTCATTTCTGGAATAGATATGTTTCTTATTTCAGAAATTCCATTTTGTTGAGGTGTTCTTGGTGGAGATAAGGTGTGTTTAATAGACATATTTGTGAAAAATGAATTGAATTATTTTTTTCTCAAACTATCCACCATGATCACTTCTTAATGAAATTATCTTAAAAGCATTTTAATTTTCAAAAATTTTACAAAAAACCTTCAACAACAGAAAAAGATTCATTTTTAGTTTTAGATAATATACCTAAGTAAATCTAGAATAATCATCTACTAAAACATATACATAAATTTACCGGAAAAAATTTCTATTCTTGATGGTCCAACTAAATCCATATGAATAAGTTCTAAATTATTTGAAGAATAAATTTTTTTAAAATATTTGAAGGAAGATTTTTGTTTCTCACCAATCTGACTTACATCACAGAATATATAACTACCAATTTGAGACTATGAAAATATGAAACTAACAGTTTCCTAGATAATTTATGTAAAGTAACAATATTAAAATGACCAAGTCTTCTATGAAAAATCTGTGACTCATTTATCTTAGTAGTTAAACAGTTCACTTTCTATTTACAAAAGGAATATAAATCCAATGTGTATACATTATCTATTCTGGGTGCTCTAAATTTATGCAAATTATTTTTAAAAATATAACATGAATTTTTAGAAAAATAAACACAGTATCCATCATCACATAGTTGAGAGATACTTATTAGATTGTGCTTTAAACCATGTACACAGAGTACTTTATTAATTAGGATAGTATCTAGATCCCCAACTGTTCTGAGTCCAATAATTTTTCCTTTGTCATTGTCACTGAAGGTGACTAGACTTCCATATATTTTAGTCAGAGTATAAAAATTTGAAGAATTTCCACTAATATGTCTTAAACAACCACTGTCCATATAGAATATATCTTTTCCTATTCTGTGGCATGTTACCTACAAGGAAGAATTAAACAAAAATTTGTTTTCGTACCCATAACTTTTTGGGTCTTGAAATTTTAGCTATCAAAGACTTAGGAATCCAAATAGATTTATTTTGATCCACACTGTTATAATTAAAACTAAATAAATATTTTAAATAATTAACATTATTAAAACCACATAATTGTGGTTTTCTTAAATATCAGTCATTATAAAATGTACATTAATACCACAATAAAATCATTTAACAATAGAAATTCCTTTTCTATTAGAATCCGGAGCAAAATAGTTTTTGTATAGTTTGGGTTTTTCACCCTTACTACCAATACCAAACCTTTCCTTTTTAACAACATTTCCCCCAAGAATTTCATTAAGTTTATTTTCTCCTTTTTTGAAAAGAAGAGAGACATACTTATAGGTTTCTACTTCCCCCTATAGAGTCTTAATCTTACATTCATGAACAACAGAATTGGTAGTAGTTGAATTAAATTTTTCAATAAGCACTTGAAGTTGTTTTAGTAATGTATCTCTTTCACCTGTAATAAAATTATGAATTTTCTTAATGGTTTATTTTTATTTTATAAGGAACAAGATTTTTCTACAATCATACTACAATAGGAAGTCATTTTATCATTTTTAAAGCTAGAATCTGAATCTGATGAATAATAAGATTGTACATTATCTTATTTTTCCATGAAGCGCATATTAGCCTTTAGATTTGACTGTTCTTTTTCTGAATCCGAATTAGATGAGTTACTAGATTCTTCAGAGACACTCCAAGTATCTTTCATTTTTCTTTTATCTTTTTTTTCTCATAATCAGCATTCTTCATATATTTCATTTCTGTATTTCTCTTCTCTCCTTTAAATTGAGGACAATCAGGTCTTATATGACCCAATTTTTTTCCTTCATAATATCTTACTTACCATCGGTCTTTCTCATATTTTTTGAAGGTTATTCAGAATCCTTTATTCTTACTATAAAATTTAAAAAAAATCTAGCTAATTATGCCAGCTCAATTTTGGAATCAGATGACTCTGAATTTATTTATTCTTGTTTTATTTTTGTTTTCTGCTTTTGGGATGTTACTTTTAAAGAAGTGTTATCCTCTTTTCACTAATACTTTGTGACCTTCAACTTCATCTTATATTTCTACCTCATACATCATTAAAGTTCCAATCAATTCTCCCATTTCTATATTCTTGATAGGTGTTGTTTGGAAGATTGTAGTAGAAATTCCATTCCACTTCGTATGTAGAACTCTTAGAACATTCAAATATTGATCAGGTTGGATGATAGGCTCACCTAAAGATGTAATATTATTAAAATTTATAGTCATCCTTCCATTCATCTATGTGATTCTCTCTCAATCATTCAGAAAGTATCAAACATTAATTTTGATGTAGCATATCTCATTTTCCTACCATTTTTAGTACCTCCGTAGGCTACTGCAATTGTTTGCCACATTTCATACCATGTTGGGAATTATGATACACTATTGAATTTATCTGATCTAAGACTACAAATAATAGGATTCTTTGATTTTGAATTCATATCATACTAAACCTCTGCAGTGGTAGACCACATTTTAGGTTTTTCAGGAATTGTATAAGGAGTGAATATCTTTGAGAGTACTCTAAATAAATTATTTTTTAAGTATATTATCATTTGTGACATCCAGCATCCATAATTCTCACCATAGAAATACAGATCATGGACTATTGACATTCATTTCTTCAGAATCTCCACTACCATCACTAATATAGATCTTATGACTTTAGCTTATTATAGCTCTATTGAAAAGATCAACCTTTGATAACAAATTTTAGGTTGGAATGGCTATAGTGATGACAAAATAAGTGGGTGAATTGTGTTCTTTTCCAAAATTTTATGATTTTGTTGATTCACACAAATAGAAGATAATAACTACCAGTTTTTTTGTAATAGATTATATGTAGTGGATATGATTAGAAAACAATGAACATTAATTTATAGTGGTTCTGGGAACAAAGATCTAATAGTCCACTACACTAATTACCCTCTTTGTGGGATTGGTGAATTTCACTAGTAAGGTCCTTTTATCATAAGATTGATCCACAACTGATTGCAGGAAGTTTTCACCCATATAAACAAAGGCTTACAAAACCGAGCCGTCTTGTTCTTTTATAGGGATCTGATAAAAGCACATCTTAGTGAAAGAAGATTACCCTCCACCATGATAGAATACAAGAAGCTGAATCTCAAGATAGATAATATATAGTTTGATGAGAAACAAATATAGCTCACAGTTGCAGCATCACGCATATGATAAAATAAGGATTTCATAACCCAAAATAAAATAAAAATAATAAAATGTATAAAGTGATCTTTTTTCCTCAAAAGATATTTGTCTTTAAGAACAATACTGAAAATAGAGTGTCTTATTAATTAAATAAAAATAATATATTCAAAATTCAGTTCGTCTTTTTGTGATTCTTGAATGTTGTAGCACTGTAAACAATTCTAACAGGAAACAATTCAACGAATAATATTTTCACAGATATCTGAGAGGTATTCATAGATCTGGTTTTTTACAGATGATACTTAGAGGGATATAATGATAAATCTCTAGCATGGTTTCATGCCCACAAAATATTCCTGATAAATCATCAAGATTCAAAATCAAATAAGTAGACCAGAGATGGCGTAACATCCCTTAAAAATAGGAGTAAATATCTCCATTTGTAAATAGATTTTTAAATCATATATAATTATCTTTGAATCAGTCAATAATGAGCTTTAAATAATCATGATATTCTATAATTTATTCTACAAAAAGCTTCGATAAATTCATATATTCAAATTTCTAGCGTTGAAAATTCAAATTTAAGGTTCCTTCACAAAATGACAAAATAATATAGGGTTCAAATTCATAATGTAGGGTTTATGATCTATATGTTTATCAATGTCAGCATAGATCTCTGAATGTAACATTGATTATCCATACGATCAGATTTCCCAAACATAAGGTGATAATGTAATGTTGATTACAAAAGTAAGGTTGATGACCCATATATTTGTAACGTTTCATCCTTCCAAAAGGTTATATAACCATACTTTTTCATTCTAAAAAATGTATGGTTATCATCAAAATGTAATGTTAATTATCCATATATTTCTTTAAATGTATGTTTGATTAACCATACACGTTTATCCTTCAACATAAATATACGGTTTTTATATACATTACTTTCTTTGACGTATTAAATGAATAGTATTTCTAGTAAATGACAAACAGATAACAGTGTTTTCAGAATACGCATTAGAGTGTTCCGAACACATTAATGAATATTTATCAAAAAGAAATATTTAAATATTATTTCAAGATAAGAATTATAAAGAACAAAAAATATCCGGACATACACATAAAATAAAATCATTAGTAAAAAAAGTCTATTTTGAGAATCAAAATCAATAATATTTATAGAGTATTATTGAGACAATACATACCCAACACGTATATATTCTATAGATTGTTATAGTAAAAATATATTGTATAAACATGATTTTTAGATCGTTGTTTAAATTATGGAATCATTATATAATTAATAGGACTAATGACGTACCGAATTAAGACACATGAGAAGAACGAATAAAATATTATCCAAAGTGAAACCTTAACATAGGATGGTTAACAAGAGGGTAATATAAAGACATAATTAAATCATATATTGTATTAGATATAAAAATAAAGTTATTTAAAAGACATATAATAAATTTATATTAATTATATAGGTGCTTTGAATTAGTATGATGAGAGTTGAGACACAAGGTAAGGGGATTTCATCTCTGTTTTTATTTCCGTTAGATACATTCTTTATCCACCACCCATTTCTTTTTGGGGTGTTTCTACTGACGATGGTTGAATTTAGTTTTTATTAGTTTAAAATTTATAGTTATTTATATATCCATTATATAACTGTTTTTTTGAGGTTTAAGTCTCAAATGTTTCTAAATCGGTAAAATAGTTTTTTCTCACTTTTCCATTTTTAAGAATAATGTTTTATTCTGTGACAATATTAGTTTTAAGGATTATATACATCTTTTCTACATAATTTATCATGAATATTCATGTTTTAATGATATTCTATGATTCATGTAATTTTATTTTCTTACATGGAGAGCATGATCCCAAGTTACAATGTGATAAGAGTTCTTTTTTAAACAATCCCATCGCTTTTCATGATTATTTATGTTTATGATTCCTTGGATTAAATCATATGATCCAAAATTCATGAAAACTCATGATGTTTTAATACTTTAGTTATTCATAATATTTTAATTTATTATTACCAATTTTCAACTCTTCGGTAAAAAATATAGTTGATAAAGTGTTTTTAAGAAATCTCGGCATTACCTTATTTTTTATCAGAAATCAATGTTCCATAAAAACCATGTTTTCTAAAAAGGGTTTCAAACAATATTATATTAATCTCCTAGGATCATTAGAAGAAATTTTAATCCTTTTTATTTTATGGAATACTAACTCCTCTTCCTAAATGAGGACTTTCTGCAACCTTCTTACCATGAAAAAGGAATACTCTTTTTTACATCGTATGACATGTAAGTATTTGAATATAAAAAATTAATTGAATATTTACTTTCATGTTTAAAAGGAAAAATTTTAATAATTTTTTTTGAAAATAGGTTTCCAAAGAAATAGACATCAAATGGTTTTTAATATTCTTTTATATGTTTTTAATGAAAATGGTTTTCAAAATATTTTATTTTTTAAAGAGATTTTTTTAAAACATAATGTATATTTACATAATGAAATGTTTTCAAAATATCCTTCCATGTTATTTTCCATCTATGATAAAATCATTTAATGTTTTGTATGCCATTTTAGGAAGGTTTTCAAGGGATTCATTCATATTATTTCTTTAATGGTTTATGTTTTTATTGAATGATTATTAAGACACCAATTTCACTTCCACATATTTTATGATTTTGAAACCATCTTCTTATACGATCAAAATATTGATGTAGATTCTCAAATACAAGAGTCGGGGTGAATTTTAGGTTTAAAAACTTTCATTTTTATCCTTAATTAAATCTATGTTTAAAAAATGTAATCGAGGTAAATTCACAAACCCTCTTTGGTTCTAGCTCAAAGGGTTAATTGGAAGGGACCCAGTCCAATTGAAAGAAACCTAAACATAATGAAGTTAATCTTAAGAAAACATAAGAAAGTTTATCTTAGGGAAATATTCGACCTTAAAATGTATAGAGTATTGTTAATGAGAGTATAAAAGTATAAGAAAGTATAAGAATGGTCATCTCCCTCCTCCAATGGTCATATAAATAGGTAGGAAATATTTTTACCCAAAGAAAAGTGTATCCAACAACCTCAGATAAACTTACCCGGATTTTTTCATTCATGATATTATTTCATACCCAAACCAGGGTAAGCCCTCAATAAAAATATTAGAGTCTTTTTTCTATACCTATAATCCCCCAAACATTAAATTAGTCAAAACCTCTATCTTTCCATCCTTAGAATTCCTCAAACATTAATGTAGTTGTCACCTCTAACTTCATATCCCCAAATACCTTGAACATTAAGGTAGTTGTCACATATCTTTTACTATCCTTGAATTCCCTTTATTGTACTCAGTAATAATCGCATTCATAAAAATTTGAATAATTTTTTCCCAGTTGAACAAAATGTTCACAAATCCAAGAATGAATGAGAGTTTCTCTCTCTATAAATTACTTCACATCATCACAGTATGTAATTTCTTTCAATGTATTGAGATCGTTCAAATGATCTCATATTTATAAGAAAGTATTCTAATGGTCATCTCCCTCCTCCAATGGTCATATTTTTCCTTGAATTTCGGAGGGACCTGTACATGCGGCACTCAACCAACGGTTAGTTAGAAAAAAAATTACAACTGTTTCCATATTGGAAAAACATGGGAAACATTATCAAACTTAATAATCAAAAATATATAAGGAAAAAGTAATATCATGTTTTAGAAACTAGGATTCAAAAAAATTGAAACAATATGTTAGGAAAGTAAAGTATCATAAACAAATAAGAATAATCAGAATCTAGGAAATTTAGAATTCATCGTTAAAATATATAAACAATCAGATTCTGGAAAAAATGCATATGCTGAGTCTGAATTCTGATGAATTCGGTGTCTGAAATATGAGGAATCCAAATTCTGAATTATATGGAATTCAAAGTCTAAATTTTGAGGAATTGGGAATCAAAATCCTAGGGAATTAAGAGTTGGAATTATGAGTAATTTGATATTGTAATTCTATAAAATTCAGCGTCTGAATTTCAACGAATTCAAATTCTAGATTTTAGAGAATTTAGGGTCTGAATTTCATAGAATTTGGAGTATTAATTTTAGATAATTCAGAGTCTGAATTTCATAGAAGTGAGAGACATAATTTCATAGAATTTAGATTCTGAATTATAGATAATTAAAAGTCTAAATTCATAGAATTTAGAGTTTGAATTTCATAGAATTCAGATTCTATGTTTTATAGAATCCAGAGTATAATAATAGACAGAATTGGTATCTAACATATTGTAATATTCTGAGGTTTGGATAAGGATATATTATTCTATAGGTAATTCGTTCTTCAGAAAAATATGGTTAATCTTGAATACAGATCATTAAGCATAAAATTTAAAAGTAATTTATGTTTAAACGAAATAAATTTCCTTATAGAATGAAAATAATCTATAAGGAAAATGTGTTTTTGATTTTCAAAACATATAAGAATGAAAAAAAGTCATAATATATCTTATTGACTCAACAATTTCCCCATATTTGGAAAGCACAAACCACTTTCCGAAAAAAGAATATTATGTTTAGAAATTTTGAAATAAAAACTTATCGCCACTATATTTATGACTTAGTGAATTCAACTAACTCCCCCTTTAGGTATTTTCACCTTAAGGATCATTTTCTATGGCATTATAAAATTTCTTGATATATACTTTCCTGTTATTAAAAATTTATTTTTAATATTAAGATCCCCCTTTCATAAGAAATATCTTCTTTTGGGTAAACTCCCCATTAACGCCATATTATTTTTTGAAACTTTTCTCCCCCTTTGTGATTTTCAAAAAGGAATGGATGGAAAAATTAGGAACCTGAAATTTTAGTAAAAAATATGGGAAAAATGTATAACAAAATATATTTCATTAGATTTGGACAAAACATTTAGTACAACAAATGATGAGAGTTTAAATCAATCCTCCTTCTTCTTCTCGAGCAAAAGATTCTTGTGAATAGCCTTCATATTTTTTATCTCCTTATGATCTTCTTGATACTTCTTTAGTAACTCTTCTTGGTATTGGTTATTTTTTTGAGAGACCAAATCCTTTCTTCTTTTGACATGCAATCTTCTTCTTGAAACTTTACTTTCTCTTCTAACTGATCTACGGTATTGGTTTCTCTCTTTTGGGAAATGTAAATAGAGTTAATTTTTCCATAGAGGTAGTTATTTTTGTAGATCCACACATATTTCCCTTGATAAATCCTTTCATAAAGGATCCTAATATTCTTATTAGTCTTTTTGAATGTATCTTTGGATGAATCCATATGATCACCAAAAATATTGAGACCATCAACAACTGATTTCAACCACTATGTAATCATCTTGCAAGAAATTATATGAGATTAAAAGTTTATTAGGAAGAGTTTGAAATTCATTTAATTTATTATTATGTTCTCCATCAACAAATTTTTAGAATCTATCTTGAGGTTCACTGATGGCTGAATAATTTTTCATGGGGATTCAATATTTTGAAAGAATGTAATTGAATCAAAAAATAATCTTAAAATATTACACAAAAAAATCATGTCCCAAGGAAGAAGATTTAGAATTTGAAGCATATTTCCCTTGAAGAGTACCTTTAACTTCTTCAAAGAACTTTAAATTAGAAGATACATATATATCACCATTCTTTGGTGTATCAAGAAGGACTATCTTTCTTTTAGAAACAACTTTTTCGACAACACCAGCTTCCTCTTGATCGTTTCCTTGAATATTAACTTCCTCTTAATCTTCCAGAACAATTTCATCATTTTCCTCACTCGCTTCAATGGAATGTATTTTGTTAACTTCCACCTCTATATAGTTTTACTTTTCTTTATCTGAAGAAATTTTAGTGGATATGGCTTTGAAAGTTCTTATTGAGAGTTTATCAGAATGAATATTCTTTTCAAGATGTTGTTTCATAATTTTAATCATGTATTCACATTTATCCTTGTTTTGTTCTTGTTGAATTTTTTCCTATTCAACAACCTTATCTATAACTGAATATTCTTTTAAGAGAGTTACAGAATCTAAACCTATCTATAGCTTTTCCTACATTTTTCCTATTCATCTGAAAAATCTGATCTTGATATTCATTATTTTTTTATATCCTAGTCTTTGGTTGTTTTTCAAGATTTTTAGCTCCAAATATCCTTATTATCTTAGCCTCCATAGGATAGAATCCAAAAATAGGATCAACATCCCTTCTGTTCTTTTTTTCACCCTCCACTTAGGAACAACATCATCAGAAAACTTCTTCTGCTTCTTTGGTTTTTGAGGTCCTGATTGAGGTTTGGGATTTTGTTCAGTTGGTTATGCTTCGATTTCCTTGGCCTTTATTTTCATTGAAGATTCAGAAACTTAATAATTATTATATTTAGTCTCATCATCCTTATCAAGAAGATCTTATAACTCTCATAATTGAATTTTGAATTATATTTTCATCCTTTTTAACATATCATCCCTAAGTAACATAATATTGAAATTTTTAGACTTGGGGAGAAAGGGGTATTTAAGGATTCCAAACATAAGACAATGATCTTTGAAAAAAATTTCAGATATATCAAAATCTGAGAATTTATGTTTCCACTCTTGATGTTGGAGATTGTGAGATGGTTATGTTTCACCAAGTTTGTCATTCTTATATTTACGATGATATATAAGAGAAAGATATCAAAAATTTAAGTGAATATTTCTCACCCATCCTTGGAATAAGGAAGACTTGCGTCCATAATGCTACCAACCTGTTGTTTTTAAGGAGATGATAAATCTTGGGTTTCTTGAAATTCTTGAGTCTAAGGCACTCATAGGATACACTCTTCAAAAAATATCTGTCACACACGGTTTTTTTTCTGTCTTTGTATTGATCCGGCCCATTAGAAATCCCGATCCTCTTAATGGGTATTTGATGAGATGAATCTTGAGTTTTGAAGTTTCATATATTTCTAACCACCATAATTTTGGATCCCCATTGATTGTTTAAGAGTTTTTGAAGAAAGGGTGGTTACTTCATAATTTGGGCCAACCGTGAGCCCATTCCCAGTTTTAAAAACTGAATTTGTTTCTTTTATAATTCTTTTTTTTTCATCATTTTTCACCCAATAAACTTCCCACTTGTCCTATACTGATATATTAAAATTTATTTATTCTTTTGGACCCATTAGAAATTCATAAGCCGGGTGAATTTGGGTTACTTATTTAGGTATTGGGCCAGCCCATGGGCCCATTTCCTGTTTTTAAAAAATAATTTGTTTCATTTATATCTTTTTCATGTTTTAATCGTTTTTGGTGATTCCACCTCCCACCTGAAGACAATATCCCTATACTCACCCCCAATATCGTTTTGGCCTCATTGGATCTCATATGTGTCGCGTAAGAGGACGAAACTTCTTAGGATACATCAAATAGTTCAGATTTGACAAGGTAAATTGTATCATTCATAAATTAATCAATTCATACTCTTTTGGCCACAAATTTTCTTTCCCTGGTTCTTCCAGATCTTAGGAGTCTCTACATGAATTTTCAAGCCATTACCTTCCCTATAGGGTTGCAGATCTAATGGAAGATGACGAGTTTTCTAGGGTGAAAGGTGAGATTCCTTCTCCTTTCTCCTTCCTCTTCCCCCTCCTTTCATTATTTCTTTGATTTATATTGTACCCTAGTCTTGATCGACCTAGGGTTTTGTTATAAAATGTTTTTTTGATGGGTTTTATGTTTGTTTAGGTCTGGTATTTATAGTTTTAGGGTTTATAAACCCGCGGCAGTTGATTTCGGGTGTGCGTTTGAATTAAGCCAAAGATTTGAGGTAGGATATCCCTTGCACATGCTTTTATCATAGAAGTTTCATCATTTTAATATTATCCTATACTGATATAAATGTATATTATTGTTTTAAATCCTTTTTATAATTTTCTTGGTGTGCAAATTTGTTGTTTAATCACTGTTATGTGAAAGGTAGTGTTGTTTTGTCATGAAAGTAATCAACAAGTGTTTGTTTAAATGTTCCATTATCTTAGAAAATATTTTGTGAGGTTTATAATCTGTTTTATGGTATTTTTAACATGTTACAGTATCTTCAATGAAAATATGACATTCAATTGGGGTTTTATTCATTTTCATGTACATAAAATAAATTGTTTTGTTTAAAAAGGCCATGACATGGGTTCGGTAAATTGCCCGGTTGGCTTTTATGTGTGATGTGTGATTTAAAAGTTATTTGATTGGATTTATAAAGGAATTGGAAGAATTATAAATGTTATTTTTTGGTACTTATATTGATTTCCAATTTGGATTTGTTTTTACAAACAAGTGGGTTTTGATTTACAACATATTTTGGCCGGAGTTTCCAAAATAATGGACCGTTTCACATCTTTACAAAAATGGTTGTGTCTTGAATATGTAACCTGAGTATTATAAGAGATTTATGAATGAGTTTTGCTATCATAAATTATGTTTACACAGATCCTTAATAAAATTAAAATGCATACCTTCATCAAAGGTTAGTTTTGAGAAAATGTTTAAAGGCCCATTTGGCATTTCCTAGAAACAAAGGAGTGTTTTACTTGTATATAACAAGGTGTGAAATTGGGATTGTTTTATGGTCCATTAAATGATTTTATCAAATGTTTTTTGGTCTGCCAAATATGATTTGGTTTGGTTATGATGTGTGTTTATAATTTAAAGAATGTTTTTGAAAGAGTTTTATGTGCAAAGCCTCAATGCACTTCATGAAATTGTTTTACCAAAATATTTGGTGGTTTGTTGATTAGTGTAAGAAATGTGAAGAAAGATTATGGGATGTTTGTGTTTTTATGGTTTTGTAATGGAATGTGGATGTGAAACGTGTATTTGATAATATTTTTAACTTGATTGAGCACTAAAGGGAATCCCGTGTATCTAGGTGTGCGGATGTGTATTAGTATGCTAGTGATTCTGTGGGGGTTGGCCCCTGTTTCACGTTGCAAGTTTGATGATGACAACACTAACTAAACTATGATGATGATGATGATTGGGGACCACTAGGTTATGGTTATGTTCCCTACTAGTGTCTTGTGCACGAGAACGGATATTTATTATGGTTACTTTCACCGAGATACGAGGTACCTGGGGCTCACAACTAACTAGTGCCTAGGGGTATTCCCATGACTAGTGCTCATTGGCTATTTTATACTCACCGTCGGCATACGGTGTGCTTGGTTGATAAATTCAGTAGTATGTATTATTTATTTGAATTTTAAAATTCTTTAAATCATCCCTCTTGAAAACTATGTTCATTTTGAAGTTGCACCTCTTTGAAAAAAAATAGTTACTTGCATTTTTGTTTATTAAACATGCATGTTTTTGTCTGATAATTATTATAGCATGGAAACTCATTTGAAAACCATACTTTCATATCTTTAATTTCAAACTATAAATTGATGTTTCATTTATTTTAAAGGAATGTGCATTGGGAATTGAATATCGAGCTAACCTACTGAGTTTAAATACTCACGTCTATAGTCTTCTTCTTTTTTTATCCCTTGTGCAGTTTTCATCTTTAGTTCGATCACCTTGGGTGACTTTTGATCATTGTGTTGGAGAGTGACTGGAAGTGTCACATGGAGTTAGTTGGTTATTGGGATTGTTCATTTGAGTTTTTGTTTTTGTTCTACCTTTAGTTTCTTGTATAAAAAATATTTTGTTCAATTTTTATATAAATTCATTTTGGGTGTCTGTTTATTTCCGTTGTTTGTTTGATTGTTTATATATGGGAGAAATCATTCTCTTGTGTACTCTATTGATTCCCTTGGTGCTTGTCACCATCCCGGGAGGATCGGGAACGCCTCTCGGGACTTGTCGCGGGCTGGCCTGGGTGACCGGTTCAGGGTCGACTCGGGCTGGTTTGTGACAAAATGGTATCAGAGGAGGTTGGCTATTAGCGAGCCTTTCTTTTTAGAGCGCCCTTGTTATTTTGGGGATGTCAAGGTAGATGGAGTAGGATTGTTGGGACTTTAGGGGTAAGTGAAAGAAGAGCGTCGCGAACTCTTTCTTTTTCTAATCCTCAGGTTTCCATGGAAGTCTGGTTTTATTAGTGTCCTTTGTTCTGGTTGATTTTTTTTGGTGTTGGGATATGACAAGGGGAGTCTGACTAATGGCTTCTGTGAGCTCACAGGGCCTGGCAAGCCATGTGGAGCTGGGGAATGGTCCTAATAAGTCTCTCTGTGTTGGTTTTGTGTTTGGCATATGGCCACCAACCATATGGTCAAGTCACCCACTGACACTAGTTCCCTTTTTTTGGGTCTCTTGAACCATTCTTGAATTCTGATTTTTTTTTAAAAAAATCCTTGTGTGAGAATTGTGGAAATGGGTTTTAATGTAAGGATTAGATTTTGAAAAGTGAAAAAATGGGGTTTTCAATAATTAAATATAATAATGGTTTTGTAAGGTTTTGTTTTTGTGAAAAAAAATGGAGGGAAGCAGAAATGATTTAAATGGATTGGATTATCCATAATCTAAACTTGTGGTTTGTTGAAATAAAATGTATTGAAATTGTGAATCATTTTAAAGTGATTCTGGATATTTTTTAAATGGGGTATTTTAGTATGTTAAAAAGTTTTTGAATTGGATAAATTAGTTTTGGCAATTGGTTTTGATCGGTTGGTGTTTTACTACAAACGGTATTGTTCTCAATGGACCTTAGATTATAAAAATATACATTGCTGATTTTTTTTTAAAAAAAAATGGGAAGGGGTTTTTTGGAGTGGCTTGGTTATTTAAAAAGTTTTTTTAAATTGAAAAGGGGTAGGTTTTTAAGAAAATGGATCTTAATGAATTGTGGTTTTTTTTTAGAAATATGAAAAGGGTTTTTCACTTGGTGGTTGGTGTTCCTTTTGAAGGTACATGATTTTTGGAATGATGTTGTTTTGTTTTAGCCTTTGGTGTTTTCATGAGTGCTCACATGCATGGTTTTATTTATATCTAGAAGGATGAAATATATGGTATGGTGGTTGGGTTCCTGAGGTGGCATGTAAATGTGCATGTGGGTGAGACTTGATGAAACACCATTGGTGAATGTTGAAACCCACCAAGTTAGTTTGTTTTTCAAAAGTGTTTTGAGTTGAAAAATGTTGTCCTTTTTTTATAAACCAATGGTTATGTGGCATGTGTTTTTTCTATGTTGTAGAAGAGTTTTTTATTTAGTAAGCTTCCTTGTGATCTACAATTCATACTCTTGTTGTATCTTGAGATGATATCTTGTTGGTGTCTTGGTTTTGGAGAAATTTTCATTGGGTTTCTAAAGATGTCTTTGATGTTGTGATGTGGCCAGGGATAGTTCTCCGTTGGAAATCTTTCCTGCTTATCACCCTAAGGATTCATTTCAAATGTTCAATCCACATCTTTTGATGATTCCTCAACCTGATTGTTGTAAGAGAGAGTAGTTTGGGATCTATTAAAAGTGCTTCTAGGTTGTGATAATTCTTTTGGACAGAGCAGTTGTGTTCGGTGATGTTGATGTGTTTCGTCTAATTCCTCGTCTATTAGGCCCCTCATTTGGAGTGATATGGAATTTTGATATGTATTTATGAGTTCCTATTTAGATAATGTTTTTTGTTTGGTGATCAAGTGTGGTTTTTTTTTGAGTGGTGTGATCCTTATCACCTGACTGCGGTGCAGCAAATGCTTCAACAATCAGGGCTCCAGCCATAGGCCTCGGAGTGAAGATTTTCACGTAGTCAGGAAATCAACAGAGGTGTGGAGTTCTAGATTAAGATCCTTACGCCTCTGTTTAGGTAAGTTAGTTACTATGTCAATGTTTTGGTTTCTCATTTCTAGGAATTTCCCTTTGTCGCAACAAGCGTGGTGGACTTAACCCCTCACACAGTGTCTATGGTTATTCCTTAATGGATGTGGGTTTTCAATCAATGTCCCTATGTGGACCGCCTGTAAAAATCAGGTGTAGTATTGGGGTTACCTATTCATAGGTGGAGAGTTTTGGGTAGTTTATTTGTTTCTTTTGTGGTTTCAGTGGCCAAATTATTGGGTCCCCTTCCATCCCATCCCCAAGTGACGGGGGTCCAGATTTGTGTCAAATTTGTCTACCAAGTTATTGTCCCATCCATTTGGGAGTGGGTGGTTTATATGTTCATGTTGTAACTATATTAACTTGGTATAGTAGGTTTTTGTAGGATGGTTTTTTTGGGCTTGTGTAAGTGAGTCCCAACTCTAGCACATTTCAATTCTTGTCTATTCATTGCTTGGTGGTTTCTAATGGTGGGGAGACCCACCATGGGTCTCCTGGATTTTCATCCTAAGAAAATTTTTATGGATAGTTGATTCTTAATGGTGTGTAGTACATTTTGGAATCCTTAGGTGTTGTTTTTTTTCAGCTGGAAAGTGTTATGGCTTTCCGGGGGCGGAAAGCTTTAATGGTGGGGAGAATTGTCACACACTGTTTTTTTTCTGTCTTTGTGTTGATCCGGCCCATTAGAAATCCTGATCCTCTTAATGGGTATTTGATGAGATGAATCTTGAGTTTTTAAGTTTCATATATGTCTAACCACCATAATTTGGGATCCTCATTTCTTGTTTATGAGTTTTTTAAGAAAGGGTGGTTACTTCATGATTTGGGCCAACCGTGAGCCCATTCCCAGTTTTAAAAACTGAATTTGTTTCTTTTATAATTCTTTTGTTTTTCATCCTTTTTCACCCCATAAACTTCCCACTTTTCCTATACTGATATATTAAAATTTATTTATCCTTTTGGACCCATTAGAAATTAATAAGCCGGGTGAATTTGTGTTACTTATTTAGGTATTGGGCCAGCCCATGGGCCCATTTCCTGTTTGTAAAAAAATAATTTGTTTCATTTATATCTTTTTTATTTTTTAATATTTTTCGGTTATTCCACCTTCCACCAGAATCCAATATCCCTATACTCACCACCAATATCGTTTTTGCCTCATTGGAGCTCATATGGATCGCATAAAAGGACGAAACTTCTCAGGATACATCAAATCGTCTAGATTTGACAAGGTAAATTGTATCATTCATAAATTAATCAATTAGTACTCTTTTGGCCACCAATTTTCTTTCCCTGGTTCGTCCAGATCTTAGGGGTCTCTCCACGAATTTTCAAGCCATTACCTTCCCTATAGGGTTGCAGATCTAATGGAAGATGACGAGTTTTCTAGGGTGAAAGGTGAGATTCCTTCTCCTTTCTCCTTCCTCTTCCCCCTCCTTTCATTATTTCTTTGATTTATATTGTACCCTAGTCTTTATCAACCTAGGGTTATTTTATAAAATGTTTTTTTGATGGGTTTTAGGTTTTTTTAGGTCTGGTATTTATAGTTTTAGGGTTTATAAACCCGCGACGGGTGATTTCGGGTGTGCGTTTCAATTACGCCAAAGATTTGAGGTAAGATATCCCTTGAACATGCTTTTATCATAGAAGTTTCATCATTTTAATACTATCCTATACTGATATAAATGTATATTATTGTTTTAAATCCTTTTTATAATTTTCTTGGTGTGTAAAATCGTTGTTTAATCACTGTTATGTGAAAGGTAGTGTTGTTTTTTCATGAAAGTAATCAACAAGTATTTGTTTAAATGTTCCGTTATCTTAGAAAATATTTTATGAGGTTTATAATATGGTTTATGGTATTTTTAACATGTTACAGTATCTTTAATGAAAATATTACATTAAATTGGTGTTTTATTCCTTTTCATGTACATAAAATAAATTGTTTTTTTTAAAGGGCATGACATGTGTTAGGTAAATTGCCCGGTTGGCTTTTATGTGTGATGTGTGATTTAAAAGTTATTTGATTGGATTTATAAAGGAATTGGAAGAATTATAAATGGTATTTTTTTGTACTTATATTGATTTCCAATTTGGATTTGTTTTTACAAACAAGTGGGTTTTGATTTACAACATATTTTGGCCGGAGTTTCCAAAAAAATGGACCGTTTCACATCTTTACGAAAATGGTTGTGTTTTGAATATGTAACCTGAGTATTATAAGAGATTTATGAATGATGTTTTCTGTCATAAATTATGTTTATACATATCCTTAATAAAATTAAAATGCATACCTTCATCAAAGTTTAGTTTTGAGAAAATGTTTAAAGGCCCGTTTGGCATTTCCTAGAAACGAAGGAGTGTTTTACTTGTATATAACAAGGTCTGAAATTGGGATTGTTTTATGGTCTATTAAATGATTTTATCAAATGTTTATTGGGCTGACAAATATGATTTGGTTTGGTTATGATGTGTTTTTACAATTTAAAGAATGTTTTTGAAAGAGTTTTATGTGCAAAGCCTCAATGCACTTCATGAAATTGTTTTAACAAAATATTTCGTGGTTTGTTGATTAGTGTAAGAAATGTGAAGAAAGATTATGGGATATTTGTGTTTTTATGGTTTTGGAATGGAATGTAGATGTGAAATGTGTATTTGATAATATTTGTAACTTGATTGAGCACTAAAGGGAATCCCGGGTATCTAGGTGGGCAGACGTGTACTAGTATGCTAGTGATTCTTTAGGGGTTGGCCCCTGTTTCACGTAGCAATTTTGACGATGACAACACTAACTAAACTATGATGATGATGATGATTGGGGACCACTAGTTTATGGGTATGTTCCCTACTAGTGGCTTGTGCATGAGAACGGATATTTATTATGGTTACTTTCACCGAGATACGAGGTACCTGGGGCTCACAACTAACTAGTGCCTAGGGGTATTCCCATGACTAGTGCTCATTGGCTATTTTGTACTCACCGTCGGCATATGATGTGTTTGGTTGGTAAATTCAGTAGTATGTGTTATCTATTTGAATGTTAAAATTCTTTAAAGCATCCCTCTTGAAAACTACGTTAATTTTGAAGTTGCACCTCTTTGAAAAAAAATAGTTACTTGCATTTTTGTTTATTAAACATGCATGTTTTTGTCTGATAATTATTATAGCATGGAACCTCATTTGAAAACCATACTTTCATATATTGAATTTCAAACTATAAATTGATGTTTCATTTATTTTAAAGGAATGTTCATTGGGAATAGAATATCGGGCTAACCTAATGAGTTTAAATACTCACGCCTATAGTCTTCTTCTTTTTTTAGCCCTTGCGCAGGTTTCATCTTTAGTTTGATCACCTTGGGTGACTTTTGATCATTGTGTTGGAGAGTGACCAGAAGTGTCACATGGAGTTAGTTGATCATTGGGATTGTTCATTTGAGTTTTTGTTTTTGTTCTACCTTTAGATTCTTGTATAAAAAATATTTTGTTCAATTTTTATATAAATTAATTTTGGGCTGTCCGTTTATTTCCGCTATTTGTTTGATTGTTTATATATGGGCGAAATCGTTCCCTTGTGTACTCTATTGATGCCCTTGGTGCTTGTCACCATCCCGGGAGGATCGGTAAAGCCTCTCGGGACTTGTCGCGGGCTGGCCTGGGTGACCGGTTCAGGGTCAACTCGGGCTGGTTCGTGACAATATCCTTCTTTTTCAATTAACCAGTGTGTGCATGAATTAGCTTCACCTTCATAAGGAATATCAAGAATACTAGTTTCCTTGTTGCATGATAGGGAGTACAATTTTTCATAACCCCTAAACATAAACATATCTCTTCTACCTTGCTCATATAAACTAAATGAATCATTGAATTACACTAAAATATCCAGGGATATTGGATCTTAATTCATTTATTTAGCAACACAAACACTTTCCCATCTGTTCAGCTTGATAATCTTTGCAATAAAAGAAGTATAATTCAGAAAGAAATTTTGTCCCACTAAACATTATTAGAATAATAACTAGTCCTTTGGTTAATTTATAGATTGAGACTATATAAAAGTCAGAGGAGATTCTTCAAGAGGTATTATGAATGTAAGAATACTAAAGAAACAGTACGGCACACCTAAGAGCAGCAGAGCCTCGACATAGAAATCTGACATGTCAGATGTGGGAGGAGAAGTTGGGGTCCCCATAAATAGGGTTTATAGAGATGATTTGAATTCCTTGATAGATGCAATAGTTGAGACTATCTTGATCTTTTCTGAATGTTGATATTAACCCCAAGGAAGGATTCATATATTCTGATCTTTTGAGGTTTTAAGGAAAAATTGTATTTATCGAATGTGAATCCGATGGAATTTTTTTTAAAACAAGTTAAAAATACCAACAATTAAAAATATAATTACCAAGATTTTAGTAAGGAAACATACCTTCTAGATTTTTTAGAAATAATTTTTAGTATTGATAACGTTCTTCTTAAAGAACTTAGATTTCTAGAAATTGTATTAAGTGAATAAAATATTACGATCAAAAAATTATTATGTTCTGAAAAAATAGTTTAGGAAATTTTTGAAAGCATGATAAAATGTAATCCCCATATAAAAAAGAGTAACTTAATGTTAGGATATAGGTTTAAAAAAATTTAATATGTAAGATTACCTTATGTATATCATTCATAACTTTTATTAAATTTGTTCTAATCTATCAGAAGATAAAAATTTTGAAAAAATTTCAGTAAGTTGATCATGCATTCTGATAAATTAAAGAATGATATATCCTTTAAGTGTTTGATTCCTAAAAAGTGATGCATAATATATGTTTGTTTTTTATGACATTGATGTGAAGGATTTTTTATTAGATAAATGGAACTCGTATTATCACACAATAACTGTGTTTTGTTGAAACTTATGCCATAGTATGTGAGTGTTTACATCATCCACAATACTTTATCACAACAACTTCCAACTGCTACATATTTGGATTCAGTAGTGGAAAGTGATGATGAGTGTTGAATCTTTCATGACTAAGAAAATAATTAATCTTATAATAAATTAAAATTTCTTGATGTACTCTTTCTATCCATTTTACATCCATTAAAATTTGCATCTGAAAAACCTTTTATGATAAAATCATTTCTAGAAGAATAGAAAATTCATTAATCCATGGTTCCCTTTAAATTAAAAAATATTCTTTTTATTGTTTTTAAATGAGATTCCATTAGATTAGATTGATATCTTGTATAGAATAATAATGAAAAAATTAATTATTAATGACTTGTAGTTAAGTATAATAAACATCCAATCATACCTCTAAATGATTTTTGATCTACTGGTTTCCCAGTTACATAAAGATCAAGAGAATTTGAGGTACTAATTAGAGTGCTTATACTTTTAGTGTAGTTATATACATTCTTATTAAGAATATATTTAATATACTTATATAGATATATATTGGATCCTTTGGGTTTTTGATAAATTTGGAGACCAAGTAAAAAAGTTAAATCCCCCATCATACTAATTTAATTCACATATTTCATGAGATTTTCAAATGAACCAGTTAATGACTGCTAAGTGGATCTAAATATAATGGCATAAAAATAAATTTGAATAATAAAAACATCTTTCTTATCTTTATTTATAAAAAGAGTTGGATCAGTAGTTCCCTTAATGTATTTTTTTGTAATAACAATCTTGTAAGTCTATTATACCAGGCTCTAGGGGCTTGTTTAAGTCCATATAATAATTTGGTAAGATAAAAAATATGTTTAGTATATTTTGTGTCTTCAAAACTAGGAGGTTTTTAAACATAAGCTTTTTCATGAACCTATCTATTAATGAAAACACATCTCACATCCATTTGAAAATGATTGAAACTAAAGAATGCTGCAAAGGTAAGTAGAAGATGAAAATATTCGTGTCTAGCTACTGGAGCATCGATTTCTTCGTATTCTATTCATTCTTTTAGAATATAGACTTTAGAAACTAATCTTGAATTATTACAAAAAAATGATTCCATTTTCATCATATTTATTTTTGGAGACCCATTTTACTCCAATTATTGAAGTTTCCTTAGATCTTTCAACCATGGTCCAAACATTATTCCTTTCAAATTCATTTAGTTTATCCTGCATAGGTTTCATCCCTTCATTATAACCTAAAGCTTCATCAGTTATTTTTTATTCTAATTGCGAATGAAATGATAGATTTTCTACTTTATTTCATAATAAAATTTTAGTCCTTATATATTGGTTTACATCACCAATGATACTATCAGTAAGATGATTCTTAAGAAACAAATTATTTGGGTTTTGTAACACATTTTCATTAACATAAGGTAGAAAATATTCTTGGGTAAATACTTCAAGAATAGTTTCTTGAGTATTTTTATTATTAGAAGAATCATATATCAATGGTTGATAATCAGTTTTTTAAAATACATCCACAAATGTATGTTGTGGTTGTTTAAAAACAAATGGATCAATTTAATCAAATTTAACATGTATATTCTCTTCTACAGTACAATAATTTTTGTTAAAAAATCTATAAGAATAAGAAGTTTTGGAGTATCCTAATGAAATTAGTTAATCGAATTTGGGTGAAAATTTATGTAATTTATCTTAGGATTCAGAATGAATGCTTTGGATCCATATTCATTAAAGAAGAAAAAACAATAGGTTTTCGGCCAGTCCAAAATTCATAAGGTGTTTTGTTAAAATAAGGGTCTGATTAAAACCTAATTTATATTATAACAAGAGGTACAAACGACTTCATCCAAAAAAAATTATAAATAGAATATTCACCCAACATGGTTATAGTTATCTCTTGAAGAATTCTATTTCTTATTTTAACAACATGATTTTTTTGAGGAGTTCTTGGGGGTAGAAGTTATGAGTAACTCCTTTCTTACTACAAAAAGTTTAAAAATATTAATATTTAAATTCTCCCCCATGATAACTATGAATAGTTATCCATTGATGGAATTTATTATTTTAAACTTGGGCTCTAAAATTTTTAAAATAAGAAAATATTTCATATTTCTTTTCTAGAAAATAGACCCATGTAAATCCAGTGTTATAATTAACTAAAACAAATAAATAATATTTTCATCAAATAAATCCAATTTGGGTTGAACTGGGAACATCCGTATGCACTAGATATAAGGCATCAGAATTAGGAACTTCAACAATTGATTTTAAACTAGACTTATGTTTCTTTCCATATTGAAAATGATCAAACACTTTTTAAGAATCAAATATATGGTCTGGTAGATCCTTAATAAGTCATTTTTTGAGAGTTTTCTTATGTTCCTAAGGACACAGTGTCCTAGAATTCGATTCCTAAACCAAGATTGGTCTTCCATTTCATTAAGAAAAGGTATTTCTTGGTTTCTATTCTCTTCAATGTTATGTTTATAAACATTCTCATGCCAATGTGAAAAAAGAATAAACTCTTCCTTGGAATTGTGTACGAAACATTCATCATTCCTAAAATTCACAAGGTATCCTTCATCAAATAGTTGTATTATTATTATATGCTTTTTATTTACTCATTTAACAAATAAAACATTTGAAAGTAATGCTTTTACAAGAAGAAAAATCTTAACAATACCAATAATTTCTCCCGGAGCATTATCTATGAAAGTTGTTTTTCCTCATTTTTTATTGATAATATCTTTAAAGAAGTTTTTCTAACCAATAATGTGCCATGAAAATCCACTATCCAAGTACCATATATTGTATTTGGTACTTCAATTAATTTTTTGAAAATAAAATAGTTAAACTTTTGCAATCCAGGCATTATTGGATCTGAAATTTTTAGAAAATAATATCTTTGGTATCTGCATTTTCAAAAAAAATCATGCTTTATGAAAACATAAGGACTGGATTTTCTTTAGATAACTATTTTTTCTACCAATGTCTACCACATTAAGACATAGTACAAAAGGGATCACTTTGGGGAACAAAGTAGTTATTACTAAAAATGGGTTTTTAGTGAGTATAACCAAATCCAAAACAATTCCTAAGATGATGAAGTAGTGAATAAATTTTATCAAATTATTTTATTCTAGAAGTGAAATTGGAAAAAATATTCTTTAAGGAAAATTTTTTTATTTTTCCTGATGTCTAAAATCTTATCCTCATAGTTATTGGTTTTAGAACATGATTTCTTCTCTTAAACATTTTTCATAGAAATAAAACATTCAAGATCTCTAGAAAGTTTATCCTTCTCAAAATTAGAATCCTTAATATTTAGAGTGAAATTATCTAAATCATGATTTTTCTTATCAATATCTTTAGAATGATCTGATACTTATTCTATTAAAATATAAATTCCGTAATTTTCATTTTCTAACATATTTTTTATCTTTTTGTTATTATTCTAAAGTAATATAGAAAATATAGAAACTTATTCAAATGAAGTTAATGTACTATCCTATAATGAGGAAAAGTCATCGTCTAAAGGTTCATAATATTATTTATTAGGAAAAGTAGCATTAAATGAAATATTTGTTAAAGATTCAGTATTGTGTACCTTAGCTATAAGATATCTATTTTCAATAGGTAGTCTAACTATGAGACCAATATTCTTTTGACCAGAAGATTCGTATTCTGAAGATTAATCTGAAGTGTCACCACCATAAGTACTCCATATTTCCTTAACATTCAAGACATTATTAGCATTAGATTTTTAGTAATTCTCTCTATTCCATTCATAATTCTTTCCATTTCAATATTTTCTCTTATGCATAGTACAATTAGTTCTAATATGTCCATCCCATTTGATTTCATAATAGGTAACTTTATAATATTTCTTGTCCATTATATATTTAGTCTCATATCTATGATGAAAATCATTATTTACCACAATATTTTTCATCCTTTGAGCAATATTGGATAATTTATTCTCAGACTATTCACTCTCACTTGATTCATATATTAAAACTAATTTCATAGCTTTTGATCTATTTACCATTTTAGAAGTCTTCGATTTAGTTGTAGTAGTAAAATAAATGTTTCCATTGCCATTTTTTTCTTATTGATATCATCATCTCTGTTCATTATTGTTTTATACTGAAGAAGAGTTCCAAAGAACTCATCAAGATTAATGATAGATACTTTCCAATTTTTTTCAATAGTATTCATTTTAGATTCACACTCATTGGGTATGATATCAATTATCTTGTTCAAAATATCATCATCATCAAGACCTTTCTCTACCTTTTATTGATGACTATGGACAATGGTCATAAATCTTTGTCTCACGTTGCAAATAGGTTTTCCAAAAGGAAATAAAAAACAATGATATTTAGATCTTAACATAGGTCTTATAGTTTCAATCACTTTAAAAGATCTAAAATGTGTAACTTCAAGTTTCTTCTAAATAAAGCTAGTTGCTTAAAAATAATATATCTAAATATATATATTTCTAGTCATATAACACAACAAAGTATTGTGTACCTTTTATTTTAGTTTATATTCTAGTTTTTCTTGGTTTTTGAACATTCTAACTTCCTGATCCATAATTTCTTAATCTCCAATGATCATGAAAAATTTGTCCATTATAGTGTTAATTACAAAAGACATCATCGGATCAATCCAGAACTCATAATCATTACCATAAAATATTGGTGTACTTTTAGTATTTAGGTTATCTATTAAACTGGCATTCATTACCTCCATTTTATAAGAAAAATAATTATCAATAAAAATAATTAGTAGAAAAAGATTATTTCTAAAACAATGATAAAATTATTAAGAAAAAATAAGAAAGTAATGTTGATAAAGAAGAAGTTAGGAAAGAAAACTAATATGTAAGTATAAGTATTTCAGGGATCTACTTTGATACCAATTCTTGGATCGAAATGTAGATGTAGATTCTCAAATACAAGAGCTGGTGAATTGTAGGTTTAAAACCTTTCATTTTTATCCTTATGTAAATCTATGTTTAACAAAGTTAAACAAGGTAAATGCATAAACCCACATTGGTTCTAGCTCAAAGGGTTAATTAGAAGGTCCGAGGTCCAATTGAATTAACATAAACTTAAACAAGATAATATTAAGAAAACTTAAGCATGTTAATCTTAGGGAAAGATTCTACCTTGAAGCGTATAGAGTCTTGTTAATCAGAGTATACAATTAGAATAACGTATAAGAGAGTTATAATTTATTTCTCTAATAAAATATAGTGGAAATAAAACTTGTAACAGAAACAATTAAACAAGTAGGAAATCTTTTAACCCAAAGATAAGGGTATCTGACAACCTTGGATAAAGGTCCCTTGATTTTTACATTCAGGAAATTCGGTCATACCCACTCCAGGGTAAGCCATCAATAAGAATATCGGAGTCTATCTTACTATCCCAGCAATCCTTTGAAATTAAAGGTAGTCAGAACCTCTATCTTCTTGTCACTGAAATTCCTCAAAAATAAAGGTAGTCAGAAACTCTCTCTTATTATCCCTGGAAGCCCTATAACTTTAATATAGCTAGTACCTCTATCTTTCTATCCCCATAAGCCTTCAATTTTACTAATAAATAATCAGATTCATAGAAAGTTGAACAAGTTTTTCATGGTTGAACAAAATGTTCAAAAATCACACATGGAAATAGAGTTTCTTTCTCTAGAAATCACTTCACAACATCATAGCATGTAATATATTTCAGTGTATTGAGCATGTCCAAATGAGCTCTTATTTATAGGAAATGGTTCCAATGGTCAAATCCTTTATCCCACAATCATATTTTCCTTGAATTTTGGAGGTACAAGTACAAGTGTCACTCAACCAACGGTTCGTTAGAAATTTTTTTTATGAAATCATTTTATGTAGGAAAAACATGGGAAAAATTTCCATTCTTAAGAACCAATAAAATTTAAGTAAAAATATTATCATGTTTAAGAAACTAGGATCCAATAAAATTCAAACAATATGTTAGAAAAGTAATGTAGCATAAATAAATATTAATAATTGGAATCTAGGAAATAAAGAATTAGGAGTCTAAATATATGAACAATCAGATTCTGGGAAAAATCGATATTATGAGTCTCAACACTAATTAATTCAATGTCTAAAATTTGAGAAATTTAGAGGCTGAATTTTAAGGAATTTTGAGACCAAATTATAAAGAATTTTGAATCTGAATTCTGAGGAATTCGGAGTCTAAATTCTAAGGAATTCAGATTTTGAATTCTAAGGAATTTGGAGTATAAATTTCAAATAAATCAGAGTCTCAATTTCATAGAATTTAGAGTGTGAATTTTAGAGAATTCAGAGTCTGAATTTCAGAGAATTTAGATTCCTAATTTCAGAAAATTCAGAATCTGAATTTCAGAGAATTGAGAGTCTGAATTTTGGAGAATTCAGAGTCATAATTTCAGAGATTCTGGACCCCAAATTTCAAATAATTCAGACTCTGAATTTTTGTGAATTCAGAGTCTGAATTTTAGATAATTTGGATTCTTAATTTTTGATAACTCAGAGTCTGAATTTCATAGAATTCTGAGTCTAAAAATAGTTAGACTCGATTTTTATGATATTGAATTGTTCTGAGGTTTGGATAAGGATCTCATTATTCTTAATGTAATTTGGTCTTTAAAAAAATATGGTTAATCATGAAAATGGATCATTAATCATAACATTTAAAAGTAAGTTCAGGTTAAAATAATAATTTTCCTTAGAGAAAAAAATAATATTTATGGAAAAAGTGTTTGTGATTTTCAAAACAAAATGAAATGGAAAAAGTCATAAGATAGATTATCGACTTAACAATTCTTTTCATGGGTTATACATTCCAAAAGTGATTATAAAACCTATCTCTTTTCATAGATTATGATGTTATAAATTTTTAATGATAACCATTTCATTTCATTGGTTACGATTTGATGTTTATAAAACCTATCTCTTTTTCTAGGTAATGATATGATGAAGGATTTATTATCTTGTGGAATTTGTTTAAATGATTGTATTATAATATGGGACCAATATCTCCCTCCAATTCATAGGGAAATGATAAGTTGTATATGAGCTCTAAGGATAAGTTTTTTGTATCCCATGCTTAAAAGAAATAGGGTACATTGGTTGTATCCCATGCTCAAAAACAATAAGGTACAGTGGTTGTAGCCCAAGCCAAAAAGTAAGAGGGTATATAGGTTATACCCCATGATCGAAAACAATAAGGTATCTAGGTTGTAGCCTAATCCAGAAAAGAATAGGGTATATGGGTTGTATCCCAAAACTAAAATTAAAAGGGTACATGGGTTGTAGCCTAGGCTCAAAAACATGAATGTATAGAGGTTGTAGCTCATGCCTAACTGTAATAGGTTACACATATTTTTAGTCCAATCCCAAAGTAGGTACATGGTTATTATCCCCTGCCAAAAATGTTATAAATTCCTTGGTAGGTGTCCTTAACAAAAGATTTTTTTTTTATGTGCATGCAAAAATTTATATGTATTATTCCTATGTTATGATTTCATTATTTATGCTCTAAATTCTATTATGATCTATGTCTTATAAAATTCCAATATTTATTATGATCTCTAATATGTAGGGTATGATCTTCAATTATTATTCTCATGTTCCATACCCTTTTGATTGTATTATGCTTGCACATTTTTTTACATGCCCTTGCTGAGAATATAATCTCACCCCTACCTTTTGTTTCCTTTCCATAGGTTATGAAGAAAGGTTTATGGTAATCACTAAAGGTGGATGCATTTATGGGAGACTTTTAAGATCTTTCACTAGGATAGAATATTTTGATTCCATGTTTTTAAAGACACTAAAATATTATGGTCATCATACATGTATTTTTAATGTTTCAAATATTCATAAAAAATAATGTAATACCCATGTATTTTAAGCCTTGGTCACTATATCCTTGATACTCTCATGAATTTATAATTGGGAGAAAATTTCAAAAACATAATTTCGAAATAATTTTATTATTCAATGTATATCCTTTTCATGTCTAATATGATTATATCCATTTCAATAATTTTCATTTATAGGGTTTCTTGATAATTTCTATTGGGGAATATTATTCATTGAAAACCTTCCTCAGATGGTAATATATTGAGCACATATAATATATTATCGACTCTTCCCATATTCATTGTTGCATATTTTTCACTTTTTTTGAATATATACTTGAGGATTTTTTTATCCACATAAATGTCACATTTATCACCCTAATGATAATGTCACCAAATAATCAAATTAACTATCACTATAACAATGTAAGGTTAATGGTTTGGGAATTTCCACTCAAGTAAAATTAAATGATATGATTCATAGGCTATCAAAATATCATCTTCAATGAGTACACTACCGAACCCCATCTTGGATGCAATTTTTTGGGTAAACAAATCCTTCCTTGCTATGAGTTAATGTGATCACATGTGTAGTGATTAAAATATTTTTAAACACATTAAATATATGCACACCTAAATGAGTTTATAAAAACTTCACTCCATTTGATTTTTACTTGGTTAGTTTGATTGAAGGTCATGAGAATTTTCTACAAATTTAATGATAATACATAGATAATCCAAGAGAAATATGGATCATCGTCATAAATGTTTGTCTCTGATATTAATTAGTTATCTACTCCTTTAAATGATTCATATATATATAGTTACCTATGATAATATGACATTGGAATTCTATATTCTCAAAATAAAACTCACATTTACTATACTTCTCATATAACATTTAATTTTACAATAGATTTAGTAGAAAATTAAAATTATATTCATATTTTTTCATGAATTCAGAGTATATATAAATATTGTCAATAAGGACTACCAATTGTTTTTAGGTAATACATATAGACACTATTAATTTATTCCATATTGATAGATGGGGAATTAGTGAGTCCAAATGGACTCACTATGAACTTCTAGTTCCGTTAAATTTTATGAAAACATATATTGTATATATATGTTTACTTCACCATTACTAAATAATATCCCTACCAATGATCTACCTTAGTGAAATACTGAGATACATGTATTTGATCATATATTTAATCATTATATGGTATAAGATACTTGTTAGTTATCACGATTTTTTTAAGATAACAATATTGAATGTCATGGTGCAATGATCTATCCTTATTCTTGATAAAAAGGTCAGTAACATGCCATGGTAACGAAATTGGGCATATAAACCCTTTACCCTGATTCTATTATAGTTTATTATTTAGTTATTAAAGATTAAAATTTAAAATTATATATAGAGTCTTGAATATTGGAATATTTATAGAAATATGTTTGATTGACAAGTCATCCTTTTAATGTACATGTTATCAATGATGAGATTTTTCTTAGTCGTAATCATTTGAGAAAGGTATTCTTTCTTATAATAAATTAATATATATCATTTATATGATGATTATAATGGAGATATATCCTAATCATTACAAATTTCAAGAATTATAAGGGAATTTAGATTATAGAGGGGGATTTCCTTCAACGAAAAAATTGCATGGTCTATACACAGTGAAATCCAATCCATACAAAGAATAAAATAAAATTTCATTAATAAGAGAATCCCAAGTATGACATAGATATTAATCTAACATATATTTTTGTGGGAGAAGATATATGAAAGGGTTTTAATAATATCCCCACTTTCTATTTTGATATATAGCTAAATATCCATGTTTTGAGGTGGTGTTTTAATATTTCCTCTAAACAGGAATGATATGAAATATTTCATTAAAACATAGTCGCATTGGAAATTTTATGTTAATGAATAGAACATACTCTTGACATGCACTATTTGTTTTTAGTTATAGTATTTAAACTCATCCAGAATATCCTTATGAATTATAGTTTTCAAAATATTAAATATATAAATGGAAACTATGAACATTAATGGAATAATCCATAAGTGAAATATTTTCCATAACCTAGGAATTTCAATGTATCAATCTATATTATACATTTTCTATTTCATAACAATGAATTTTATTGGAATTTTCATTCCCATCATTGTTTTTTTATAGGAATTATTAATTTATTATACCATTTCCCCTAGGAGTGCAATACATTGTGCCATAATTTCACTTTTTCTTGATCCTATTGTTGATTAATTAGTTCCAAATCCTCTATTTTTTGGGATATCACCACGTGGTAAAATTTTTCCAAAAGAATATTTGATTCTAGTATACATACATAGATTTTATTTTATTGGAAAAAACACTTTATACATGACTAAAATTTATTAATTTTTTCATTGGTTAATACTCTCTCTAAATAATTCATAAAATTTCTCTAATACTATTATATGAAATTAACATGATATTTCTATGGTAGAAACTATGATAACCCAAATCAATTGTTCACATTATTTCATGATGTATTAAATAATTATTCACATAATAAAATACTTGAAAATTGAGAATATGGTGTTCATTGGTTAATTGGGTGCATATCACAATAACATGAAACTTAGATAAAAAACATTATTTTAAAACTCCATAACATGACCTTAAATTCCATTGATCATAAAAAAATATATAGTGTAACATAGAGATGTACGTAAGAAATGAGTGATCTTTAAACCTCATAACAAAATAATTAAAATCATAAAATAAATTAAGGTATTAAATGTGAGTGAGGAGGTATAAAATTATGACATAGAAATGCGAGAATAATAATCGGGAACACCGAATCATAATATAAGATCATAATATCATCGAATCATATAATGTGGAAAACCACATAAAAATTACAAAAAAATCATATTTCAGGTCTACCCACTGAGATATAATAATAACTGAAAATACACCATACATGGTATTAAATATGATAAAAACATTATATAATTCATTAGAGGGATATATAATTTTAAGACTACCTGTCACATTCATTTTATGCACATACAATTGTGTGCCACATAGATCATGAAATATAAGAAAAAAATTTCTTCAAATTTTATGAAATGAATAAGGACTGATTATAACATAAATGTATTTCCCAAATAAATAACATATATTCTTACCTCATTTAATACAATTGAGGGGAAATGGGTGTCCTATTTACTATATAAAATTCTCATATGAAAAATCACAGTTTAATTATTGAATCATGAACAGTATACATAATGGTTCATAAAAGGGATTAATGGGAGATAATGGTGTTCTCTCATTACATGGTAATACTAAAGACAATATTTTAACGTCTAAAAACGTATTAAAATGAGAAAATTATAAAGTTAAACGGCTTATTACATAGGTAATTCTTGAATAATAAGGAGGACGATGAGAATGAATTGCCTAGGGAAGGATCTTCGTAAAGCTTGATAAAAACTATTAAAAACATAGGAACACCATAGTAGGTCTATATAGATGGATATATAGATTAATATAATTCTAAAAGTGGTTTTAGTTAAGTAGAATGGGAGGTAAGGTGGGTATTTATAGAAAAAGTGAGGGAAAATATTTATTAATTTCTAGACATATGTTTTGGACTACACATGAAAAACTAATTAAAAACAAAAACCATCATTGTATTTTTTTTCAAATGGAATTAGGATAAGGAAGAGTGAATTTTAATATTATATTTGGTTATGAACTGAAATCCTTAAAATAATAACATTAATGATGTAGAATTGAGTAATGTTCTTAAATATTTAAATTAAAATCCATAAAATATAATATACGTTTTGGAGGATTCTTTAAAAATATGTAAAATAAAACGAATGACTTAAAAATAAGTTATTTTTTAGAATAAATATATTCTTCTTTTATTTTCATTGTTGGCCTCATTATGTCAATTTTTCCTATTATTATATTATAATTCATAATGTATTTTTATACCGAATTTATTTTCAACCAAAAAATCCATTTTCCAAAAAAATTATGTACAATTCTCCATTGTGAAAATTTTTTCCTTGAAATTTGAAAAATAATATTTCATTGACCAAAACATTCCAAAATTTTTGAATTAGGGATATTAAATTAAAATGATTATTTAGTAGAAAATACTAATTTTGAAGACACTAACCAATCTATTAAGATTATAAAAATTACATTAGACTTCAATAAATTATATTGTAATTGACATTTTAATATATATTATAAATAATAATAATTCATGATAATATCATCAATTTCAAAATTCGGTGAATTTATCGAATTTTTTTTAATTGAAACTATACATTTCTAAAAAAATACAATTTCATTTCATTCAAATTGAAATATAATGTTTATAAAACCCATTATTAAATTATAAATATATATATATATGTGTGTGTGATATTATAATGAAAAAAAATTATTATTAACATTAATATATAGAAATTAATAATATTGGGTTCTATATACATAAGCCCATATTAAACCACCATTATCCTCATATGTATTGTGTGTGATAGTGGTTATCTCTGTGGGTGGTTTGTAAAATACTTTTTTGGGTAATGATGTAAATATGATTGAAATTATCTTGTAAATATGTCTTTATTGATATTTTGTTTTTGAATCTATTATTCAGTATAGTAAGGCCAAAAAAAGTAGTGAAGTTATCTCCCTTATATGCTCTGATATATGATATTTATAGGGTATGATCCTACAAGATAATTCCATCACTTATTACATATATTTCAATTAGATCATTTTATATCACTTAATATATATTAATCATAATGATCATTATAGTGAAAATATAATATCAACTATTATGATTCTCAATTGTCTATTGAGATTGAGAAAATACATTTTATAATTGTATAAAATAACAAATGTAGATGAATTGTTTTCTAAAACATCATTAAATAATAATAACTTATACATTAAATTGATAATTTCTTTAATAGAGGTTTTTGTCTTCACGTTTTTATCTCACAATGTATCTTGGTATAAAGATTTGTTTTAAGGATTTCTTGAAGGTAGTCAAAGTGACATCTTCATGGAAAATATCATACAAAATAGATTCCCACCACATCATTTCCATTCATTCAAGAATATAAATATAGAATACAACATTAGAGTCTTATAGATTTTTCAGAATGTGGAAAATAGTCTTTATCATTTTGATCAATTGATTTTCATCATGTGAATACTTTTCAATATGAAACACTAGTATATTCTTCTTGATTAATTTAAATTTTTGGTTCATGGTTCATTTTGGTTTTATAATAGAGACATACACAATATGTTGAACGATTTAAATGATAGTTTTCTCTAAAATTAGGTTTCCTTGAGGATTTTTATATGGGTTTTACTTTATAGATTCCACTATAGTTTTCTGTAGTATTAATCTTGTATGAGATATAATATATAAAACAAGAGGGAAAATATTTAGAATAAAGTTAAATTCATCTATAATAATTTGAACTTATTTATATATAAATGAAAGGATAATGTCAAAAACAATAACTCTTGAAAACTATGGACATCCCATGGTACCGAGAGGCTTGTCGTTAATATGGGCCTCCCAGGAAACCACCCACACTACAACTTGTGTTCTGATAGGTCTAACTATATTCTCTTAAATCCCCTAGACACAATAGATTAATAAACTAGAATGAAAATAGGTTTTATTTAAACCTATATTTAATACATATTTGTAACTGACTAACAGATACCAACCAAAATGGTTGGTTCAAATGGCACACCATAAGGCCCAAACTACATTTCTGATTAGCATTGGCATGCATCAAGAACCTTGGTATCATATAAAGAGTTTATGAGAATGAATTCACACTCAAATTAAATATTATTAGTTATAATCAATCATAGTACTAAATTTTTTAACCAAACTATATCAAATATTAAAACCACCACCAAAATGGTCATATTTAACATCAACAATACAAGGTTTCAATTAGTAATTAAAAGGACTTAAACATAAGGAACATGAATTAAACCATGGATCCAACTCTATTTGATCACATATCATAGAAATCCCAGCCCACCATAAAATAAACATGATCTATGAAATCAATAAAATGCACAACTCTCTGGCCTTTATCTGTATCCGAAAAAACCAAGGTCAAAAAACACAATGAAATAAATTTCAGTGTGAGCACTAAATATCAAAAGGGTACAAATATTTAATTTATAAAAAATATATCCATCTAAATCTATTATTTCAGGTAAAAAATGATTTCTAAAACCATTTTATTGAAAAAAAAAATCCATATATAGATCACCATTTTAATTTATTTTTTAAAACATTCCATTCTATTTTAAATAATTCTATATTAAATAAAACAAATCTATATAGAATATCACATTTTAAAGGGAATAAACCAATTATAAAATATAGTTTTATGTTATAAAAAATACATAATGTTCATGATGAAAAATGATAATATTGAAATATTATTCCCATGATGTAATTTCAATGCATCCAAGAGGGAAATCCTTTTAAAAAGGATGTACAAATCCACCAAGACATCGAATTAAATACTAGATATCATATATAAATCCAAATTACTATGAAAAATAGTTACATAGAAAGTCCACCCCATATCTCCATGAAATTTAGGTAACCATTTATAGTGATAGATAGGCCCACTGGGGATCATCATTGTTTATTTTTCCCTATACATGAATGTCCTCGTATTGTGATATTAAATTTAAATTACAGCTCGATTAAACAAACCATGTTTTATAAAACTTTTTCTGTGGATAAATTCATTATAAAATTATTTAATATTTTATAGAATAGTTACTACAATAATCCAAACCATATTATTTATTGAAAGACCATTTCCCTTTATGATCCATATTTAGAAAAATTTATCAAACCCAAAAGAAATAGATTCCATAAAAATGCCTATTTTAGAAAAACAAACCATAGATGTAAAATAAGAAATACATTTATAGTAAACCATTTTATAATAGAACACAATGTCTGTCATTATATGAAAACTTATATCTACAAGTTATAGTCCAATATATTGAGACACCATCCTCGTGATCGATGGAATCATCATTTCCTTTTAAACTTATTTTGGGGGAGAATGATATCAGAATCTCGAGAATATAAATTTTACTAATATAATATTGATTCACTATGATCATGATATATCCATCTATATATCATAAAATAGAAACAACACCATGAATATGATGAGAAGAAACCTAATAATAAGGTTTTATCTCATTAAAAACAATCAATGAAAATTGAAGCATCTGATTAGCTTTATGAATTAAAAAAAATAGGTGAAGAGACAAATTCATCATTTTAGAGAATCTAAGAAACATTCACTCAAGTATGGAACATAAATCTCATATTAGGTTAGGTATACATATTTTGGAGTGAAAATAATTTTTTTCCCTTCATAAATCTCATTTAGAGTGGCATTAGTAACCATTTGTTTGGCCTCTCTAAGGGAAAGTTTGTGAAGGAATCCCACCAGTGAGTTGATGGAATCCCATCGGCGGATAGTAGATCTTTTAGAGGTGAATATGTTCTTCTAAATAAAACATACTTGTCGGTGGCCTCTATCTACCACTAATAATCTTAAAACCATCTCCCAAATAATTAATGAATATAAATGTGAAAATAAAATGAAAAAATAGGTCCTTGTACATGGTTCCACATACATAGTCATGATATATTACATCTTAACAAACACATTATCATGTATATTATAAATAAAATAAATATATTTACATACTAATCATGAAATTAATTCTTCAAAATAAATCCATTTTATAGTGATTGTATAAACCATTTGACAAAGAGTACACTTGGATGTTCCTAAAAAGATAAGTTCATGGGTTTAATAGTTAAATAAATCTTTTTAGTTCATTAATAGAAGAAGAATAATCAAATTAAAACTATATTACATTCATTGAGAATAAATTCTCTATAAATAGTCCTTGAACCATGGAATGGATTTAATATAATTAAAATAAATGATTATTTAAATATATAAGAACAAATTGGAATGAAATATAAATTACCAATAATGTAATTGTAAGTAAATGTTGAAGGAGGAGAGGATAAACACCAAAGGAAGGTTGATATTCCCTAAAACATTAAAACCAATTTGTTTTTTTTTGTTTACACCACCTTTATATTCATCATATGTTTGGTAAAGCATGTATAAAAAAGAATATAAACTATATTCAGTTTATTATATAATCATTATAATCATTATAATTTTTAAATTAGTTTTTTGAATAATGAAATGGTCGATGAATTATTTATTTGATTTATCTTGTTCTATATAAGTTTATGAGCATTAATTTATAATTTTTTTATAAATATATCAAATTAAAAATAAAATATTAACATTAAATGAAATAAAATATTTTTACATAATGAATATGTAATGATAAGTAATCATGGAGGTGGTGATAATTAAAAATACTAAAACATAATTATATGTTGAAAAAACTAATAATTAATGGGACATGTCCAAAAATAGGGGAAAGATAAGATATATATAGTATGATTTAATTAAAACTATTATGAAATATTATAAAAAAATTAGATAGTTATAAATTTTACTATTTATTATGGTAGATAGAGTAAATAATATTCAGTTGGAAGAATAATAAATGAAAGAAAGTAGATGAAGATATTAAAACAGTATTGACACTTATTTATTTTCTATGAAATTATGGAATTGAGGATCCTGAGTTAAATGATTCCAAAACATATTTTAGGATATTATATAAATTTTGATAAGTTAATTTGAAAAATATTATTTAATTATATGTGAATTTGATATGATTTAGCAGGGGTTGAGATGAGATATTAATTATTTTCAGGAGAGTATTTCTATTTTAAAATACCAAATAATATATTCTTTCAAGAACATGTCATTAAAATGTTGTCTTATTCTACAATTTATCTTTTATTTATATAAAAAAAATTCTTACATTTAAACTACTTAACTAATTTATTCACTTGTTTATAAAAATAAATGGAATTAAAATATAGAATTGTTTTTATGGAATACACTGTTTTCCTAGACATTTGAAATATATTTTAGGGTTATAAGTTTAGATTATATTTTTAAAAATGATGTATTTATTTTTTAAAATAAAATTGGTTCATTATTTCTATTTTATAAATTATTAAGATATTTTTACCCCATTATTATGTTGAGTAACATGTGTTATTTGGTAAACTATAATTTTATTGTTCCACAAAAAAATCGTACCATTTAGATAATATGTAAAACAACGTTCACAAAATATTTTGGAATAATGATTCAAATTTTTATATTATTTTTATCAATATAATTATCTAAAAGAAAAAAAATTGAACATTTTGTTATTAAATTTAATATTAAATTTTATGAAATTTTTTGATGACACTTTATTAAAAACATGATTGAAAATTAAATAATTCAAATATAACACTAAATTATTTACATTTTTATATTTTATTGAATGTAAACATTATATACAATTCATGTTATTATTATATATGTTGTTTTACCATTCCAACAGTTAGACTATTATTATGACAGCCATGTTACAAATTAAACTACAATATTAATGTTTAAATAGTAATATTACTACATTAAAAGTATTATTGGGTTCATAAAAAAATAAATAAATATAATATCATTAATTAATAATTCAATTAGTTATCTTTCATAGTTCATTATATATATATATTAAAAAATTCTAATAATATTCAAAATATTTAATCATTAGTTTCAATTATTATTTTAATGTGTCAAGCTTCTAGGTGACCACATTCTAAGGAAAATTAAAACAAAACATTTATTATTTATATTTTAAGTTTAATATTTTAATATTTTTAATTGTAATGGTGATTTGTATTATATATATAAATATCAATATTATTGAAACATTTTATTGATTTTTTTAAATAAAATCATATTCAACCCATATATATACAAAATAAAGGTTTCATTTTTAAAGTAAAATTTCTTATATTCTTCCTCCCACTTCTAAATCTATCCTATATGTTTCATTTTATATCCTTGTTCTATAGGAAATGATAGTATTTGTGATTTTTACATTAATATGTCCCCATTATTAGATATGTTTCCGAGAGCCAACTAATTTGTGGGTTTGATTACCAGAATAAAGGTAAATATCATATAACATCATGATTGATCTTCTATGTTCCATTAATGTGATAATTTATATAGTTTATTTTTCAAATTTTAAGTTTATATAAGATTCCAATATAATAAGAACAATGAAATTATAGGAAGATATTAAAAAACATGTATCATATAGTCGAGATTATATCTATTTCTGTGGGTAAAAATATATCTTGAATCAAATATATTAATGAATTAATGGAAATTTTTATGACATATACTTTTGGAATGGTAGAATAAATTGAGTTAATCATATTATATACCACTATAATTGAACATGTTTGGAATTTATTTTCCGATTCTAAGTTAATGGAATTAGATACATGTATCCCTTTGATTGAAATTGAAAAATCTAATTAAAATTGTGGGAAATTTAGTTCATTGATTAGTTTATTTATGATATTAAAATAAATATAAATCAGTATTATAGGTTTATGAAACATGTATTCCACTAACATGTTTGAAAAATATGAAAAATGGATTAAATTATAATGTATTTTATGAAAGATGTTTTTTATAAATATACTTTGACATCATTTCCTTTGGGTTTATTATGTTTTTTCTGGGTGGTAATCAACGAATTTGGGAATGTTCATCAAATAAAACTAATAAATTGTATCATAGGATAACCGCCATAGTTTATCATGATTCCCATTAAATTTTATATAGAATATCATATTGATAATATATATTAATATTAAATTATGGAATAATAATTATACATGAACCATAGATTGAATAAATCCATTAAAAATATAATATATTTTAGAATATGTGGGTTGAAAATTATCTCATTTTTATTATTTGTATGGAAATCAAGAGAAATTTATTTATTAACCTATTTATTCAATTGATAAATAAAATTTTTTAGTTACTTATGAAAATATTTAAATTAATATTTATTCACGATTTCTATAAATAAAAACTATTTTTATTTATTCAGATTAAAATATATATTTATTAAAATTAATAAAAATATTTTCTATAATCAATAAAAACTAAGGATGATCGATGGAATGAGTTTAAGGACATTAAATAAAAGATATACAAAATTTAATATCATTTGAATAAATACTAATTGTTTTATTTTATGAATGTTATTTATATATATATTAGTAATGTGATGTAATAAAAATAATAATTTTATTATTACACATGGAGGATATGTTGGAGGGAATATTTGATGAAGGTCCTTAGTATAATTATCAAACATTTATTCCTTAGTAATTATATATTTCATTCTATATCAATTATAGAGATTAATGTTTTTTCCATAATTGAATGAATCTTGAATCCACTAATACTAGAGAGAAATAACACTCACTCTACGTCAAGAATAAGATGGAATAATATATATTTATTATTGGGATAAATGAATAAATAAATAAGAATCTCAGTTCCATAGGGATATAAATTTGAAAATAAAGAGGGAGATTCCGAGATTTATAGAGAACACATGGAATCAAGTAGAGGAATATGTTTTTTAGTTATCTAACATAATGATAAAATGTTATGCCTGGAAATAGAATTGAATATATATAATATATTATTATTAGGTAATTATTATTTTTGAATATACTATAAATTATATACGATCAATACACCAATATAAGATTCAAAGGTTAATTTTAAAAAAATCATATATTATAAATTAGAAAAAATTAAAATCCATTGATAGGAATCACACTAACTACTTCAAAAATTCACTCAAACCTTCAATTGGTATTATGTTTAAAACATTATAATTTTTACTTATTTATTATTTCTTTGGTAAATTTTAACATTTTTTATCAGTTTTCATTTTAATTATTCAATCATTAATCAAAATGCTTGGAAAATAAACTTGCACAAATTCATATGTCTTTGAAGGACCCATTAAAAAAATTATAATTCCAAAAGATAATATTATATGGTTCTAAGACAGATCACCACAATGAAGGGATACATATAGTGTTATGGAAAGATACATGTTGTATACCCATGCATAACCATCAAATTTTGATCCACAATAATCACAATATCTAATGTAGGGGTACATATATAGAATAATTACACCCCAAATATTTATTTCCATTGATTATAGGAACTAATAGGGAGTAAGATACGTAAAGTTAGTGTTGAAATAATATAATCCCACTCAACATTGAATTCTTGTAAATTGCGAAAAGATATGATATGAATATATATTTCTTTATTACATGATTCATTTTTATTTCCAATAAAATAAAATAGAGATAAGTTATTATATATACTATACCTAGCTATACTTACCAAGTAACACCTGTTAACCCACGTGAGATACACACAGAGTCTGTAGGTCTTTTTTTATCAAAAGTCATATCACACAGTGTGATGATTCACACACATGCCTTCCATCATATTCCGAATCATGTATTTTATATATCAAGACAAGAATATTGGGTGATTCAACACATGTATAATAAAATAAACACCAAACTATTATGAATCAATCCAAATATACACACTATGTGAAAGTGTTATCCATATGAGGTACATTTTAATGGGTTCTAGAAGATCATGTTACATTAAATAGTTAAATTATTATTATCTACATAATTCTATTCATAGATGTAATTTATTTTCATCTTATATTCCCTATATGTAATAAGCATCCCAATCTATAAATTCTATTTTTATTTATATCATGTCATTTTTTCCTATGCATTTTTCATATTTTATGTCTTTTTCCATAAAAGAAAAAAAAAATTATATCAGAAAAATATATTTTGGAAGACATATAGTGTAATAACATGGTATATGATTATAAATAAATGAAAATTAAGTTGCATTCTATTTCTAGTCATAAAAAAGAACATGTAAATATTAAACAAAATAAATGGGATTAATTATACTAATAATGACACACACCATCTTGCCTCTAGTACATACCATGTATATATTAAACAAAAAGCAATTTTAAACTAATTAACAGGGTACATATGGTCTCCCTTAATTATTTAAAAAATTATATATATATATATGTATATATATCAAAATAAATATAATTTATTTTTTTTGAAAATTTATATTGGAAGGAAATCCTATGTAACGAAATGACAATTTCACATAATAGTTAGGATAATAAATTAATTAAACAACAATTATCAATATATTAATTCGAGTAAAAGATAACATAATGAAAAATATGAATTCAAATTAATTTTAACCAATTAATTATGATGTCATTATATGTAGAAATTTCTCATCTGTTTGAACACCCAATGATTATTTGGGTATTTTATTTATTTTTTTAATTTATTCCATGTGTTTTTTGATAAATATATTATTAATTAAAATATGATTATCTTTGTATTATCTATTCGACTATTGTTTTATAAAATCCTACCTTTTCAATGTTTATTTTTATAAACACGTTTCCACTATTAATCCTCACAAATAAGTGAGTAATCATATGCGATGGATGGAGGTCCTTGTAAGAGGAAACTGTTTTTAATTTTAGAAGAGGTGAAAATAACCTAGAAAATATATAAGTAAATGGAGGTGTACTGAAAATTGACACACTTCATGGACTCAAAGAGTTACATCCCCTATAATTAGGGTTTATTTATCTTAGCTTGATATATAAACTAGCATAAAGAATATCATAATCATATCACTTATATATATTTTGCAGTTTATAGTAATTATTTTGTTTATGTTATAAAATTTTTATTGAAATATTAAACATGATATCATAATGTATGTAAAGGGAAAAAAGGATGAGAAGAAATAATATTTTATTTTTACGAGTAAATTATTTTATCGGACATAGTGAATTAATTATGTAAAATACAAATATTATTAACAAGCTTTTATAGAATAAAAAATAATATTTTTTGGGGGTAAAATAAAATTATAATAATAAAATATTAAGTCATTAAACACCTTACATCCTCTATTTCAAAATGCAATAATATTTAATGTATTAATCAAACCAAAAATAGGGACAGCATTTATTTCTCATGTTTACCTAAATTGGATAATGGGTTGACTTATCCAAATAAATATTAAGGATAATGACCCCAAAATACTAAATAGAAATTGTATGTACGTGTTGTACAAATTTTAATTTATTAATTTTGAATTGGGTGGGTCCACTCCACATTTCAATGAAATACTAGTCAATATAGTTTGAAAGAATATAATACCATAATAAAATCATGTAAATGTCTTTATATGGTGTAAGTTATGAGAAGAGTAATAAATCATTTCCACTAGAATATCCACGTGATGGGATGTTATAAATATAATGTTCAGTGATAGTGGGTTCTGATAAAATATTTGGAGACTTATAAAATGTATTTATTACATCTCACATGGTAATCGAGATAAAGTAAAATACTATTATTTTATACATTTTAAAAAATTGAATGTCATTTAACCATGAAGATATCCCATTGATCAATAATAGAGAAATCAAATATCCTTTCTAATTCAATCTTATATGACTAAAACAAGTGAAATTCAAAAGTACTATATTAAGATAAGAAGATTTATATGTTGGGATTCCACAAAAAATATTGATCCCTTTGTAGAGTAAGATAAGAATACAAATGAAAACTATAAACACATTAATGATAAATTTTACATATAGAACCTTTTGGTTTCATTACTAAATAGTGTTTCCCTAAATCTCAATGTAGGAATGGATTTATACACTACGTTGTCTCATCTCTAAGATGGTTATCTAGATTAATAAACACCAGAGTGGTAAAAAATATCTAATTTAAACAATATATGAAATCTAGGAGAAGGTGGTTGTCGCATTATTAATATAATCACCATATAATTATTATTATAACAAAAAATATTTTAGTAATTCTATTCTCATGAACATTTTATATTAAAATTTTCTAAAATAAGTTCATTAAATAAAATAACAAAACCCATATATTTCTTACCAAAATGTTAAATATTTCCTACTATGAAAAATTATATAAATTATACAAGTTTATTTAATAAAAATACTTATAACCATGATATTAAAGTCATAATAATTATTACTCATCATTAATATCTACAAAAATCATTTAAGAACTTGTGGGATAAATTAAAACTCTTTAAGCAATTTGATTGAAATAAATCATCGATCAGGATATTGAAATACCTCAATATCATTGAAAAAATTTTCTTCTAAAAATAGAACAATATCATCATAAAAAATATAACACAAAAAATAATATTTATCCTTTTAAAAAAATTCACATAGAAAACTCAAAATCTATAATTAGGTAAAGAAATAATTTTCAAATATTCATGGGAAAAATTCAAAAATTAAGAAAAAAATTAATATTTTGAAGATAAAAAACTCATTAAAATAATAATATATAACATTAAAAAGTTAAATAACATTAATTTTCTAATTAAATAAACATATAGGTTAATTAAATTCAAATTTTTAAATTTGAAATACATAATAAATCATTAAAATACCATGAGGGTATCTTGTCTCATTATATTCATATCACTCTTACAAGTAAAACTTCAAATGGAAAAACTAAAAATTTTAATCTAGAAATTACATATCTAGATAATAAATCACCATGAAATAGTTAGAGATATTTGTATCATGATCACTCCTTATAATTTATAATACATAGGGAACAAAATTCAAAAAATATTTAGAAGCTTTCACATTTCATCAAAAAACTATAAAATCTTATTTTTCAACTTACTAACAAAACCTTTGGACTATCCTATAAAGTATGGATAGATCATAAATAACACATTGAAAATTAGTCATGGTCATTTTAGAGATAAATTCATATAAAATAACAGAATGAGTTTAGATAAATATAGTACAAAAAATAAAAAAAAATTATTTTTTTGAAAATTATCAAAATATATCATTAATATGTTTTATTCTAATGAAAATAAATTATCGAAAAATATGAATAATTTTAAATTTGGACAACCACGAAAACATTGAGAGGAATAATATTGAAGTTATTTTTATGAATTTAGTCTAAAAATCAAATCTTATTAGATATGTTTGAAAATATATTCCTTTCTGGATTTTGAAAATAAATTTAATGAAAATTGAAAATGAAGGGTATAAGAAATGTTGAAATGGAATTCTTTTCCAATATTGTAATTGATTAAAAAACACTGAGAATTACCAAATTAAATTATAAAATTACATTGAATGACATATACAGAATAATATGTAATACTTATATGAGTGTGAATGATTACTCACACTAAAGATAAGACAATTACATCTCCACTAATCGAAAAATGACCTTTTAAATTGTGAAGCATTGAGATGTGAAATTGAAATAATACAGAAAAAATAATAAATAAATTAATAGTAATTAATTATATAACATTTCATATATAAGTAATAGACATTTTACACAAATTTTAATACATATATAGATCATCCCTCTTTCAATGTGAGATTGGAAAAACCCCATTATAATGATTATAACATTTGAAGTAAGAATATATAAATTGATTGAATAAGATAAATAAATGTAATTAAAAATATAGAAATTTTCAATGAAACATAAAAAATTATATATTATTAGAAGAATAATCATAGAATAACATTGTTACTGAACATAAGGAATGGAAATTATTTTTAAAATCCAATTATATTAAGTCTTGAGTCACCTCTTACATCATATACCCTCCTGAATATTAAAATTATAACAATTATATATCTTATTTATGTATATTTTCATTATAATTTCCTTCATATTATTCCATTTTTTTTAATTTATAGTATTATTTAATCAATTTAGCAAATTGGCGTTGCTTGAGTAGTCTTATTGTGGTTATTTAGCTAATAATATCAGAAACTATTGTAGTATAATTGTACGACTAAAAAATTATTTTCCAATGGATAAATAATATTTAAAGGTTTTAAGGTATTTTATGTATAATATTATTGAAAAATATATTTTCAAAAGTTTTTCAAATTGATACTACTCATATAATGATCAACAATAAACCAGTTTTATGGCTAAAAATAAATCTGATTATCAACATATAATTATATATATTTTACTAGGAATTTAAAATCAATGATTTATAATCAATAGATTAATGTAATATTAATATTTCAAATAATTATAAAAATCAGTATATGTAAAGATCTATAGAAAAGTAAATTTTTTGAAAAAAACATTATTCACACTAGTTGTCTAAAACAACCATAGTGAGTGATGTTTTCCAAATGCGCTTATAATAATTAAAAGTATATTAAATAGTTTACTTTTTATAAAAACAATTTAATAACCCCAGGAAAATATTTTTGGTTTTATTTTTTTAGTAGTTATCTTAATAAAAAATGTAGGAATAGAATTGAAATGGGAAACATCGTCTAAAAAACCCCATATTTTGATATATTAATAGCTTTTGAAAAAGAGAGTAATATGGGGTAATGGATGTTATATTGCCTTATATGGATATAAAATTTCCAATAACATGGGAATAAAATTATTGAAAATAATAATAGTGTTTTCTATATTATTTTAAGATATATAATTATAAATAAGAAATATGAATGGGGCGTGGAATCCCTTATCATTCCCGTTGAATTTACTCATGTGGATTGAGTCTTAATCCTATAATAAAATAAATATTCATAATTTCATAGAATTATAGATAAGAAAAATTGTGTTTAGAGAGTTATTTGGAAATAATGTGGTGAGGAAAATTGAATTTGAGATGTCTTTTAGAATGGTTTGATTCGGTGCCCTATTGTATGTAACCATCAATGACATATTCACTAAATTAAATTCAATAATGGAAATGAATATAATTTTAATTTAATAAATGCTTCATAAATGGAATTCTATTTCTTTTATATGACATTTAACTCACCAATTCCCATAATAATGGATTTTATTATTACTTTAACAACTGATAAAATATTATTTATTATTAAATCACTATTAATGTCACTTTGAGGGTAATTATCACAATTAGACTTTATAAATACCTTGAAAACTATAAAATTATTATTTATAAATTTATATCATTCATTATTATGCATTTTTAACCCTAAAAATAAAGACAATCCATATTTCATCTCAATATTATTAGATTATTTATTTTGAAAATAATTCAATTAAACATTTTCCCTACAATCACAAGTGATGCATCAAATCTATGTAATTGTTTTACATAATTTTCATTGTATTAAATACAATTAATAAACAGAAATCATAAACATAATATATTAATAGTAAATAATATCATAAATATATGTTAATTTTTTTTATTTATAATCATTTATAACATGATAACATTTACAAGATATGAATTTTCACTTTTAAGACATTATTAATGGTTTGAGTCAGCATTTTTATTTTTGAATTGTTATATTATTTTAAAATTCATAAATTGATATGAAAATTATAAATTATTCATCATTTTTATAACATAAGGTTTATACCATATTTATTTAGTCATATAAATTATCTTTAAGACAAAATATTTCAATTTTTCTACACTATTTAATCACTAGATCAACAAAAATAAAAGCTTCCACTATTACCCTGATGGTAAAAAATGATTTATAATAATTTAATACTATTTATATGATATTTTTTATTATATTTTAATTTATTATATTTTAAATAATTTTCATCTAAATTATTCTACATTTTTATTATGATGACTTCATAAAAGATACAATATTCATAAAAACTACTTGTTTAACTATTAAAAAAATCATCATTCATATAAAAATACAAAAACATTACTATGGGAAACATTTCACCTGGCGTTAAAATAAATTATATTTATTTTACCCAATTTATATTGTAATATTTATTGATTTATTAATTGAAAAAATCAATATAGATTATGGGAAAATAAATTTTTTATCATATGAACTATTATTTTTATAAATTTAAAAACAATATTTTCATTGGATATGTTCAAAAAACTTTTTATATGATTATTATAATTGCACATATAAATATAAGTTATTATAATCAATATAAATATCATTTTATAAGATATCTGACAATTATTTATTTATTTAAATAGATTACATTGACAAATCATTTTAAGAAGAAATATTTAGTACATATATAAAACATCATTTTTTCATTAAGTAAATAATAATAAATTTTAATTTATATTGACTATATAAATTATTTAAATAATATCATTAATTATCTATATGAAATATATATATAAACTTTGGAAATAAAATATTTTCTACTAATAATATACATTTATAACTATAATATTTATCTATTTTTTATATGTTTGAAGGAATACATGTAGTAGAAATGCACAAAACCTATGTTAACTATACGGTTAAGCCTAATCTCACCCAACAAGGATTAGCTTACACTATGATGGTCTCTTATTAGAATTTTATATTACATGAAATATCCATGGTTATCTAAAAATCATAATCAATCTAGCCAGATGACACAAAACAATACTCATATTTTTCTACTATTTATAAAATAAGGCCACATAATATGGACATACTCATATCCTCTTATGATCTCATGGACTTGCTAAACCTCATGATGGCCAACATTGCATTTTATCACCATCCTTCTATCAATAGTACCACCATCGAGTGGGGAACTTGTTATCGGTTGACCAAATCATGATAGCGCATGCTTATATCATCATATTATTATTTTCCTCCCTAACAATGGATAAATAAGTGATGAAACCTTGAAATTTGGATGACACAAATTTTATGTTGGTATCTATATCCTCACCCAAAAAAGGAGCAGTCCTCATTTAATTTATGGTTGATATACTCTTATTTGATTTGAGGGGATGGCATGACCAATTTGTGGTCGAACCCTTGACATGATTACATTCAAGTATATTTGGTTCAACTAGAAATGGAACCCATATTCCTTTTTAAAATATTATTTACATGAAATAAAATGGATATATTGTTAAAAATATATGGTTTTTCACATTAACACCTCATAAAAAAGTAGGATCCTGGTAATATTATATTCATGGAAAAAATGTATTAAGGAACACTAATTTCTAATCTTAAATCATATAACTCTATTAAATTTTAACCAAGTATTAGGGGTGTTTCCTTTTGAACTTATTTCATATAATGAAGAATAACAATATAGAAATTCTTTTTTACATAATGTTCAAAAATCTTAAATTATAATATAATTATTTTTAAAATATTCATACCTCACCAAAATCAAAATTTTACATTGTTGTATATATATGAGAAAGTGTTTGTGTTGTGAAATATTAATTTTTAAATTTTTAAATTCTATTTTAATGGGTGAAAGTTGACATAAAAGTTGTTAATTTTTAAATTAATATAAAATAATGGAATCTAGAATGTAAATAAATTAAAAAAATAATAAATTTCTACTGCATGTTACAATATATATACAAGTGGGAAGAAATACCTTTTATTTTTTAGTATTGTATTATGGAAACCTATAATTATAAATGAAATAGTAAATTTATTTTTAATAGAGATTATTTTAAATATTAATAGTTCATAAGAGAATTAAATTTTGAAATCCAATATAAAAAAATAAACCATGTTATTATGAATGAAAATGAAAATAAAGATGAAAATTAATCTACTATGAGGTGGGGAATTATTCGTAATTTCATCATATTTTATGAAAAATGGACTTCATAAAAGGAGAATAATATAAAATAAAAAATAAATTATCACATCGAAAAATGAAAAATATCTTTTTATAAGAAAATTTAATAATATCATAGTCTTATATGATCACTTTTAAAGAATAATTATTTTTAATGAAGAATATGAGATTGAGTCATGAACAGCAGTCATGGAATTGATAACCTATGAATAAAATGTAAATTAAATATAGAAACATAAATATATCTTCAAATATATTAAATTATATGTAAATTATGATTAAATATTTAACTGAATTTTCATGTATATTATATAATTGTAAATTGGTTCATTATTGAAAAAATAATAAGAGGAATGCTTATTAAGACAAAGGAACAATTTTAAACATTATATTTTACATAGTAAAAATCAATTTAATAGTTAATTATGATAATGTAATGTATATTATATGAGAATTTATTCGTAAAATTATATTAAAATAAATAAGCACAATGATAAAAAATAAAAGAAAACATTAAATTAATCATGGGTATGACCTATTAAAATAATATTGATTCAATAGAATCACATTTATAACAACATAGAATGTGAAATATTCATACATAAGATAATAGAAGAGAAAATAAATTAATCATAAATGAAATTAAATCAGTATTTTATATATTCTAGGATAATTTATTTGACAGATTGAGGAGGAAATATGAAATATAAAAAAATAGATTCAAAAATTTAGACTTTTAAATGATAACTTATAAAATAATGAAAACCATGATCATATAATCTATTTGAAAACATAATATTTTATTAAAAAATTAATGAACCTAAAAAATCATATAAAATCATACAAAATATTTTATCAATAAAAAATTGGTTAAATGATTTTAAAAATGACATAAATCATCGTGAAATAAAATAATATTACAAATAAATTAATATTTATTCCAAAATAATAATGTATTATACATTAATTATATATACATACCATAATTTGGTAATTTTACCCAAAAAATATAGAAATATTAATCCATGATAAGAGAATTTATTTCACTTAAAAATCATTTAATAAATATGGTTATATTTATTGTTCAATGTATATTTTTATTTTAATATAATATTTTCCCCAAATAAAAACAATTACAACAAAATTAAATCACACACTATTCCCTGAGGTTATGTTCACATAAATTATATATTCATCCCAATATCCAATAATAATCACCAAAAATATCAGTATTCGTCATAGAAATCCAAGCTATTAAAATTTAAATGAATTTTTATGCCTTTGGTTTATGATTTTCCATAGACTTATTTACACATAGTGGTATACCCAACTCCTTTACTTTTCAAAATTGATAATATAATAACCTGTAATTATATTTAATCCTTTATTTTAATCAAATCATACAATCCTTAGTATAATAACTCAATAATGATCAATTTTTTATATAATATTACATTATAAAAATTCCACGACCATTTATAATTATGGTTTTAAAGAATTAGGAAACCCCAATATATAATAAAACCTATAATTTTATAACAAATTTTAAAAAAATAAAATAATAGAATCACTTTAAATGATTAATTTTTTTTATTTTCCAAAATATCATTACATTATATTTGGCAATATAATAATTTTATCTCATCATAAAAATATTTAAAAATACTTTAAAATCAAGGGATGATAGATTAGTTCTTTTAAGGTGTAAAAATTAATGACTGGTTATGTAAAGATAATTTAATATGAAACAACCAATTAAAAATTATTTAAATTAAAAACTGAACATTAAACTCTAATATTCCATACATTCAAACCAATATCCAACTTATTTTCACAAAATTTTTCTATATAGAAAACACATAATCAATCATAAAATGATAGGATTTTTTATTTTCCATGAGAACACATGAAATCTTAAGAAAATATTAAATGAATAAAATATAATTAACATTCTCATTACTCTAGAAAATTACATTTAAATGATAAAAAACATTCCCTTGCTCAAATAATAAACATATTGGTTCATGATATCTAAATATTTAAATTTAATATATAGAGGAAAACATATAAATAACGTAATAGAATCTTAGGGAATTATATTCATATCTTCTAAAAAAATCATTTATTTTCATAAAACCACTTTCATGGATTGTGTGGGAACCACACATAGTTCAAAAAATCAAACAGTCCAAAACATTTCCCAAACTAGTGGGAGGAAAATAAAAATTCAAAATTCAAAAAACAAGATCAATCCAATAAAATCTCATAAATCATGGAATCACACTGATTTAACTATGCATCCATAATATTCTTCACATTGTTTCCAACCATTTCAAACCATGATCGCAACATCAACAAGAATGAACATCAATGCCATTGTAATCGCGGGATAAAAACTAGTACCATCACCGATCGGGGAAACCATGAACTATGGATATGATAATACAATAATAAAAACCTGAGAAAATAAAACCATATAATCGAACTCATCAAATAGACACACTGACGCGGCCATCATCACTATCCCCAAGACAAAAAAACACTAGTTAACTCCATTCAGAATCCACCGAAATAGATGAAACCCTTGAGATTAACTCCTGAAGCTCATTTAGGAATAATATGCTTCCCAAAACAGAGCCATTGAGAAAGCTAGATTGAGGAAGAACCTTACCGGATTCCATCATATCATCCTTTCTCCTTCTCTACAGTCATCCACAACACAACATAAATACCTCCCTATGTTGTCCCCACATTTCCAAATAACTCCATCATTGAACCAGTAAGATGGTAATGAAATAGAACAGCATTAAAGACCCCCAATAAAAAACAACCTAAACCACTAATATAGAGAAATAATGAATGAGGTTGGAACTGTGATCATAACTATGAAAAAACCTTAAAAATAAAATTACATGAAAACCAAAGATTGCAACTATGAGGTGATGAAACCCTAAAGGGGACCATGGGATGAAACCCTAACAATGAATTAAAGAGACACCATGAGGTCCCTCAACCACCAAATCACTATACCAATTCCTCAGTGTTCCCATAACTCCGGATCTGAATAGGAGAGGAATGGTGGAACATAAGGCCACACTGTAGAATGGCGGCTATAGAAAGGCCTTCATGGAGCATAGGAGAGGAGTGGTTGAACGAAAATTTTTTGTAACACGCTTGATAGGGTGTTGATACAAATAATTTTAAATTAAAAAATATTTTTTTTATTGAAACCAATTATATTTAAAACAGTTTATTCCTTTTAAAATATTTTAGTCTATATAAAACACACTAAAAATTGACCATTATTTTTTATCAAATTTATAATTTATGCACACATTGTAAAAAATAAAAAATATTATGAAATGAGAAATATAAGATTCTCACCCTTAAAATTGAGATAATGAAAAATATACTAGTAAAAATAATTTTGGTTACATAATGTAATAAAGTGAGTTGAAATTTTAAGAATACTTGAAAAGATTGTAAATTATTGTAGGATAATATAAAATTTGTGGTTTTATGGAAAAGAAATTAATTATCCCTAAAATATAATTCATATATAAAAGATCTTGATTTTAAATAAGGATTGGAATAAAAACTATTACAATAATCATAGCATTAGATGATGGAATGGATCAAGGGTAAAATTATGTGAACTATATTTATAAAAATATAAAAAAAATTATATATTTCATAATGATATTATATATTATAATTCCCATAATTTTTTAATAATATATATATATATAAACTATTGATATAACTTATTGTGTGGAGACTATGTTAATACCCACATGCATCAAGTCCAAAATCACCAAGATATATTCTACCATCCTTAATAATGATATTATATATATAATTTTCATGATTCATAATAATTTTCAGGTTCATATCCACATTATTATTAATTTAATTTAATTGATAATCATGTTTTATTATTTTCTAAAATTTGTATTGTTCATGTCTGTCATTTTTATGTTCTCTAGTTAATAGTCTTAAAAAGTAATTCATTCTTACTATAATTATTGAAAATTAACATAAAATTAATATATAATCAGTTAAAGTGATAATATATTTTTTCCCTTTGATTTGATAATCATACTAGTTAAAAATTCCATGAAATAGTCTCGACTATGTTAAGATTCTTTGATAATTTTGAATTTAAATGGTAAAAAAAGTATGATTTTTTACCATTAGTTTCATTTTTGTTATAGGTATTATACCATTACATATTCAAAACTAATAATTCAATATCAATGTTATATTATATAATTGAATTAATTTTTAGTAATATACATGGATTATATAAGTTTACAAAAACAGCATCACTCACTTAGGTAGCATGAAACCGCCATATTGAGAATTAAATTTATAATTAATTTAAAGGATTTCAAAATCAAATAAATATTGTAGCTATATACAAAAAATTATATTACACAAAAGGTAATTTTTATGTATATTTTTAATGAGAAATGCTTTTATATATAATATTAAGAGGATATTGGAAATGAAAACATTAGTTTTGAAAAATTTGTAACTTCCCTTGGAAATAACTTATTAAAAAATTGTTCAGAGAGGGGTAATGGATGATATATCTTCTTTTGATGGAAAAATTATTCAAATAACACGGTAATATGATCATGAAAGAAATATTATAGATTTATTATGAAAATATTTTCCTGAATCATAATCAATGACAGTGAGGATTGTAAACCCTTTCATTCCACTTTGAATTGCCAACTTTGGATTGTATCATAACCCATAAAATAATGAAATTCTGGAAATATATTTATGTGAAAATATGAAAATCGATTTTTAGATAATTATTTGGGAATACTATAAATATATAATTGAAATATTATGTGATTGGGAATGGTTATAATGTGTCCCCTCTATTGGAAAAAAATGATATAATTTTTAAAAAAATTCAATCATCAAGGTTAAATAATATAATTTTTAAATTTCATGTGGTTCATAAATGGGATATATATTATTTTAAAGACTATAATACATTCATATTTACTCAATTTTATTTTTTATACACTTTTAATCAACTTATATAATTTTTTACCATAGGTTTCAATTAATGTAATTATCAAGTTTTTTTAAAACATAGAATTTAAAATTTATATATTGCTTTAGAATTTATATTTAACCATTAAAATAATTCCTAGAATATGATTCACATACATTAAAATAATTCAACACTATATTCTTCAAAAATAATTTCATTTTAACTATTATTAAAGCATTTACTTTGTCTTTTTTCTTTTTTAGACAAGTAGTGCATCCACAGTACATAATTGTTTTTGATAATTAGAAAGTTAATTAAAAATGAAAATAAATTTGTTATATAAATATAATTTTTTACACTCATTTATAAATATAAAAAATTATTATTAATATAATTTATTCTCTTTTATATTATTCTAATTTTTTAAAAGATAAATACTTTGAATTTATATAACTTGTATAATAATAGGGAAATCATTTGGAAAATTAACTTATTATATAATTTTAATATTTATAAATATTCCTCAAAATAATTTAATAGTAATAATTTTAATAACTAAATGGTGGGGAAATTAAAATCAATTCCATGATTTCTTTTCCAAGACATTAATTTTGACTATTCTTATATTTCATAAGAACTTATTCAATACCAATAAATACATTAAATGGTTATAAAAAATAAAAAATAATATATATAATTTATGTAATAATATAATAATATTTGTATTACATTATAATTTAAGAGAAAATTCATATGTTCCATAATTATTTATTTCATCTTTATATCATAATGATTTTATAAATGATATGGTATTAAAAAAACTATATTAGTTAACAATTTACCATAAAATTCATTATTAGAAAAATAAACCAAATAACGTAAAGATAATTGTGAATTGGTGATATGAGAACGTCATATTATTAAAATTATAAATTTAAACAAATACATATTGAAATAAAACCAATTTTTATATATTTTGTTTAAATCGTGAATTTTTTTCTCAAATACAATATCATATTGTGGTTTCATATCTGGATTAAATTATTGATATGATTTTTAAAATAATATTTATCTACGTAAATGCTTAAAATTTACAAAAAAATTATTATTTTGTATATAAAACAAATTATTATTTTATTAAAATACCAAAATATGAAGTCAGCACAAGTAATAATATTTTATCCCTATATAAAATATCATTTTGGTTATAAATCAAACCTAAAAATTTTAGATGTAAATTGGGTGTAACAATTTTTTAATATAATATTTTTTATAAATGAAATGTCATATATATATACACACACATAAAAAATAAATATTTCTTCAATAAAAAAAATTAAAACCTGAATATTAATAAAATATAAAACTGATATGTTTTTTAAAGAAAACTACATGGTTTCATTATCATAAATTAAATAAATTGCATCCTATAAATTTTATTTTCATTAAAGTGATGTATAAAATATCATTAAAATCTGAACAATTAGAACATATTCTCTTCAAATTATAACCAGACATAGGTGTCTTATTATATAATACATCCTTCTTATAATGAAGATTAATAATCTATCAATATGTATTTAATAATTGTATAAATGATAAAATAAAAGATAACTATTTTGAAATAAATATATATATTTACCAAAATATAAATTGTCTGTTATAGTGTTTGATATATGAGAATGTTATTTTAAAGTGTTATAATACATTAAAACATTTAAAAAATCCATTGCAAGGGGTGAAAGAAGAATTTTAAAACACTAATTTAATATAAAATCATCATTAATAGATCCTAAAATATAAATAAAATAAATGAAAAGAAACTTGGATTTAAAAGAAAATGAAAAACATAAATATAGTGTTAATAAAACAATTCAAATTAATGTTAAATTATTTTTGGGAAAATCAAATTAATAATAAAAATATTTAATTTCATTTTGACTATAGATAATATTTAATATTAAATTTTATTCAAGAGAATAAATATCTATGTATCTTATTATTAAAAGAAGAAAATTATGGTAAAAGACATAAATGGCATGGAAGTTAAAAATAATCAATAAAGATAGAGTGGGGTTATTCTTAATAATATGACTATTTTATGAAATAAGAAATATATCATAAAAAGAAAACATGACATGGAAATGTTTTTTCAATATAGATAATGGAAAAATTAAATTATATAATGATAATCGAAACTGATATTAATCATAGATGATCATGGTCAAAAAATAATGTTTATGGATCCCTATTTTATGAGTGATTCAAGATAAATTTTTATGACAGCGGTATCATATGAATCAAAATATAATGATATAGAACAGCTAATACATCATTTTAGTTACATTGAATCATATATCAATTGTGATAAAAATAATAAATATAGATTAATATACATTATTTAGGTTCGAGTTGGTGTAGAATATAAAACATGATGTGTGGATTGATAATTAAGACAAATAAGAACATAAATAAGTAAGAATTGTTAATTTAAATTTCATTTAATATCGATATTTTGATGTAGATGTGTAAATAAATAAAACCGAAGTAAAAAATAAAATATTTTAGAACCATCATTTAGAATAAATAAAATATAGAATAAAAAAGTTAATTAAAAAAGTATGAACTAATAAAATAATATTAACTCAATAAAAACTCTTTGAAAAAATACATTATCTATATGAGGGGAAAAGAGAGCATCAGTTCATCGTAAATGATTTTAAAAATGTATAATATTCATATAAAAAACATTTATTTAAGTTATATAGAAGAAAATATGAATTAAATGGAAATAATTTAATTGGATTTAGATGTGGAAATAAAGCTATAAAAATTATTTGTCTTATGTGTGAATGGTATAAATTATTAAATTTTTAGGATATTTCTTATACACCCAACTCGATTCATGAAATATGACCCATAACTTTATATTTTTTAGGCTCCTATTGTTTCCTCTAACTACCAGGTTCTACATAGATTGAATGGTTGAGTACTCTATCTATAATGAACTCCATTCACACATAGTATTTGTTATTAATTATTGATGTTATATATATATATAGACAATAATTGTTTATGGCTATAATATATATATATATATATATATGTTATGAAAGGGTTTATGTATTTTATGTAGATAAATGGTAGTGGATATGCTAGGTATGAAGAAGGTACATGGTGGATTTCATTCATGATCTTGTTTTGTTATTATGATGGGGATATAAAGAGTTTTTGTTTTGTGGTGATGTTATATGAGGCTATAAATATTGATTTACACATAAGATTTTGTATTTGTTTATATAGATTTGTGGATATGGAAGGGGCAAAAGCACGCTACATATTCCACATGGGAGTGACAACACAATGATCATTTTGGGAGTGGATATTTGATACCTTTATTACATATATTATTTTTATAACATGTCACTAAATTTGTATATGATATCATGTAATTTGTAATTCATGGGAATTGGTTATAGTGGACTAAGGATTTTTTCATGTGGGTTCCATAATTTATTTACTAAGGCATTAGTATGATTCTCCCACATTTTCATGATTGGTATATATAAGGATCATACTGTGTATAATTATATACCCGACCCTATATATAAAAATATATTGTACTAGTTTCTATGATGTATTTGGTGACATATCTTGACTAAAATTTATCATCGAGGTAATGATTGTTGTTGTTATGTGCACTATATGAGTTTCATTTTAGAATTTCATTATAGAGACAATGTTTTATTTGAAATTTATGTGTATAATGGATTCTATTTATTTTTTATTACTTGGAATATTTTAAGGGGAAATAGTTTTTTCGTAGTATTACTATGTAAACACCTCTCATTTATATATAGTTATTCCTATAATAGTAGTTACTAACACCTAGCCTATTATAGAAGGTCTTAGGATGTCACTCATGTATTGAGTGATCTCCCAATTAAAATTTTCATAGGGGTTCATCATAATATTCCTATTACCATTGAGTTATATATTTCTATTTCATCATCATTTAAGAAATAATTGGATGGGTGTTGCATCTTTTAGTGAGGACAATGGTATTATGGTACTCTTGTTATTTATATACTCATATTTAATAATCTTGTCACATACCTTTATAGTGATGTTGTAGTAATGAAACATAGAGGATGGAATAAAAATATCATTTTTGTCAGCTTGATGAAAACTAATCCCATTCATTATCCTCATAATTATCTATAGTTGGTGAAATGATTTTTATTTATAAAATGATCACATCTAATTAAAAAAATTGTTATAATTTCATACCATACAGAATATCATCAACTTGAATCTACATAATTATATGAATATTATTATCAAAAAATTATTATATTTTTTTACCATTTCTATTCCCATTGATATTTATATAATTTTGATAAATTCTTCATTGAGATTAAAATGTTCAGGGATATGTCATTTTAATAATAGATAAATTATATTGTGTTTTTTTTCTATTAAAGCAGTCAAATAAAATCAATTTGAAAAAATTATCATTATGATTTTATTTTTTTCTACAAAACCATATTGATGAGAGTTAATATAAACATTATTTTCATTTTTATTAAAAAACATATTATAATAAAATTAAATAGTTTATAAAAGAATTACCGCTATTTTTTTTATAAAAACATTATTTGGAAATATCGATGGATCCATGTATATGGAAGAGAATATTGTTGAATGTTCCCTATTTCCATCTATAATTTTCATAGAAAAGTTATTATATTATTTTTTAATATTTAATGTAATTTATCATTTTAGTCTTTAAATAAAACAATTTGCAGAAAATATAAATTTGTTTTTAGGTTCTAAATACAATAATTGAAATGATAATGTACTGAATAAAATAAATTCTAAAATATTTTCCCAAATTAAAACTAATTTAGGAAAATGATAAATAAATATTTATATTGAAAAAAACATTATTTTTTTAATGTTTGTATTGAAATATTTTTATAGCTTAAAAATTTTCAAATGTTTTTTGGAAATATATAATAATGGGAAACACATGACTTGAAAAATAGAACCTTGTATGAAATATTTATATGTGACACATAAAAATAAAATTCATGAAATATATTTCTATCTAGAAAAAATCCAATGAAACCACGAATATCTAAATAATTTAACTTCTGATTCCATGTATATTACTCTCTACTATGATATATGAGATATTTTAATTAATAATGAATGAATTTCCGTTTTTGCAAATTTAGTAATGATTATAAATATATTCAACAATAATTAAAAATGAAAAATATAATTAATTATTATCCTATATAAAAATGTGTGATGATATAACATAACATAAATAATTAATCGCCAAATAGAAACAATTGTAGAAAAATTATTTCCTAAAATAGAAAAGGACTCAAAATAAACTCTAAAGTTGGAGCTCAAATTTCAAAATAATATTACACAAACATAATCAGAACCATTGAAGATTAATAATAAAAAAAATATATAAATCATACCATGAAATGGAACACAAATACTTAATTTAAGTTTCACATTATTTAGAATTTTTCTATTCACACATCCTATTTGGGATTTTGTTTTATGGGATATTCATATAAAAATAGAGATGATAAAATGTGGCCTCATTCTATCAAGAAATTTGTTTTCTAGATTAGGATATTCTTATAGATTTATGTCTTCTTCCTAAAATCATTCATAGTTGTAATATCAATTATAGTCTTAAATACTATTATTTATTGATAATGACACATTTTAAATATTTTTTAATGTAAAACTATGTTTTCTAATGTTTCATATATGTTTTTAGTTAAACATAGTTTGAAATATTTAAATATAGGTTCTGTAAAATTGAATACTATTTAAGAAGGAATATGGTACAAGGAGAGGTGAATGGTTTAATGATAAAGTGATTGGAATAAATAATGGTTTTCCCTCTAATACTCTTGGGAGAAATAAATACCAATATGATTTATTACCATAGTTTAAATATATATTATAAATAATAAAAGCTCATTGATTATGTTTTTTGAATTTTATATTGAGAAAGAACATGTAATATATTGTTTAAGACCTTATAAAATGAGTAGATGTAAAACTATTTAGTTTTATATAATATTAATTAATGTTTTCTGTTATATGGTAATGAAACTAATTATATTATTTCTCTCTTAATAGGTTTTCAACTACATCTAAGGATGATACTTTAATGATTATGAAACATATAACAATTTTGGAAGTTGTTTAAGGTTTTACAACTTGTAGGACTATGTGAAAGGTTCCATTCATGGTTTTTAGATGAGTGAATTTTTTATGAGTAACCATTTTTTGTTAATTTAAAGTTAAACTTGATAAATCAGTTTTTATGGAAGTATAATGATATATTAAATGTGAGTACCACTTTCCTCTGGAAGATGGATAATTATTTTATTACATATCCAATATAAATAATTAGATAATCCTTGAATCAAAGGAGGGTTTCTAGGGGATATCTAGGGGAAAATATAATCTCCTAATATCCATGAATAATTATAACATTGAATGATATGTTAGTAGTTCCTTATAATGCTGAATATTAAATTTGAAATAGATACATGATTCATATGAAAATTCCAATCATGGGTATAGAGAGGAATTACATGGGGGATATTATATAGGTTGAAAAGATTCCATTATCAAAGGGATATAAGACCATAAGATCTATGTGAATATAAAAAGTGACCAAACCATTAATATTGGAATTCATATGTATAAAGATGGGTAAAATTGGATTTTTCAAGACTATAATGGTATAAAATGATATATCATACAATAATGAATCCACTATGGTAAATGAGGGATGGAAAATACATGTAACTAGATGGGTTTATGTTTGAACCCATAATATCAATAAATTGTTATGTGAATTAGGTTTCTGATGAAGGTTAACGGGTTCTAAATACAATCACACTTTTTTATGAACAATTCATTACTTGGGTATTTATTCCATTTAAAATTTAAAAATAGGGTTATGTGAGATTTAATTCAGATTATATATGTAAATAACTCAAAAATCACAAATAATGCTGTTCCCATCACTTTCATAAACATTTTGATTCAAAATTAAATTATAGAAGGTTTTCATGAAAAATAGTGTGTTGTATTATCTTTTCCCCTTCTTTGTTATATGATTCATCAATTGATAAAATATGGAATCCTATGTGTCTATTTATATAAAAAAAACTATGTTACCTATCCTTGTTGTGGGATAATGGGTCATGCACTGCATTGAAATGTGTGCATGAACATGATGACTTAGAAAATAACAAACTAGTCTCATTAATTTTTGAGTGTATGTATACTCAAATGATGGAATCCATCTAGATCTACTGGGAACACATTCTCCTTTTTCTAGGTTTTCATGTTTCTTATTTTTTCTGAAGAAATCATTAAATGTTTCTCCCAGGATTTATATAAATGTGTTCAACATTTCGTGGTCACTAATATATACCTATAATCATAATATGAATTTATTTGGAAGATAATTCATCAATGTTTACAAACACACAGACCAGGGTGTGACTTTTGTTAGGAAAATAGTCTGCAATCATCCTTGGAAGGGCTACATGACCTTCTTGAGGATGAGAGCACATTTTTTAATGTCATGTTCAATAATTTCCAATATATATTTATAGAAAAATATTTAGTTCCATGGTTATATGTGAATCATTACACATTTAATTATATATAGTTGTACCACCCAAGATATAGAACTTAACATATCTCTATATATCATATAGATGTTTCCTCTCTATTGTCCTTGGATTCACCAGATCTCAATTTGAATTTTATATTATTTTGGGTATATCTAATTCACCATAGTTTCTGAAGAAAACATATATATACATAAATAGGAAGATAAATTGGATTGTGAAAATTATATTTTACGATTTAAATTTTTTTTCTTCCAAATTCCTTCATGAATCCTAAAAAATTTATTTTAACATTAGTTATATATATAATGACTCATATTTAACAATTTTATTAATATAATTATCTTAGACTTGAATATTTATATTGGTCAGTGATTGGGAATTTTAAATTTTGGAGATGGAAAATGACATTATAATTAGAAATTTCCCCTAATTAAATATGAAAAATTATTTCATTGTAGAGAACATTGTTGAGAATCATTAAAAGATTATTATATTAGATTATATTCCATAATTTTAGGGTAAGTTTCTATCTGAAAGAAAAAATAATTTACGGGGTTACATTTTTTCCACATCATGGTATTCTCTTATAATAAAACTAGAGTAAGAATAATATTTATATTTATGATTTATATATATAATAATATCCTACTATACTAGATTATATCATAAAAATGAATTTTTCTATAATCGATAGAAAAAATTAACCATTTACATATTTTGAGGGTTGAGTATAATCTAGGACTAATACTCATGGGTTGGATTCATACATAAGTTTATATATTCTTTCTTTGTTAGTAATTTTTGCACCAATAGTAGGTAATAACTCAAATAGATTATAATATTTGAATCAATCTATATCACACAGATATGTTTATAAAATTTCATTTGGTTTCATAACTCATGTTCGAAGACATTAGTACACTTATATAAATAAATTTTCATTTTAACATGGTGTGGAAATGATGATATTATTGGATTGTTATAAGTTGTTTATATATCCCACTCTAGAATACAAGTATAAATATTACTTGTGACTACAGTACGTATAGGGGGATATTGAAAAAATTTCAAACTAGCACATAAATTAATTAAGGTGTATCAAAATAGTATAGTAATGATTCCTTCATTAAGGGAAAAAAAATTTGAAATTAATGTGAATATTTGTGAATGAAGTTGGAGATACTTGGTAATTAAACGTCATAAAAGGTTATTAAATATTTTTCTATGTGAGGAAACCATAGTATATTAGACCAATATTGAAAATGTGCAATTTGAAAATTGGGGCAATTATGTCATCCTTGATGTGGACCGTTATCAGACTATATGGATTTTATATGCATGAAACTTAATGGTCATATAATACATCTATTTGATTTAGAAAATTTTGTATGGTTGATTACCATCATCATTATAAAACGACTGTTAAAATAGAAAATAATATTTATATAAATCATAATATTGGCTATAATATATAAGTATTGGTTAAAAAAAATTTACGGAATTAAACTATTTTAAATAAATGAAAAATATCAAGTTTAGTGTTGGTGGATCACTATAAAAATTAATATATATGAGTTATTGAACCAACTAGAGACCCATAAATGTAGATTAAGAGGATACATTTTGAGAGTTTATATAATTTGAAAAATATTATTATATATACATGATGAAATCAATGTGTTAATAATGTTTTCATAATTTTGACTCCTACCACATGAATATTTCCCAACCAGGGCTATCAAATATGATAGCTCTAATGAATCTATATCACCATCCAAAAAATAAGCCCTAGAATATTTCTTTCTAATTAAAATTTTTTATTTTTATATCATCTGTATGTTATATAAAACATACCAATGCAGGTGTCTGTTTATGTTTCTATTAATTATAACCAAGGAAAAATACCTAGAAGTGTGAATTATGCAACATATGATGGTGGAAGATAGTATGATCAATAATTATGGGAAGTTATATATTCCCCATAAATATATTTCTTAATTTTTTTTGAATCATATAATTATTCAAAAACTTTTTATTTTTAAAATTGATTCTGTTACATTCTATTATTTCATGACCATTAACCTTGGAAAACATGATAAGCACATGTAATATAAAAATATAACATATGTAGAAGTGAAACCACATTTATGAAATCATCATATCTGATCATCCATGAATTTTTGTATATGAAAATCATGATAGATTGATCATGGGATAAGAAAATATAGAATAATGTTAAAAATTGGGTCCCCAATTTTTTTGTAAGGTCAATTCGTTAATTTAAAATGAAATATAACTCACATGTCCTATTAGTTTAACGGGAGAATGCACATATATGACTCCAAAGTAAACATATATTTATTCTTGCAATTTCTCAGAAACCTTTGTGGTAGTGAGAACCCCTAATGATATATATATATATAAAGTCATGATACTAAAATTTTACCATGGATTGAGAATTTGAAAAACCCTAAAAGTAATAACCTCAAAGATTAAATTAATTGATTCTATGTCTATATTTGGGATTTTCATACTCCAATACAAGATGATTATGGTATGGATCCCTCCACCAAGATATCAAAACATATGATAATCATTGGTGATTAAGAATTATAAATTTTTTAGAGAGTTTGGATTGAATTAGATTACTATTTTTAACTTAAAAATGTATAGCAATAATTTTTGAGGACTTCCTATTTTTTCACGTAAATATAATTAATTCTTATTAAATAATTAATTATCTCAATAATAGAGGAAAAATGGGTACTAATAGTATTCTCCAATACAAAATATCAAATAACATGGCTAGTGGTGAGATAGAGTTTTAGGACCCCTCCACTAGAGGATAATTTTTGAACAATGTGTATACCATGGATGGAAGTGAAGATATTGGATAATTGTAATGTTGTTGTTATTCCATGTTCAATGAAAATTTAGTGACCCCTATATGTGAACTATATACGAGAGATCATATTTGTAAACAAGGAATTCATATTTACAGTGGAAATATGGGTTAATATTAGAATTTAATATTTTTTTATCATAAAAAAGTGTATACTAAAATTTTGTTTCATCTTAAATCATATGTCATTATATTCATAGATATTGCTATTTAAAAAAACTATATAATATGAGTAACATGTGAAAAAATTAAAAATGATTTATTATATGTATTTATGATATCCTCAATAATAGAAGATCATATATTAGTTTCTTTTATAGAATTCCCCACTAATAACATCGATGTCATGATTCCTATCATTAGTATCTCAATTCACGAGGAATAAAATTTAATTATTGAGGAGGAATTAATAGTTCTGTAAGAATCATATATGAGGGGGATGGAGATAATGATATTTATTACCACATTAGATAACCCCATTAATTTTGGGAAAATCATTTCAAGTGAATCATAAAATTCAATGGGAACTATTTTCAAGTGACTCTTATTTTAATTAAATATTTTCTTTTGTGTGGATATGAACCATGAATAATCATGATATATTTTATATCATTTATATAAATTTTTCACATATATCACAAATATGTGTACCATCACAACATCAAAATATTTAGAATTATTATATAATAACAACATAACTGTATTATTTAACATTAACTATCCATTATATATTAAAAAATTCACCACATATGAATATTTTCTTAACAATATTCTTTATATAATTCTTTTTTAAAAGGAGGATTAACAAAAATATTGAGCAGAAATGTATGATAGTGGAAACAATTATCAACGATTCATAAATGGTAGGATCATTATCTCGTGAGAAAAAAATTAATGGGAGAAAATATAATTCAATATAACCTAGAATCATAAGTCCTTACAATAAGGAATAATATAAGTGACAGTAACCTAAAAAGATATTACATATACCATAGCATAAAACTGTGGTGATATAATACAATAATCCTTATCCATAGAGAATAACATAGATATATTTAATAATATTGAAATTTGGAATGATAAAATCATATAAAATCATAAATATGTTAACAAAGATAATAAAAATTAAGTTGATGTATAATATTTTGAACATGAAATCAAGTCTATCCAATGAACTATGTACATGAATACATATAAACATGTCAATGGATAGGTTTTTGAACATGTAACAAGGTATGAATGTGGAGTTGTGAACATTAAATCATCTACATAGAAAACATCATTATCTCATGAGATATAAACCTTTACAAATTAATCAGAGGGTTATATAATACATACAAAACAAATAATGGCAAAAAATTATTTATGAAACCATTCATGTATATTTTCATAATGTATCCATGAAAATGAAGTAAGTTACATGAAATTTTTAAATGGAATCACATATAATAAAATCGTTAATTTTATCGGTTGATAAGAAAAATTTAAATCTCACTAATGTATTATTTCAGAGGTTAATTTAGGGCTGATTAATGAACCATAACTTTATAAGAGATATATATTTTATAGATATAAGAAAAAAATGATTTGAAACCCATAAAATATTTTTAAAAAAATATTTTTAACATTATCATCAAAATATAATTCTACAAGTCAATTAAAAATATATATATTTGAGAATGAGAAAAAGATCATATTTAAAATAATACAATAAATAGAAAGTATAAAAATTTATCCATGAAAATAAAAATTGGTTAATTAATGAAATTTTAGATGGGATATTAAAAATAAATGAAAATAACATGAATTGAATTTGTTTGATTATAATACAATTTTAAAGAAATCCCACATATATCAAATAGTTAAAATCTTATATTTAAAAATTAACAAAAATAAATTTCAGGTGTACATAAGATAATTCCTATTTGGATTTTAAAATAATAAAAGAAAACTTTTTGTAATAAATTAATATGGACTTATAAATGAATAAAATAATGGTAAGGATACATATTATTATCAATGACATAATTTTTCATGAAGTGAGAAATCCATCAAAGAAGGTTATTATGATATGAGAATATAATTTATCTATGAAAAATAGATAATTACAAATTTATTTAAGAAATATTAGAGTATAAATAAAATAAATGAAAATGGTTTTTGTCTCAAAAAAATCATTTGAGGGAACGAGACACCTATCTTTGGATTCTTTTTTGGTCTAACTTTCACAAAAATAAAATATAATATATTTTTTCTATGTCATATATATGTGTGTGTGTGTTTTTTTAATTGAAATAATTAGTTCATAATTAATTATTAAATTTATATCAATCATCCCTTGTTAAATTTAATATTTTGGTACGAATTATATTTATTATTTTGAATTAAATTTGGTGTGGCTATTCCATTCATTAGTGCATGGTCATGTGTTGACCAACTATATAATAGATATACAAATTAAATTGTTTTGATTGATATTTTTATGAATAATGATTTTTTTTTGGATATTATGGTCATATTTTATAATGATTGATCAAGAACTAATTTTTGTTAATTTTTATTCAATGAATAGAAATAATTTTATTAAGGAATATTATAAATTAAATTTCCATTTAATAAATATTAAATAATATTAAATTCTACATTATTTTATCATATTACGAGTATTATGTTTTCTTAATCATTCATTATATAACTATTTTAACATTGTTTATAATGATGGTAGAACATACCCAAACCAGAACAAATTATAATAATTGAGTGAGTAAGAACATGTTTCAAAATTTAAGTAGTAGTAATTTCATCTAATATTATTGATTTAAAAAAATTATATTAAAGTGATGAATCATATTTAATAAGAGGGTGAAGAGGAATATAAATAAAATTATATTTGAGTGGGTGTCACTTGCATTGAATATATGAGACTTCTCTTAAATTTCATTATAGAAACGAAGTATTTTGGAATATATATTTTGAACACTAAGTACAAAACATGTGATAATATTGTTAATTTTTGAGTAAAGATATAGATTCAATTCGAAATAAAATGAAATTTATTTAATGATATTGGTACAATAGTAAACCTTATATAAGATAGATTCAATGGGATTTTAAAATTAGAAATTTAATAATGAATGAGGAATGTATTTTCTCATATAAAATTAATGTAATGTGAAAAAATTATTGATATATAGTAATGTTTGGTTGATTATTCCATTATATGCTCATTTATATATTATTTTATTTAATATGATGAAAATTTTATGCTAAGATTTGACCAATTTACATAATTTGAATGTAATTATAGTAACTTAATTTTCTCTACCTAACTAATTTTTATGACAAAATTATATTTACATAATTTGAATATGAAAATAAAAATAAAAATATCGAATATGAATTTTTTGATTTAATTTAAAAAAAATTAATAATTATATTAATACAAGAATGTATAATCATTTAAAAAAATTATGAAGAAGTATTTTATACATAGAATAAAATTATATTTATTCCATAACATGTAACAATAATTAAATGAATGTTATTTTCTTATTATATATATCATTAAATTAGATTAAATTAATTATCTAGAAGTGAATAAATTAATTATGATTGAAAATATTTTATATATAATATCCCAGAACCTGCACTCCCATATCTGATGATAAAAACATAAACATTAATTTTTTTTATTTGATGCCAATGAAGGTAACACAATTTATTCCATAAAAAACATAAAATATCAAAAGGAACTATTAGATCACATAAATTTTCATCAAAAATTTATGATTAGAGTTTTAGATAATTTGAAAAAACTCTTAAGATCATGGATTCCTAAACAATTGGTTCATAAATATTAACATCATTTCCCACTATACCAATCTTTTCATATTACATATTATATTATCATCTTTATTCATATAAAAACCATTGAGACATAATTATTTTAACTGAAATCATTATTTCATAGGGAATCATAAACATAATATAGGTGATATAAAATTATCGGCAAGGGTATATGTAAGCATTAATAATTGAATGTCACCAGTGATCATAAAAAGAGGATAAGGGTATGATGACATAATAAAAGTTTATGAGTGTAAAAGATTGATTGTCTTACCAATAAATACATGGAACTTAAAAAATGAAAACATAACATAAGGATTCAACATAAGACATAGAGATTATAATCAATAGTCATGATTTATATTATATAAATAGTGAACATAAGAAAAGCTATAAACCCATAGAATGAATATATAAGATGTGTTGGAATCATGGTGTAATTATAACCATATCAATAATACAAATGGAATAACCAATTTTGATGACATCCATTTATAGAGAACCCAATGCATTATAGGGCTATAAAGGATCCACCCATTTTTGGATTATCACGGAACCCCCTGTCCAGGGAAACTAACATATCCTCGCATACATGGTTTATAATAGAACCACCATTCCTTTATTATATCTAAACCATATGTCTTTTATATATAACAGAACTACCAATCATTATAAACAATTTCCATGAACCATATCAAAGATAATGTATATATAGAACTAATTTCACCAAAAAAAACACATAGAAAAAGTCATTATTCATTTTGTAACATGATTATCCAATGAAAAATAAACCTGCTCCATGAAAATTTCATTGAATCAGTGTTATCCTATGGAAATGAAATTTTTTCAAGAACAATCTCCTTGAAACATGATTAACCCATGGAGAAGAATCTGGTTCCACATATATATATTTGAAACATGATTCACATGTATAAGATAAGTGGGGTTTTTAATAATCTATTTGAAATAAGATTAATCGTTTTAAAAGAAATAGGTTCCATAACAATATCATTGAAACATGATTAACACATGGAAATAATATGGGTTCTATAAAAATCTCTTTCAAACATGATTTTCCAATGAAAATTAAATGGGTTCCATTACAATCTCTTGAAAACATTATTAACTCCTATAAAAGAAAAGGGTTCAATATAAATATCTTTAATAAATTGATCAACCTTGAGAAAAGTAATGGGTTTAATATAAATCTTTTTAAAAATGATTAACACATGTAAAATAAATGGTTTTCTTTAAATTATATTTCAAATATGATTATCCAAGTTAAATGAAAAGGGAATACATAACAATGTATTTGAGAGACGATTAAACTATATAAAATAAACAAGTTCCATAATAATATCTATGACAAAATCATAATCCATCATAGAAAGAATGAGAATGGTATCATTATGAAATATCCCCATTTTAGAATAAGTGAAAACAATGGTGTCCAATTTTTATGAATGTAAATATAATCTATAGTTCATTAAAAACATTTTTGAGGGAAATAATATTCATTTCAAACATCACTTATAAAAACTAAAAATTCAGAAAATATTGATAAAATTTATTTCTTTGAAAAAATTATCCTTCCCAAAATATAAAGGAAACAACATATAGAATAACATTAAATATGGTGTTAAAATATGTTTATGTTGTTAATGCTTAAAATAAAAACATTTTTTAAAACATTTTTAATATCGGTGTCAAAGGAGATCTATGTTGAAAATGTTATGAAATTTACATTTAATACCTTTTGAAATAAGGAAAATAGCATATAAAATGAATTTAGGAAATCAATTTTTTTGGAAACTATCGTTGTTGATTTTTTTAAAGATGGATAAGAAAGATAATGATTCTTAACATGGATAAAGATGCAAGATATGTATCACGTGAAAATGAAAATTTTCTATTTATTTAACCAGTAAGGGTGGAGATGGAAATTAAACATGTGAACTAAATTCATAACCACAAAACCTAAAACGATAAATTTTTCATGTAAATGAGAGTATATAATTTCATCTAAAGGATTAATAATTTTTAATCCGTGAACCCGTACTTCTGGGTTATGTAAATAAAATTCTATGTATTTTTTTATAAAACAAAACCGGATAATGCATAATTAATTTTTTTTGAAGCAACATTTCTGCTCAAGGTATTTAGAATTAAAAACATAAATTAAAAGTCAGTAAATCATGTATAAAATAAAATTCAAGAATAAAAAATGTCTTCATGTATGCTACCTCTTTAAATAAATACACATCTCAAAAAAGATTACTTAACCTATGATAAATAAATTTTAATCATTGCGTGACCAATTATTTATCTTTGTAAGAGGATTTAAAATATGTTGGAATATAATTTTAAAAAAAATTGTGTAAATAGAAAATTAGAAATAGGTTTTCGAAACATTGAAATATAATAATCTTCACACAATTTTGAAAACAACAAATTTCCAAAGAAATAATATTATGATAAAGTTTATTGTATTTCTATATTTGAAACTAATAATTTTGATAGATTATTTATGACACTCAAAAAACCATGAGAAAATCATAAGGCCACATAGCCATTTCCCATAAGGGATAATGCACTATTGAGGTCATGGGTTCACTCCCCATACCATAACATAACATTCAATACTCTAGTGATAATGTCCAGACAACATTTTAATGGTCTTTTCTTTCACTATCATAAACTAGAAAAATTTAAAATTAATACATAGATAAATTTTTTCTTTTTAAAAAATGTAATCTTCATATATATTAACAAGGAAATTTTTTTTAAGAATTTATAAATTCATATTTAGGGAAAATACTACATTATAGACAATTGTTCTTATTTAAAATGCATAAATATAAATTCGTAATAAAAAAATTGAACCAAAAAATGCATCAAATTTTTATGACAACTTATATGATGGTAATATCTAAATTACAAATGACATACATGGCAGTGAAAATACATTTTTTCACATTAAATAAAAACTTTTATTTAGATTTGTCAAATTAAATGATAGAATTTTTTCAATATTTTTTATACACAAGTCACACATAAAATGATAAATAATATAAACAATAAATAATAACTATAATATCAAAATAAAATTAAATACCTCTTTTCAAATTTATAGTAAAACTATAAAAATGGTATTTTTATTATTTTATGATGATTATTAAGAAAAAAATTACTAATACACATTGTTTTTATAATACCAATATAATTTTAATGAGTCATGGAATTATATATATATATATATATATATATAATTATTTGAAAATAAATAGTGGGATGTATTTATTTGATTAACATTAATTCTAATAAATGTTTGTAACTAAAAATGGATACTTCTATTTCTTAAATAATAAAGAATTAAAATTCATGAATTTATAACATTCATAATGAATTTAAAAATATATAGGCACATATAAATTGTAAATCAAAACACTACCCTTAAAAATCCATAAATTGAGGGATTAATAATAAATCCCTTAAAATCAAAAGTTAATAATATAAATTTATAAAGAAATAATTTTAAAACATTCCATTTTATTTTAAATTTTAAGGACCATTAAAGATAGATATATAGATATATATACACACATATATATTTACCTTTTTAAATGATACATAATTTGATAAAATAAAATCAATACATTTACTTGAGGAAAAATCGAGGTTGTTGGCTTATAGACAAAAATAAAAATGAGTAGAGAGATTGAGAGAGAAATATGGTATAAAATGGCTCGGGTGTCCAAGTTGTAAGAATAAGGGATTATTAAAAAATACATATTTAATTAATCAAATACACATAGAAATAAAATATTGACATATTGTGTAAGTAGAAAAAACATGGGATTTATGGGTTCATTATGGGTATTTCATTATCTTTGTTTATTATAAAAACATATATTCATTTTATATTTCATGATGCAATAATAAAATATAGAAAAGTAATTCGAAATTTACCAAGGAAGATTAAATAATGATGTTAATTGGTGAAATATAATATATAATTTGGGTTTATTATCATTATATATATATATATATATATATTCCTTTTGAAGATGTGGGAGAGGATAATCATAAACTGAGTGAATGATTTAGTTTTATTTTTTTACAATTTCTCCATGTAATTTTATAATAAATAGAATCTGAAATGGGCCTTGTTTAGGGGAGACTTCGATAGAGGATGAAGAGGACACGTTGAGGGTTTCACTGGTTTGGGAATAAAATGAGGAAGATAAACAGTAGGAGGGAGGTGATCATGTGATTTGGTGGATGGCCAGTATGCATCTAATGTGGTTTGATGGTTTATATCATTCTTCTTGGGATGAAACATGTCCCACATCGAATTGGATAGAAAAATAGATTTGTGTTAAAAGACTAGGCATGGAATCTATCTCTTGACGAGAAAAACACACATGCCGTAGTAGATGACTTATACATAGGATCCCACTTGTGCTTCATCGCACACCATATAAGTACTAGCCTTGACTTCTAGCTATACAAATTCAGGATTCACTATTACTTAATCTGGGCCTACATGTTTGTACCTCTACACTCATCAAGTGCTTTTCCATAGTTCACTTGGGTTTCCATTTGTGTTTTTATGTAGCTAGTAAATAAAATTTAGTAACTTTTTTATAATAGAAGAAACATATTAATGTATTATATGTATAATTTTATTACTTCAATAACATCATTTACACAAATTTTAAAATGTTAATTGGTTATTATTATTTTAAAATTTTCATATGGAATTACCATTTATTTAATTCTCATGTTACAATATAAAACATTAAACTATGTTTAATAATAAAATAAACATTTTCAATATATTTTTTACCTAATCTGTCATTTTAAATTTTCATTTCAAATAATATAAAATTTTAAAACACCTAATGGATATTAAAATATCAATGGTTACATTTTTCTTCCAAATTTCACAAAAGGAGCTTATAAATACTATATTTAAGGACATACATAAAACACAAGATTAAATGATTTCCATTTATTACTTCATAATGGTTCTATATATTCCTATTGTTCTTAGTATCTACAATATTATTATTTCTATTTATTTTCTTATTATCGTATATCCAATGGAAGAGGGCTACACGTTCAGTCATATTGTGTCAATCGGAGTTGTTTCTATTGGGTTTCTTGGGGTTTTAATGAGTTTTTTAAATTATTCATGATCTCCAATTTGTAAAGGGGTAATTTTATTAGTGGTTTATTAATAAATTTATTCCTTATATATTCTTAATTTGAAATGTTGTATTGAAAAAATTTATTAAAAATAATAATAGAAAAATTTACATCTCGGATTTGGGATGTCACGTTATTCCCTGTATAATATATTTGTGCCATCAAAATTCATTTCAACACAAATCCAAAATCTTATTCTTCCAAACATGGTTTTTCTGCACAAATACTATTTGTTATGAGTGATTAATAAATTGTATTATAATAAGTAATTCATAACATTCACTAGAATATCAATTGTTGGTCATTCTCATTAAAAGGTGGGTTTTTTCAATCAAAATAATCCTTATTTAAAATTCATGTTCCTTAACTTATTTTTCCTAAACAGAACATGGGAAAAAATGGTCAAAATCATGTAGAAATTGATAGCATGTAGACAGGGAGTTCTGACGAGTGTAAATCTGAAAAACATCCCAGGGGATATTATTTCTTTAAAATAAATGAAATGACTCAACCTCTAGAATTTCAATGTCTTTAAGTATCCCATAAAAAATGAATAAAAAAACATGGTATAGATAGGATTTATGGAGTTGATCATCTCTTGTAGATTCTAGAAATTCCATTAAGTACTAAATCTAAATTTATAAGGTAAAACATTTGAAAATACCCTTATAATATTTTCATTGATATTCATTGTATGGAAGTGGTGTATACATAATGGAATAATAGAAAAGACTTGATCCTTGAAAAAAAGAGTATATCAAGGATATTGGATATCCTATAAAATATTTTACATGATAGTCAGAGGTTTAAATGGGTTAAAACTCATCCAAACATGATTTTAAAAAAAATTAGAAACACAACTAAAAGAGAAAAAATAGTTTTTTGTGTTCATCTATCTTATGTCTAAAAATATTAAGAAAACAATTTTACTAAGAAAAAAACATAAATTTTTTGTTTTGTTTTAATTTTCCAAAATTAACTAAACCATCACTCTAATACCGATTATAAAACCCTTGGCCAACGCTTTTTGGTTCAACACATAAATTTATGTGTGTTTTTATAAAAAAGACAACTAAAAAATAAATAGATAATTAAAATTACATGACCATTTCCAATATAGGTTTTAGATAACTCTAAACATTTATTACAATTTGAAAAAACTTTTACAAAACAAAATTAACTAAACAGATAAGTCTTCACATGTGATGCCTCCTCAATAAAATAAAATTCTTAAATAACTCCACTAAACCAGTGATTGATAAATTTTAAATACACGATGATAAATTATTTTACCCAATAATGAGTTTTAAAAATAATTTGTATATACATTTAAAATATTTCTTTTGAATAAAAAAATAATTTGAAATAGTTTTTCAAAATAATGAAATATAATATTCTTTATATAATTTTGAAAACTATAAATTTCCAAAGTAATAATATTTTTGAAAAAGTTATTAGTATTTATTCATTTAAATATAATAAATTTGAAAGATTAATTAATATACTCATCAGGCTATGAGAAAGTTGTAAGGATGCCTTATTGTATCTTATATGACACAATGTCACCGTAAGGAAATGTGTACACTCCCCATACCATAACTTAACATTCCATAATCTAGTGACATTTTTTAAGAAAACATTTTAATGGCCATTCCATTCACAACCATAACCCAAAAAATGTGTCAAAATAAGACATACATAAATTATTTCATTTAAAAGAAAATAATACTACGTACATCTTAATAGGGAATAATAATTTATTTTGGAGAATTTATAAAATCGTATTTATGTGAAATTCAAGATTATAAACAACAGTTCTTATTTAAAATGAATAAATGAAAATTTCCTATAAAACAAAATGAACACATGAATAAAAAAATTCATGAAATTTTGATCATAACATGGATGATAACTATATCAAAATTAAGAATTACATAATATGAGGTGTAGAGGAATTTTTTTCACATGAAATAATAACTATTATTTAGATTTTGAACATAAAATGTTATCATTTATTTAAAATTATTGTAAATAGAAAGAACACCTAAAATTATTACTATTATACACATGAAATAATAAATATTAAATCCAAATAAAATTAAATAACACTTTTAGAATTTTACATCAAACAATAATGAAATAATGTTTTTTTTGTTTTGCATTTTAGACCTGAAAATAAAATTACTAATACACATTGGTTTTATATGACTAGTATTAATTCAATGAATAATAAATATATATATATATATATATATATATAATTTATTGAAAATAAATAGTTGTATGGATTTCTTGGAAGTGCTTTAATTCCATTCAATGTTCATAAATAAAATAGAAACATAGATTTACAAAACAAAAATTGAATAAAAAATCTACAATTTATAACATCCTTGTCGAATTTGAAAATATATAGATACATATAAATTTTAAATCAAAATAATACACTTAAAATCCAAAAAATTCAGATTTATAAGAAACCACTTACAATAAATAAATTATAATTATAAATTTTTGGGAAAATAAGTTTAAATCAATATCATTTTTAATATATTTTTAAAGCGATTAAAGATATTAACATAGATATTTATATACATATATGTATATATATATCTCTATATAAATCAAACATAAGTTGATAAAATCAAACCCTTAACTAAAATTGATAAAAATCAAAATTTTTTCTTCTAAACACTATGAAAGAGGAATATATATATATAAAGTGGGTATAGAAGTGATTGGGTGTTCAAGTTGAAGTAATGATGGTATATAAATAATTTTACATATTTAATTAATCAAACATGGATAGAAATAAAATAGTGATGTACTATGTGTGTGGGAAAACGTGAATTTTAAGAGTTTATTATTGTTGTTCGGTTTTCTTATTTTATTAGATAAATTAAATGGATCACTTTATGATACTTGACGTGGAAGGTGACCCTCGAAGACATCAACACACACACACCACACTTAAAGCCTTATACAAGGGCTCATACCCAAGCTTCGTCCAACACCATACATAGACCAGCCTTGACTTTCATCCATACATGGTCTAGACATGCTATTGCTTGATTTGGGCTTGCATGTGAGTACTTCTACACTCAACGAGGGATTTTTCTTATTTCCTATGGAATTCCCTAGGTGTTTCTAGGTACTTATGAAAAATATTCAGTAAGTTTTTTTGAGAAGAAAAATATTAATGTATTATATATATATATATATATATATATATATTTCTATTGCAACCATTACATCATTTACAACATTTTTAAAAACTAAATTTTTTATTCTTATTTAAAAAATATAAATGTGGGATTAACTTTTCATTTAATTATCAAGTTACAATATAAAATGTAAAAAGTATAACTTATAATAAAAGAAAGTTTTTATTAAATGTTATTATCTATTTTTTTATTTATAAACATAATTTTATATAATTTAATATTTTTAAATTCAAATTGGCTATTAAAACTTGAATGGTTAAATTTTTTTCTAAATAGTCTCAAAATTGAATGATAAACACTTTGATTAATGAAATTTTGAACAATAAATACAGGACTCATTGAAGTCCATTTTCTTTCTTCATAATGGTGATATATTTTCCTCTTGTTCTTAGAATATTAATTATTTTTATTCCATTTTTATCTTATTATGGAATATCTAAGTAAAATTGACTACACATTCGGTCTTATTATGTTTATGGGAGGTGGTATGGGGGTTCTTCTAGTGATTTTAATGAATTTTTTTAATTAGTCGTGATCTAAAGTTTATAAAGGTGTAATGTTATTAGTGGATTATTAATAAAATTATATATTTTTTATCAATTATTTTTTAATCTTTAATTAAAAAAATTATTAAAAATAATAACAATAAAAATACATCTTAGATTCGAGTTGGCACACTAAATGTTAAAAATACTGAAAGATAGTGGATTATGAGATTAATCCTTTTCCACTTTGGTAACTCTTTAATCATAAGCCTCGTAAAATAATATAATAAAATTATATATTAAATATCATAAAAATAAGGTGTTTCATGATAAATTATTTCAAAATTAAGAATATACCCCTTATAAAATAAATTATATTCATAACAAAATAATATTTATCAACAAATGTGATTTGAGACGAAATCCCTAACACCTTTTGTAATATGGTGATCAAAACCCCTTGAAAGATAGAAACTAAAATGTATCTGTATGTCCTAATAATATTCATGAAAATTTTTCTTACAATAAATTTATTGGATGTTAATACAGCAGAAAACAAATATAAGTGTTGAATGTGGAATATGTCTCACAGAAATAAAACTTAGTTGAGATAAACCCTTACCTCAAGTCCAGAATTTCGTTGTATGTCCTCAAACTACAGTATAATAATATTACATCAATTTTTTATTTTTTATTATCATTTTTTGTGATTAATACCTCATATATAAAACATTTTTATTTAATTACAATTATATATTTGAATATTTAGTCATGTAATTATTTGGTGATTGTTTTGAGTGCGTCCTGCTCATTGTTCAAAAATAGATTTAATGTGCTGACCATGGTCAAAGAAGTCATTATTTTAAGATATATATATATATAAATAATGAAATAATTCTCATATTTATTCATCAATATATCATTTAAATGTAATTATAATTTTTAAAAAATGAATTAATCATGGAGACGGTAGGTCATACACGTACAAGTGTAACAATTCCATTTTTCAACGGTCATTATAGAAAGAAGGTATATATTATATTACCTTTGGAAAATGATCGTAATATCTTAAATACAATAATAGTTATATATATATATATACATATCAATCTTATGATGTGGTGATGAAAAAAGAATCACATCCTTTCGTGGAGGTGGTAATCCTCAAGTACCCAATACAAATTATTATTTCATGAGTTTAAAATAGAAAATTATATATTATCTATTATGAATTATAAATATGTGAAAAATATAATTATTATTTCATTCACATCACATATATTCACTAAAATCATCTTAACTCTAGGACTAAAAGGGATTATTATATATTTAAAAATTTCTATTTATTGATACGTCATATATAAATTTATTTTAAATCATTTCCCATTGGTTTATTTAAATTAATTTATATAGTGAATCATTATTCGCATTAAATGTGTTTTTAGAAAAAAAAAACTATTTTTAAACCCAAATAAAAACTTATAGTAAAACCCTATATATATTTGATTATAAATATATATAGTTTATTTAATATAAATAAACATTATTATTTTTTCATTAAATCATATTCAAACTGTAATGGGATATTTAAATTTCATTAATTATTGAAAGGAAATGATATTTTTTTTTAAAAGTGGTATTTTTCACTATTCACTGACAAAAATAATATTTTCCAAAAAAAAATAACTAAAAGTAAAATCTCATATTTGTATTTTAAAAATGAATATTATTTTATGAAAAAGTGCTCTACTATTTCTAGAAATTATTTATAGTATTTTATCTGAAAAACAATAAAAATTATTTTTCAAAAATAACATATTTTTTAAAAATAAAATAACTTTTCTAAAAAAATATTTATTATATACTAAACAAAAAATAATAATTTATATTTAATAGAAAATAAATCATAAAATATTTCATATATTAGTAAATACTATTCAGACACACAGTTTTAATATATAGGTTATAACAGTTAAATATTATGTGGGTTGTTTAAAATCAGTGTATCATGTCTGAAACCCTACCATCCATAGTTTTCTTTTATAAAATATTAGGGTGTTACATCATCCCCCCATGATAAATTTCATCCTAGTAATTTCAAATTTATCTTAAAAATAAAAGGTTAGTAATTTGAAAATACAATTTTTGGAAACATACATCATAAAAAGGGTTAATAAAATATCCTAATGATAAAAGGGAAAGGAAAGTATGAAGGTCATCTGGAATAACACATATTAGGTTTAAAAATATTATAAAATTAGTTCCAAATGGATATTTGGGCATTGAATAAAATTTTATTTCCCAAATAATGAAACAATTTGATAGAGATCATTGACTACAAGATAGTGAATGATCAAGAGAATGTCAATAACCACAAAACTACAAACCAAAGAGGCGTGAAAAAAGACTATGATTTCATCATAAATGGTTTTAATATGATTATTTTTTCTTTCAAGATCCTTTTACTAGAGTTTATGAATTTATATACCATATAGACTAATATAATATGAAAATATATATACTCCAGGACTACAAAGTCTTATTTTTATTAATTTCCACCATAATCCCACATTTTTTCCTAAATATTGAGTAATAAAGATGAATTTGTTTTACCTAGAAAACATAAATCAAATTTAAAAGTACTATAAAACTATAAAAGTGAAAATAAATATTTTCCATATATCTTTATAATTTATCTAAAAAATGTTTCACATTTGGTAATATTTTTAACATAATGCGTTAACACTCATGTGATGAAATAAAATATCAATCACCAAAATTCAACTATAATACCAAATGTTTAAACTAAATCATTCCAAAACAACCTTAATATTAAATAGTTTTTAAAACTTAAATGTAATAACATACATTTTAACTTTCATGTTTAAAAATATGATGTTCTTTTTTGTTGAAATAATATCAATCATTTATTCACCAAATTTATTTTCAATTGTGTGGTTATCTATATAATATATCTTTATTCCCATAATTACTTTAATATCTAAGATAATATAAACCCTAAAAATTATCAAAACATAAAATATTATTTACAAAAAATTAAATTTAAACTTCATATCAATCCTATGATTTACATATACTTCAACCTAATAAAAATCATCTCAAAATTTCATTATTCAATTTATGATATCATCACTTAAAACCTCAAAGGAGTATCAAATACATTTTAATTAAGATCATTCTAAATATTATATTCATATTATGGTATCTTTAACACTTACGTTAACCTCACATGAAATTTTCTAATCTTTAATGTTACATAAACATTTCCTTTGATAATGACTATAATAGTCCCAAACTCGTTCTCCTAGATCTATATCTAAAAACATAAAAAATACATTTATGGATTTTATTCTAATGATTATGAACCCCTTTTACCCATCTAAAAAATAAACCATCAAATAGAAATATGGGATGATATACATTGTCATGGACCTTTTTAGATTATAGTATTAAAGAATTTATAAAAATTCTTGACATCATGGATTCATAAGAAAATCGTTCATAAAGATGGATATGATCTACCCCTATACCAATACACTCATATTTCACATTAGGTCATCATCATAAACCATAAGAAACCCAAATATACATATTTCATTCAACCTCAATATTTATAACCAATTGAAAATGAAACATAATAATTGTGATCTCAAATGATAAATATATGTAAATATATGAATTAATGAATTAATGGAATAAAAATAATAATAATATCATAAGGTTATGATGAAATAATCAATATGAATAAGTATATCAAAGAATATCGATACCCATCAATACAAGGTCATAAAAGATGAAAATATTGAATAATGATCTAACAAATTCAAGAGTCAAAATAATGAACTATAATGATCCATGTGATATCAATATTGACCTTAAGAAGAATTATTAACCCATATAATGAATAGATAAAACATATTGGTATCTTGGGGAAATTATGATTTTATATCTCTTACTAATGGAATATAAAACATGGGTGACATCCATATCTGGAATACCCAATGAATTGGAAGGATATAATGGACCCATTTATCCTTTATTTATCATGTAACAACATTACAGGGGTTAATAACATAACCACCCTTACTTGAATTATTACAGAAACACTCTTCATTATTTTAAAATGGAATCACCCATCCATAGTTTATAATGGAGCCACATTACTTTATAAAAAATTTACAAGAACCAAATTATAATTAAATTTTATAGAAAAGTCATATAATTATAACGTCATTAAAATTAAATATTATATTCACAACATGATTAACCAATAAAAAATAAACATTTTCCATGAAAATATCGTTGAATCATGATTAACTAAAGTGAAAGATATGGGTTCCAAAATAATATTTTTTTTAAAATGATTATCCTATTTAAAAGAAATGGTTTCCAAAACAATATCTTTGAAACATTATTAACTAGTTTAAAAGAAAAATAATACCTATAAACATCATTAATACATGGTTAACATTTGGGAAAAAATGGGATCCATAAAAATATCTTTCTAAAATCACAATCATATTGACAAGAAATGAGTTCCATAATAATCTATTTGAAACAAGATTAACATATGGAAAACATACAGGTTCTTTAAAATTCTCTTTGAATCATAATTAATATGTGTAAATGAAATGGCTTCCATAAAATTCTCATTGAAACATGATTAAATCATTGAAAATAAATGGTTTCCAATACAATAACTTTGAAACATTATTAACATGTGTAAAATAAAAGGGTTCTGTAACAATCTATTTGAAATGATCGTAATCCATAAAGAGAAATAATAGGGATAATATCATTAATAAATATCCCCATTATATCATTTCAAACAATAATGTCTATTTACATTGATGAATTGAAACACCATAAAATATTATTAAAACAAATTTTAGGGGAAAACCCCATTTTCATTGTAAAAAATATTTTCTAAAAAGGAAATTGACAAAAGATTGATGAAATAATTTTTCTTTAAAAAAACCAAGAATAATAAAAAGGATGCATAAATTCAACTAATGTTAAATATTAATGGGAAATATTTTTGTGTCATGAATGTTAAAATTAAACATTATTTTAAATGAATTTTGAAATATGGAGTAAAAATGACCCCTTTCTAAAATGTTGAGAAAATATGATTAAAATATATTATAAGAGCCTAAAATATCATTTAAAATGTATAGTTGAAAAAATTTATTTTTTAAAATAACATTTTTTAAAACAATTTAGATGGAAATATTATCGAGGATAAAGATACCTGATATAGAAGAATATAGAATAACAATATCCCATAAAAATATATTATTTATATCTTATCAATTAATAGGGGTGGAAATGGAAATTAATCATCAAAATGTCATTAATAACTAGATGAGATTAAAATAGATGTGGTTTCTGAAAATAATATCTTATTATTTCCTATAAAGGAGCCATGTACATAAATAGTCCCTAATAAAATAACACTGTACCATAAATCCTTTTCAACTTTGGTAACTCTTCAATAATGATCTCTAATAAATAAAAGTTGGAAGTGAAACATTAAATATTATAAAAATATATATTTTCATGGTATAATATTACAAATGGAAGTATCTAAACCATAAGAAATAAATTAAATGGATTACTATATAATTTTTCGTAATGAATGTTATTTGAGATGAAATTACTTTTGGCTTTAGTAATCATTATTTAGAGACCCCGAGAAAAATCTAAATTTATATGAATTTTTTAAACAAAAAAAATCATGAAAGGAATAATAAATGAAATTAATGGGTATTATAAAAACAGCATAATAAAATTATCCATTGAATATGGAATATGTCTCCCAGAAATAAAAGATATATGAGAAACAACCCTTACCTAGAGTCCATATATTACCTATATATACATTAACTCCTATATAAAAAGAACACATCAATAATTTGATTTAATAATATAATTTCATGGGATAATAAATCACACATAAATTATTTATTTTATTTCATTATATTGACATATTGGAATACTCAATTAATTATTTCCACGTCGGGTGTTTAGGGGACGTTCAGCTCAATATTTCAAAATGGATTTGATGTATTTAATATGGAGAAAGTGGTCATTACTTAAAAATCTATTAAACAAAAATATTTTAATAATTTTCATATGTATTCATCAATTGTACATTTAAAACCAATCATTAAAAAATTTTATCAAAATTTAAATATCGTACAATCTGGTAGACTGTCGTTTATACGTACGCATAACTAATGTTTCTATTTTTCCATGATCATTTTGGACTGAAGTTTTGTATTAATTTATCATTAAATAATGATAATAATATTATAAATAACATATAATAACTTTAAATGTACTTATACATGTATAATTACTATCATTTGTTGATGAAATAATAATCACATGATTCATGGAGGTTGTAGTCCACACATACACGAAAGGTGTTATAATTTTTTCAATGTAATAATGGCTTGGATATATTTTCATATACTTATTATAAATATAGAATTATTATAACTGAAATTTAATTTATATATAATATATTCATTGATGTTATCCATATTACATTCCATTTAAAGGTTTAGAAATAAAAATAAATCACATCTCTTTATGAGGTGTAGTGTTCCATACACACGAGCGACATTATCATATCCCCCATGGAATGGAAAATAAAATGTATATATGATATCAACACTCAATAATTATATATATGTTAAAAATATCATATATATATATATTAATAACATCATTAAAACAATCTTTGGGAGGTCATAATGGAAAACGAATGATATTGGTTAATGAGGTAGCAATCCACTGTACACAAAAATAAAGATTTCAAATCCCATTTTATTGAAGAGATTATGGAATTAGGTTATTAAATTAATATAATTACATATAATTATATATAAAATAATATTTTTGTCATATTATACTAGTATAATAATATTATAAGGATTTGTAAAATGAAATAAAAAACACATAGTTGGGAATTTTACCACTTCTTAGACAACCACTTCATGATTATATCTAATCTATCCCTAGAATGTCATAATGACCAAAATATGTCTCCTAGGATGAGTATATGGTAGTTTATAAGTTATTTGGGTAGTTATTTTTATAATAAAAATAGTTTTCAAGGTCTTAGGAAGTGAGGAGATAGGGTGACTGAGGGGAGTAGAACAATTGAAATTTCAAAAATCAAAATGGTGCATCCCTATTCTTCAAATAAAAAAAGGGTCCAAAATAGAGAATTATCAATATTTATACATTATAACACAAAAATGTGTATTTCCAATAGTTTTTAGACAAATTATATATCATTTTCACCCTTATCTTGTTATTTTTACCCAATATAAACATTGTTTCACCTTAATCACGATAATCTAATTTTACTATTTTGACTATTTATTACAGTAAAAAGTTGTATTCACCTAATTAGATATTTTAAATTATTATGATTCCAAAAAATAAATAAATTTTACCAGATTAAATTTACAAAATTGTAAAATTTTACTTTATTTGTAAACCCACAGACATTTTGAAAAAGCATATTTCCAAGAAGTGAATTATTCAAGGAAAATATGGTTTTATAATAACACTGTGAAAAATAATAATTATTGTGTGGTTATAAATTAATATTTATAGATATATATAAAATATATTTCTTTTAAATAAATATTCTCTAAGGTTTTTTAATTAAATAAAAATGAGAAACATTACATAATTTAAAATAGTTTTTAAAAAAGTTATATTTTTATACCTAAAGTAAAACTTATACTAAAATCCAATATTATGTTTATTGGAAAGAAAAATATGTGGATTAAATATAAATAAATAAATCTTATTTTACTTAAAATCATATTTATCACATAATATGAATTTTAATTTTCTATATATATTGAAAATAAATTACTTTTTTATAATAAAACAATATTTTTTAGTAATCATTAATAAATTAATACTTTCTAAAAATTAAAAAAATTTCACCCAAAGTAAATTTAGATATGATAATTTTATAAATGAAGTAAAAAAAATTAAATATATTTTTTAAATTTTCTAAAAATTGAATGTAATATTTTTCATACAACGAATTAAAAAATATTTTAATGAAAACATATTTTTTAAAAATACAATTGATTTAATAAAAAATGATATATTGTATAGTAAATATTTAAAAAAATATATATTGAGTAAGACATATATATATATCATAAATTATATAATACAATTAATACCCACCAATTTGACATCTAGGTTATAATGGTAATGTATTTTACTAGTAATTTAAGATTAGTGTTTCATATCAAATATTCTATCAAACATAGTTTTCTCTTATATAATATTGGGGTGTTACATAACATATAAAAGAAATTAATTCAAATAATTCATCTTTTAAATATTATATTATTTCATTAAATTTATTTAAAAATATATATTCTTTTTTACATAACCAATTATTAATTTTCATCAATAATGTTTTATTAAAATAAAATTATGTTTTAATTATGTTCATTTTTTAATGTTTATTTTTTGAGAAATTATTATTGTATAGAAATTAAAAAAATAATTAAAATATAATAATATTTTATTACAGTAATACATATATATTTATATGATTATAAATTATTCTTAAAAACTCTCCAAGAGAACTATATAAGACCTAATGGTTTGATAATAAATAATGGTAGTGGTGGGTGGGGATTCACAAAATCTGGATCTCATGGATATTTCTTAGAAAATAAACATCACCCATATATGAATTTTCTTAGGTCATACATATTAATTTTTATCATATTATTAATCTTTGGAAAAACAAATGGATTCTATATCATTTCCATTTTTTGAAAAATTTTCCTCAAAATAAAAATGAATTCCATGAAAGTATTATAGTGTTTCCTATTTCAATGTGTATTTCATTATGAATTTATTATATTTATTCATTCTAATTAAATATCAATATCCCAAAAAATATAGTTCAAAAAATACTGCTTATAATATATCTCGTTAATTATTTATATGCCAAATGATTATATCATTATCCATATTATCCTTATGGCTATATTATCGAATGACCATTTGATCATAATGAATATATAAGACAAATTACCATATAATCCTAATGACTATAAATATAAAGTTTATAATACATATCATTTTATAATATACACAGATATATATAATTATTTATAATTAACTTTTCGCAAAAAAAATCCATTATAATTATAATGGTTTTTAATTTTATTGTTATAAATATAGGTATGATCATAAAATTAAACCATGTAGATGATAAATTCATATTCAAAAAAGTGTAATCTACCTGTTGTTTTATCCATCTTGTGGTTTTCATAATCATGTTTCATATTTAATTATCATAACATGTTGATTTTTATATTGAAGTTTTATCATTTTTTCTCACAAAAATATAACATGGGTTATTCTAGTTCTGTATTCTATATATCTTTGGTTATCAAACACAAAAATTATTTAAATAAAATATATACTTATAATTTGGGGCATAACAGTATAATATTTAAATAATTTATCTCTAAAAAATTTATTACTCTAATGAAAAAATGAGTGTACATTTTTTTCAGTAAATATTTAAGTTCCCATGTAGCTTTGTACATGTATATGTTTTTTAATATAACATTATCAAGGTGTATTGTATTTTTTTAATAGAAAAATATCCTTATTATTTATGGTCTCTATTTATTTTTCTTAATAATATGTACCATGTAATAATTTAAAAACATTTTAGTATAGTGCATGTGACAAATCTATTATGTTATTCTATAAAATTATTACACAGACCACATCGTACGCCTTTGAAGAAATATCAAGGGTTTTAAATTATTAGCTATAATTACTTCAATATCAACAACCTCAAATAGGTTGATATATATAGGGATTCACTTCTCATTCTTCCAAAATCACATAATTCTCATAACAAGAGATATGTAATGGAATACTTTATCCTTATCTTCTTACTCAAAATATCATCAATGATTATCACTATATATTTTCTATCAATATAATACTATATTGATGTGATATTGAATGGTTTGAACCATTTTTTCATTTCTTGAATAAGATCATGATATTGTAGATTATAATCTCTCCCATCAACCCAATATGTCATAGTTTTATATATCATCCCACATAGATCCCCACACATTTCTATTTTTATTTTAGAATATAAAAAGTTATTATATGTGAACAAAACTAGAACAAGATATTTATATGAAAATCCTTAAAAATCCATTTAGTATATCCACTTTATATCTTCTATATTTTAATGCATACGTTATAATTTACTATTATTTTTTATATTGTTTTCTATAGAAAATATCAACTCTACATCTATTTATTATTTAATACTTCTTTATATTTTTATATTCCTTAGATCTTGGTTAAATACAATTAAAATTGTTATTCCGTGAAACCTTACCCCTTAAATTATTAATAACATGTAATTATTATCAGGAGATAAATCCTCTCAAGCTAAAGTGATGTTTTTTTGACATTATATATCAATCAAAAACCACCCAAATATCATTAGACCCTTTAGTTTTCATTGAATGAGTGATGATGAAATATACTTCATTTTCATCCACTTTTATTATATAATATATAATGTTCACATTATAATATTTGATTTATTAAAACATTACTTGTTGTTATACCAAGAATCTAGAAATTAACCTCCAAATATCCTTCATCAAGTTATCCTAGCTGAAGTACATCTAATTATTTGTACAAATAATTGTGTCTCTTTGATTAATATAGAATATTGATTTATGTGAATCTTTCTATATTTAACCATTAATATTATTTTTAACGAGACTCTAATTTGTTTCATGAAACTTATAATTCCATCATTTTTAAATTAAAACAATAGAACAATAGTACACTTCATTTGAAGATATAAATCCAAATTTGATTTCTTATTTCATCATCAAATGGATTTATAGGTTGTAAAACCTTAGATAATGGTAGAATTTAATCCCTTATTTTATAATTTTAATATTAGTGAGTTTAATTTATTTAAATATTGAGTCCATTTAAATTGTCTTTAATGAAAGGGTATCATGATCCATTCTTCATAGAGTATCAACGTAAAATATTCATTTAATGGAAGGTAATTTATATTGTAATTGAAGTTTTTTATTATTTTTTACCATCTCCAAGGATCAATGTTGAAATCATTATATTTAATTTTATACATTAGAAAACTATGCTATATATTTTTATATATCACTTCTATGACTATATATATTACACATATATATTTATATTACAAAAAAAATATTGAAAATAGATCTAAATCAATGATATAATTATTTATATTGTCTTCCTTCAATTGATATAAGGAATAATAAATCCCATTTGTATATTTCCAAATAAGTTATCCCAATCCATTCATTAATGAATCAAAATCTTTAAAAAAACTCCATTAAAGGGAAGTGTAATTATAGGTGACCTAACTAGTGTCTTATTTTGAACCATGAAAAAATATGAGCATTCTTCCATCAATATAACTTTCAATCCATTCCATGTTCCACTGGTTAGTGGATTTGAAAATAATTTAAAATATCTCATTAAGAGTTCATATAATGCTGAAAATCCATAAAAAAAAATACTATATTAATAATGGAAGTATAGTGAATCAATCAACTAGCTCTATATTTGAATAATTCCAAGATATTATATCATTTTTTTAATACAACACATCAAGGATACTTCATGTATCCAAAATTGAAACATACCTAATATAGTATAGATCTTATTTAATTGTAATTGTTTAACTAAATTCTCATATTGTATTTATGTTTTTTCGTTATACTAAGAATATATGATAATATCATCAAAAAATAAAACTCTAATTTTTTATAGAAATCTATAAACACTATTATAATTATATCCTTAAAGATAACATGGAAATTTTTATGTATAAATGAAATTGAATTGAATTTATATTCATTATATATTTTGCGTAATAAATTCCTTCACATATAATCTATCATTAAAATTATTTAGTGGCATATAATAAAATATCCACTATTGATAAGTATTGATATCCTATGAGGTGATTAAAAATCATAAATATATTTTGGTGGATTCATGTTCTTGATCATGATTTTATTAAAACCTAATTATTAAAGAAATAATGAATTAACACATCTTTATTATTAATGATGATGATTTCACTCCCCATTTAGATGAAAATTCCAACATAAATCTGTTTCCCAAATTTTTATTAACATTTACATTTAATTAAATGAATTGTACATAATGATATTTTACATGGACTCTTCAATATAAAAAAAACCATGTATGTGTTTAATTGAAAGCTCAATATCATTCTCTGGGGGAATACCAAATGTTCTCTTAGAAATAATTTATGATATTCCTATAAAATTTGAATATATTAAACATTGATATCCTAACTATTCATTTTAGTAAGGTGTCCCTCATTATTTTGTATCGATACTAATACTGAGGAACATTTTTCCAAGGGAATTCTATACTCATAAATACATTCAAATTTTGTAATGGAGTTTCATGGGAAATGAAATGATATTTATAAATTCACGTTATTTAAAAGAAATCTATGTTTGGAATTCCATTATATAAACAATATCACATCAAATTCAACAAATGGATGATGAAATATGTTTTTAGGTAATATCATCTTAAAATAATAATGTGAATAAGAAAATCAGAAAATAAATCAATAGTTCTGGATTGAATTATTGATATATAATTCATCACTTCATTTTAATGATCCTATTTTGTTTTAGTGCTTTATTAGATTCTTTTTTATTCATTTTTTCATGAAGGTTTTAGATTTCTATTATTCTTTTTAACCCTTGTATTTGTGACTTTATTAATATAATTCCTTAAATACTTTAATTCAATTACTTCCAATATTTGTGCTAAATTAATCAAGAAAATATTAACCCTCATTGTATCGATCAGTCTTATCTTCTGATAATGTTGAGCTCAGTGAGTTTCTTATCCATAGTTGATTATTTTTATTATTCATTTAAATAATTTTAAATAGTTCATATTATTGTATTTTTGGGATTTATGTGGATGAATGTTCGTTATTCTATGTTATTTTTTACTCAAGATTATATGAAACTCCAAATCTGATTTCTTGTAACCCAAATACATGAATAGAACACGAGTTTTCTGTCTCAATTTCCATAATAATTACACATTGAATAATTACATCATAGAAACCAATTTCATAATAAGAAATTCAATTTAAAGATATTTTTTGGTAAAAAATAAGATTTCAGTCTTTATTTTATTGTCAAAAAATAAAACAATAATCATACTATATGAGACTCTTAATTGTTTCTTCATTATATTGAATTGATTCATTATTATTTTTCATTAATTCAAGGAAGTATCATCATATTTATATTCAAAGTGTTCATTAAAAATAGGTAAAAAGGAATATTTTCCTAAAATCCAATTCTTCTATAGAGCCACGTATTTCATTTTTCTATGTTCTCTTTATCAAATTTGGACAATAGTTCACTAAACCATATAACTAAAAAACACCCAAAATAAAATTTTCTCACTCTGATCATGGAAGAACATACAATATATTTTCTATAAAGGTAATCAATGTATCATTAATTAGTGGATCAAAATATTCTCCAATGTTTAGAATTCATTGATATATGAAAGAATCACTATATGTTTTCTCTATATTTGGAATTGTTTTCATATTACCATGGTAAAATATATTGATTATAACATGATATAGAATTTTCTAAAAGGATTTACCCACATCTCCCACTATATTAGAAAATTCATCCATAAAAATATGTACATTGACTAATGTACATGTTTTATACTCAAATACTCCTAGTTATAATAGTTTTTTATGGGGTAAACATGAGTAATAAACAATAATATAATTATCTAATAATAATTTTAGCATTCCATATGAATGGTCAAAATAATTATTTATTTCTCTTCAAAAACATCATTTTAACCTATGATATATTTTGGACAATATAATTTTCTAAATGTTGGGTTCTCTTATTCTTTTTAACCCATTCTCCCTAAATAACTAAACCAGTCTAGGTTGAAAACAAAAAAAACTAAGACAAACATACATATATTTTACAAAATTTTGGTACTATAGTCATTTCATCTCACAAATAAACATTCAATCCCATAACCCAAAGTAATGGTGTCTTTGGATACTTTATATGCAATTTTATTATTTCACATTATATCATCATCATTTATAAAAAAAATCCCAATGAATAGATTTCTATTAAACATATTCATGGATGTAATTTCCTAGGTAAAAGAGAAACATAAGGAAAGTTGATCCTAAACTTCCTATATGAAAAATACATATCAATTAGTCCTAAATGGTTAAATTAGAAGCACATTAGAACACAAGAGAATTGTAGAAATATAAGATTAACAATAATTTATATACCAAATATTTATCCATAAATAGTTATTAAAATATAAATAACCTCAATGAGATTATACTTGTACTCTAATGTATGAATTGTGGGACATGATATGATAAACATGATCTACGGATCATTAAATTGACATGTAACATAATAATAAAATGATGGAAAAGGATAATAATAAGAAATGAAAACATTATGGAAGATGATAACCCAAATTATGACAACACTTAATGTTTTGAACATGAAATCATGTCAACATATGTAATTTTTTACATTGTTATTTGAGGAAAAGTCCACAAATAGATTTTCATATGCACAATCCATCCTATGTATAAATTTTTTATCATTAGATCAGGTTGACACATATCGTCACTACTTAATGATATATAAAACATTACACAACACATTAATAAACTCAATAATACCCAGTAATTATATAAGGAGAAAATATACTCATGTTTCTCATATGATATCAGTCTTACATATTATTAACAATAAAACATGAAATAAAAATTTCATACATGACATTTTGAAATGACATAAAAACTGATCAAGAACTGTCTCAGTTTATAAATAAACGTTAATATCGAAAAAGAATAATATCATATGAACTTTTATCGGTGATTCATATACAAACTCTATAGGAGATATATATTTGGGATATGGGGAGAAAACACAATGTGAAAATAATAAAATAGTTTTCATAGAAAAATAATTAGTTTTAACAAAATTAAAAGTAAAATTTCCCATTAATATAATTAAAATATTATAAGTATAATTTTAGAAAAAAAATAATTTAAAAAATATTATAAAATAATTGATTTTTGAAATAAATAATTCTTTAGGTCAAAAAAAAAATATAATGGTATATTCAAATAACAATTTATAAAATGGAATAAAGTCATACTAAGAAAATAAAACCCATCACCATATATGCTAACTTGATTGATCATGGTCAAAAATATTGTATATCAAATTCATGTTTATTACCAAATAGGTCCATCCAAATGAAAATCTTCTGAAATGTTTTTAACAATGATAAAATGTAAACAATGGAGAATGTGAGGTCAAAAATGGGACACTTATTCATCTATAAAACAACATAATTAAAGATCATAATATGATACAATATTTTAATAATCCTAATATTCAATAGTTTCCCACTAAGATCAAAAATTAACTTTATTAAAGACCCTGAGGATCTTTTTATTGGTACTTTTTGGAAACATAGAAGTAGTTCTGGTAGACATGGTGTTGGGATGTTTAAAATAGTACTTACACAAACTTCAGTTTGAAGGAGATGGAGTGAAACCCCCACTTTAAAGAACATTATTAATTAGATTATGAAATAATACTTAAATAAAGCATGAACACCACCCCACAAATCCTTTAGAGGAGTGTTATCATTAACCATTAAATTAGAAGAAATACTTCCCCGACTTACTTGAGATTCATTGGCAAATGATGAAATTATCGAACTTTTGAAAACAAAATCTTCCTTTTTAGCATCAAGTTGGTTGATTCCACCATCCTATAGATCCTATCTAGAAAAATAGGATTCTACCAACAGTATGCATCTTTTCCCCACAATATATGGCTATATAGAGGTTTCCTAAAATACCACAAATCGAATAGCCTCATGAGAACCATGATTAGAATATTGAAACTCCTAATTCACCTAACCTTATTAATAACCCTGTATTGTGGCAAGGTAAAGCTCAGTGCATGTCTATTCTAGTATATAATGAAACCTCCCTACGCCATAATCCTAAGATTTACTTTTCTTATCATTATAAAAAACTCTTACCTTGTTTCAAGTATTTCCATTACCCAATACTTCCACATGCATATTGACCTTGTACTGTTTCATACATAAATTATCTCTATTCTATTTCAATGAACATGAGGAATATTTCACCTCCATGCAGTAATTCTTCTTCATGTTCCCAATAATCTTTCATCCATAACAAAAAATAAAGAAACTTCTCATATTTGATTTTCATATCAATGTCATCATTTTTTATCAAAAGATAATCTTTTTTAGTGAGTATAGAAGAGAGATCAACCTCAAAAATAATATTTTCACACTATCTGAACTAAGAATCCTCATAAAACATTTCCTTGTTTATTGGTACTCTAATGGATAAGGTGATATTTGAAAAACTTCTTTTACACTAGTAAATTTAGTCAACCCAAGGAAACAAATCCATTAATGAGATCTACTATTAATAATAACAATATTATTAAAATAAGAATTGAAATCATGGAAGTAAATCATATATGGTTTAACATATATCAAGAAACACCCATGTGATATCCTTTTCAGATCCTCATATTGGATGGGAATATTAAAGAAACTACTGAATATAATTCATATCTGTTCATTGAAGCATCATATTTCCAAAAGTCATAAATGAGGATCATCTACCTTCAATATAAAGAAAACAATAGAAATTATTGAAAAAATAATAATATTTACACTATAATAGACTTCATTTTTTTGTAATGATTTAACTAGTTGATCCCCTTTTGAAATTATGATATACGACCACATATTTTAGAGATAAAAAATGTTTTCAATTTTCATTAATCATTATCACAGACTCCTTCGAATATGAAGAAGAGAGAATCATATCCTACCTTAATTCCCCATACTTCAGAATAATGGTATCGAGGTTTCCCTCGAACATAAGATCAATCATGATGTCTCATAGAAATGCAATAGTAGTATCAAAATCCAATCCTTGTAGAGTTCCATGAAATCTATATGAGAGATCCACCCCAAGAGACATGCCATTTAAATTTATGTTTATTATTTAACTATTGTATATATATATATATTATTTTATTTTAAATGGTACCATTAATTTATAATTTGTTATTACTATTTATTAGTCACTTTTTTTTAATATTAATATTTTGGAGTTAATTATCCTGTTCAGTCTATACCAAATTTTTTGTCACTATTCTTATCCAAAATCAATTTTTTGTGTCCATTACCTATTTAATTTTTTTGGAGGATACATATATTATTTTTAATTTTTATGATATCATGGTCATATTATGGAAGTTATTGTGATGGATTATAAATAATGTCCCTCATATACAATTTTTATGAATTTATATTGAATAAAAAAAATTATTTTGTACTGACTTTACTTATGTATATAATGTTAATAAAATTATGAAAATATATTAAATTAGTAAATACTTCATAATTTTAGAATGTTTTAAATTTTTGTAATAATTCATTATATAACCATTATGGAATCATTTGTGTAGGTTTTCAAACTGACCATTATAAGAACGTTTTATAATAATCAATTATGCACGAACAATATGATGTATATAAATAATATCACTTCTATTGAATAATAATGATTTTCTAAGATTATAATTATTATCATAAATCACATTTTAGATGTTTTGTATAAAAAAAGATAATGAGAATGATTAGGTACATGATAACGCTTATGTTGAACACCTGAGACTTCTCATATAGAGTATATTTGAAATTAATTATTTGATATTCCTAATTTTTACTAAATGTTAAAAAAACGTGTCATATGATTTTTACAGTGAAATTTTTTGTTTTTTTATGAAACATAAGTCAGGGTGTTGAATAATTTTTTTATAATATGGTTACTTTTATAGGTGATAATTAGTGTAATTTTAGAAATTAAATGTTACTTAATGAATATCCTATCACAATTAACTATAGTTACATAAATATCAATTAAAATATTAAATCTTAAGGTTATCAATAACATTAAATTTTATTCAAAACAATATATAATGATTTTTCTTTCAATCACCATTTTCACTAAAAAATGTCCTAAACTAAAGGGTTGTTCTTTATAAATTTCTCCAAAAATATCCTTAATCACGTTATGCTATCATCTCATAAAACTTCATAAGGGGTATCTATGTATTAAAAAATATAATCAGCACTAGATTTATTAACACCCAAAAGATTAAATTTATCTCATGTCACTATGTAATATCAAATGTTTCCAAAGTATATTTCATCTCATTCATCATAATGTATCAAATGGAAATGGGAATCAAGAAAATCATTTCCCCGTAACTTTTTTTCAGTGGTTGCAGTTATAGTACCACTAATCATGCACCAGTGATAATTGAGTTAATATCCAGTCTTCCAAAATGAGAGTTATTATCCCAATGTGAATCTTTTCTATTGTAACATCATCATTTTATATCTATATAGGGGTATATTTTCATTGAAAAATATATACCATTTTTTAACATAACATAGCTTGTCCTCATATACATTGGATTATCCTATGTGTTCTCAATAAGGTTTCATCATCCAATATTTCAAAGAAAACAAAACCCATATATAATACCAATTATAGTGACATGTACATTTTATAAATTATTATTACATCATATTAATTAAATATTAATTATATAACATTATGATCCACGGAAGAACATAAATGATTTATTGTATTTGGAGTCTTAGATACATAAACATAAAGTACATGAAGATTCAAATCATCTCTAACTTAGTTCATCACTAATAAAATACTTCATGGGAAAATCGTACTTACGGTAATTCATCATATCATAGGGAAGTTGAAGCATAATAAATTATTCCTATAGATGCTTAGTAATTTTAAACATAGGATATATTAGTCGATTATCTCTTGTATTCATAAGAAAAGCATATTAGTATGAGAACATCACCATATTACAAAATAATCATCAAATATTAGTCCATTTTAATTAATATTGAATTATAAAATGTGATTTTTTAATAAAAGATCCTATACAAATGAGTTATAACTGATCAATAATCAATTAGGACCCATGAGAACATATTATAAGAACAATACACACTTTTTTTTAATTCACATAATAAAAGGAAAACATTTCAATAATCAAGGATCACTATCGAATCTATTATAGTGGACTGATTTCACACACCATTACATCATTAAATTATTTTATATTCAACACTATGATTATCATAGTGGATTGTTTTCTCCCCCATTCCATCATATCCTTATCCGTGTTTAACTGCCTAGACAATCATAATAGGAAAATTGAATTACAAAATATGGTTCTCTTTTTATTGTATTTTATATGATCTCATGACATATCCATCAATACCCAAATAATTGGAGGGATATATAATTCTTATCCAACACATCCCATAATCATGATACAAGTGTTCTAAAAAATCATTAAACATTCATAGTATTATCAAATAAAAATTTATAGAAATGAAATGAGTTTCTTAAAATAATATAATCATAATAATGAATGATCTTGGGATTAAATAGTAAGGTTATCATTGGATCATATCCAAAACAAAGAATAAGTAACATAAAACGATGTAATTATAGATCCAAATTACTTTAAAAGTTTATTGTAGTAATTCTTTAGTAAAACAACCAATAATTTTAAATTTAATTAATTAAAATATAAAAATGTGAAAAATATTATGAAAATAATTTAAATGGAAATAACCAAGGATACATGCTTAGAAAGTATTAAATCATTGAGTGGTAATCACAGTTTGGTGTTTGTTTATGTTATTCATGTTAAAATTAATACCTCTTTCACATTTTTTAGTAAAATTAAAAAGTGTATCATTTTGAATAAGATTAAACTTTCCATTTAAATATTTTTATGAAAAATTAATCATATTTCAAAATGAGATTCAATACTCATACAAGATTATTAAAAACATTATTTAATACATTCTAAAGAAAACATAGAAATAAAATAAAAATATTCCCAACCAATGTGGAAATAATTTCTATTTTTAAAAAATTATCTCTATTTTTAGGTACCAAATTGAGGAATATTTTAACAAACCAACATGATTTCCTTGATATATAACTACCTTATCTAACAAATACATTTGCAAAAGTAGGTTTATGATCCCAAAATTCTACTGACTAGTGTTAGGGTATCCACAAATGCTAATAGGGAATGATTTCACTCTATGAATAATTAAATAATTTATAAAACAATTGATGATACAAAAATATAAAATCATTATGAAAATAACTAATAATGGAAAAATTACAAAAATTAGATAGATAATGGTTAAAATATAAATCATCTAAAAAGGTGAAACAAGTATTCATGTGTAATGAGTGGATCATAACTCCCCTGGTCACTACCATTATCCAATTTAAATGAATTAATCACACCCAACAACGCTAAATAAAATATTAACATTTTCAATAATTGGAAAAACATAATCTATAAATTACAAATGGTAAATCAAGGGTATGATAAAAAAATACATAGTATTCCACTAATTTTTCATAAGCAGCTCCATAACAAATAAACCATTTTCTCTTCAATTAAATTCAAAAACAAGGCATGGTGATTCATTTTCCAATTTTTTTAAAAAAATGATTTCAAATATGGTAGAAGGAAATATATAAAAAACTATCTTAATATAACATTTTAATAAAACATAATGGAATGAATAAAATCAGTTCTATAATAATAGGCGCATCCAAATAAAATCAAAAACAAAAAACCATGGGAATACACTCTAAGGTTAGATACATCCTATTTATAGAATTCTCTCACATAAATATCTATAAATCAAGGCTCATAGTGTGCACACATACCTAAGTACAAATATATTATGATAGATTCAAAAAATACCCTATCAAAAAAAATTATCCCAAACATGGTTTTGTGATATCCTTCATCATCTATACATTTCACATGAGTAATAGAATTTTTCTGCTTGTTCTATTAAACTACTAAGTACATAGGCTCAAATTTTCATTTAATACATCTATAAATATATCACCGAAAAGTGATTAAATTCAAATAAATTCATAGTCTAGTGTTCAAATTAAAAAAAATCATGTCTCAACATTCTATATAAATATCAAAACAAAATCAATTATTTCTTTAAAAAATCATGGAATTCAAAATCTTATTTCAATTGAAATAATTTTTTCTCAAGACTAAACACCAAATATTCTCATAAAATCTCAAATTTCTTCATGAATTCTCTCCAAAAATAAATTTTTTTAAAGCATTTGATTAAGGGGTTTTATTTCACAAATTCACACCTATTTTAAGTCATACATTTAATTATCTCAATTTTTTGAAACAATTTTTTGATACGTGTATAATCATGCTTTAAAAAATATTAATGTGAGTGTAAAAGCCTTATATAAACAACAACCTTTATTCACAAAATAAAAAATTCACAAAAAAATGAAAACCATCAATGGGGAGTTGAAGGTGAATAATATTAAAGATGAATCCATAGATTTTTAAACCATAAAATCCAGTTTTAGATATATTAAAATCATGAGTATACATCAATTTCATTGTATTATAGAAGATAATAATTGAGGATTATAACTAAAGAAACCACACATATTGAAGAATCATTAAACTTGTCTAGTAAAACATCTATCTGAAAAGGTATGTAGTTTATGGAACCATAAACAACTATATAGAGCCTCCAAAAGATAATGTTTTCAATTATGATTGATAAGGGAGTGATTAGAATTTATAATGGTGGGTTGAGGAAAAAAATTATAATTTTTTATAGGCTTGAGAATCTCTTCACATATTTTCATGGGTTAGGCCACATGTTTAGAGCTAGTAATGACCCTAACTATTCTCCCTTAATGTACCTCAAGAGGGTTCTATAAGGTAAGACCATACAGTTAGAAAAAACATATGACAAATGGGAACCCTCTATTGGGCTATGTGAAAATGGTTGTATGGTTTGTTTATATATTTTTAAAACCCTCTTACAAGTATGATATCACCTATGTGTAATGACACAAGATATTAGTGGTAATCCTTATAATAAGATCTATGTTTAGACCCCCTCTATAGTGACATGAAAAGGCACATGGTTTACAAGTCTAACTTGTATAATTTTCCCTAACCATTTTCTAACCATGCATAGCCCCAAAAAATATTTATTCCATAAATTAACAACAGATGAACTGATACAAGATACAAAAAATGTATGCTAAAAATAATTGGTTAAAATTACATTAAATATTAAAATTTTATGTTTAAATCTCCTCAATATAAATCATTTATTCCCCTATAAATCCTATAATGAATAATCTATATTAGTGAGACAAGGTTACTTCACTCACATAATCCCTAACACTCCAATATCCCGTATGAAATTAAAAAACGTTGCCAAAGGACTATAAATAATGGTATGGACATCCCATAAAGATACTTCATCTCAAAATTAACAATATGAATTTTTTTCCTAGTCATGGATAAATTAGTTTACAAAAAACTTTCCACCCAAAACAACACATGAGTTGAGTCAAAGAGATACATTTTAATATAAAAAACATGAAAAAGATTATGAATAAATAATAACTGAGGGGAAAATTCAATTTGTAGATGCAACATTCTGAGTTTTTAAAATGAAACATTATATTTGATAGTTTACATGACACACCACATCTATATTAAATGAACTAAATATTATTATTTAAATGTAACTATTGTAACCTAACTTTTAGAATGGAAGGTATGAATATGATTAATTTAATTATGAAAATATTATTTAAACCTAAATATATAATTAATTATTTAGAGGATAAATAATTATAAATGAAAACAAAACCCCTTTTTAAATAAAAGTAATCATTTTCCTCCAAAAAACTATTTGAATGTGCAAAAGGGTGTTTTGTAATAACAAAATAAACAAAATAATTTTTTTGTATTATATTAGTTAAATATATATATAATATATCCAATATAATGTTTATAATTCAACCTCTTTTTTTCTATAAATTATAAAAGAAGAAATCCAATTTTATGCATAATATATGTAATTTTCTAAAATGGCATTTTCTCCACCTTTAGATGGAACACTTATTTCAAATCTAGTTATTGAAACATTATTAAATTAAATTTTACTAAATATAATATTATTAGAATTTGGAATATAAAAACTTACTTTGGTTTAGGTTTGGGTATTTTGCTGATAAGTTTCATATTTTTATGAATAGTGAAAAATGCTAAATTTTAATTTATAATGTCTTTTTCATATAAATAATTTATATAGTTAAGTTATGTTTATAAATTATTTTAAAGTAAAATTACATTAATATTATTTAATTTAATATAATTAATTTCATTATTCTCGATTAAACAATGAATTTTCATATAAAAAACATTTAAACCTTTTAATATATTTCACCTTGAAAACTTTTTTTCTCATTCCATCAATGTGAGTGATTTTAAATTAGTTTTATCCAATTATGTGTTTTTAATTTTAAAAAATGGATTCTATATTTGGAATAATAAAGTCTTTATTTAGTAAATTTTTCACTTTTATTTATGAAAATATGTATTGTAACTTTAGTTTTTTTTTACCGCTGTAAAGGGTGAATTAGCTTATTAAGGGAAAAATAATATTATAAAAAATAAAAAATTACACAATGAAAGTCCTAATTTTATTGGATGAGTAATGTTAGAAGAAAATAATTGTTGGGAAATTTTTTTAAGATCGTGGATCCACTTAGATGACACTAATTCATTTATAATATATTATTTAAAGAAAAATAAACTTTTTCATAATTTTGTTTTTAATAAGTGAAATATTTTAAATATTTGGTTTTATATAGGTTATATCAGACTACAAGTAGTATTTATAAAGTTGAAAATTTTTATCTCCATCTTAGAAATTTATTTTGAATTTTCATGAAATAAATAATTACCTTAAAATATTTCACAATGATGATGTAGTAATTGTTAAATTAATAGAAATATCAAATTAATGGTATTAAAAATATTAAAATAAATAAAATATTAGATAATTAGTTTTGTCAAAGAATTTAGTTTATTATTTTGGAATTATATAAATGTTTAAGAATAATTTATTCAAATTTATATTTTTCTTATTATATTTTTAAAAAGTGAATTGATGAAAAGTGTAAAAATTAAAATTAATGATATTTTAAAATAAAAAATATTTTATTAAATGATATTAAATTTAGCCAAATTATTGGGATAATGTTTTTAATGTATTAAATGATCAATTTTTGGGTTCTTTTTTCACTTTATAGTAATAATATTAACCCCTAAAATGTAAACATTAATGTTATCACTATATGAAATAAAATGTTATGTATATTTTAAAGCGAAAATATAATGACTAAAAATATTAAAAACATGTATAATGTTTATTGAAGGAATTTATTTAGACCCATAATCATCTTATATTCTCAATAAATTAGTTTGGATCAATTTTTAATCTTAATTTAATTTATATTAATTTAAAATTTTGATGACTTCCAAGATTCTCTCTCACCTCTATTATAAAAGGGAACCACTTATTCTATTTTTATCACACATCAAAACCTATTTGTATGGGTATGATCTTCTATAATACCTTACTATATTCCCACCAAAAATTCGAAATCTATTATTTTAAGTAAAACACCACCCTTAGTGGTCTTAAGCTATTAAGAAAACGAGATCATATGAACAAGATATATTGATTTAATCAACTCTTTATAATTTATTTCTTCTCCCAGTTCCTTTAAAATTATTCAAAAATATTGAAATAATGAATCAAGTATCCTAAATATATTGATATTTTATTTTTCCAATAAATTAAACAAAATCCATATCCACTTCCTTTAAATGAGAAATGAATTAATTAATTGTCTGTACGATAGACTACAACATCGCAAACATATATAATTAATTTTCCATAAAAGTATCTTATTAATGGTTAAAATATTGAAATTAGTGTTTATATTTAATATTAGGAACGAATTTATCATTATAAAAAGATAAAAATATCAATTTATTTCTTGTAATTCCATGCATATAAAAATGATAATATTGTTCGTGTGTACATGTAAATTATCCCCTCCATGAAGCACTCTAACTATTTTTTCATAACCACATATTTGGATGATAAATATAAGTATATGTAGATTATTAATATTATATTGGGGATATTATTATCATTATATAAATATAAATTAATAATTACCCAATTTCAATAATGATTATTGAAAAATGGAAATGTTACTCAATCATATGTACATCCTACTATCTTTATGACTATAACATTTTTTTTCATAACCATACATAATGGTTTGATTTAAAATTATAAATTATTTATAAATGTGATTATTATTTTGTTAATATTATTCTCTAGATTATAGACTAATTACCTATTTTTATTATTGACATCAAATAGAATTTATTTTTGACTCATGTACTGAATATCGTCAAAATGTATGACATGTACTTAAATAATTAAATAATTGTTATAACAAGACAATAAGTGTAATAAATCGAATAATAATGATTAAAAAGTAATCAATAAATTAAACCATTAACCTTATTTTATTATTAAAAAAGATAAATATTATACATGATGAGTCAGACTTAATGAATGAGCATTTCTTTTAAAAACCTATTTTAATGTTACTCATTAAACTATTTTTACAAAAGAAAAAAAAGAATGTTTTTAACATTTAAAATATATATTTATTCTCCCAATATAATTTTTATCAAATTTATTGATGATTCCTTTTCAATTTTACAATTTTATTTTAAAATAACATGCTTTCATTTATGAGTGCATGACTTTGTAAAAATGAGAAGTTATTTCTAACTGGAAAAAATAATTTTTTGCATGATTTTTGTTATATTCATCTGTTATGGCTCTTGGGAATTATTTATGAGTATTGTTGGTTTTATGAAAAATAAAAGGTGGATGATCCCATTATATCCCTCAAATGCATTGGGTAATGAGAGAGAGTAAACTAGTATGGGTTATCCTAAACAATTAATGGAATATACTATGGTGGTTATTCCTATTGTAACCATTAAGGTTACATCTGATCAACCTCTGAGGAATTTAGTGAATATAAGAGTAATATGTATATGATTCAAGAAGTTACCATTATGATTTATGTTTGCTAAGGAATTTTATAATTAATATAATACTTCATGAGGTAAGAAAAAAATAATGTTGCATAGCTGCCAAGAACAACGATTAGAAAATGTTTTCATGAGGTTATTAGTATTTATGGAATAATAGTTTATTTATTTTTATTTTCTTTACCTTACTGAATTTATATTACCACATTAAAAGTTTTAAAATGTTTTTCACACAGTATAAGGATGGTTAAGATAATGGATTAAGTCATGTTTAATGTTATGAATTTTTCTTAAAGAAAATGAAATCATGTATTAATATAAACATATATATTATAGATGAAATGGACATTGTTTTAGTTGTATCGATATTGCATTAATGTATAATATTATATATGAATTATGACATAATTATATGAAACTAAAAATCTAAAAAATCCTCAATGTGAATGAAAATAAATTCTTGACTAAAACTGATGTTTATGTACTATTTAAGGTCATGTTCTTATAGTTGGTATCAAATGGAGTTTTAGACAACTTCGAAGATTGTGATGATTTATTAAGGGTTATAGATATCCTAATGGTTTTGTAATTTTATATTTAATCAAAATTCTAATGTCTTAAAACCCTTTTCATACATTATTTTATGAAATTTTAAGATGACAAACAGTATTTTTGCGGACATTTATTTTTGAGATAATTATGGGATATTACTCTTTGGGATGAAAAATTAAAGGTATGAGATAACCATAGTGGTTAAAAAATTTAATTTTATTTATAAGAATATTTCTCCCATATCTAAAATTATATAAATATTATATTAATATAGTTTTTTAAAAGATTTAACCTATGGGATGGTTGAAAACCTATCGCATTTAGAAACGTCATGGGAATCGAATCCCCAAATGAAGGGTGACAAGGGTGCATCACATACCACATGCCTACTTGAATCACCATTGAGTATGAATTTTTTTTTAATTAATTTATTGGATTAATAAATAATAATTTGACATCGGGAACATATGTTTAATCTAATAGATAAACTTGGGATTGAAAAATGATTTGGTGATTAAGTGATTAATGTTATTTTTGAATAGATTTACAATTTTGGGAACCCTTCATGACTTAGATAAATAGAATAATATGATATTTTATTTTAGTAATAAATGTTGAATTTTATTTTAAATAATATATGATTTTATTGTGGATTTATAATGATTTAGGTTATTTTTTTAAATGGATAGTGTATCTTTAATATTAATAGTGAAATTACTTTTTGGTATAATACATCTTGAGTAATTGATGTTATTTGGAGATAGATGTTAAAATTTATCTTGATAGCATATGTGAACCAATACATCCGAATTTGGTGTTTCAAGAATAGTTTTTTTTAATTTTATATAATTTTATGAACGGTTATTTTTCTATGTTGAACTATGGTTATTACTATTGAATATTGGATAATAGTGTAGTTTTTATCCAAATAATGGTTTTTCTTGGAAACTATATTGTATAATCCAAACCATTTTTTTTGGTCAATGTTTCTAGATTGGAGAAATAAATGGTTATACTTTTGTGGATTATTTGATCCACAAAAGTCAATTCTAATTCCACAATAATGAAAAATTCATCTTAAATACTCATTATTTGGAAACAAAGATGGGTTTTTATAGAAATTTATTAATGGTTGACACTATAATTTTTAAGTAAGTGTATTTCCTTATGCTATTAGTCAAGGTATTAAATTAATTCCTCAACACTATTGAAATAATATGGAATTAAAAACATTACTCTTTCAATTTAATTACTGATAAACCACTGACATTTTAACCCATCACAGATTTATGGTTTTCCTATTATTAAATTTATCATTACCATGTTATAGTTCACTCTTTATAAGAACATGATAGTTTGATTTCACTTCTATGTCAATGTTTTATTACAATAAACCCTATTATGTGTTATCTCAGACAACAATCATATTTCTTTTTCTTTATTTAAATATAGAAGTGTCATTAATCTTTTTTATAATGTGAGATGTAAACATAAGTATTTTTAAAACTCAAACACCTGGTTTCTTATCCAGATTTTAAATTACATGGATGAAATTTATTAATGGTGGAATAAATTAAAATCTCACTTTTTTAAAATGAAACACTATGATGGTGTACATGAAATGCCACATCAAGAAAAACCAAACAATTAAATATTATTATTTAAATGATACCATTTTAACCAAGCCATTTGAATGGAAGTTATGAGTATTATTAACTGAATTACAAAAATATGTATTATTCATGTATATATATTTAATCGTATGGTGAATAATTAATTATAAATTAAAATAAACCATATTTTAAAATAAAAGGGAACACTTTTTTTCAAAAAGAATTTAAATGAACACAAGTGTGTTTTATACCAATAAAATAAAAAAATAACACATTTTAAATTATATAAAATATATATATATAATATTCGATCTACTATATATTATCAACCTGATTTTTTCTAGAAATTTTATTAGAACAAATTGAATATTATGCATAAAGGATGTATTTTTTTATAAATGTTTTTTTTAACTTTTTGAGGGTATACTTATTTTAAATATATTTTTTAATAATTTTATAAATACTATTTGACATAATAATGTTTTTATTTTATACTTGAATATAAATATTTACTTCAAATGATTATTTTGGAATTTTTCTGATAAGTTGTATGTTTTGATGAATGGTGAAAAATACTGAATGTTAATTTAAAACAACTATTTCATATAAATAATTTATTTTTTAAAATTAAATATTTTATTTCTTTTAAAGAATAATTAGATAAATTTTAAATCATTCAATCAAATTTAGGTAATTTAAATCAATTTTTTAATGAATTTGGATATAAAAACATTCCAATCTTTTAAATTTTATCACCTAAAAACTTCATTTTGTCATTCCAGCAAGGGGATTAATTTTAAATTAATTATATCTAATTATTTATTTTGATTATTGAAAAATGGATTCCATATTTTGAATCTAAAGTTCAAAATTTATTAAACTTGTCCCTTTTATTTTTGGAAATTATGAATAGTTAATTTATTATTTTGTATTGCTAGGTTAAGGGTAAATTGAATAATTAAGGGTAAAAAATATTATAAATAATAAAAAAATTCCATAACACAAGTAATAATTTTATTGGATGGGTTTTTCAAAAAAATAATCATTGTGAATATTTTTTACCTATTAGAGCAACTTAGATGACTTTAATCCATTTATAGTATTTTATTCAAAGAAAATTCAATTTCAGCATACTTTTGTTTTCCACAGGGGAAATATTCCTAATATGGGGTTATATTAGGGATATGTTAGACTATATTTAGTAATTATAAACATAACATTATATTATTAATCATGTAAATTTATTTTTATTTTTTAAAAAATAAATAGTTATCTTAATTGATTAAACAATGAAGATGTAGAAGTTGTATAATTAATAGAAACATCAAATAAATGCTATTAGAATATTAAAATAAATATTATATGAGATAATTATTATAATCCAAAAAAATTACTCTATAATTTTAGTGATGTTTTAGGATAATTAGTTCAAATTTATCTTGTATTTATGATATTTTTAAAAATCCTAGTAATGAATTTTTTCAAAATTGACCTTAATGATAATTTAAAATAAATTGTAATTTATTAAATGTTATAATATTCATAAAAATATAAAATTCAGTCTAATGATTGTGATAATGTTTAAAATTTTATTAATTATCCATTTTTCGTTTGTTGGATGTTTTATAATAACAATATTAACACTTAAGTAGTAAAAGAACATGTTTTCATGGTAAAAATTAAAAAGTTTAAATAAGTGTTAAAACCAATAGATGGGGACATGAAAATAGTTGAAACAAGTCTAAATTTTATTTTTATAATGTATTTTGACCCATAATAACCATATATTATAAATAAATCTGTTTTTATCCATTTTAGAGCTAATATTATTCTATATTAATTTACAATGTTCAAGAATCCCAAGAGTTACCCTTCCCTCTCTTATAAAAAGACCACCTATTCTTCTATTTTATTCATATATAAAAAACTCTTTGCATTTTCAATTATCTAAAGAAAAACCTTAAAAGAATAAATACCCACATTTTAGAGCTCTTATTAGTGGTAAAACACCAACCATAGTGGTCGTCGGGTGTTAATAATAGAGATCGTCCAAAGAAGGGGAATTGTTTTAATCAAGTATTTATGTTTTATTTCATCATCGACTTACTTAAAATATACTTCAACCATGAAGAAAAAAATATATATTATCCTCAATGTAATAAGATTTTATTCTTTAAATAACATATGTAAAATATATCCCCACATCTATTAAATAGGGGGATAATTAATCATCCATGTGTACGAAAGACTAGTACCTCGAGTACTGATATAATTTTCTTTCAATCATCGTCTCTCAATACTGGTTATAAAGTAGGAATTAATGATCATATATTCTAATAATGAAATATTTATCATTACCAAAAAATAATATATCATTTTCTTTCTTACCCTTTCATGAAATTAAAAATTATAGCATTGTTCATGTGTACATGTGAACTATCACCCCCACGAAGCAATATGATTCATTTTACATCACAAAATCATATAGAATATATATATATAATTATATTAAAATTATAAATATTATATTATTAATAATATGATCATTATATTAAGATAAAATAATATATACTTTCTTTCTATCATGATTATTAAAAAATAGAAATGTTACTCATGTGTATGTACAGCCTATCATCTCAATGATTATTACTTAGTTCAATTTTCATAACCATAAAGAGTGTTTTGAATTAAAAGTAAAATTTGAGTATAAAAGTGATTATTTTTCATGAATATTATTTTTTATATTTTGTAATAATGACCAATTTCTACAATTTACATCATTCAAAAATCATTTTGGACTCAAGTAATTAATATCATCAAAATGTACTATAAGAACATAAAAAATCAAAAAATCATTATGAAATGATAATAAGTGACATAAAAGGAAAAATAAACCTTAAATGTTTTAATTAATGTTAAAAATTAACCTATATTTATTAAATAGGATTATAAAGTTTCTACAAGATGAGTTGGACTCAAGGAAAGTGACTTTCTTTTAAAAAAACTCTTTTAAGGTTATTCTTTGAACAATTTTTAATATCTCCAAAAAGAATGTTTTTTAACTTATACATCATAAAAAAAATTCCCAATTTTGTGCCACTTATTTTGTTTTTATAGTTACATTACAATTTTAAGAATTTTATTCTGAAATAGAGTGATTTCATTTAAGAGTTCATGACTTTGTAAAAGTGAAATGTGATTTCAAAGTGGAAAAGTTAATTAATTCATGATTTATGTGTTATGATTATGTTATAATTCTTATTAATTGTTTTAGTACATGTTTTTACATGATAAACCTATGGTGGGTGATCCCATTATAGATCTGAAATGCATTGGGTAATGATATATTGTTAACCAATAGGGTTTCTCTTTAGTGATTAAGGGAATATACTACAGGGGTTATTCCAAATGTAACCATGAAGGTTACTTCCCATGTAGCCATACTACTATAGTAAATGTAAGAGTAAGATGGAAATTATTCCACAAGATAACATTATGATTTATGTTTTCTATAGTGTTTTAAAAGAATATTATAATTTCATGAGTTAAGTTAAAAATCTTGTGTTTTATGGATGAAAAGTTTAACTTTATGAAAATATGTTCACGGGTTTATAAGTATTCATGGACTAATTGTTAATTTTATTCCTTTTATGTCCCTTATAGAGAATTTTGTGCACATACCATGATTTGAAAAAAACACAGAGTACAAGGATGGGTAAGAGAATGGTGGATGTTATGTTTAAAGTTATAAATATTTTTCAAGAAGAATAAATCTTGTTTTATTTTAAATGATTTATATTATTAAAAAAATAGATGTTGTTTTAGTATTATCCATATTCTATGAATGTGGGATGTTATATATGAATTATAACATAATTCTACAATACTCTAAAAATGGTAAGTTACTCAATGTAAAATACTGAAAATTCATGACTACAATAAAAAATTATATAATGTTTAAGGTTGAGTCCTTATAGTAAGCTACCATACTAATATTCTCAAAAACCTGAAATAGTCCCATGTTTCTCAGTTATTAAATCCCCTATTTCACAAGACATAGGTGATCTAACTAGTTTGAAACTCCCAAAAAACCTGATCACCAACTAAGAGAATTTATGGTCATTCAAAATGATCAATATATGATTTATATTATCTATGTTCCATAAATATAATTTAACAAGTAAACTAAATATTTATTGTTGTCTCTTTTTCAAATATAAGACAAACTAGGCCTATTTATCTAATATCAATCCAGAATAATAGTAATTTTACACTGATAGCAAGAAAATTCTTAAATTGGATTCATCTCATTGCTTGTTTTGTAACAAATGTTATATAAAAACAAAACTAGTCCAGAGTGGATATCCCATGATCTAATAAAGTCAAAAAAATGCACCAATAATTTATTCATGAATCTCTAATGTTTATTAAATATGAATATTTGTCTTTTGGTAATATTTCATACTCAAACTAGCATATATTCCCCTAACCTTGTAAAGTCCTCTCAAAAAATGAGTAGTGATTCAGTGATTTATTTCATGAACTCTAACATGTGGAACTACATTAAATATAAAGATCACTTAAATATATAGGATTTCCAACTCCTCAGTTGTTTCTATCTCATGAATGGGTATGAAGTGACCTGATTTGGCCAATTGATAGATCACTACCAATATTTCATTCTTCCCAATAGGATTATATTTCAATATAACAATTAAATACATGGAGATCTATTAACATATACATGTAGGAACTAGAAGGGCCTAATGCATACTCAAAGGATTCTAGTTCACAGACTTTTTTTAAAATTTGGGTCTGAAGCCTCATTTTATTATTAAAGAAAAGCAAAGGCCTCTTTTAACTGGGTAGAGGGAGACCCATTGCATAACCTGAAGGCCTAGTGGGAATGTAGCCCTTTACATAGCACGTAGACCTAAATTTTTGGCCTAAGGCCCATTTTGTGAATAGTAACCCATCATCTACAGTACCCGCTGCTGCTAAGGTTCCCTGCCACCACTACAGTACCCACCGATCAACAGTACCTCCACTGCTACAGTACTGGTATAGTGCTGCTACAGTACTTGCGGAATGATGAATATAAAAATAAGAAATAAAATCAGCTATATCAAATCTCACACATAGACAATAGAATATTCACTATATGTCATTTAAGATTATATTTTTTGAGGATTCACTTCCCATATTGAATTATGGAAAAACTCTATCACATCATTTCTTAAAGGAAATTATGTTATTTAATACTTTCAAAAGGAAATGATAATTGACCGATGGATTCCACTCTATAAAAATATTCCTCAATTCCATGAAACACATCATTGATTTTCTATTCTTGAGGAATCATATCAAGAATATATAAGGTAAACTACACACTTATAAAACATATCATATCATCCTCAAAAAACCCATTTGAATTTCAAGAAAATATATCCATCATATTCTACACTTATGATGATTCTTTCATGGCCAGTGTTAGAAGTTTCATCCTCAAGACATCTAAAATAAAATTATACTTAATAATATTTTCATACATGTTGAAATTAAAATATTTTATTAACATCACCAATCAAATTTTGAAATGATTCTATTCAGGCAAATAAATTCATTTTCACTACTATATTAGTTTAATATTTTAGATATCTAAGAAAAAAAGGGTAACATCATCATTCATTAAAGAATTAATAGGTGCTTCATAAGGTGAAATAATCTTGTAGATGAAGACTTTATAGATCAACTAAGTCAAAAAAGAATTTAACTCCTTCAATTATGATAGATTAGTATAGTATGAGGGAAAATTGATATTCTAGGAACCCAGCGTGATATTAATAGAGAACTTTAACTCCCTTAATGGTGTATATTTCAAATATTCATGTCGAAACATGTTAGGAAAATTGATTACCACTTATAGAAGATCACAAATATTTTTTTAGATAAAATAAAAACACATATATCAAATTGACCATCTATGAAAGAGATCGATGAGAACAAATCAACATAGGGTAAGATTATCTCAAAAAAATATGCACACTCTTGGTGGAAGTAAAGGATACTTTATGAAGATAAATGTTAATTCAATAATTATAGAAAATTAATGAAACCATTATGAGATGAAAATATAGGGGTTTCATTTTGAGAAATAAGAAATCTTAGGTGAGATATATCTCTAATAAATATACAAAACAATAATGAAATTAGAGTCCTATAACTATCTTTATTCCATATGTTGAGGTAATATCCATCATGTAAAAAAGAATAACTATATGTTTTTTTAGAAAATTTACAACATGAGTTAATAAAAATAAATGAGATGTACTGATATCAAATAAATATTCCAATAAATATGAATCTATTGTGATGGTATATGTTGTTGTCGATAGGATCAAATCATCTCATTCAAGATATTGTTCCCATTTTAAAGAAGATTCACTCAAGAATCTTGAGGTAAAAAACTGTTCTTTCATCAAGAAATGTATTTGAAATATTTTCCATTTTGTGGTGATGAGATTGTTCCACTACATTGGGATGGAAATGAATGAAAATACATCTCTCATTGGCCTTAGTGTCCCGACAAATCATAGATCATTGGTTCCTTATTAAAAAAGTATCCAAATGCCCAAGCATTCAATATTGAATGAATGTTAATAACCCACTAATATAAAACCACATATTTAATGGATTATTACCTATATAATGATCTTCTATAAGGCTCAACCCACATATAATTTCTTTTAATAGAACCAGTATAACATCTAGTTGGAGTTGGAGGTACTGCCTTCAACCCTAACTTAACATAAAGTTAAAACTCACTCATCAACACTCAATCCAACAAATCCACTTAATAATTTAGAATCATTATGATAACATGATATAATATTCAGATAAAAAAACCATCTAAAGGATATAATCCAATATAAACATGGCCTAATAGGAATTCATAATCCAAATTAATTGGAAACTACCAATAGGGAAATGAATAACTCCCTCAACATTGAAATGGAAAAATCCATTATCTTACACCTCATATAAAAAATCTATAAATTCCAAATGGAACACGTTGGATGTGACAAAATCATCCTAGGGGGGTTTCAAATAATTTTATATCATTTTTTCAATAGAAAATAAACTATCCATGATTAATTCTAAATTAATAAAAGTTAAAGATAAGTATTTTACATTTATAGTCATAACATTGTTTCAAATAAAGCAGTTGTATGTTATATAAAAAAATTTATTCAGTAATCATTTAATTAAAATATAACAGAATTAATAAATAACATTATATAATCACATTTATTTGATAATAAAATTAATATAATAACCATGATCATAACACATAAAGTTAGTTAGTTCCTGGATCGAGGATACTCACATTACAAAGTAAAACAATAAGAGCTCAATTTGTTCCCTATCCCCAAAAGATCAATCCATTGAGTTAGATTCCATAAATACCACATCGGGGATAATCATTTTGAATATGGAATAGTTATATTTTTCATCATCAATTCATTCATTTTGAGTTTTAGTTTCAGCTTATTTTTTATTTAAACCAACTAACTATGTAGGCTTAAATGTGGTTTCAATTAATTGATCATTCAATGATGGTCAAGTAATTCATCTAAAATCAAGTCATCATTCATAGTTAAAATTCCAAATCACTTGAAATAACATTCCTTTACATTTACAAAAACATTCATTTGTCTTTATCAAATTCAAGCATTTAAAAATGATATTTTATTTATATCTATTTTTAATAAAGAATAAATATCACTAAATTTCATCAAATATCATCTATTTTCATGAGGTGTCTCTAAAAATCCAATAAACATTTTCAAATACATTGGTATAGTGGTGTTTATTTTTCAAATACATTCATATCGGAAATATAACATAATGTATTCTCAATTCAAAAAGATCAATTAAAGATACAAGTCAATTCAATAAATAAGATAATTTTTTATCTGTTGTGAAAAGACATTTAGATATACCAACCTTTAGTCACATGATTAATCAGTCACCAGAAATGGGAACCACTAATAAAGATTCAATCGTAAGGAATATTAAAGAGGAATCCCTTGAATTGAAACCCATCAAATAATGGTTTAAATAAATTAACAACATGAGGATCCATCACTATCAGATATGGAGAGTATAGAAGAAAGGAGTATTCTAAATCAAGAGACTAAAATTACCCGTAACGGATCAATATTTCCCCCATTACATTTTTCTGAGAAGAGAAGGGGTTGAATGTGGAAAAATATCACAAGATATCCACTAAAAAATTTGTGTCCAATTTGGTTTGATTAGGGTTAATTTAAATTTATATCAAGGGTTTTGATACATAAAATTCAATTTTTGGGGATTAAAAATCATTTAATTTGGATTCATAGGATAACATGCAAGGTTAGAGATAACCTATATTTTATCTCTTCACCATTATTATGATTATGGAAAAAGACACATGTTTGGGTCACATGGTAAAAAACCCAATAAACAACCATTCACCCCTATTATTCTATTGTACAAGTGGATCGTGGTTTGGCCACATAGTTTTGAAATCATATAGGAGCAGTTTTCTACCGTCAATACTAGACCACATTGTTTTTGAGAAAGTCCAAATGTTTGTCTCTAAACTTCCCCACCCCCACTAAAAACCACATTAAAAGAGTCATAGTTTCTATTTCCAAAAATATGGTTTTCTCTAATCATGTTCCAATCATGAACAACCCAAAAAAAACTAAAAAGTTTCAAAATTCCCCTAAAACCCCAATATAATATCCAAACATATGATGATGAAAACTAAGCTTTATAATTAACTAAAATTTGGTAATAGGAATTTATAAATATGGTAATATTACTTGAAAAATACATGATTAATAATGTTAGAAGAAAACAAAACGGGTTTATCATATAAGTATAACGTAATTTTACTCCATATAAATTAAATCTTAAACAATACAATTCAAATTGTGACTAAAAGAATAAAACCCTTAATACTTTGGAAACATTTTAATCATAGTCCTCATGAATTAATACATTAAATTAATCATTTAATATCTATAAAATAATGAGATGAATGATATGAGATATGAAATGGGTTGTATATACACCTCATAAATATAAATAGGTTTATACCATATAATATGTCTCAATGAAACAATATAAAGATAAGTAAACCTTACCATGTTTTTAATATATGAATCAAAACCATTTTATTGAGAGAGACTCATGTGTATTTTTAAAACCCCATAATAGTCACCTGATTTATAATATAATTTAAAATTATGAGTTTTTTATTCCATTAAATTTCAATTTTGGGGGATTAAAAATGAACTCACATGGTTTAATAGATTACACCGCATAGTTAAAGAACATTTTTCTTATAACTATGCTACCTTAATCAAATTATAGAGAGTTTTACATGGTTATGTCACATGGTTAATGAAATAGAGGACCATCTATGTTCCCCCACTTTATCTACTATAAAATGGGTATATAGTCTACCCTCATCATTTGTAAATCATGTTCCAACCATGCTCTACCAAATGTGCCGAGCTAAATGGTTTTAGTGGGAGAACACATGTTAATCTATAATCATTTTCCCCTCTAGAATCACATGAAACAGAACATGTTTTTTTGTTCTAATACACATGGTTTTCCCTAACTATTGTAGTATCGAAGTTATACTGATTTTAGTTTTGAAATAATGATTTAGATGCTCAATATAAAAGAGGGGGTGAATTGTATACTTTAAAAAATCATTTGGAACTTTTAAAGATTGTAGTGTTTAACAAAGTTAAGCAAGGTAAATTCACAAGATATCTTAGTTGTACAGACTTGCTTGATTCCGGAAATGTAATTCTGAGAATTTAATTCTGAAAATGTGGTTCCGGAAATGAAACTTAACAAAAGTTTACAAGAAAAAAGATTCTACCTTAAAGCATATATAATCTTACTTAATTAGAGTACAAGTATTAAAAAGTATAAGATAGTTATACTTTCATCAACAACCAAAAAGCATGGGAAAACTTGAAACAAAAAAAGTAACAAGTAGTAAATATTTTAACCCAGAGAGAAAGGTGTCCAACAACCTTGAATAAATGTCCTTTGATTTATTCTTTCAAGAAAGTCTATCTTACCCACACTAGGGTAAGCCCTCGATATGAAGATCGAAGTCTGGCTTACTATCCCTACAAGACCTCTAACTTCAATGCAGTCAGCACCTCTGTCTTCTTATCCTAGGAAACCCGCGAACTTCAAGGTAGTCAGCACCCATGTCTTCCTATCCTCAGAAGCCCTTGAATGTACTCAGCAAAATTCAGAGTCGCATGAAGAAATTCTGAACAAGATGTTCAGTACGCACAAAGCAATAAATTCTCTCTCTCCAGAAATCACTTTAGCAGCATGTGTTCTCTAGATTGATCAACCTCAATTTCCATGTTGTGATCTCATTCAAATGAGCTCTTATTTATAGGCACATTCTCAACGGTCGGCTCCCTCCTCCAACGGTCATATTTTTACTTGAATTTCGGAGGGACCTATACACGTGTCACTTAAAAAACGGTTAGTTAGTAACTAAATGCACGAATTAATTTTATAACTTAAAACATAAGTAAACAAAAAATGGTTGCTTGACCAAAATCAGTTATCATAGTGTAATGAAAAATAATATTTTGGAGTATAAAAACCCATTTTGTGTCTATAATAAATGAATATTCGAATTCTGTCTTCAAACTAATTGGGAACCTGAATTCTATAGAATTCCAGATTCTGAATTCTAAGGAAATTTAGAGTCTGAATTCATAAGAATTAGGAGTCTGTATTTGTAAGAATACAGCCTCTAAATTCATAGAATTCTGGAGTCTGAATTTCACGGAAATTCGGAATCTTAAGTCATAAGAATTCAAAGTCTGAACTCAGAATGTTTGGAGTCTGAATTCAGAACAATTCAGAGTCTAAAATTAGAAAGTTTGGAGTTTGAATTCAAAATAACTCAGAGTCTGAACTCAGAAAATTTAGAGTCTGAATTTAGAGAATTCGTAACCTGAACTTAGAATGTTTGGAGTCTGAATTCAGAATAATTCATAGTTTAAACTGAGAAAGTTTGGAACCTGAATTAAGAGAATTTGGAATTTGATCTTATAATTTTTTGAACATGAATTTAGAGAATTTGGAGTCTGAACATGGATCATGAATACAGAATACTCTATATCTAATTATTTATAAGATTCCTAGGTTTTAGATATAAAACCAAATTTTATACTTAGAAGGAAAATGAGTTATACTAAAATATGAACAATAAAAAACATGGTAAGGATAAATTTCCTTGGGGAAGGAAAATTTTATTTATTAAGATTAAAAAATGGTGAAAAGTAATTTTCCATAGGATAGAGTGTTTGTGATTTTAAAAACAAGAAGGAATGGAAATGTGATATGGAAACCATATTGACTCAACAATCTCCCCTTTTTTGGAAATCACAAATATCCTTATGAAAAAGAATATAAGGACTTATAAAAAATTGAACTTTGAAAATAAAAATTATCTTCCTTAACACAAGGGAAATGATGAATACGACTAACTCCCCCTTAGGATTTGGGAACACAAAGGATCATATTCTAGATTTCCAGATTGAGGCTTAGCATTTTATTGGATATGAAAATATTCTTGAATAAGAACTCCCCCTTAGATTAACTCCCTGTTACTTAGGGGAATTTCTTCTTTTCTTAGTATTCTTTTTTATATTTTCCCCATTTGTGATTTTCAAAAAGGATTAAAGGGAATGGAAAAGAAAATATTGTACCTGAAATATTAGTACTAAACAGAAAAATATATGAAGAGCAAGCCCAAATTTCATTACGATTGGAAAAAATTTGTTCAAGGAAGAAATACAACAAAAGATCGGAATTGAACAATATTATCATTCCTTCTCCTTCGGTAAAAACTAATTTACAATGTTTTGAGCTTCTTGATTTCCTTATTATCCTTCGCTGCATGTTGGAGAAGTTGATCCTGATCTTTTTTCTTATTTTCTATGGATTTGATTTTTTCCTCCAGATACTTAAGATATTTTTCCTGACCCTTTATAACTTCTTCTTGCTTAGAAATTTTTTCCTAAAGTTTGATTCTAAGAACCCTTTCCCTCTTCCAACTATAAGAAATTGAATACAACTTCCCATTCAGATCTATCACTTCTTGCATTCGGGAATTTTGTTCGAGAGAAAACTTTTCCGTAAAACTATTTGTAAGATCCTTGATCTTTACATCTTCGGTGTCAAATGCATCCTTCACAGTTTCTTGGAACTCATAAAGAATTATCATCTTTTCAACTTTCTTCTTTAACCATATTTCCATCTTTTTACATGATCTTTTATGAGCTTCATAACTAATAAGAAAATTCCTAATGTCTTCCTCGAGTTTGACACACTTATACGTCACCATGGATATTAAATATGATTTCTGATTCTATGAATACTGAAGCATCTGATATATCGAGTCTATGCTTGGAAATTGAGGGATAGTTCCAACAATATTTTTCAAATATTGGAAAACAAAATCATTTCCAAGAGGGGATGATTTCGAATTAGAGATTTTTCTTGGTGAGGATTCTTTTTCTAACTCAAATGTTTTCCTCTTTGAAGAACCACTAACATCTTTCTTATTTACCACAGCCTTGGTAGGTGTATAAACTACTACCTTTTTTCCCTTATCAAGCTTTGCAATGACTTCCTCCTTAGGACATTCATGTCCACTATCAGATAGATGAACTATTTTATCTTTATCAAATTATTCCTTTTTAACTCCTACCTTAGCATCCTCTAGGTGAATGAAATCTTTATTGATGCTTTATTCTTCATATGGTTTGTCTACTTCTTCTTTATCATTCTCCTAGTCCTTCCTATAAGTAGCAAGCTTTGATGATTCATCTTGAGAGGTTTGGAATGGTAATTTCTCATAAGGGATTTCCTTCTCATGAAAATTCTCAACTTGCTTTATCAGATCTTCAGTATCACTACTGCCTTCTTCTTCTTCTTCTACTTCTTTTTCTTCTGATACTTTTTCTTGTACTTTTTTAGGAGTCACAAACATCTTTATTGGTGTCTCTAGTAAAGGTTATATCAAGAAGGATTCTGGTACTGGAAAATTTTCGGAAGATTTCTTAGCAGGCTTCAGAAGGGATTAAATTATTTCAGCCTCAGAGAACTTCTTTATCTTCATCTTCTCTTTCTCTTGCTTGTCAAGATCTTCAACTACCTTTCCTTTAAATGACTTTTCCTCAGTAGGGTCCAAGCCAAACATAGGTTCCCCTTTTTTGGTTTTTCATATCTTCCCTCCACATTTCTACAACTTCATCAGGATATGATTTTTGTTTCTTTGGCTTCAAAGGTGTATATTGAGTTTCCTTAGACACTGGGGTATTTTTATTCTCTTCCACTTCTTTCAGCTTCCTCTTTCTTCCACCCTTTTTAGAGGTCTCACCCACCTCCTATTTCTTTGAAATAGCTTCAACTTATGCTTCATGCAAGTCATATAATTCTTCAGATTCTATAGAAAATCCAATTTTCTTTCTACTCAAAGTGTCATCACTTAACATCATAACATTTCAATTATTTGACTTAGATCTGCAAGTAATTTTGAAGGATTATAAACACCAAACAATCAAATTTGATAGAATAGTTGGATACATGATATTTTAAGCCTTTAAATTTCCATTCTTTATGTTCTCAATCGTAACCAAGATATGCTTAACCAAGTTTATCTTCCTTAGGTTTACCAAGATGTCCAGAATGTACATATCACTTTTCTTCAAAGTATCTTTGTCTTATTTTCTCAGTATGATGAATCCTTGAACCCACAATTCAAGAATCTGTTAATTTGTAGACAGGTGAAGAATCTTATAATTCTTTACTTCTGAGAGACCAAGACAAACCTTGTATTTTTCTTTAATAAAACTTCCTTGAACATTAGGCAGTTTATATGATCATAACTCTACTTCTCCTTCATAAGGAATACCGACCAATATTGCAGCCTTGCAATAAGAAATAGAATATGTCTTTCCATAAAACTTGAAAGAAAACTTACTTCTCCCTTCTTCCTTGAAGAAAATTACTGAATCATATAATTCTATTAACAATTCTGGATAAACCAAATCCTGAGCTTTTGGTTTTGAAAGGAAAACACTTTCCCACCCATTCAACTTTATATTCTTTAAGATAATAGAATTATATTTTGCAAAAAACATCAGATCAACTAACCTTTCTCTATATATCTGACATTTTGATATTGGTTTGATAGTTGACATATCTTTCTGAGAGGAGACTTTGGTAGAAATTTGGAAGTAATAAATATCTGAGAAGTTTGGAACAAACTTATGTAGGAGGGCATATCTTCATTATGCAAAGTCTTGACTTTCGATGTGGACAACCATAAGGGTCCTTCATATAAGAAATCGAGGTGACAGTTCAGCTTCCATAATCAATCCAATGGTTAAAAAACCTTCTGATCAAATCTAATGGTTGAGATGATAGACAGAAGGAAATTTTGATAGAAATCGATCTTTTGATGTTTTTTTAAGAAAAACATTTGGATTTAAGAAAAAGTGAATATGAAAATTTTAAAAACAAATGAATAAAAACATTTAAAAGATGATTATAAAACTTTATGAAAGGAAATATACATTTTGGATTTCTAGTAGGATTATTTTTATTGAGGAAAAATTATTTTTGAAGAACTTTAGATTCAGAAAATTTTGATTACAAAAACTTAGACTACGAACAATCTAGCTATGAAAATTTTCATTACTAAAACTTTAAGTATGAAAATCTTCATTTAAAAAAAATTTAAGTATGAAAATATTCATTATGAAAATTTTATGTATGAAAAAAAATTATACTAAGAAAAAAATTTAGAGTACGAAAACTTTTAAAATACGAAAAAAAATTAGAATACCAAAAAATTTAGACTACAAAAATAATTTAGTATACGAAGATATTTAGACTACGAAAAATTCTAGACTATGAGAAATTTTTAGACTACAAAAAACTATAGACTAAAAATATATTTATTATGAAAAATTTTGAAATAAAAAAATTTCATTACGAAGAAGATATAGAGATGGTTTATGTATTAATTTAGAAAGCTAAGGGATATGCGATGTTAGTCTTAGGATGGATGGCTACCTTATGGGAGGGATTATCTGACCTATCATAAAGAAGATATAGAGATGGTTTATGGACCTCCCATTCATAGGTTGAACATAGATCAAGGTGGTGTGCAGTGAAGATGTCGTGGTATAGGAACTGTGAGTGTAGCAAGGGTTGGTTTTCACTTTTTCCTATTTCCAATGCCACACCTAGGTTATCCTCACAGTGATTAGGGAGCAGGTGATCAAGGATTATAGAACCTAAAGGTAGTGGAGGATTATGACCCAGAGGATCTAGGGATGTTAATATGTTCTATCTATATATTTTCTACATTAGATATATTATTAATAGACAATGTCTCAATCCAAATTTTCTTACTGCAACCCTTGTTCAAGATCTAGAGACTAAAATTGTTTTGTTAAGTCGACCCTCGAGGTTTGAAATATAAACTATAAGAGACTATATGACCTCACACATATTTTAATAGTGTGAACTGACTCTTAGAGATATATCCCATTGGTATCTTTTACTGACTAGGATGAGGTCTTAAGACATCATTCTATGAAAGTAAATTCTCTCAATAGTACATATATAGATCGATTATTTCATATAGAGGATGTGGTGAGTCTAAGTTGATATTATAAGGTTTATCTTCTTTGATGGGAAGGAAACATAATAATAGAGGGATGGGATCATACATAAGAAGATTTATATGATTAACCATCTATTGGTTGGTATTTCCCTTAGATGAGTAGATGATGTGAGATTTCAACATTCTCTAGGTGTGGAAGAGTATGTGGAAATAATTCTTAAGGATTCTCTAGGAATACCTCCCCCTGAGAGATTGAGTTATGTATATAAATGAACCCTGGGACTTCCCTAATATATTTTCTAGTATATCTATTAGATCCCATATATAATTTAAATTTCAATTGGACATTAGTGGATGGTATAGGAAATTCATTTTCAGGACAAGTGTATCTCCCAAGAAAGCATCAATGTTTCTTGATAAGATGGTGGAAAATATCTTAGGTTGGGTGTGGATTATCATAACTTGAACTAGGTGACCATGATAAAGGACTATCCCCTACCAATAATTGATTACTTATTCAATTTGTTTAAATGGGTGAGATGATACAAGAATATTTACCTTAGGTTAGGTTATCGGTAGCTCTAAATTCAAGAAGAGGATGTATCAATTATGAGATTCCGATATATCTATGCTCACTAATAATATATGTTGTTTCATTTTGGTGTGATGAACCCCCAATATGTTTTCTAGGAACATATGAAAAAGATATTTTATAACTTTTTGTATTGGTTCATGGTTGTATTCTTTATTTACATCTTATTTCACTCTGTGTAAGAGAAAGTGAACATGAGACGCATTATGAAAGTCATATGTAACGAACCAAAATAGGATACCTTCTAGAGTTGTATCTAAAATGATAAATCATTGGTATAACGGGAATTATTGATCCCTATGGGTTGGAGAAAAGAATTCAAGAATCCAATAACTACCCAAGGGAATGGTTGATCCCAAACTAAAACTAGAAGAATGGTGTCTATATATATATATATATACGTTGGAATAAAGAAAAACCATAAGGGAAAATATTCCAGAATCAATAAAGTCATAATAGTAGTAATATAAATCAAAATAAACCAGCATAATAAATCTGGAAAGTAGGCATCCAACAATTAAATGTATTTCCAAAATAGGAAAAACCTACTCCATGTGATATTTATAAACTATACCACCATATCGTAACCATCTACTTGTACCCAGATGACATAAACCTTTATTCCTCACTACAACCCCTTTCATATTCCAACATTAAATTATAATTCAATGCATACACATTCTAGATAAAATGTGTAGTGTGTGAGATAAATAGTATAAATAGTATCCCACATTGGTGTTCTACATCATGTATCAACAAAATAATCCAAATATTCTTGATTTTATTAAAAACTAGACATGGAAACTAGCTAAGTAGTTTTATGTCAAAATCCTGTTAAATTTTTTTGATTTTCAATAGTTTTATGGAAATTCCAAGTATCTTGTATCAGAGTAAAATTTCTAAATCATTTCAGATTTATCATAAAAAAATTATATCAAATCCAAATTAGTTAAAATATAAATAAAATTTATAAAAATATCCAATGATATATTATAGTAATTTTAGATAGGTAAACTATATATCAATTATGATTAATCCATAATAAAAGTACATAAAACCAAGGCATAAATTTATTGGGAGTAGAGAAACACCCCAGAAACTGAACACTACTATAATTCCAATTTTTTTCTGGAGTTAGATTCATCTCGTTCAGAGAACGAAAGAATTCTCTTGAATGTGAACCCCCTTATTATACTATAAGAAGAGACCTAATACTACACCCTCCACCTAAATAACCAAGGATACCATGTTTTAAATATCATATCATTTCAAAATTTATTATGATTTTTTAAATAAAATTTCAAACACCATTTTTCCATCATATCCTAATTTGAAAACACATTTCATAATCTATTTCACTGTTCATTGAAAATCACTTTTCTTATATGAAAATGATGTAAAACCCATCTTTCTTCAGAAAATAGTTTAACCAAACACAAAACCCTACAAAAAAATCATTCCAAATAATTCAAAATAATTTATAATACTATTTATAAAACTAATAGCAATTACAATTCATCCAATATAGGCTTCAGATTGAACCACCTACCTCAATGTCATGTCTCACACCACCCAAAATGGGATCCACACACCAATAATATAAAGAATGGATTGAAGATAATAAATAGAATATGATATAAATTATAAAATATTTTAATAGAACTTCATAAAAAATAGGACCAGTGGAGTTATCATACCAACACATACCATGAGAAACCCACTAACTACACCACAATCGACATATGGATCATCCCCAATATGATGATCTCACAACTGATCTTTAAATAATATAGGTTTCATAATTATATTATTAAAATATCCCAAAAATAAAACCCAACAATACCTTCCAAAAAAATAATTTAAAGGAAATAAAAATAGAATGAAACACTTACCAAATGAAGAGAAGCAAACAGAACCTAAGATTAATGCATAAAAAATAGGATCTTGTAGGTAAAGAAACCACCCAATCATGTCTATATTAGACATATGGTATATGAAATGGAAACCCAATAAAAATGAGTTAGGATTAAAGATTTCAATGCATAAAAACCTACTGTCTAGAAAACATTCCTCCCACGAATCCCATATTGATAGTGTGGATCCTATGGGTTTCCTACACCCTAAAAAAATTTGTCACCATTGATAGATAGTCTTGATTTAATAATTCGTGATTTTAATATTATTCATTTATAAATTTATTTACACATAATGAAAATATTTCATGGCTTCTACCATGTAACTGATACATATCAAGAATAATTTCATCACAAAATGATTTTATTTCTGCACCCATAACCTAGTAAAAGCCCAGTACAAACTATAAATTTCATAAAAACATCCTAGAAACATATAAAAACATTCATAAAACATTATCATTTACTGTAAAATTAATTGTGATGTTATAATCTACCCACTAATGGAATGTTCATTCCCATAAATTGAGGTGGAAGAAGAACGCTCCAAAAGATAGTGAGGTTACTACAACTTTACTGATGACTCTCACTCCAATGTATCCTGAGAGTCCAATATATACCAACATATAACCTTGACCAATGTGATATACTTCCCTTGAAAGAAACTAATTATTGAATAAATGAACTCCACAAGTTTCTCCACAATAGGAATACCTTTGTCCATCTCAACCTCCTCTCAACTCAAAATATACAAGGGGTTAGGATGGAACTTCTTAATATGAGATATGTTTAAAAAATAATGGATATCATTCAATTAAGAAGAAAATTCCAACCAATTTATAATGTTCTTGATCCTATCATAGATCTCTAATGGTATAATATATCAAGAAGAAATCATTCCTTTTTTCCAAATATGACAATCACCGATCTATGGAGAAATATTTGTAAAAATCTGGAAACCAATAGAAATCTCCAAACGATGACATTGGTGATCAGAATATGAATTTTATTCAATCTGTGCTTTAAAAAGATTCAATATATACCTTAAACCTCTGTAAAGTATCCTAAATTCATGTTATCCCCAACATATTTTTATCACCCATTTATTCCCATCAAATGGGTGATATGTATGGCAACCAAACAAATCCTTAAAGGGTATTATTCTGATCAACGACTGGTAACTGTTGTTACAAGAAAACTCAACTAGTTCATGAAATATGTCATATGATTATACCAATTAAATACATAAGAATAAATAATATCCTTTAAAATATGAATATCATGCTCCATATTAACATTAATGTAAGGATGATAAGTTATACTCAAATGATCATGAGTCCTAATCTCCTCTTGGATACTCTTCCTGAACAAAGAAGTAAACATGGGATTGAGGTCTAATACAATGGTAGAGGGAACCCCATATAAATTCACTATCTCATTCATGTTCAACTTACTTAAATTGTTTAATTTGGTTCTATTCATGACTTAAATGAATTGAGATAATTACATAAATTGAACAATCATCATAAAGAGAGCACTTTTCCTCATGGATTCAATAGAAATCAAATAAACAAGCCCATCAACACCTTTTACCATTTCAAAAATATCACCAGATGAGGATGAAGCAGACCAGAAGTCATTTTGTTCTCTTCATTTAAAAATTATTATGTGTAAAAGTAGGACACATAATCATTATTCTCACAAATTATACCCATCCAATTGAAACACCATCTAATGTCATAATAAATATTCATAGAATTATAATTAATGACCCATGAAAAACTATGACCACCAAAAAAAACAAAACTCATTAGTGACGTTGGGATAACAAACTAATTCCTGAATCCAAAAAATCCCATCAAAAGGGATATACAAACTAGAAACAGTTACCCCACCATATAAGCTATCAATGTTTCCCCTAAATTGTTCAACCTATTACTTACACTCTCAAATAGACAAAAGTGTATATTTTCTATAAAAGAACATTATTTCGTTCCATTTTTAAATCTTCTCCTTGTGGTTCTAGATTAAACTACGAAAATATCACCATAATTTTCCACTCTTGTATTGATTCAAATAGATCCTATAGTGAATATTTTCTACTAATATCGTAGGCCATGGAATTCTCCTTCCCCCAGTTGGGGGGAGATATCAAAATAAAATATCTGAAGATATTAAACCCTCCCCCTCTAATATATATTCATGCCCTTCTTATGAATGATATATATCAGATTCATATGGTTTGAAATGACCATATACCTCTCTCTATTAATTAGCGATCCCAACACATAATCTAATTCATAATTAAAGAAAGCTCTAAATCAATATTAGGTTAATTTTATCAGGTTTCTAAAAGTGATTAGTTACATAAGACACAAAATGATCATCTTACATAAAAACCTACTGGGGATATAAATACAAGGATAAAAGTATACCACACAACCCTTATTAGGCTCATGTATGATAAAAATATTAGTTTATTTTAAACTTTGTTTCATTTTATTGATAAAAGGATGAAATTTAGAATCCCACAAGAACATCACCCCTAGCTTGGTATAATATATCAAGGGAGATAACAATTTCAGGAAATCCTTAATGAACCATTGATTCTATATAGTCAGTCCTAGAATGTACAATGCCTCAAAGTCATTTTGTGGCTCTTCCCAATCCAAGAAATACTTCACATTCATATAATCAACTAGAAGGCCATGATATGAAATCACTTTTCCCCATAACAACACATCTTTGATCCATAAATTTTATATAAAAATTTTCCCATGATCTATTTCACTCATTAATACTTCAAAAACTAGATTGATATTGTGATCATGATCTATCTCAGATCTCAAAAAACTAATATGTAATCTACAATAACCATTAAATAGGTTTTGAGATACTTATGGAATATCATTTTAATCAGAGCCATAAAAACATCATGATTGTATGTAATTCCAAAAGAATCACATGATATTCATAATTTCCATCACTTCTCTGGAATGTGGTCTTTAAAATTTCCTACATCATATATCTATTTTAGTGATAACCCAAATGATGATTGATATTCAAAAACAACTTTTCCCTCTCTAACTAATTAAAAATTTCATACACAAAAGTAAATCAATACATATTATTAACAGTTAACTAGTTAAATGATTGATATTGAAAAAATGAAGTGAACTATATGTCTTATTAGTAATGAGAATATGGAATACCCATTATAAAACACCAGGGTGAACCTAACATTCTCCATAAAATAATCCAAATGGATCATGTGATCCTTACTATTAGTTACTTTCATATGACAAATGGATATCTAGATCAGTTGTGTACCCAAGAGAATGTCAATTGTAAGCAATAGATATTATTAGGGTGGAAGATAAAAGATTTTTTCTGGGATGATATTAGGGTATTCCTAAACAACAAATGTAAGATAATTTAAATTGGAAGAATCATTGGGCTTGAATGGAATTGCGATAAAAAATTCATGATCTATTTTTGTGAAAGTTCTAAAGTACCAGGCCACAGGTCCCACTCTCCTTGAAAAACCTAAGTGCTCCAATTGGAATCAAATAAAAAAACATTATTATGATAAAATAAAATCTCATCATGATGAGAAACAAAAAAAACCATCCTAATTCTTATAATGAATAGATCTATATCAAGAACTATAAAATCCTAGAATAGCTCTACATCATCTATCAATAGAGAACATGCTCGATAATGAAACTCGTACTCTTTCCTCATTCCAAGACGTTTCCCCATCTCTATATAAATGCACATGAGATATTTTTGAAATTTTAGTATATCAACAAAATGTGTAGGTATAAATGAGTTTGAGTCACATTTATCAAACATATCATTTTCTATGGACTAAGAAACAAAAATTAAATGTCTCACTATCATTGGTTCCACACATACCTACTCTAGTAACTCATCCACTACTTGAATTTTCTTCACTCCTGATGAATATGGTTGGATACCTATAGATTTTGAATCATATAACTATTATGTAGTGGCCATTAGATCTAATTATTAATAAAAATAATGCAATGTATACATAGCCAAGAAAACTCATTGTGCATGGCCTCAATAACTATACATATTGGGAAACCTTGTAGTTGTGGTATAAGAATGTTTGGTTTTTCCTAACATTCCACCTTAATAAATACTAAGTTGAAAAATTATAGCTACATGTGATGGTGAAATGTAAGCATGTGATAGATAACCACCTAAATTTCCCTTTTTATTATCATTTAAATTCTTATCACATCGCTACATTCCACAAAAACTGCCACTAGGTTGAAGGAAAGGGGAAGAGTATCTAATAATTTTTTTTATAACCACTTATACAATCATATCCCTATCAAATATCTCATAATATTTAGAAAACTATCATATATATACATGTGATCATTTGTTTGTTAACAATCCTTTCAAGTAATTATGAGAATTTAGTTGATCCTTCATCACCACCTCTAGTTAAAAACACCAAAGCACTATCCCTATAGTAAACTAAGAAAATTTATAGACTTGCCTATAATTTTGGATGTTGGGAGGAACATTTGAATAAAGTGGTTATTGAAGACCTTCTAATTTAATCCCACACAAATGAGTTAATGTACCATAAAATCCCATCACCATTTTTTAGTACCCTCGATCTTGAAAGTTTAACACTTCATGTTGATAGCCTCAGGTGTTTCTAGGAATTCTAATATATGATCAAACTTTTAATTATAGTCATATGCCTATTGGGGTTTATTTTTTATCTTCAATAACAAGTTTTCCTCATATAAAAACTTATAATATCAAATGAATTATTTTATATATCCTGGTTGTTCATAAAAATGTGATAATCATATCTTAGTAAATTCTGGTTGTTAGAAAAAACTACCCATGTCATGACCCATCCCCCGAGGCCCATGCCATGACTACCCCAAGCTAGACTCTGGTAGGCCAAGGGCTAGAGACTAGTTCCGAGTATGCATATCCCACAAATGGGAGTCATTTTCAAATGAACCTGTAAAGATGCACACAGCTCCAAGAAAAAGATACTGGAAAGTAAAAACACTAAGTAAAGAAAATGCATGAACACCACTACAATCCAACAATAGAGTATGACAGAAATCATAAGAATTAATGTAAAACTAGTCCAGAATACAATCCCTCCACAAATAATGAGTTTTTAACACAAGTACTAATGCCCATCCGTAGAAAACCCCTCCAAATCCAATAACATGGTACGACACGAGACTATTCTCTATAATCCACTAGAACACACCTCGGTCTATCTGATCATACTAGGCCCCATCTGGTCCTGGCCTTCTTGGAACACCATCAAATATTCGACCGTCTATATAAGACACAACACCTGCGGGCAAATCCCATGTAGGGATTAGTAAAACAATACACATTAGGGCACCCCAAAACACAAAGTAAAAGAAAACCAAGGAAAACACTAAGAAGAAATAGTCAGATAAACATAGGTATATGTCAACAATACCTATAACATGAACATCCTAATTTACTCGTAAATTACTACAATTCTCAATGTCTCGTCCACTTCTAACCATAAGGTTCCACTCATAGCATGCTCATTTCTAAGAGATCACACTTCTTTGTCTATCAGATAGTAATCATGTAGGACAATTATACCAAATGTATCTGATAGAACATCTTGTCTTTATACATCGTAATGTTCCTTAAGATATCTATTATCGCTAAGATAAGGATTCTTGATATCATAGAAAATTTTTGGGCACATGATTCTACTCAAGGTATACTCATTTTGGGGGAACTCACTCATAAGTCTATGAAGTCATTGGAGACCCTCGTAAAGAGGTCCCGCTAATTTGGGCTCTACCCAAAGAGAACACACTGATAACTACTTGAAGAACCCTGGTCAAGTCAATTAATTAATGAATGAATCTAATCTCGATACACATATAGGGGTCTGACACCTAGGGATCAATTGGGGACATCATGTCCCTACTGAAAACATCGTTTTATATAGGGGATATGTTCCCATGTAAATATTGATCACACATATTCCATAAACACTATCTAAGGTTTTGTTTCTGACTCTTTCATTGGGCCATGCACCATCGTGCTGGGACGCGCTGGTTATTTCCCCACATTATTTCTTTCTAAAGTTGGACATCATCCATCACTTATTTAGGGAAGTTTTCTACATGATCGAAATGGGATGATGGGATGTTGGTCAATCCTTCCATGGATTCCTACTTGGATTTTTTCTCCTAGTATGGGTCTCCCTCTTAGATTTAATATGGGGTTCATGAAACTCTTCCTGGTTCCACATCTTCATTGGTGTCAATTAATTACACTACTCCCATCATGACATTCCATGAGGTCTGGTCAAGGTTGCAACCTTCAGTCAGAAGATTAGTCTCGTTAGGCATCGTTGGCAATTATGGGCAATGGAACACTAGAACATCTAGATTTCAACCCCTTATGATAGGGATTCTTGAGGGCGTGGAATCCAAAGGAATCCCATGTTGAGTGTGGGGAACTATATTCCCGAGGCATGTCCCAAAATATTTCCTCAGTTTCCCATGTTTAACGCAGGGTATGATGTGAGTTTAACGTTTAGTGGAGACTGATCATATTGATCGGAGCACTGAAGTTAGTGGATCATATAGGTACATCCCTATGAGGGATCATATGTAAGTTGTACTAGAAGGAAGGTTCATAACACCTGATAAGGATGTATCTGAGGTAGTGTGTCTTATAGAGGGAAGATATCACTTCGGGAAGGTTGATCTGGACACCGCTGAGGATGGATCAGGGAAGGTGCACCTGATAAAGGGGGAAACCATGGTTTACCATTGTATGGCATTGAATCTCATGGAGGTTTTATATGTATTTTTAGATAATATAGGCATAAAAACCCACGTACTTTTAGAGGTTGAATCATGGGATCAAGGTGTACACAATGGACAAAAACCAGAAGACATGTTCAAGGCATATGCATTGTTAGCAGCCCGTCGCAAGAGGAAAACTCTTGGTTGGATGGTTAGGGATTGTGTGGAGCATATGCATGGTTGGATTCCCAAATATATTTCTTGATTTTTTTGGGCTCTAGAGGCTCGGGTAGGAATCAGGATGAATGATAGATGGATGGATGGTTGAACAAAGTGGTTGGGGAGAATGGGATGAAACCGATGTGAAGATGATAGTGATGTGGGGAATGAACCTTATACAGGCATCCTATATATCCCCATGGCATGGAATCAAAGTCCATGTAGTTCAGTGGGGTGATGGGACACCTAAGGAGGAAGCATGTGAGAATGGAGTGCATGGATGGGACCCGAAGGAAGTGGAACCTCCAGGCTGGGGCATAGCCTTCCCGAAACATAAAGACTCAAGGGAAAGACCAGGATGGGGCATGTGTGGTGGTATTGAACCTCAGGGAGGCTTTCTATGTATCCCCATGGAAGAAAATAAACGACCACATAGTTCTGGATGGGGCATTGAATCGGATTTTACACAATGGACAGCGACCCAACAACATGATAGAGGCTTACACATCATTAGCAGTTGAGGAGTTGGTCTGACACCAGTGAGGTACAGACCAAGTATGTGGGTCCCATAAAAGGGGAAACTGTATTTTACCGGTGTTTGGGGTTGAATCGTAGGGAGTCTTACTACATACTATACCTTTGAGACAAGGATCAAACCCACGTAGTTCGAATGGGTTTACCAATGTTTAGGGTTGAACCTCAAGAAGGATTCCTACGTACCCTGCCTAGAAGACACGTATCAAACCCACATAGTTTTAATGAGTCTACTAATGTTAATTATTGATCCTCGTGGAGGTTTCCTACATACCCTGTCTAGGAGACAAGTATCAAACCCATGTAGTTTGAGTTGGTTTACCAATTTTTGGGGTTGAACCTCAGGGAGGCTTCCTACATACCCTATTTAGAAGACAAGGATCAAATCCATGTAGTTCGAATGGGTTTACCAATGTTTTGGGTTGAACCTCAAGGAGTATTTCTACGTACCCTGTCTTGGATACATGTATCAAACCAACATAGTTCAAATGGGTTTACCAATGTTTGGGGTTAAACCTCAGGCAGGCTTCCTACATACCCTGTCTAGAAGACAAGAATCAACCCCGCATAGTTCGAATGGGTTTACCAGTGTCTGGGGTTGAACCTCAGGGAGACTTCCAACGTACCATGTCTAGGAGAAAAGGATCAAACCCATGTAGTTCTAATGGGTTTACCAATGTTTGGGGTTGAACCTCAGGAAGGATTCCTATATACCCTGTCTAGGAGACAAGGATCAAACCCACATAGTTTGAATGGGTTTACCAGTGTTTAGGGTTGAACCTCAGGGAGAATTTCTATGTACCCTATCTAGGAGACAGGGATCAAACCCACATAGTTCGAAATCATACATTTTAGTGTCATGAAAGATGAAGGTTAACTGATGTGAAGTGGTTAGGATCAATGGATGAGTGGATTCAATGTCAGGGAGGCTTCTTACATACCTTGCTCAGAAAGGGGTAAGAATCAACGTCTATGTAGTTCAGTGGTGAGGGATGGGTCTTACACACTAAGGTGGATTATAGAGGGTGTCATAGTCATTGATTACTCTAAGCCCACATGATTCATGATCGGTGTGAGAAACAAGAGGCAACAAAGACCTGACGATGATGTCGTGAAAGGTGCATCTGTGAGGAGTAGAGTGGGGAATATGAATGGTTAGTATCCTATGGAGATGGGGATTGGGACTTACTCTAGGATGGAGGTCTGATGGTGATAAATCCCAAAGTTATATGGATAGGGTATTGAGAGTCCAATGTTCCCATCTCTCCTTTAGTCATTACACACAGAATAAGAGAGGAGGAGCATGGATGCTACCTCTTGAAAGAAAGGTTAGGGGCTTACACTAGGATGGTTTCCCTTCCCCACGGACAGATGCCATCCCATGAAAGAAGGATGTCATTCCATGTGAGGAATATCTCACTCCCGTGGAGACTAGTGGGTGTGGAAAATGTTTGAGGAGGGGAACCCTGCGTACATTGGATGGAGTGAGACTATATTTTAATGTCATGTGTTAGGGACAATGATACATGGTAGTTTAATGTCATGTAGATTGGACAATGAGGATTCACTCCTCACCCCTAGGACTTACATAACTGGTGTACTTTAACCCTTGATAAAGGTAAGGCACAATCAACATTGTGTGGAGACGGGGTTGTGGAGTGATCCATTGAGGGACACACGTTAGTGCGGCTATGTGAGGAATCAATAGCTACTAGCATGCCTATGAGAAACATCATGAAGAAAATTAGAACAATATGAATCACCACCCAAGGGACCTTGAAATCACTTCATACAAACCTGGAGGGTCATACAGGGGAATTAGGGTTTTTGAAGAAAAGGTGTTCATATGAAGGGACCTTGCAAAAAACTGGTGTTCCACAAAGTGGAGAGACTCCAAGAAGCAGTATTCTTTGCGTAGTGGAGTGGTCTATCACATTCCTAGAGTATACATACATATGGAGAGTGCTTTACGATGTTCTAGTGATTTCAAAAACTAGGACATTGTGGATCATGAGTTCCTTGCAAAGTAAATCATTGTGAAGAAATGTACTTCATGAAGGATAGTGATCCTGTATTAGCATGTGATTTACATGTTCAAGGAATGTACTTTGTGAAGCAAGAGTGCTTTGTGAAAACCTGAGTTCCAATAGGGATATCCTTCCTTTGTGATATCTCGTGGGCTTCAGGAAGGGAATCTCTACTTGAAGAGGGGTTGAATATGAGAAAAGTGAAAGGTATTTTACAATGATCAAATACCATGAAGATATCATTTTTCTCAATGAATTGTAGAGAATAGGTTGCTTTTCTATTTGAGAGTTGAGAATATGAATGGTCAAGGTATCTATCCTTTGGGTTTGGGGATTCGTGGTATTTATATGTGAGAGGTGGCACAAAGCTCTTACAGCACACTGCAAAGCCGCATGTCCTCCTCCATCAGAGGCAGATTGCATCAAGTGCATCCTCACCGTGAAGTCAACCATCATCCCCTCTATAGCTCAAAGGCTTCCTTCATTCCCTCTATGATGCTCACAGAGGCTTCCCCCAGTTACTAAGTAATCGTAGAGGCAAGCATCTTCCCTTCGCGGTGTGATGCCTTCCGTCAATTTCTTCATAAACACAGAGTATTCTATAACTTTCCTATGTGGTGATCAAAGAGGGGGAATTGGCATTGTTTCGGCCTTGTTACTGAAGGTCTTTATACTAGCTATGGTGGTGAAGGGATTCACGAAGGTGTTTTTTGAAGTATCCCCTTTTGGCATTGGCATGCTCTTTGTATATTTTTCTCATGCACACATTCTGGCTCCAACAAATCCCCCCCCCCCCCTCGTACATGGAGCTGAGAAGAAAATGAGGGTCAAATTATGTTGGTAGATTACCAAAAATTCTTGGAAAATTAGGAAGTGAGATTACAGAGTAGGGTCGAAATGCGGATAGGCGATGTGTGGGTTGAGAACTCTGAGAATCTTGTTGTGGCTAGGCACATCATGAAGCTCGGATCTTACCACCTATAAATCAAGGAGGACTACCTCACTTTTTTCCGTGTATATATCCTTATATTTATTCTTAAGCTCTTTATTTGAGAATTTATGTGCGCTATGTGACCACTCTCTGCAAATTGGGTGGTCTTTTTCTCTACACCACACAATGTGTCCTCATACTCTACATTTGTGTGCTCTTCAAGTTCTATCTGTGAGGCCTATAGCAGAGCTTTGTGACCGGTCTTTGAGATCTAGCTCTGCGATCGATCTCTTTGATCCTGAAAAAAAAATTCTAAAGTCTTGGGAAGGAATGGATCACCAAGAAGCTTCTAGGGGGTCGTTGGAGATGTTTCTTAGAGGGAAGAGATGTCAGATAGCCTAGGTATTGGGGAATGTGTGCGGAGAAATTTAATCCATGAATCCCTGGTAGAGATATTTTTAGAAAGAAAGAAGAATTACCCTATGTGAAGATAATTTACACTATATGTCTTTGGTATGAGGGGTGATGTTTTCATTCCTGAAGTAAGAAATATTGAGATAGACTATTAGTTCATGAGTACATTGTGCCAGCTCCAGTGGTTCATGGTTGTCGACGGTCATACATGGGAGGATCAGACACCCATCAGTGTTGATTTTTTATATAATCATGGTATCAATGTTGATGGGAATATTTTGCATCCATATGAACCCCCCCCCCCCCTCCATAATACCACACCATCCTCAAGGAAGATTTGGTGAACTTGGAGAAGGGCTGGACTGATTATTGGGTCTTGCTCCAGGGCGGAAATTTTAAGGAATATTAGGCATGGGATTACTGGGTATGTGCCTACTAAGAGGAGTTTGGGGTGGAGCTGAGTTGAGTGGGCAAGTATAAGGTTACATGGGCCTCTCAATTCCATATTTTTCAGCTGAAGCGCCTAATTCCAGAGTTGTTGAGCAGGTGTTCGTCGAGGACCAACACTTTTAATCTTCACCATAGAGTGTTTGGTATCAGTCTTTGGGACCTTCATTTAGTCTCAAGGATTCTGATATTGGGGGAAATGTATGATGACTTTATCCCTACCAAGAATACATGGGATCACCTTGAAAAGATTCCAAGACTGGAAAAAGGTGATAATGGACTTGGTGCTGGGTGAGGATAAGAAATCGGTAAGGGACGTGCATTTCATCTCGTGGTTCAGGAAGCTTCGGAATTTCCCATTAAATATGAAGTTTTTTGTGAGGCCTCACACTTTTTCAAAGGGTTTCCAGTGTAGAAAATAGCACTCATATTATAAACTCTAGGAGAATAGATAGTGGAAGACATGGGGGGTCAGTGTCAGCACCGAGTATCAACTAGTTGTTAGGTTGGCTGCATCCATCTTGGTGTACATATGTGGATGGATGCTGCTAGTGATAGATTCAAACATGGGTGTACGACTTAGTACGTTCATCATGGAATCCTTGTTGGTGATGGTGGAATTTATCATTCTGGTGATCTCGTTGTTGGACAAGAATTACAAGGTATTGTGGCATATTAGTGGGGAGATGAATCCACAGAGGGTGTGTGGGTCGCTCCATCTTCTGTATGGTTTTATAGCAGTGCATATGGGAACTTAGGAATACCCAAACCCAATTCCTCTCTAGTTTCAGACATCCAACCATACATTCTGGATGCAATGGGGAGTTTCCCAGCCAAGCTGACCCTACAGATGGTGCTTAATCGAGTCTGGAAGGCAGATAAAGTCAACATCCATCCATTTCTGTGGCCAACGTGTGTATTTGATGATGATGGCTAGGAAACTGAGGATAATCTATCCTATGTTTTAGCCTTTTATGATGGATTTCTAGTGGTGTGGGTTTATCATGATCTTGTCTATGATCTATACACCCCACACCTCTTCTTGAGGCAGTTCCAATGCATGAATAGGTTGACCACGTAGGTTAACTTGGGCGAACTCCATGAGGACCATCCATTTGTGATGTGGAGGATGTGGCACATGTTCACATGAGAGTATAAGAAGATACAAAATGAGCTACCTACACACATATTTGACTATGGGATAGTAAAATAGTATGCCAAGAATTAGAAGGCAGCCTACCCAGGGGAGGTGTTGAATCGGTGGACCATCCATGCTAGTGACGGGGTGCATCCTCAACCTCAAGGTCGGGGTTGGAACGTTTCAAGAACATGTTGTGGTGGTGGGTATACAATAGTAGTGAGACCTGCACCAATAGAGAGGAAGATGATAGCAGTTTACCCAGTGTTCCTAGAGGAACAAAGTCAGAAAGAAGGGAGGCCACCCATGGTGTTCTGTAGGCTACCTATTTAGGATCCAGGGAAGCATCTATTCCATATATATAGGACTTATGACATTGTTTTACCATAGTCTTGGGACACCTGGGATGTTAACAGACATTTTCTCAATCCTTCCAAGATGTGGTAACTTATAATCCATCTCAGGATGGATCTATTAGAGATCGGCCATGCTAGGGATGGATTTTTGGTATCCCAAGTTTAAGGGGAGCAGTACATCTCCAAGATGGAGGACTTCATGAACTCTCGAGTTACTCCGCATCCAATGACGGATTTGGTGAAAGTGCAGCTCAACCAAATAGTCCCTCCACATTTGTCTGTCGCTGAATTGAGGTAGCGCTTCCCACTACAGGAAGAATCTTAAGAGTCCTCTTAGGTGGAAGAGGATGGTAAAGGGAGACCTTTAAAGGAAGGTTAGTTTGAAAACGTGGATCTTGAAGAGTTTTTGGAGGATCTTAAGGTAATCCCTAAACCATTTCCTTGTGGTCCTCATTTAGGTTAGTTAGGCCTTCTCAACTGACATTTTCCTTATGCAGGAGATCTAGATAAGCAAAACCCACTCCCACACAATAGTAGATGTAGCTTCGGGGTCTACACCTGTGGCAATAGATATTACCGCAACTAACATGGCCGAGACACCCAGGGTGGATCTCCCACAGTCTTCAAATTTTTCAATCATAAATGGAGGTCCATGCCTCAGGGTTCTGTTAGAAGCAACATAAGGGAGAGACTATCTATTTTATCTTTGTAAGTCTTCTTCAAAAAATTTGTACTTGTTGTCCATTAAACCAGGACAACTGACATCCTTGTATTTTAATATTCATAGTTCTTCAAATGGTTTGGGCGACATTGGAAAGGTTGGTTGGGGCCCCTGGCACTCCCATTCCTGGAGGAACACAGATGGCCGTGGAAGCAGACCTCTACACTAACCAAATCACAGCACTCCCGATTACAGGTGGGACCGTCAGTAGGGTAGAACCTGAGATCACCGAGGTGGAATCCATTAATAGGGATTAATTAGATGACATGGGACTTGGGCTATCTGACAATATTATAGAGGAAGATCCTACTAATGAATTTATAGAGGTGTTCCCCACATATGAACCTGCTGACCCTAAGGACTAGGATGATATGGATTTCGGTGAAGAGGATAACAAGTTCGTCTGTCGCTATTCATAGAAGCTAATCAACTGCTTTATTGGGGAGACCCCACAACCATATTGGATAATTCAAATAGAGAGGCTTCATTCCGGGTAGCACAAACTATGCGCTGGAGGAGTGCTTGCATAGCTCCCTCATATGATCATATGAGACTATATGATAGTGACAAAATGGGAACATGACTATGACCTTAGTGTGAGATGGCAGAGGAGTAAGTCTGTCAACATCAAGAGACTCCAGGATGATGAGCTTGAGATCTAATGCTTGAGATCATGGAAGAATGAGAATTCCCCTTTCCCTGATGTACAATCACGACTCATATCTTGATGAAGGCCAATCTAGAAGAGTATGAGGAATAGATGAGGAGATCTTCTCAAGAGATGGCTATTATTTGAGCTAATGAGGATTGAGCCTGGATCAAGGCAGATGAACTATGCCACATTTCCATTGAGGAGAATCAGGAAATAAACCAGCAATATTAGATCCTTTATGCCATGATTCAAAGAGTAACAGAGCTACGAGGCTCCATTGAAGATTTCAAAACGTCTATGGGAGGGACTAATCCTTGGGCGTTTTAATTTTTGTGAACTCATAAATTTTCTTTCATGATTTTTATTATGTTGGTCGTATGCATGAGTTCTGTTATCTATTTTTACTATTTCATTTCCATTATATTTTTTAAATATCTAGCAGTCAATCCCACAGCTCACATGGGTCATAACCGATGTGAGAAACAAGGGATGATCGCATCATTATTCCATTTGAATAGGATTTTGCCATCTAATCTCTAAGAATTCAGGGTCTGAATGACCACTATGGGTTTCCTAGAGGAAAGAGGGAGGCCTTATTAGAGAATTAAGTTCTCAAAAAAGTTGAATTATCACTTTCCCAACGTGTTATAGTGCATAAGAGGGGTAATTTTAGGGGTGTTGGAATCAATTCGAACAAATAGGAGAAAAGATTTTGAATTATGATACCTGAAACTCGGAACACTGTAGGGATGGAAGAAAATAAAGGATAACTGTTGACCGTGTTATAAACATAGTATCCCTTTTAAGTTAGCCCAAAATGGGAAAAAATGATGGCCGAATGATGACCATGTTTGAAACTTACGGCCTGACTCAAAATGTCATACATAGTCTTCAGGAACGTTGGCCCAGGACAGTAGGCGAGCCACAGCCCAAGCATCCATACTTTTAGGGGTGTTCCTTTAGATGTTAAAGAGGATGAGGATCAAAATTTAGGGCAGGAAAAGCATGGAGTGTGGAGTTATAGTTGTTTGAATGGAGTCCAACACTCTAGGCAGTATGACACCATGATAAAATCACGTTAGGTGATCGTATCGGTCTGATTAGGGATCACACTCATTTCCTAAAAGGATCTTTCTGGAGAGAACCTAGTGTGGATGGACATTTTTCGTCTTTCCAATGAGGATGATAGACACATATTTTAACATCGTATGGTAAAGTCATAGAGTGGAAGGGGGTATCCCAAAGTGGGAGTACACGGTACAGCCGTTATATACCCGACGTGGATAAGTACCATCAGTGTCCACACCACCCCATGTGTTCCCAATGGGATTCTTTATAACACAGATCAAAGGTGGAAAAACATGAGGCTGGACCCAACAGAAATTTCTCAATAATTTTTATGTATCTCATGAGGGTGGTAATCAATCCATATGTACTTCTGAGAGTGCATTTTGACATCATGTAGGATGAGAGGCTTGTGTTGTTTAGATGTTTCAATACACACCCTACCAAAACCACTAAGCCCATGTGAGTCATGCTCGATGTGGGAAACAAGGATTAGTGATTGGATTTTCCTAGTACAAGGAGACACACATTAGGGACAATGGAACTCTAGGATAATTACATTACAATAATACTGACCTACCGACTTATCATACATAGATGCGTGGAGGGGTAAAACTGAGTGTGTCGGAATTCCTCTTAAACATAATAAAGTGGAGAGATGTGAATCATGGCACACAAGATCTGGATCGTAATGATGGTGGTGTGATGATGTAGGATAACAGTTAACCATGTTTGAAACCCAACATTTGTTTTTCATTATCCTGGAATGGGGATAGACAGATGATGGTTGACCACTGACCATGTTTAGAACATCGGAATTGTCACAAAATTTATTCCGAGGTCTTCTAGGGGATTGGCCAAATATGGTAGGTGAACCAATGTGCCATGAGACTAGGCCATGAAGGGGTTACCTTCATACATGGAAGAGGATGGAGATCTAAATAATGGGCTCAAGAAGCGTGGAAAAAACGGGGGAATTTACATATGGAATTCAACATTTTGGGCTCTACGCCATAGTGTATCTGAGTATGCCAATGAGAAATGTCAGATAGAGGGAGTCAAATCCCTTTCTAAGTACAAGTGTCCTGGGGAAGAAAACTCCTAGTTTAGGGTCATATAGTGGACCATTGAGAGGGGACTCGGTTTAATGGAATGTGTGGAGGGTGGAAAAGTAGTGAAACCTGATGTGAATGTTGACAGAATTCCATAGAGGCATTCTATATTATGACATATTCCTGATGAAAACCCACAAAAAATTTAAAGTCATTATGCTTGTACTAGTGTATGCAGTTTAACGTCATGTGTGTGGATGAATGAAATATTTTTAGTACCTGGGGATGGACCCAAATACTAAACGTAAAAACATTCCTATGTATCCCATGAGGATGGTAATCAAGAAACATGTAGTTTTATAATATGTCATGTAGTTTAACTTCATGCAACAAGGAAAGGGGGGATAGGATAGACTAGCTCCTAAAGGGGAATTTTGTGGTGTGGATATTATAGACCTTATGTGAATGAGGACATAAGTTCACATACGCCACACCACATGATCCTATAAGACTCAGGGAAAAAAGGCCAAACAGAAGAGATAATTAGTGGATCCTAAGCTGGACTCGAAGACATGGTGTTTGGGCATTCTTATGTATCCCATAAGTATAGTAATAAATCCCCACATGATTCTCGTAAATTAATAAGTTTAACATCATGCTATAAAGATAGGGGGTATTAGTTTACAGTTATATAGCTCGAACTGAAAGAAGTGGTATTCTTCCAAGCTGGTGTAAACCTTGACCATGTCTCTAATCCCATGTGAGTTGTAGTTTATGTGGACAACAAGGGCGTAGAAGATCTTCACAACATGTGAAGTACAGAGAAAGGAGAAATGGAATGAAGCCTCAAATAACACCATGCCATTTATTCATCCTCTTAATGTGAAAACACGCATTGGGGGATAGCACAAAGTGTTTCAAAATTCCACTTGAACATGATGTAGTGGAAAAGGATGTGAATCAAACAACAAATATTTAATACATAATGGAGGTGGCATAATGATGGAGGATAACTGTTGACTTTTTTTGAAACATAGCATCCAAATCATGTGACTTGGAATGGGAACAAACAAATGAGCATCGACTGGTGACCATATTCACAATGAAAGACAAGTTTCAAATTGTCATTAAAAATCCTTGGGGATGTAGGGCCAAGATTGTAGGAGTGCACTAAGGCCTAGCATCCATTCTATTCGGGAGTCCTTTCGGATGTGAATGATGATTAAAATTGAAATAAAGGGAAATTTGAAGCATGGATGCAAATGAAAACATGTACATGTAGAACCCAACACTCTAGGTCTGAAACCACAGTACATCTTGGAATGTTGGTAAATTTCCAAAGAGGGTCGAGGGGCCCAATTTGAGAGAAGACGACTCAAGAAGATGAGTGGAGTAAAGGGGGGATGGAGAGCTCTCAAGAGAGATGTATGTGGTGTGGATGTTGCAAATCTCACATGGATGAGGACATAAGGCCACCCCACAAAACAACCCCCCCCCCCCCCCCCCCTCAGAGGACTTAAGACATTTGGATGGAAGGAAGAGAAGGTCTCTAATAAATAGGGCTGGACCCGAAGACAAAACATCTAGGAATTCTGATGTATCTCGTGAGGATGGGAATCTAGCAACACATAGTTTTCAAATTATGTGCAGTTTAACTTCAGGTGGTAAGGATGATGGGGGAGGTTATCTTGAAAAGAAATGTGTATTGAGTGGTGAATAACCTGATGAGAATGAGGACATAATTATTCATACACCACACCATTCATATTTCTTAGAGAGAAGTGGCTGAGAGAAAGAATATATGAACCCGAGATAGACCCAAAAAATAAATTATTCAGGAATTCCAATATTTCCTGTGAGTATAAGAATCAAACCATACATAGTTCTCAATGATGTCCTTCAATTTAACATCATGTGACCAGGACACAGTAAATCTTAGTTTATGTTCATAGATCTCAGACCGTAGTTGCCTAGTTTAATGTCATGTGTGTGGGACAGAAGGAAAGAAAAGGTGAATCACCACGCCCATCATTTGGGAGACCATGGAATGGAAATAATTATTGGGGATAACTATTGAACATGTTTTCAATATAGTATCCCTCTCATGTGAACTGGAATAGGAACAAACAATTTAGCATCGACCGCTAACCAAATTCGCAATGCAGGACATGTATCTAATTGTTGTTTGATATCCTTCGGGGTGATGGCCCTAAACAGTGGGTGATCCAAGGTGGCATGATACCATGCCATTTATTTTGTCCTTTTGGATGTGAAAAATTATAGTTGCTCAAATTAATGGACTCATAAAGAATGGTGGTACCCATGATGTTTAACGTCTTGGGTAAGGATGAGGGATGAAGGAGGAGTGTCTCAAGGGGTGTGCATGATGTGGAAAAAATATCCTGATATGAACAAGGATATAGATTCAATACCACACCACACAATCCTAAGTGAGGACTTAGGATAAGAGGCCAGAAAGATCGAGGGACCTGAGGTTGTCCCACAGATGAAAAAGTCTCGGCATTCCTACGTATCCCATAAGGATGGTAATCAAATAGAATGTAGTTCTGAAAGTTTCATGTTGTTTAATGTTGTGTGCCAATGATGTGGGGATATCGTAGTTTAATGTTATAGAGCACAGACCAATTTTCATTTTATCATCGTGTGGGACAAATGTGGTGATTTAACATCCACCGGGATGAGTGTAGGTTGTTTAACATCTTGTATGATGGTAATACAGTTTAACATAATGTGGGACGAGTGATTAGTAGTTTTACATCCTTCAACATGGACAGACCATACAGTTAAACATCATGAATTAAATATATAGAATATTAAATTCATGTGGAACTAAGAAAAATACTTATTGAAGAATATATCATTTTTTGGAGGAGTAACATGCTCACCATCCTTGGTGACTAGAGAGTATGCACCATTTGGGTAAACCTTGTGAACGATATAAGGTCCCTCCCTTTTGGGATCCAGCTTTGGTGGCTTCCTTTTGGGTATCATTGGCATTCATAGGGCCAACACCATGTCAACATATAAGAAAGATAGTAGGTGAACCTTCTTATTGAAATCTCTGGTTATCTTGTTTTGATGCCTCTCTAGATTGTGTAGGGCACAAAGCATATTATCGTCAAGTGATTCCAGTTCTTCCAGATAGATTTCAGCTACTTTTTATAGTTCCTGTTGATTGTAGACAGTTGTTCACAATGACGGTAACTGAATCTCAATGAGTAGGGCTGCCTTCGTTCCATACACCAGGGAATGCGGGGTCACCTGAGTGGAATTAAAAGTCATCATCCAGTAATCCCAAAGAGCATTAGAGAGCTTGTTTGGCCAACTCTTATTTTTCTAACCAACCATATTCTGTAAAATCTTAGAGATGGTTTTGTTGAATGCGCATCTACCCATTTTCTTGTGCATTATAGAAAGAGGTATCATTAAAATAGATGTTGTACTTGGATTAAAACTTCATCAGCTCAGCTTCTCTGAAGATGGTGTCGTTATTGGTGAGGATGGAATGAGGGACTCTAAATTGGTATGTGATATTGGATCTCACAAACTCAATTATATAATGGGCCTTGACTTCCTTGAGTGGAAATACCTCTTCCCACATGGAAAAGAAATTTTTAGTGGTCAGGATGGACCTAAACTGGAGAGCCATCACTGGTGGATATGTTCCCATTACATCGAGTCCCCAAACTGCAAAGGGACAAGAGTACTTGGTAGTGTGGGGAGGTTTCGGTGGTAGATTCATGAAATTATCATGGATTTGGCATGTACGGAACCTCTTGAAAAACCCAATACAGTCATGGATCATGGTGGGCCAAAAATACCCCAATCTCTAGATCTGATGAGAGAGTTTCGTCCCTATATGATGAGCCCTGTAAGAATCGAAATGAACCTCCTGTATGGCCTGAGAAATATAACATCCTAGAATGAAACAAAGGATAATCTCATCCAACCAGCATTTGTAGAGGATCTGCTTAAGACTGGGACCACTCTGGAGGGTAAACTGCACTACGTGCTGACAGACTCTCTCATGTTCGGCTCCATATTTTGGGAGATTACCATATTAGAGATACTCGATAAAGGGGTTCCTCTAATCTTGGGTCACTTCAAATGCCTTGGAAGGGGGGCATTGAGGTCCCAATTTAGAGGAACCAGCTTTTAGGTGCCTTACATGGAGTTTTTCATCATCACCCAGAGTGACATGAGAGATTACTCTTTGATGCACCACATGGATAATCAAATAATCTTTTTCAGGCTCAGCTTGAGATGTGGCCAAGCTGGCCAAGGTGTTGGCTCGACCCTTATGTGATCGAAGGACATGAGTAACTTATGTCCAATAAGGGAATTGGGCCATCAGTTTACTAGTTTTCTCTAACATCAGTATGAGCTTCGTCTTCCTAATGAAATAGTCACCAATGATTTTCTTGGTTACTAGTTCAAAGTCCCCTTTCACATTCAATTTGGTAACTTCAATATTGAGGGTCAGCTTGAGACCAGTGATGAGAGCTTGGTACTCTTCCTCCATTTTGGTAAAGCCTTCTAACAATAGGAATGAATATGGTAGGACAGCTTGTGCTGGTGTGATGAAGATGATACCTAGGACCACACAATTGTGTTTGGGATCCTTGATTCTTCTATTGGTAGGGCTTTGGGAAGCACCATCAATGTGAATTTTCCAACACAGAATGGATTGATCTAATGAGAGGATTTCCTCATCTGGAAAATCAATATCTAGATATTGCTCTATGGGATATGGATGGGTTGAAAGGAAGTCTATTAATTTTTTTCAATTGATAGCTCATTTGGGGGACAAACTTGTTGTCAAACTATTTGGAGGATCACTACCCACCGAGCTAGATAGCCTATCAAATGGGGCAGTTCAGAATATACTTAAGCAAATCTACTCGGGAGAATAGTTGTATCCCATGGTACTTCAAGTAATTTCATGGTTTTTACACTATGAATACCAGTGCAGGGAAGCTCTTATCGATAGAGTAATATATGGTCTCTGTATCAAGGATCATGTGGTTGAGATGGTATAAATTTTTCTCTATTCACTCATTATTCTTCTGGCCGAGAAGGGAACTGAGAGATCATCCCAAAGTGGTCACATAAAGAACCAGTGGATTTTTGGGGATGGGTGGAATTATAACCAGAGGTCGTAGTAGGTACTATATGATTTCCTCAAAAGAAGTCTGACACTCCTCATCCCACTGATAAACAGAACCATTCTTCATGAGCCAATAAAAAGGGTTTAAACGTGCCAGCCAGATTTATGATGCATTAGAATTTGTAGGCTATGTGGCCTTGGAAGCCTAGAAGCTCCCAAATGTTTCTCAGAGGAGACATATGACCGATGGCATTGATCTTCTCCAGATCAATCTCAATGCCTCTATGTCTAATAATGAAACTGAGAAACTTTCCAGAGGTGAACTCGAAGGCACACTTCAAGCGGTTTATCTTCAGATAGAAAGAACAAAGGAAAATTCAACACTTTCTCATGATCTTTGAGATGGTCATGGAGTTAGAAAGATTTGACCACCATATCATCCATGTATAATTCCACCAATTTCTTGATGATTGTCTTGAATATGTGTTTCATGGCATTTTGATAGGTGGAATAAAAATTCTTTAGACAGATGAGCATTACCAGGTATCAGATTATACCTTGTGGTCCCCTGAATGTGGTAGGATCTTCATCCTTGGGGGGGCATTTAGATTTGATTATATCTGTAATAACCATTCATGAAGAAGAGATCCTGGAACCCAGTGGTAGCATCAATCAATAGTTCTGTTGTAGGATGGGGAAATTCATCCTTCGAGCAGTGACGGTTGATATCCTTGAAATCGATGTAGACTATGATCTGTCCATTCTTCTTCCTTATTGGCACAATTTTAGCTAACCATATATGGTATTGGATCTCCTTTATGAAGTTTTATTTGGTGAGCTTATCAACTTCAGCCTCGACCATAACACTGTGGAAAGGGTGCATCTTTCAGGAGGCAATTTGAACCTGTTATGGTTTGTTGGAATACCGAGATGGTGGACGAAGACCTGAGGATTTAGCCATATCATCTCTTCATAACTGCAAATGATTATATCACAATGTTTTTTTAGGAAATCCATGTATTCTAGTTTCTCTTCGATAGGCATAGTAGCATTTATCAACATTGGTTTTGGATCTATCTCATTATAGAGGTTCACTTGTACCAATTCATTGATCGTGGTGGAGATACCCTCTTAGAATGTGGTAGGATCATCATTCTAATCCTCTTCTTCATCCATGGAGGAGGGATCATCAGTAGGAGGAAATTATTCTAAGTCAACAGATCCTGACGGAACACTAGTTTCAGCTTGGGTGGTAGTGGTAACCTCACTAGAGAGCTCATGTACTGCCAAAACCATAGTGACAAAAGCTATTGACCTTATCCCATATGTCCTTTGACCAAAGTTTCCAAATTTGTTGATATCATAACAACTATGATGTCTCGAATTGAGTTGGTTTATCCCAACCTAGATAAACAAGAAAGTATGGTGGGTTTTCATTCCCATGGGGTGGACATCCCAATACCTTATGGGGGTAGGGGCTCTGGGTTCTCTTGAGCCAGATTTGTGTAGTGATAGGAGGCGATCTTACAGTGTTCCTTAGACTAGGGAATGTGCTTCCCCATTATTCTAGAGATAAAAAAAACATTTCCCAAAATCTGTGGTCGTGGCCTCCAATCTGTGAATCAAGAAAATGTAGGTGTCATCCAGGTCTACCCACAAGTCAGTTGTAGTCGTGGTGTGTTCATCCTCGTTATCCTGAATCTGCTTATCCTTGCTCTTGTAATAGTCAGTATCCAAGTAGCAGGCTTCACAATTGTCTATGGGAGATGAATCACCTCGGAGTATTCCCACTCAACCGTTTGAGGGAGTACTTAAGGCATTGGTGATATGAAGAAGGGGCTATCATGTGTTGGTGGATCCATGGTCTACCCATCAACACATTTTAAGCAATTTCTTGTGAAACAACCATGAAATCAGTGTTGAAAACTAAGCCACTGAACTGGTTCTTCAGGTAAATATTTCCAAGTGGTTTATACTCCATCCGATCTAAACCTTTAATTTTTAGGTTATAGGGAGTCATATCAGCCATGGATAGTCCCACCTTTTGGAGTGTATGGGTAGGGATAATGTTGATTCCTAGAGCTTGTGTGTATAAGTAAATGATGAACCTATGTGTTGTTAAAATGTCTAGTGATGTATAGTGGGTGCATGTACCCCTGTATGGGAGAACCATCATCTTATCCAGAGAAAGAGATAATAGCCTGAAATTATGCATGCTTGACTGCCTTAGTGTGGAAGGCTTCTGTGGATGCTTCCTCTGTCTCAAATTGGAGGGGGATTCTTAAATCCTCTATAAGGGATTCACACATATCTGGTAATAGTATAAGATCCTAGAGGATAGAGAGATTTGCAGGAATGTTAAAAATATGCTTGAGAACATCATACTTCTGAACCAGACATGAAGTTCTCCTGATAGGAGGTTTCTCTACGGAAGGAGGTATGGCAGGCCCTATCGGTTGAACTGGTGGTTGACTGGTGCCTGGAATGTCATGTTACTCACTAGTTGAAATATTTGTAGAGAATATAGGATGAGGGCTTGATTACTGATACCCATAAACAATAGAACGTTTCTAGTCATATCATGGTTGTGGTGGCTCTTCTTGATCACGTAGTACAAATGGTGGTGGAGGTGAACCTGATGAAACAAGATGAGAAGGATGTGTGTGATGAACCCTATGTTGGGCCTACTGTCTGGTTTTGGTGGCATGCACTAAATGGATGTAAGTGTTAAACAACTCATTCCAGTGACTCACACAACCATGACTTTGTTGAATCTGGCATTGGCTGTGGACATTCGGTGGATCTTTCCGGCGCTCTTCGTCATCGAGAATCATGTATGGGTTTACCAGATCCATAGTGTTAACTGAAGCATACAATTGATCACTTATTAAATAATCCTCAATCGTTTGGTGAATTCTTAGTGTAATCTTTATCTATGAGGTCATGAAATCACTGCTAATTTGATAGGATGATGGTATCGATGGGGAGAAATTGTTTCCCTTTGCGCCATTGATTCTTACCCTCTTGGGTGGAGGAAGGCTTAGATGTTGGCACAGAAGTGGTAGCTGCAGGTAATGAAATAAATTATGAAGGCTCTGGTCGATTGAAACGTGCATGAATGATACCATGGGAAAAGTATAATACCTTATAAGCCATTCTATCTTTATAATTTTGAGACCTGTGGGTAGGAACCTGTTTCTATTCACCTTCACTGTCACATTCGCTATCAGGATTTATCAACACACAAGCCACCTATGTCGGGGCTGGACCTAACCTAACATTATTATTCTCAACCTGGTCTTGGAGACATTATTTTAACATATATCACTTCTTGAGGGTGTTCCCAAGGATCCCGTGATAGGGGTAGTAATTAGGGAGATCAATGAGATCTACCTCTTTGGGCCTCCTATATTATGGAAAATGTAGGATTCCCTAGTCCAAGGAACATCAGAAATAACTAGATACCTGAGCCTCATTAAATGAGTAGGTTTGGTTCCTTCTATCCATGAAGGGAGAACTAGGAGCATGGCACTGAGGAGGGGCTAGAAGAGCATGTAGATTAGGTGGAAGCCGATTATCTCTCCTAGGTAACAACTTCACATTACGAGGGGGTGCCTGTTGATTTTGAGGTGTGGGCTGTTGGGCCAAAGGCTTCCCCTAAGGTGGTGGACCTCAGCAAGGTTGTGGACATGGCTCCCCTGTTAATAACTATAAATCCCAGGAAGCCTCAATTTGTGCTACTACAGGGGGATTGACTTTAGAGGCTCTTCTCGCGGGAGCTACATGAGGCAATGGACATGCTTTCATGGCCTGTATCAAGGCCTCCTCTAGACATTGGGCTTTGTCAGAGAAATCATGAAATCCCATTGGGTAGTTCTGAGTGATTATAGAAGGAACCAATTCAGTCTAATAATTCCCCACACACATGGTTAGTAGTTGTTCCAGAGTTAGCATCATATCAAGGGAGTACGTGAGGCCTTTCCACCTAGAGATGATGTTTTGAACATGTTCTTTAGGCCTCTTCTTTCACTTGACAAGGTCACCAATAATCATATTCTATGTGGTGGACCTAAAATAGTATAAAAATTGTCTTTGAAGATCCTCTGAATCGGCTACTGGCTCAATGGGTAGCTAGATGTAACTAACAAACACAGGCCCTACAAGCATCTGCACAAAACATCAGAGCTTGGTAGCCTCCTACCGCGCTGGAGTTCCCATCATGAGTCCACACCTTGAAATGAAGTGGGATAGATGCTTTAGTGGATCACCTATCCCATTAAAGAGAGATAATTTAGGGTTTCTGAAACCCGAGGGTGCTAGCATATCATCCACACATGCCGGATGTGGCTTTCCATCAGGTGGGATTTCCACCTGTTGAGTTTTTAGGGCCTCGAGTCAAGAAATGAGAGAATACATTGGATCATCTTGTAAGGTATTCCTTTCATGATGAGGATATCTGACCACCAGTGCATTGGAAGGTTCCTCAATATGATAATCAGGCCCAACGACTCATGGAGCGGCTAGTGTAATGACTTGTGGGACTGTTGGGGGAACAACCTATGGAGCGGCTGGGGGAACCTGAGCTGGGTCCCGATAATGGTTCTCATACAAGTTGGGTGGATTTGGTGATGAATATCATGGACTATTTCCATGAACTCTGGCCTCTACCCTATCTATATGGGTAGCATGGTCAATGTCATCATAGTCAACTTGCCCGGTGGAATTTGTACCTTCCACTGTTTCCTTGGTCGAGGGTTACTCTAATCTGGCATCCACTACACATCACACTAGGGTAGAATTCAATAAACTATCTTTTCATGTTATATAATCTATTGATGCAGTGTAGACATTTTAAGCTCATCTTCTATCTTCTGCACTAATCCAAACAGGACAGAGGGTCCGACGACCTGAGTGTGCTATTTACCCTTATTGGGGTTCCACTCGAGGGATAATGACTCAGAAGGTACAAGAAGTCCTAGTAAATTTATTTGTTGTAGAATAACCCACCCAAAGGATCCAACAGGTGTGGAACCACCCCAAGGGGTAAGTTATCTTCAAGGAGATATAGATTGCTCTCTTCCTATGATTGGTCGGCCATGTTCACAGCGAATATACCTTGAGGCATATCCTCAATATCACCTGGAAAGTTGGGCTAGAACCAGCTAGAACAAAAATAGAGGGAAGCATACTTCCCCCAACCACAGATATGAACCTGGGGGAAGTCCTCCTAAATGATCCAATAGATCACTACAATGCTCTAGATGTATCACTACCGGAGGTTCCGATAATGATCGGGTGACTCAGGGTGTTGAGCCACGGGGAGCACCGCCAATTCAACCATGCGGCATTACTGGATGATGTCATCAAAGTGTTCCAAGATCTTAGGGTAAGCCAACCCTAGATGACGAAGACAAAAGTGTTCTTCCCAAACTGTTTGTTGGAAGCACATGACCTCCTCCTGGGTGAGGGATTCTAGAGTACTAAAGTTTGAGGTTACAACTGGCCAAAACATCTCTTGGAATCGGTCCTCTACAAAGATGTCTCATAATCTCCTTAGATCAGACTCAGGATCTGGCCCTTGATCGAATGATTCAATGACTAAAGGTGGTTTAGGGATCGGTAATGTCATCGAAGTGGACCGTTTCAATGGTAGACTAGCCGGTGGAGAGTACGGAGTGCGCGAAGACAAGACGCTGCATCTTGGGTTGTCTTCTGATTAATTCCTTCATTACGCCACTACATCACAATAAGATGGACTAACGACCATAGATTCTGATGCAGGGGGTTCGGTTGCTGACGGTGGGTTATTTTGTTGCTCATCCTTTATTGGTCCCCAAAAAACTCTTTGTGATCTCTGATGGAGGTAGAGAATGATTTTGTGGACGATATAGAGGATTGCATGGATAGGCCCTAGAAAGAGGTCAAATAATCCTCTTCATTTATGTATATTCATAGGGATGTAAGAGTTCAGTGGACCTCTCTTTCCTGGAGGATGATGATAATACACCTTGTACCCACCCTGGCCCCTAATATAGAAGATCAGGGTGAGTGTCCTATCACTAAATTGTACTCTGCCTCGGAGTTTAAAAAAACAAGTTTAATCATGGTATGAAACTTCTTAGTATTCTTCCTTTGGTGGAGGCAACCTACCCTCCTACATTTGGATGGTTCCTCAGGGTAGGATAGGTTTTCGATATGAGGAGGACCTTTGGTTGAACTGGTATTGGGGTGGAGAGGACTTCTGCCTGGGTGAGTCGGGGTGTGAGGAGCACCTAGAAAAAATGTCAAATAGAATGTGGGGAGGGCCTTAGTGTCCACTGGCTGGTGTGCGGGGGGAACCACTACATGAAGTGTTAGAGAGGGTAGGACCTCTCCGGAGCTGGTGAGAGCATGGGCAGTTCATCCATGTTTGTTTCCCTCGATGGTGACAGTATGAGGTGGCCTTTATACCGGAAAAACTGAACACGGGGAATACCTCCTCATTGGACTCCCATGAAATAGGGAAGACCTCTGCTTCACTGATTTCGGGATAGGGAGGACCTTTGTCATATGTGGTAAGAACATGGGGAATAACACTATGCTAATTACTGACTAGGCGAGGAGGATACTCTCTTCAGTGACTTGTGACAGGTGCAATGGCTACATACCTAGGATCACGGGTGGAGAAGAAACCTTCGTGCTGGATGTCAGTGTGGTAGAGAGGGATTTTTCCCAGACTGATGATGGTATGGGGAGGGCCTACATGCCGATATTTTGAGTGGGGGACCTTCACTCTCATTGATTGTGGTATGGGGAGGACCTCTATGATGGATGTCTTCACCACAGGTCAACCTGCAATAGGTACTACCTGTATTGGTGACCAAGGGAGTCATCCCAACCAACCTACAAGGCGGTTGGGGAATAATTCTTAGTTAGGAATATAAGTTCCCATGTGTTGAATAAATAGGTAATTGATAGTACACATCAAAGGTGTCCCAGGCTACTATAGTCGTTGATGATGATGCCCCATCGTGGGATTTCTCCTCAACTTGCACCTGACATTGGGGTCGGGTAAATTGGACTAGGGCTGGTGGTGTATGTGTGTAACCCACATGCTCCCCATCCTATGAGACTGGGTGGTGGAACCAGCACGACCTAGTTGGATCCCTCCTTGGTGTCTCCCAGTATGGGATCACAGCCAGGCTATCCTAGACTTCCCATACCTCATTGGCATAAGGTAGTGAGTCATCAAAGCATTCCAAGGAGTGACTCTTGAAATAGTTGTGGATTGGAGAAGGGAGAAGTGTCTCCCTATGCGGCATTTGGGGGTGGTAGTGATGACGAGACGTGAAAGCCTCTAAGTCTTAACGATCCATATCATGAGTTGAGATAATTCATTATTCCTCATACTGTCAGACGAGGTCATTGATCACCCTCATCTGAATGTGTTTAGATGGTGATATAGGTTGTGGGTGCCCATCAGATGTGGATGTGGAGGCCATATCAGAATATATGGAGCCATGTGGGATTAACGCATTGGTGTTTCCCCTGACCCTACACTGGTGGGTGGGTGGTGATTACTTTCTTGTGGCTTGATCATGGAACCTGTAAAGAAAGAAGATTCACTCACTAGTATAGACAATAGGAAATTGATGCACAGTTCTCTAGTGCCATTCTGTCTTCCATAGCTGGAAAGAAAGATCCATACTTACAATGTAGCAAACCAAAATTCCCAATGATCAACTACCCTAAATTTGGTGAGCTTCATGCCAGTTCCACTATTTTCAATGTAGGACCTGGCACTGGATGGATAGATCCGGTGACATGCTTATATACAGATGCCCTCGAATGGTTCTAATATCCATATTCAAGAGAATAAATTCACATTGGGTTTAACAATTATGTTTCCAAAACATTCATCGTGGCACGCACCATCATGATGCAATATGCTGGCTATTAACCTGCATCCCCACATTCCAATGGCGGGCAGCATCCATCACTTATTCAGGGACTTGTTCTTCTTGATTGAAATGAGATGATGGGATTTCAGTCTCTCCTTCCATAGATTCCTCCTCGAAATTCTTCACCTTGTTTGGGTCTCCCTCATAGATTAATTATGTTGTTCATGAAACTCTTCTCAGTTCCACATCTTTGTGGATGACTGTTAATTACACTTCTCCTCTCAGAACATTCCATGGGGTCTGGTTAGGGCAACAACCTTCTATCATGAGAGTATTCATGTTGTGCATTGCTGGCTTGTCTGGGAACTAGAACAGTAGTACATATGTATTTAATCCCCTTATGATAGGGATTCTAGAGGGTGTGGAATCCTGAGGCATCCCACGTAAAGTGATGGGAACTATATGCTAGAAGAATTTCCCTTAGGTTTTCCTCATTTTACCATGTTTAACATGAGGTACATTGCGAGTTTAACGTCTAGGATAGATGGATTGGACTGATCGGAGCGCTGATGTTAGTGGGTTAGATGGGTACATCCCTATGAGGGATCATCTATAAGGTATACTATAAGGATTGATCAGAATACCTGATAAGGACGGATCCAAGGGGGTGTATCCCATAGAGGTAATATATCACACTGATAAGGTTGATCTGGACACTTCTGAGGATGGATCAGGGAAATTGGACTCCATCAAGGGGGACACCATGGTTTTCCAATGGATATGCTTAAACCTCAAGGAGGTTTCCTATATACCCCTATACAGAATATAGGGATCAAAGCTTGTGTAGTGGATATGGTGAATCATGGGATCAAGGTGTACACAATAAAAAAACCCAAAGACATGTTGGGGGATTAAACATGGATAGTAGCCAGTCACAAGAGGAACACTCTTGGTTGGATGGTTATGGATTTTGTGATGCTTATGATTGGTTAGCTTCCCAAATGGATGGCATGATTTCACCAGGAAGTGGTAGCCTAGGTAGGAATTAGGCTGAATGATGGATGACAGGATGGTTGACTGAAGTGGTTGGGCGGAATGGGATGGAACCAACATGAAGATGAAGGTGATACTGTTCTGGAACCTCAGAGAGGATTCCTATGTATCCTTGTGGTGGGGAATCCAAGTCCACATAGTTCTGTGGGCTATGGGACACATAAAGAGATGGAACATGAGAATGGAGTGCATGGATGGGAACCGATGGAAGTGGAACCTCCAGGTTGGGGCATGACCTTCCCGAAACACAAAGACTCAAGGGAGAGACCAGGATGGGACATATGTGGCAGTCTTAAACCTCAGGAAGGCTTTCCACGTATTCCTTTGGTGTAGAATCAAAGTCCACATAGTTCAGGATGGGGAATATAATTGGGTTGTATACAAAGTATAGTTACCTGACATCTTTCTGAGGGATTACACATGGTTATCATCCCAGGATCTGGTATGATGCCACTAAGTGATGGATCAAAGATGTGTGTCCCAAAAAAGGGGACACCAAAGATTATTAGTTTTTAGAGTTTATCCTCAAGAAGGATTCTTATGTACCATGCCTAGGAGACAAGGATCATACCCATATAGTTTGAATGGGATTACCAGTGATTGTGGTTGAACTTCAAGGAGGCATCCTACATACCTTGCATAAAAGACAAGGATACAACCCACGTAGTTCGAATAGGTTTACCAATGACTGGGGTTGAACCTCTAGGAGGATTCTTACATACATTGTCTAGGAGACAATGATCAAACCCATGTAGTTCAAATGGGTTGTCCAATGTTTGGGGTTGAACCTCAGGGAGGCTTCCTACATACCCTGTCTAGGAGACAAGTATCAAACCCACGTTGTTTGAATGGGTTTACCAATGTATGAGGTTGCACCTTAGGGAGGCTTCCTACATACCTTATCTAGGAGACAAGGATCAAAACCACACAGTATGAATGGGTTTACTAATGTTTGGGGTTGAACATCGGTGAGGTTTCCTATGTACCCTATCTAGGAGACAATGATCAAAGCCACATAGTTTGAATGGGTTTACCAATGTTTGGGGTCGAACTTGAGGGTGGATTCCTACGTACCCTATCTAGGAGACAAGGATAAAACCCATGTAGTCTGTATGGGTTTACCAGTGTTTTTAATTGAACCATAGGGAGGCTTTCTATGTATCCTATCTAGTAGAAAAAGATCAAACCCACGTAGTTCAAATGGGTTTACCATTGATTGGGGTTTACCTCAGGTAAGCTTCCTATATACCCTGTTCAGGAGACAATGATCAAACCCACATAGTTCAAATGGGTTTAACAATGTTTTGTGTTGAAACTCAAGGAGGCATCTTACGTACCATGTCTATGAAATAGTTATCAAAACAACATAGTTCAAAAGTATATAGTTTAGCATCATGAAAAATGAGGGTGAACCGAAATGAATTAGTCAGGATCGATGGATTAAGGGATTGAATCCCAAGGATACATCCTACGTACCTTGCTTGAAAAGTGGCAAGGATCAAATTCCACGTAGTTTGGTGGTGAGGGATGGGGATTACACATTATAGTGGCCCATAGAGGGTGTCATTTTCATTTCATACTCTAAGACCACATGATTGATGCTTGGGGTGAGAAACAAGAGACAACAAAGACCTGAAAATCACGTCTTGAAAGGTGCATCCATGAGGAGTAGATCTAGGCTTACAAGTGGTTAGTGGCCTAGGTAGATGGGGATTGGGACTTACTCTGGGATGGAGGCTTGATGGATATAAATCCCAATGGGAGAATGACAGGGTATCGAGGGTCCCATGTTCCCATCTCTCCTCTGGTCTTTTTGTACAGAAGAATAGAGGAGGAGCAAGGATTCTACCTCCCATAAGAAAGGTTATGGGATAACACCAGGATGGTTTTTCTTCCATGCAGACAGATCTCATCCCATGCAAGGATGATATCATTCCATGTGGGGAAGATCTCACTCTTTTATATACTAGTAGGCATAGAAAATGTCTGAGGAAGGGCACCCCACATGCATTGTACGAGGTAAGGCTATAGTTTAACATCACGTGCTAGGGATGATTATGCTTGGTAGGTTAACATCCTATAGCTTGGATAGTGAGGATTCACTCCTCACCCTAAGTAATTACATAACACATTCACTTTAACCATTGGTGAAGGGAAGACACCAACAATGCTATGTGGATATGGGGTTGTGGATTGATCCATTGAGGGTCTCATGTTAGTGTGGCTATGCGAATAAGAAATAGTCATTAGCATGCTTATGCAAAGAAGATTGATGATAAGTAATGCAATATGAAGCACCACCCAAGGGAATTTTAAATCACTTAGAACAAACCTGGAGGGTTATATAGGGGAAGTAGGGTTTTTGATGAAATGGGGTTCATAGGAAGGGACCTTGTGATGCTATAGTGTTCCAAAAAGTGGAGAGACTCAGCGTAGGGGTGTGCTTCATGAAGTGGAGTAGTCTAGAAAAGGTTTGGAGTATAAATTCATATAGAGAGTGCTTCACTAAGAGAAATTTCCTTCATGAATTAGGACTTCACGAAGTATTAGGTCCTTGAAGATTGAGGCATTTCGAAGCAATGTACTTTGCGAAGCATAATGGTTATGTCTTAGCATGGGTTTTACATTTTCATAGAAGTTAATTCATGAAGCATGAGTGCTTCATGAAGACCTATGTTCCCATAGGGATTTCCTTCCTTTTTGATGGCCTGTGGGATTCACAAAGGGCATCCCTACTTTAATAGGGGATGAATATGAGCAAATGGAAAGGTATTTTGCAATGATCAAATACCCTGATGGGCTCATTTTTTTCAATGCTTCGAAGTGTAGAGGGTGATTCACAATTTTCAGGATGAGAAGGTGAATGTTTAGGGTATTCGTCCTTTGGGTTTGGGGAAGCCAAGTATTTATAGGTGATAGGATGTGCGAAGCTTTGACAATGTGCTTCTAAGTCACTTGCGCTCCTCCATTGGAGGCATATTGCATCAAGTTAGTCATAATAGTGAAGTTGACCATCATCCCCTCCATGGTACATAAGATTCCATCACTCCCTGCACATTTCTCGTTGAGTCATCCATTAATTTCCAAGGAATTTCAATGGTGAATGTCTTCCCTCCGCAGTGTGAATCCTTCTGTCAATTTCTTTGTAACTGTAGATCCTTCTACATCTTTCCTCTACAACGATCACTATAGCATCCCGCCTTTTTATCACAAAAAACATTCATTACATTTTACAAAACCGAGGATCTTTAAGGTTTAGTGTCTTGGAAACCAGGAACATAAAACATGATAACATAAAACATTCTTCTTAAACACTTGAAAGGCTTCTCCTAATGTTAATCCTAGGTTCATTACTTCATCTCATAACCTGGGGACATACATCAAAAAAAGGGTGAGCAGAAGGCCCAGTAAGGGAAACAAGAGAAACATTTTACATGTGAACTTGAGATACTTCAATAAGGTCATGAAAAGAACTTTAAGGCCTGAGAAAGAAATCATTAGATATATCATAATAATAATAAAATTTTTCATAACTTGAAGATGCGTCTACAAAATTTAATATAGAAAATCATGAACATATCACCAAGGTCCATCCCCAACGTGTCATTTAAAAATTACCAAGGTTATTCACCAAGATTTCATGAAAATTGTAATCTCTAGTGGTTACATCATTACCCAATGCATTGGAGCGCTATCAGGGCGCACACTTAATTTTTTTTTATCATGTGAGCCACATATATAATCATAAATAATTTCATAAACAACCCATATAGCATAAAAGAAATGGGTTTCATTTCATAATCATAACGTTTTAAAAACTGCTTTAAAGACATGATCTTTACGTCACTTTAAACCCAAGGAAGGGGAGAGTGGGTCTCATGTATGTAAATCCCAGACTTTAAAACAAAACATTTTGGTATATATGTGAATACCCCTTTAGAAAAAAGATATTTAAGTATTAACTTAATAAAATAAAAGAACTTTAGAAAAAGAGAGAGACATTTTGAGACGGAAATTCTGCAGCATAACGGCTATGTTTCGGGGTTTTAGAAAACATTGAAAAGAGAGGGGACATGGGTCAAACACTCATAAATGACCCATAAAATAGTAGAGGGACAGAATATAAAGGATTTTAGAACATGGTAATGAAATTTTAAAGATATATAATATGAAATGAAGAACATGAAAGGAAGAAAAAAATAAGATTTCTCTTATGAAAATTCAGCAGCCCAACGGCGTCACTTAAACTTCAAAAAAAATGAATTGACGAGATCAAATAGGGTCTCTCATAATATGAACATAAAAGATGAGTATGATAGATATAGATATCATACCACAACATAATACAAAATTAACTTGAAATACTTTACATGAAAGTAGATCTTTGAAAAATGAGAAAGGCGAACGAATCCCTTAAAAATTCGGCAGCCTAACAGCGTCACTTAAACTTCAACCAAAAATGAATTGACAAGATCAAAATAGGGTCTCTCATCATATTAACATAAGGGTTCATTATTATATATATAGAGATCATACCCCAACATAATAAAAAGTATCTTTAAAGACTTGACATGAAAATAGATCTTGAAAACGATAAGGGTGAAAGAATACCTTAAAAATTCGGCAGCCTAACGGCGCCACTTAAAACATCAAAATACTGAATTGAAGAGATCAAATGGAGTATCTCATAATATAATCATAAAAGATCATTATGATAGATATAGATATCATACCCCAACATAATAAAAAGTAACTTGAAAGACTTGACAAGAAAATAGAACTTGAAAATGAGAAGGGTGAAAGAATCCGTTACAAAAATTTCGGCAGCCTAACGGCGCCGCTTAAATTTTCATAAAATGAAATGATGAGAGTAAGAGGGGGTATCTCATCATATGAACATAAAAAGTACAGTATAATGAATATAAAAGAACATACTAAAACATAAGAACATGGATCATAAAAGAAATGACATAAAAGATATCACTTGAAAAGAAAGAGAGGGGTCGGATCCCTTACCTTAAAACGTAACTCTTAAAACTCAAAGGTTGGGATCTTGAGGGCTTGAGGGCCCCTTGGGAGGACTCCTTGGGAAGTAATGAGACCATATCTTCGTTGGGGAAGAGTTTTAAATGAAAACTAAAGGAGGAAAGGGTGGGTATTTATAGGGAAAGTGAGGGGACAAGGCATTAATGGCCAAGGGACACCTCACAAGTGGTTTTCTCAAAACCATGTGCTCTCCCATGATATTTCCCATGGAGTTAGCCACATGGGGCCCCCCATACAATAATTCATCACCTTCTGTCGGCCAACACATAAAATATCTCATGAAATCATCATGACACAGTTATGATGTCATTAAACATACCGAAACCCTAAAACTGTATTTTTACTATTCACTGAAAATTCAACTTTCTCAGAAAAATCCCAAAATTTCACCTTAACAAAATATCAATGATATGATTTAGAAAAGGAACTCCATTTTATAAAAATAATTTTCTAAATTTTTTTAATTTATTTTTTCAATAAATACATTATTCACCGAAAATTGATTTTTTTCAGAAAAAATCCCCAAAATTTACCATAACATAATATCGATGCTCTGTGTTCAAAAATGAAAGCCATTTTATAAAAATAATTTTCTAAATATTTTTAATTTAATTTTTAATTAAAAAACACTATTCACCCGAAAAAACTAATACTTGAATAATAATTTATGAAACAGTTATTTAACCATTTTATTGAATCACATTAATTAATCAAGGTGCCTAGATTATATTAATACTTTCTATAAGTGAGATTACTAATCCATTTGAACACATTACTAATCCAAATCATAAAATCACTATTCATAATTTACTATTCATCAAAAATCAAGTTGATCTTATTAGACTCTAAATTTCGTACGGAACATAATTGTAGAAGACCATTTTTTGAAAATCATTACACATTTTTAATTATTTAAGGGTTACCTAAAAATTTTAAAATACCCTTTTTCTAAAATTCATCAAAAATATGCATACTATATTTATCCGGACACTTAAAAATTCATAAACTTCATCATAAGAAGAAGTCCCAATTTGTATTTAAAACAAAGGATTACACAAGGCAGTTATGGTCTCCTTACATAGCCCCTTATCACACCAGCATAGGACCTAAGTGTAAGGTGTGCTAAGGTGAGAGAATCCAAGGGAAGCTCGGCCAACATTGCACGAGTAGTAATTTCTATCAGTTTGAGCTTCTCACGAGGGTGATTCCATTCTATCTTCACACGATGAAGTTCGGCTTGGGTTTGGTCCAGAGTAAAGCAAGTGATGCTACCTCCTTCCCAGGTTCTGTTATATGGGATTCGACTGGTCCAAAACTACTGGGTGAGGCCATCGAATCTTATTTCTATAATAATTAACCAAGATTACTTGTATTTAGAGAAAATAATCAAAACGTTTAGTTTCCACCGGTCATATTGACCAATGTTCATATAACAGTCAAAACCCAACGGTCTCATTTTAATTATACTCATGTTATCAAATGAAACATTTTTGTTGAGTATAAAAATAAAATAAAATAACACATAAAATTAGGAAACAAGATTTATTCAAAATTTTGGGTCATTACAGTCTTCCCTCCTTAAGAAATTTCATCCTCGCAATTTTTAAAAAAATTGGGTTTTAAAATTTCATTGAAAGTCTCACATCAGAAAAGGAGTCAGTAAAACTATTACTTTAAAAGAAAGAAAGGGAAGTACAATGGTCACCCGAGTTAACCCACACTATGATTCCATGTAGGAAAACATGGACATGGAGGTGAAAACAAAGGGTCAAATTCTGAGGGAGAGTGATAGAAAACATGATTAAGAGAAAGTTAACCATAAGAAAATCCCAAACTTATGATGTGTGTAAACGGTCTTTGATTACCTAGTTGGAAACATAAACAAACAACGTTTTTGTTTTACGTTCCTTTTCATAATTTTGAAGAATTCATTTACTACATAGAACAAAAACATAAGAAAATATACTTACCTTCATGTAGAGTTTAATCCTTTAATAAGTTTCTTCCAAAACTAATATTTTCTCCAAACGATGAGAATTCAAAACTACTTGTTCTCATCAAAACACAAGAATCGTCTTCTAGAGAATCACATAATCCACAAAAGATTAACTATCTATTTCTTCTATCTTTAAACATTATCCCAAAAACAGAAAGGGTAAGGTAAAACAACTCTTCAAAAAGAAAGAATCCCATAAGAGTGGAAACTTATTTAAATCTTGAAAATTCCATGGTACTACCAAAAGTTTATCATAGACCATTCCATAAATAACGGTCCTTACAATTCCTCAAAATAAACCAAACTAAGATTGAAACCCAAATACAAGAAGGATTTGATAACATAGTCTTCCAAAATAAACTTCATTGTTCATCTCCAAACAACATCAACCACTCCTAACATTTTATAACAAAAGTATCTAACCTAAACATATTTTACCCAAGATGGGTTAATCATTCCCATAAGTGACCTAAGTTACTATAAGTCCACCTTAAATTCATCTATTGTTCAAAATATAATTCAAACATACTCCTCAATGAAAATATCGTAGTAATCTATTTACCTCGATCATATAGGGTCCCCAAAATAGTGAACGTATTCCAAAATAATAATCATATTTTAATCCCCTAATCATCTCTATCATATTAATATGGAATTCATCGCATTTCCTATCACATTGGTTGTTGGGACATGTTCTTCCATTTCCCGCCATTAACTAAGAAGAGAAAGTATAATTAGGGGCTTAAATACTTAGCCAATAATCATGAAAAGGAACTTTAAGCATATAAAGATAACTTGTAGAAGAAAAGTATACCCTAACTTGTGATCCCCTAGGTTCCCATCTAGGTTATCCATGATCATATATTCTTATGTGAATCTTTATTTTATTTTATCTTTGTTCCTTTAACAATTGTTCATACTAAGCTTATGAATTTACCAAATCATGTCCCCCGAGAGTGTCGTAACCAAGAGTGCATCAAGGCCTATTGTGGTGTACCAGTTCCCATTTAAGTCTAGCTCAAAGCGGTGTTTTCGGGTTTTACCCCTATGTACATATGTTCCAGATCCACCTCTACCTGCTCGTATCCAGATAGGGATGTATTTTCTTGGCAACCCATTACTTAATACTCACCAAAATACTAGGAATATTTTCTATATATAAACTTTTCTATAGGATTCTTCCTAAAGTTTTCATATCCTAATTTCCACAAATAACTAAACCATCCTTTGATACCAACTATAGCATCCTTCCATTTTATCACAAAAAACATTCATTACATTTTACAAAACCGAGGATCTTTAAGGTTTAGTGTCTTGGAAACCAGGAACTTAAAACATGAAAACATAAAACATTATTCTTAAACACTTGAAATGATTATCCTCATGTTCATCCTAGGTTCATTACTTCATCTCATAACCTGGGGACATACATCAAAAGAAAGGGCGAGTAGAAGGCCCAGTAAGGGAAACAAGAGAAACATTTTACATGTGAACATGAGATACTTTAATAAGGTCATGAAAATAACTTTAAGGCATGAGAAAGAAATCATGAGATATATCTTAATAAAAATAAAATTTTTCATAACCTGAAGATGTGGCTACAACATTTAATATAGACAATCTTGAACATATCACCAAGGTCCATCCCTAAGGTGTCATTTGAAAATTACCAAGGTTATTCACCAAGATATCGTGAAAATTGTAATCTCTAGTGGTTACATCATTACCAAATGCATTGGAGCGCTATCCGGGATCACCCTTAAATTTTCCTTTATTATCATGTGATCCACATATATCATCATAAATCATTTCATAAACAACCCATATAGCATAAAAGAAATGGGTTTCATTTCATAATCATAACGTTTTTAAAACTTCTTTAAAGACATGATCTTTACGTCACTTTAAACCCACGGAAGGGGAGAGCGGGTCTCATGTATGTAAATCCCAGAATTTAAAATAAAAAATTTTGGTATATATGTGAATAAACCTTTAGAAGAAATATCTTTAAGTATTCACTTAATAAAATAAAATAACTTTAGAAAAAGAGAGAGACATTTTGAGACGGAAATTCTGCAGCATAACGGCTATGTTTCGGGGTTTTAGAAAACATTGAAAAGAGAGGGGACATGGGTCAAACACTCATAAATGACCCATAAAACAGTAGAGGGACAGAATATAAACGATTTTAGAACATGGTAATGAAATTTTAAAGATATACCATATGAAATGAAGAACATGAAAGGAAGACAAAAATAAGATTTCTCTTATGAAAATTCGGCAGCCCAACGGCGTCACTTAAACTTCAACAAAAATGAATTGACGAGATCAAATCGGGTCTCTCATCATATGAACATAAAAGATACGTATGATAGATATAGATATCATAACCCAACATTATACAAAAGGAACTTTAAATACTTGACATGAAAGTAGATCTTTGAAAAATTAGAAAGGCGAACGAATCCCTTAAAAATTCGGCAGCCTAACGGCGTCACTTAAACTTCAACCAAAAATGAATTGACAAGATCAAAATAGGGTCTCTCATCATATGAACATAAGGGTTCAGTATTATAGATATAGAGATCATAAACCAACATAATAAAATGGAACTTGAAATACTTGACATGAAAATAGATCCTGGAAATGGGAAGGGTGAAAGAATCCCTTAAAAATTCAGTAGCCTAACGGCACCACTTAAAACATCAAAACACTGAATTGAAGAGATAAAATGGGGTATATCATAATATGATCATAAAAGATCAGTATGATAGATATAGAGATAATACCCCAACATAATAAAAAGGAACTTTAAAGACTTGACAATAAAATAGAACCTGAAAATGAGAAGGGTGAAAGAATCTGTTACAAATATTTCGGCAGCCTAACAGCGCCACTTAAACATTCATAAAATGAAATGATGAGAGTAAGAGGGGTTATCTCATCATATGAAGATAAAAAGGACAGTATAATTAATATAAAAGAACATCCTCCAACATAATAACATGGAGCATAAAAGAAATGACTTAAAAGAGATCACTTGAAAAGAAAGAGAGGGGTCGGATCCCTTACCTTAAAACGTAACTCTTAAAACTCAAAGGTTGGGACCTTGAAAGATTGAGGGCATCTTGGGAGGACTCTTTGAGAGGTAATGAGACCAGAGCTTCGTTGGGGAAGAGTTGGGAGTGAAAACTAAAGGAGGAAAGGGTGGTTATTTATAGGGAAAGTGAGGGGACAAGGCATTAATGGCCAAGGGACACCTTACAAGTGGTTTTCTCAAAACCATGTGCTCTCCCATTATATTTCCCATGGAGCTAAGCCAAATGGGTCCCCCCATACAATAATTCATCACCTTTGGTCAGCCAACCCATAAAACATCTCATGAAATCATCATGACACAATTATGATGTCATTAAACATACTGAAACCCTAAAATAGTATTTTTCCTATTCACTGAAAATTCAACTTTCTCGGAAAAATCCCAAAATTTCACCTTAACCAAATACAAATGCTATGATTTCAAAAATGAACTCCATTTTATAAAAATAATTTTCTTAATATTTTTAATTTATTTTTTAAATAAATACACTATTCACCGAAAATTCATTTTTTTTCAGAAAAATCCCCAAAATTTACCTTAACATAATATCGATGCTCTAAGTTCAAAAATGAAATCTATTTTATAAAAATAATTTTCTAAATATTTTTAATTTAATTTTTAATTAAAAAACACTATTCACCCGAAAAAAACTAATACTTGAATAATAATTTATGAAATCGTTATTTAACGATTTTATTGAATCACATTACTTAATCAAGGTGCCTAGATTATATTAATACTTTCATTAAGTGAGATTACTAATCCATTTGGAAACATTACTAATCCTAATCATAAAATCACTATTCATAAATTATTATTCATCAAAAATCAAGTTGATCTTATTAGACTCTAAATTTCGTACGAAACATAATTGTAGAAGACCATTTTTTGAAAATCATTACACATTTTTAATTATTTATGGTTTACCTAAACATTTTGAAAATATCCTTTTTCTAAAATTCATCAAAAATATGCATACTATATTTATCCGGCCACTTGAAAATTCATAAACTTCATCATAAGAATAAATCCCAATTTTTATTTAAAACAAAGGATTACACAAGGAAGTTACGGTCTCCTTACATAGCCCCTTATCACACCAGCATAGGACCTAAGTGTAAGGTGTGATAAGGTGATAGAATCTAAGGGAGGCTCGACCAACATTACACGAGTAGTAATTTCTATCAGTTTGAACTTCTCGTGAAGGCGATTCCATTCTAGCTTCCCACGATGAAGTTCGGCTTGGGTTTGGTCCAGAGCAAAGCCCAGTGGTGTTACCTCCTTCCCAAGTTCTGTTATATGGGATTCGATTGGTCCAAGACTACTGGGTGAGGCCATCGAATCTTCTTTCTATAATAATTAACCAAGATTACTTGTATTTAGAGACAATAATCAAAACGTTTAGTTTTCAGCGGTCATATTGACCAATTTTCATATAAAAGTCAAAACCCAATGGTCTCATTTTAATTATACTCATGTTATCAAATGAAACATTTTTGTTGAGTATAAAAATAAAATAAAATAACACATAAAATTAGGAAATAAGATTTATTCAAAATTTCAGGTCATTACAGTCACAGTGGGGGGATCATCTTTTTGTTGGCCATGGTACTGAATTGATTTTCACCAGACATGGTTCTTAAGGTCTTCACAAAGGGGCTTCCCAAAGCATAACCTTTTGACATTGGCATGATCTTTGGGTCACATGCACACATTTTGGTGAAAACAGGTACCTTGAAGAGAAGCGATGAATGACATGGCCTCTCAGTGTGATACATATGACATCCCACTTAGTCACTATCAAAGCTAGGTTGAGACAACTCACTTTTGAATATGGGCCATTATCTATGAGAGGAATGAGATCCTTCATTGATCCTTGAAAGAAACAATCAAGGGTATGATCTCAATCTCTATTGTCTCCCTCTATGAAGGGGTCAGGATCATGCATCGATCACTCATAGGAAAGAAAAACAAAATGCTATCAGTCCCATCTGGTCTAACTATAAACCCACTAGACCATCTCAAAAGGAAAACCTCATCAATATGGTCTCAGCGTCATAAATGGTTCATCAGATGTACATACAGTTTGAATGTTATGGGATTTCTAGTGAAAAGTGGCCAATAGGGTTTGGGTCTAGGTTGGGCTGATAAGACCGAACAAACCTGACCTAGTCCAGGGTCTATCGGCCCCACCCACTTGGTTGACTAAGACAACTAGGCCTAGATCCTTCTTTTTACTCGACCTGCAGTCTTCGCCCGACACACTCGAACACGGGCCGGTTTCGTACACCCAGATGTTGCAGTAGATACATCCCTGCCAGGTCAACGTGGTCGGTCATAAAGTCCAAATCTCTTCCCGCATTCGGTCTGTAGGTCCACATGCCATCTGGTCTGACAAGGTTCCCTACCACATCACATGTCTTCACCGCCGCTACATGACCTGGCTGCAGCTTCCCATTGCAGCCTGCAGACCTACACATGCCCCTCCACTGACAGTCGTCCAGCCGATGGTCGCCTGCCACTAGTTGGATGTGTCACCTCGTACCACTATTGGTTCCACCGCGCACTACCGCCAACGCCACCACCCTTACCTTGCTACTCCATTTTTTATACGAAGTTGATATTGCGATCCTCATGTCTCAACCTTCATTATAGTGGGACCAAATGCATGCCACAATCCATCCCTGTGAAAAGTTGTTTGTGTGATGATATTTTCTCCACCACCTCAATCCATTCGATATTTTCATTGTCTCACCTCCATCATGTCATTTCTATCCCATATCTTCAACATTTGATCATTGTGTTCCATGAATCGGAAGCGCAATGATCAATTGATTGTTAATTGTTGAGTTGCGGTCCAAATGAAGAATGCCCATGAAGAACGAAGAATAGAGGGAGAAAAGCATGAACCAACAAATAATAATGAACCTCAATCAATGTTCACATTGATCAAGGTTCGTTATAATTATAATGTTTAATGAAAACCAACAATAAAGTATAATCAAAATTAGATAAACAATCCCCAATAAATCTCATAAGGTTATACCCAACCCATAATACACATGACCTGTGGATTAATCTGTTGGTCGATTAATCCATGTTTTTCATATGGATAATTAACAGGGAAAGAAATCATATTAAAACTCCCACCCTACCTAGTGTTTGGATCATTTGAAGAAAAGGATTCATCGTTGATGGCGATCAGTCTATGAGTGATCTCGATCCGTTGTCTCATCATCATCCATCATTCTCCAAAGAGAGGATTTCTCTAAGGCTATTCTCTAATGCTCCTTGTATAATTCTATAGGATCATTCACCCCATCTTGTGTACCTACCAATGGTTGGAAAATAAAAATGTGACTCTATGTTAAATGGATTTTAGAATTAAATGTTTTTTAGTGTTAAACACATTTCAGCATCATCGTGTCACTGAGTCGCTATATCACAACACTACTGTGTTATGGTGAAATGTTTAAAATAAAAAAATCCTTTCATATTATTTTATTCTTTAAACATCCAAAAAAATAACATTTGCGGTTAACCCATGCTAATGGATGATAGGTTTTACCTATGGAAAACACCACATTACAAACTCAACGATGGTCTCAGATTTACAATCTGAGTTACTGTTTATGGGTAAATAGGATTTTAAAATTAAATATTTTTTTTAATAATTTTTTTTCAGTTATATCATTTTTAGGTTTTTCCACAGACGAGATGCACTATCTAGAGTTAATTCACACCTAGGGTAAAGCCACATCTCTAAGCTACACGGTGACCTAGAATTTTTGATCTGGGCATCCGTCTAGAAGATAATCCACTTTTTTAGGAAAACAGATCACACATGATATTTAAAAACTTAACATTTTTTGAAAAACTGTTTCGGGCACACCGAGCCACAGAATCGCATACTGTCCTAACACCTGGTCTTGTAATTTTTCAAATAATTTTCTAAAAATAGAATCAAGAAAATTTATTCCATTACATTATCTCTACTCACATCCTTGAAAAGCCAAACAAGGTCAACCCCAATAAAATGTGAGAGTACATAGCATGAATCTGAGCATCCTGATTCCATGTTCTCTTCTTAAGATCCTCATGCTGCATGTATACACAGACCAAGGTAAATGATAATCCATAAAGGATCATCGATATTTAATAGGTACTCAACCCAAGTCACTCCAATTTTGAGGTCCATCTTTCCCTATATTATGACATGTAAATGGTTATACATGAATCTCCTTAGTTTTCATATATGGAAGATTTTGTGTGCCCAGTACTACAGCGAGGTAGATCCAAGAGGTAAAGTAACTCTCCAACTATACGCAATACTCGAAAGAGGGATCATTTACCTCGGAGATAACTTGCTTCCCTAGAAAAATATTAATAATCCTCATTAGGGTGATATCTAAAGGAAGAAATTTTCTCCATCCTCAAACTCTAAAGGTCTCCGCTATCTATAAAAATAATCATTGGATGGCTCTGTACATTCTTCATCTTCTCCTAGATGATCTGCAAATTCCCTAAAATCTCGTCATAGAATCCCTTCCACAAATGGTATGTAAAGAGAGAATCACGATATAAAACAATCATTGATGAAACTTTATTGATTCGAACTATCTCCTGCATATAAAGGAATCCCATGCTCTCTACTAAACTATGCTCCTGGGTAGTTAGGAAGTTGTCTGAATCGATGAGTCAGTCAACAATTACCCAGAAGGAATCGAGTCTCTTGTACATATGTGGTAAATCCATCACGAAGTCCAACTATATTCCTTCCCATTTCATTCTTAGTACCCCCAATAAAGACAAGGAGAAACCCCTACCAAGCATAAGGGTCTTGACACAGTGACGTGACAAACAGTGAAACTGATTCAAACAAGCGTTCATCTTTTATCTCAATAAGTAAGCACAGCTTCAACCTATTCGGTCATACCCAGTGTCCACCTTGATACCCCCATGCATATCCTTTCCCATCTCTCCACTCTAGGCATCCACTCCTACAACCGTGAATCCCATGAAAAAATGAATTTCTCCCCACCTTTTGAGTATCAATCAGGAGTATTCCCTATGGACAACTGAGCGCTTAAAGACTCACAGTCGGTATCATCGATATGTGTCTCCCTGACTCATTTTAAAAGTGGAGGTGTAACAACCAACAACTAGAGATCATCTTCTCAATCTCTATCCATGAAGGATAACTACCATGGGGCCAACCACTCTGATGCCTCATTCAGTAACTGCTTTCTAGATTCTTGCTGAGAGCCTATGCTTCTATGTTCCTCTTCCTATGAGTATAGACAAACTCTAAGACAATGTCTTGGAGGAACTCTAGGAATTTACTCTATCTCAATACCCAGTCCTTATATGATAAGACATAATTGAAAATATTTTCTTTGATGTAGATTATGAATCACTCACCCATCAGGTAGTATCATTGCATATTCAATGGGAAGACTACTACTACAAACTCAAGATAATGGATCACATAGTTATGCTCATGATGTCTGAACTGGCATGAACCATAGGCAATCACCACTTTCCTATGCATCATGAAATATCCAATTACAATCATTGATTTTACATAGAAAATTACATACTCAAAACCCTCCTCTGGAAAACACAATATTGGAGCATTTTTTAAAGTCTTCCTCAACCTTAGATGGATCCATGACTGACACTTCAAGAGATTCTCTTTAAATATGGTTCTCTCGGAGTGTGTCCAGGACCATTATTAAGTGTCTTGTATTCTCCTCCTTAGACATTGAGTATACTAACATGTCAAATATAAAGATCACATGGGGATGCCAATGGTGAAACACTAGGTCTTACTAAGCCCTTCCTCTACAAGTCCCCTATATGCATTGACACCTCATGAAGCTCTTCAGAAGCCATTCGATATAACAGAATTATTAATGGAGTGACCCCGAGGGGTATAGAAATATAGAAGTCTAACTCTCAATGTATAGGTAAACAAGGAATATCTTTAAGGATTACGTCCTTAAAATCAACCACCATTTCAAGACACTTGAGGACTCATTACATCATCTACACTGAGGGGCAGGCTAGCCAAATGAATATAAATCGGTTGGACCCTCCTCTGCCTGAGTCCAATAAGAGCTATAAGTATTTCCCCCTTGCTGATAGAGGGATATATAGTTCCATCACTGTGAAATAACTGCACCCTTTTCCCTAAAATAATCAATCTGAGCATGAACCATGGATTTAGTCCATACTGAGAATGATATCGTAAGGCATCAACACCACTACAAAAATATCCAAACTAAAACTCTCACCTTTAAGAGTCAGGTAAAATAGTTGGAATTAGTGTGATATTATCAAGTCTCTTATAGTATGTGTATCTACATGTAAGGGTCGAGTCCACAGTTTAATTAGAATCTCTAAGTATCAAACAAGAAAAGTGGAAGGAAAGAAAATCACTAGTACAAGTGTCTATCAATATTGCAGCTAAAGTAGAAAGACATAGATAGTACCTTGAATCATTCTTAGAGTCCTAGGGTCATATGCCTAAATATCCTGAAACTATCCCCTCCACTATACTCTATCTCCTTGACTCCAGTATGGACCACCTGGAGGTGGTGGTGGAAACACTTCAAAATGTCAGCCACCTCCTACAACTTCCCCATCTCTCATTCCACGTTTGTCATCTAACGGATCTATTTGATCTTGTCGCTACCTCTTCCTTAATGGTTCATCAATTTCCTCTTAGAATGTATCATGAATGGTTGACAATATCGTGTGAGATTCCCTCTTTTATAAAAATTCCTGCAAACCCTTTCCTTTTAGGAACTAGAACACCCCCTAGAACTTCAAATGAAACCTCTGGTTCTGTGGCTTGCATCGTGCACCTATTATCGGTATGTCATGTTGACCCTGCATCACAAGATATCACCACCTCGGAAGCATGTGAAACAAGTCCAAATCCTGTACATCATCATCTAATACCAAAATTACCATCCACAAATTAGTCTAGAAAGTTGCATCCACCTGAACCACTAGAGGCAGGTCTGCTAACTAATCATCTGAAAAAGTCATCACCTGCTTACCATCCTTAAGAAAAACTACGATGTGACGGGATCCCATTAGGGAGGCCTCATCGAGCATTAGGATGAACTACCAATCATACTATGAAAACCTTGATAGTTGGCTTTTTGTACACATCTGGAGGAAAAACAAGATGTATCACGGTTAAAGGAGCGTACATGGTGAGCTAACTGAAGAAGGACATGAAAAACACCACCCATTCATATATGATGCATGTACCTTTTTTCTCCCTAAAACTAGTACTTTCATGTATAGAGTTATAAATTAGGTGTCCAAAGTCCTATTGTATGGATATGTTGTCCACTAAACCAATAATAGAGCCCCTGGCTTGAAAGAAGAACTCAAAATACAAAACACTATTTCCCCAAACCAATCTCACAAACTCCTAGTCCTTAGGTAGAACCAACCTACTTTTATACCAATTTTTCGAAATCTATCCTCTAAGGCCCAGGTTGTGACTACCCCAATCTCGCCTCTGATAGTCCAGGGGTTGGAAACTAGCACCATGTAGGAATATCCCACAAATATGAATAATTTTTTTAAGAACATGTACACATGAACACAACTGAAAGCCTAATATGTTGAAATGTAAAAAAACCCTAAGTAATGAAAATGAATGCATAGCACTACAACCCAACAATAGAGTACGACAAAATGTAAATCTGTAAAGTAAAACTGGTCTAGAATACATACCCTTGAAAAATAAAGAGTCTGTAACACAAGTACTGAAGATCATCCACAGAAAAACCCACTTGATTTAATTGCAAGGTATGACATTAGAATGATGTCTATAAGACATCAGAACACACCTCGGTCTATCTAATCACACTAGGCCCCACCTGGTCCCGATCTACCAGGAACACCATCGAAGAGTCGACCGTCTGCAAAAGACACGACACATGTAGGTAAAGCCCGTGTAATGGTGAGTTAAAAAATACTTAGTAGAGCACCCTAAAACACAAAGTGAAAGTCCACATAGGAAACAATACTAAGAATCTATAGTCAGTACAACATAGTTAATGTCAACAACACATATAACAAGAACATCCAAGTATACTCATAAAGAATTTTGAGACTCAAGGTCTCATCCACTACCATCCATATGGTTCCTCTTGTATAATGCTTGATTCTATGATATCTCACTCCTCAAGATATCTGATTGTAAGAATGTTGAACATGTCTACCAAAATAATCAGAGAGAATATCTTTCCTTGATACATCACGATGTTCCTGGAGACATCCGATCTTGCTAAGATAAAGAGTCTTGATATCACTGCAAATCTTTGGTCCTTTGATTCTTCATAGGGTACACTCATTCTAGGAGAACTCAATCATCGAGATATGAATTTATTGGTGACCCTCGCAAAGAGGTCCTACTAATTTGGGCCCTACACAAATAGAACACGCTGAGAACTACCCAAAGAACCCCAGTTAAGTCAATTCATGAAGGAAATAATTTTATCTCGATTCACTGATAGGGGTCATGTGCCCAGGGCTCACTGGGGGGGACATCCTGGACCTACTGGAAACATCATCCTAGATAGCGTACATGTTACCATGTAAATATTGGTCACACATATTCCACAAACCCTATCTAAGGTACCAGAAAGAGAAGTGAGGATAGACTAGGCCTCTCATTGTGATACATGCTCTAGTATGATGAGTCATTGTCAATGCCGAGATGAGACAACTCACTTATGAATATGGGTTATTATCTATGATAGGAATAGGATCTCGCAATGATCCTTCGTAGAGAAGACCAACGGTACGATCTCAATATCTACAGTAGCCTTCTTTGATGGGATCGGGATCATGCATCTATCCCTCATAGAAAAGACAGATAGAATGCTACCAGTCCATTCTAGTCTAACTAAAAACCCACCAAGCCATTTCCAAATTACTACCCATTCACAAGGGTCCCAGCACTAGAATGCCTCATCAAATGGACTTATGGTTATAATGTTATGGGGGTTTTAGTGAAAATGGGCTGGTGAGGTCTAGGTCTAGGCTGACCTGGTCGAACTGACCCCACCTGACCCAGGCCGGGGTCCATCGACCAAACCCACTGGGTCCTAACCGACCATGTCTAGGGTTTTCCAACCTACCGGATCAACCTAGACTACTTGAACATTGGTCGGTTCACTCTTCCAAGATGTGGTGGTTACCATGTCCCCGCCAAGTTAACACAGCTGACCATCGAGTTGGCCATTCCTCCCACACGAGTCCATGGGACTACATGCCAGCCAATCCTATGTGGAACCCTATCGCATTGCTATTATGAACTTCCATGTCCCTCCTTGGTTACAAATTACAATCGATGGTCTTCGAGCCGGTGGCTGCCTGTTGTCCGGTCGTCGCGTCATCACATGCGACCATCAGGGTCGCCACGCACCCCCACCGGCATAGCCGTGTACCACCGTCCGTGGATTCCCTTCTACAAGTTGGAACTATCTCCCTAATACTCAGTTTTTTAAGATGGATCCACCATTGTGATCCTCGGGTCGCAACCTTCCTTGTTTTGGGCTCGTATCCATGCCACGATCCATCCCAATGAAAATTCGTTTGAGCAGTGATATCTTATGTACTTCCTTGGTCCATTTTCCACCATCATCGTCACACATACTTTTTTTCATGTTCATCATAGATGTAATATATCAGATCGTTGAACCATGAATTTGGAGCTCAATGATTGACTGATCACGAATTTTCAAGTTGCATGCCAAATAAATAATGCCTGCAATAAATGAATAATGGAGGGAGAACAACATGAACCAAAAAAAAGGAACATAACTCAAATTATGTTCGCTTCGATTAGGGTACATTAAAGTTAGAATGGTTAACAAAAACTCACAAAAAAGGATAATCAATATCATATAAACAATCCCCAACAAACCCCGAAAGGTAAAACCCAACCTGCAATACACACGACCCGTGGATTAACTTTTTGGTCTATTAATCCACATTTATCATAGTGATAAATAAAAGAAAAAGAAAATAGTTTAAAACTCACACCCTACAGGGTGGTTAGATCAGTCTAAGAAAAGGATTCGTCATTTATGGTGATCCGTCGATGAGTGATCTCGATCTGTCATCTCGTCATCGTCTATCGTTGACCAACAAAAGGATTTCACAAAGGCTCTTCTCCAGTGATTTCATGGAAATTCTCTAAGATCATTCACCCAATTAGGTGTCCCTACCAATAGTTAGTGAAGGAAAACATGATTCATCATTAAACGTTTTTCAACATTAAACACATTTCAGTGTTTAATATGTTTCATCATTTAACATGTTTCAACGTTGTTTCATCACTAAGTCATTGTATCACATTTTTGTTGTGTTATGTTGAAACATTAAGAATAAAATAATTCTTTCAATTTATTTTATTCTTAAAAAGTCCAAAAATTAACTTTTTCAGTTGTCCCGTGCTGGTTGATGTTAGGTTTCACCTAAGGAAAATGCCTCATTACTTACTCAACAGTGGTCTCTGATTACAAATCTAAGTTACTATTTATGAGTTATTAGGATTTTGAAATAAAATAATTTTATATAATTATTTTATTTATGGATACGTCCTTTTCAGGTTTTTCCATAGAAGACATGTGATGACTAGAGTTAAGTCGGGCCTAGGGTAAAGACACTACTTTTAACTCAACGATGCCCTCAGATTTATGATCTAGGAACATGTTTAGACATTATGCCACTTTTTTAGGAAACCCACTCACGTTATATTTAAAAAAAATACATTTTTCCAAGGATCATTCCATGAATATTGGGCCTTGGAATAACACGTCATCTCAACACTTAGTCTAGTTAATTTCCCAATATTTTTCTAAAAATATAATTGGAAAATTCTGAGTTGTTACAACCCACATGATATCCTACTGAATATTTTGATCGAATGGTGGATTCACTCAAGGATAATATCTCACAAACAGATCACGTGGAACCCATGGAAGACATCTCATAGGCTTGTTTATATAAACTATCAAAAAATGAAATTATCAAGAAGTTAAGAAAGTCTATGTCCCAATAAAAAACTAAAAAAACAAAGATAATGATAAAAACCACAATACAAGAGACATAGATCCCAACATCCATGGTAACATTAGTATTTTTAGGTAAGATAAGGCTAGGAACTGACCATAACATACATCAGAAGTCCCAAAAATCTTATCTCCAAGCTATTGGATATCCCAAGACCATAAATATTTATGGAAATCCGCCTATGATACCAATTATAACATCTCAGCCTCATGGAATCCCTAGTTTCCTCAAAGAAATGTGGTTTCTCTTACTCAGTGCCCACCCACATGCCAGAGCGTATCATTAGACTAATGAAATCTACCATAGTCGATCACACATTTTTTCAATTATTCTTTGTACTCACTTCCACGTACTCCAAGAGACTTAATAGGATCTCACCCATCCTGATAACTGCTAAATCATAATCTAATTTAACTATGGTGTTTTAATATAGTGGAATCTCAAAAATAATTTTGAACCTTACTAACATGGTAAATAAAATATATAATTTTAAAACATTAACATTGTGGTGTGTTACATTCATACCCATTTTAGATCACAATGTCCCCATTATGGATACTACATCTCAACCCTAGTAGTTCCACTGAACATCATGATAGGTTCATCTTCTAATACCAATCATAATGAATCGACCCATGATACACTCTAAATTGAAACACAAAATAATTCACCAATTACTCAAATGGTGTTCTTTGTCATCATATACTAGTGAATAACATGCATGAATCAAAAAAACTAGAAGGAATGATTTCTCATAATCTAAAACAAGAAAAATAATATATAAAAATATACACACTAGAGTAATGAACAACTAGATGTGAAAACATTCTACAACCAAATAAGAGATAGTGATAGCATTACCACTAAAAAACAATGAAAAAATATAAAATTCTAAAATACTTGACCGAAAATCAAAAGGACAACCAAAATAATAAATTGATGCTTAATGTGATAAGTGGAAACTATCATACCATCTAGCCACTAGCTACTTATACATAGTATAAATGATTTCCATTTCTTTTCTAGTGAACCTTTTTTTACATAAATTGATAGTATGAGGTTTACACATTCTAAATGGTATATAAAGCGTGTGAGCTAACAGGATCAGTAGGATCCCAACCAGGTGTTTTATATCAAGTATATGTATAATAATCCCAATATTCATGATTTTTATAAAGATATTTCATGGTATGTGTTTTAATATTTTTATATAAAAATCATTATAAAAAAATTCCCATTTTCCATAGATCAAAACAAATATATGTTAATAGTTTGGAAAGACAATTTCCAAAAAAAATAAAATATCAAACATAGGTATATCTAAGCCAGAATAGTGAAATCAAAATTATAATTGGTAAAACTCTCCATGGATAAATTATGGTCATCATAGCTTCCTCAACCATATATCAATTATGACTATTTTGTACTACAAGTGCACAAAGTATATACATTAAGGTCTATGGAATAGTTGAAGACCCTATAAAGTGAACCATCTAACTTTAAAAATTATGTCATGGAGCTAAATAAATCTTGATCTTGGAATGGTAGAAGACCCTAGAAAGTTATCCCTCTTAAGAAATCAATGGTCTATAATTATTACTAAAACATATAACTATGTGCCTAAGGATTACATGTTTTGTAGTTAAAATTATTTCAAATGGTCATACACATGTCAAAATACTATTCCTAACACAAATTTTAAATCAAAATCATTCTTTAAAGACCATTTTTAAGTCCATTTCATAATTCACTGAAAAATACCATTCAATTTCAAATAAAGGGGAAACCATATTTAAGAAAACCCTTTAAACACAAATTATAAAAAATCATGACAGATATTATTAAAAAATACTTATAAAACCAGGTGAAATTATAGTTCATCCAACAAAGGATATAGATAGAATCACCTATATCAAACTCGGGTAACACACCACTCACAATGGGATCCACACACTAAAAAAATTAATAAATAGAGGCACTAAAAATTATTCTCATAATGTATAATAGATCTCTATAAATAATAGGATCATTTAAGAGGTCATAAAAACACATATCATTATATATCCATGCACTACAACATAACCCGCATAAGGGCTGCCCATGAGAAGATGATCAGATAATGGATATTGAAGGAATATAGGAGGAATAAACATATTATTGAAACAACCCATAAAATTATCCCCATATAAATTCCAAACACATAATTAATGAAGGAAACCATAAGACAAGGAATCTATTAACAAAGTAATATAAATAAACAATCATGAAGATAATGGTTCCAGATGGAGGATTCCAAAAGTGGAGAAACTACCAATACATTCCTAAAAGAGGCCTCATGTTTGGGGGATGTATAAAAATAAAAATGAACAAGGATTAAGTATTTTAGTGTATAAAAATAACTGGAAATGAAATATTCATTTCATGAATCTTATTTTCCAAGCATGAATCATTTTGATTTCATTTATGCTGAAAAAGGCATTACCTCGAGTAAATAATACTGATCAAATTATTCAAAACATAAATATTATTCATGTCTAATATTATTTTCATGTCAGGAACTGATTTAATGGATTATTCCATGAAATGTATTCATTTCATGATTCAAAAAACCATAGAGTGAATATTCCCTTATGTGAGGAGATTTCATGGGTTTGAAGGAAAATATTTGGGATTCATACCCTATTCCTCTTATATATAGTTAGAATTGACATCTATAACTCAAAAGGTGAATCCATTGATCTAGATGGAGAGGTGATAGTATAATTTTCATGAGTTTCAAATTATGTTTTTCAGTGCCGTCATCATAATAATTTCAAAGTAGGGTGTTTAGCTTAATGTGTTCTGTGACACCTCCAAAATGGGGCTTGATTTTGTTATGAAACATACAGAGGTGAAAATAACCTCTTGGTGTAGGGATCTGTGGCACTATGACATGAACTAAATTACCTATGATCCCGATTAGGTAGTAGAGGTATTCACCCTGATTATATTATAAAAATTCCTTATATGTGAGAATTATTTTGATTATTCTACCCATAATATTCTTAATTAAATATTTTCCCAAAATGATCTTAACTTCAGATAGAGGAGATGGATATAGTTCATCTGGAATTATGACATTAGGAAATTCTATAATTCAGTTATGTATAATTTGGAGTTAGTTTATCTTATAAAGAGATCTTGTTTTCTGTTGTTGAACAAGGTGTTAGGCCAGTTGTCCTCATTATAGTATTCCATAGTGGATGAGTATTGTGTAGCTCCCTTCTAATTAATGGTTGTTACTTCTCCACATATAATGGTTTTAGGGAGGTTCATCTTGGAGATACTGATAGTGAGACCTAGTGTGTTCAGATATACACTATACGTGCTTCTAATGGATTTTAAAAAGGTATGGAGAACATAATTATTTTCTAAGGAGATACTCAAGTATGAGTGATGATTTTATACAAGGTGTTGAGGTATTTTCAAATTCCAATATTAGAATTATTCCTAAGAGTAGTGAATATGTACTAAGACCGTTGGCATCAGTTATTTTTCCTATAAAAGAAGTGGTGTGTAGAAAAGTTTGTCTCTTGATGCCTCACTTATCATCATGTAATGTTCATCTACCAAGTTTCAAAAGGCTTAACTCAACCTATTGAGGTGCTGAAGTAGATGCGGGTTAATATATCTATTGACCTCTTAATGGGGATTCCCTGACCATCGAGAGGGAAATACTATTTCTAGGTTATCATAGACTGACTCTCCACACTAGCCCACTACTTATCCATCTAATAGTATAGTTCATTAGAGATCATGAAATGTATTACATTTAGAAGAAATTCATTATTCATGGAGTTTCCTTATTGATTGTTATAGTTTGTGATGATTTTTTCATGTCACAATTATAGGGAGGATGACAAGATAGATTTGGGACATCGTTGTGATTGATTACAACATTCCACCCCTAGACCGAAGATCATATTGGGAAAACCATTTATTTTTTGGATGAGATTGTTCATGTATTCATGTTGTACATTGGATATAGATAGGTAGATCATTTACCATTGGTGGAGTTTTTGTATTATAAAATTACCACTCCACCATCAATATGGAACTATTTGATTAAATTTATTGGAGAAAATACACGTCACCAGTATGATGGAAAGAAATTGTGGAGTTAATACTCATGGTCCCATATTTGGTGTGAGTGAAAATAGGAAAGGTTTAGATCAACTAGGAGGGGATGGGGATTGCCTAAATCCATTATATTTCATATGTGTACTAGTGATGGAGGGCTTTGGAGTTTAATGAGGGATACCATGTGTTCATTAATGGATCACCCTGGTGGGTTTGTGAATATTTTTTCAACATAATAAGCTATATATAATATTCTTTTTCCATTTCCAGATATAATGTAGGGTTCGTGAGGTGGAATACCACTTATCCCTACCACCATAGAGGGATGTGGAGCATGTTTTATTCTATGGGGTTCAGTTGATGAGGTATTTTTATGTCCCATAACATGATATGGGATGGGGTGAGAAATACATTTTTGATGAAGATATAATCATAGACTACCATGTATATATCAAGGATCAACTGGAGAAGATCTTTAGTGGGTGATCAATTCCCTTTTCATGTGTATGATTATTGTAACTAGATCATTATGAGAGCACCATAGAGTTGGAAAACTATATGGGAGACTAAAACCCTTAGATCTAGAAACCCAATCATCATGGGATTCTATGGTATGTGGAGCCTCGGTGTTGATATAATAAAAATATTAAATATATTAGGTCATGAATATGTATTTTTTCTAAATAATGTAAAAATACAAAACAAGTATTATATTTAAAATATGATATTTCACTTAAATCAAAAATGTGGTTTCTAGACTAGGTGTGATGTAATATTTATCATCGTGAGGTGTTTTGATAAAGAGTTTTTACATGAGGATAATGAATACATTGATAAATTAGACAATTTTTTCTAATTCTTGTGGCCTATTTTCAACTGATTTTAAACCTACTTATGGGAGATTTATAGTTATATTATTCATATCATTAGGGATTCAGATAGATAGTGGAGGAAGAATTTGGATAATGAAACTGGATCATGAATAAATTATCATACCTGATGATTTTTCCTTCATAAATGGAGTTCATGTATAACAACAGAGAAAATAAGCCAGAAATGTTCACTTTTAGTGACCTATCTAAACATGAGGTAGAAATTTTTATTATATTATTTTTATACTATATTTTTATATAATTAAAACATAAAATAATTTTCAAACAAATTAATTTTTCGGGTTTATTGTTTGATTAAATTTGATGTACTTTCCTTCTAGATATATGATGGGTTTGTTCCTAATTGTCCATTTAGTTTATCACATTCTTGAAAATAGATTTTGAATAATGAAAACTATGTAAAATATCCTTTATTCATGTTTATGTGTTTTGTATTTCACCCATTATTTGTTAAAAATTAATCATTGACATTTCCTATGTCCATAAGTTAAAAAAATACCATGTATATTACCATTATGCTATCAATCATTTTTAAAATTGATATTTACCACAAGTTTGGGATTGAGATCGATGACATTATTGTGGTGCATGGAAATGATATATTATTTTCATTAGAAAAATATTTTTCAATTCAAGGGACAAGTCATTTTGATGACATGATGTTATGGGGACAATTAATGAGTATATTTGTGATAGGAATCCAGCAACCATTAATGATTAGTTTTTTGTTAAGTCAAATATATGCTTTACAATTGTGATTTTTATTTGAGTTTAGGAAATAGACATGTTACTTGATGTATTTCAAGATTATATGATCCAATAGAAACATTACATACATGAAATTTAGTCATTTGAACACACACATTGTATCCCCCTTTATTTGGATGATAAAGACTATAGAAAATTAAATATCATGTGTCATGCGGCCATACCATGTGCCTTGTGACTTAGTGATACTATCATGACATGTATCCTAGTGAAACATAGTATTAGGAACATACATGTAAATGAGAATGAGAAGAGATCATGGGTGCATCTTTGTACATGGGAATACACATGGACAGAATAAGTTGACAAATCTTGGTACATGAGCATGACTAGAGTACATGGGTGAAGCTAATGTACACTAAAATAGTTTTTAGTATATAGGAAGACACAAGGTTATCAGTTCATGCCTTAAATACCCTATAAAAAATGTTTACATTTTTAAGTGATGGTTGAGTCCCCCATTCACTTCTGTGTAGACTAGTACTTATATGGTCAATCCACTTATTCCGTTCATATGAGGGTACATAAACGCATCACATATTCTAAATGGGATATGATGACCTAAAAAATATTATCCTCAGATATATTCTTGTAACAATTCATATATACTATTTTTTCATCCTCTTTAAATTATTCATTTCTATATAGGTTTAGGAATCTCTTGATGAAGATGTCGAGGAATTCAATTCCATTCTTAGTGTATTTTTCATTAAGGGTATGTGTCCCTTAAAGTCCCTGTGTGTGATCCTCTTTCCATGTACTAAAATATTATAATCTCTATCATGTACTTTCATTAAGGATAGGCATGACCTGGATGACCTCTTGGATGAGTGACATCATAGTTATTAGACTCACGGAGTGACTTCTCCCAGAGAAGTATTACCTTTGAGCCTTAGTCCAAATCCTACTTTAGATGTATGGTTATTATGAGTAATTAAGAAATGGTGTATATATATAATATATCAAGGTTTTTATTTTTGAATGTCTTATATTCGGATTGACATTCTATTTTGATTATCAGCTGACTAATTTCTTGATGATTTATGTTTAGTGATTTCAGAGTGTCCAAATGGGTATGTATATACTCACCATAATAAAGGTTTTTCCCTCACATGACATATATTATAATGTAAAAATACATTCCATTGGTTTCCTAAGTGTACGATGATCAGGTTAAGCATAGTTGATCTAGAAAAACTATTGTTTTTTAATAAGGTTTATTTGATAGTAGTCCTTTCATTACTAGCAGTTTGGAGTATTTAATGTTTTTTGTGGGAATTATTGCATTATAACTTCTTATACTTGTGTCATACAGTAATATTTGATATTTTATAATGCATGAATTTTGATTATTAGTTGTATTTTTTCTTTCAAATTTTCATTTTTGTGGATGTACATTTGTTCCTAAGAGCATGTACTATTAGTTGTGGCCTCCCATGCATGTGATATGAATACTCTGTGATTTTTTCTAGCCCTTACCCTGTTGGAGGTAGGATTGGGGTGTCACACATAGCATGATGTTATTTTTGTAGGACTCAGTGGGTTGGGCCATGAAACACACTATAAAAAACCATGTTCACCATATCTATTAGACATATTTTCAAATATATATGTAACTACTAAATATAAAATGATTCTTCATCATATCCCATAAATTATCCACATCAAAAAACATATATACACTTTATAATTTTTCTATATTTATAACTTGAGTAAATGGAATCATAAGATAGGGGTCATCTAATCTGATCAGTAAGGGTAAAAATAACTTATAATAATTGAATATCATTAGTTAGTATAATAATGTCATATGGGTATAATCATGATATATAAGAGTATTATAGAAAAAAATCAAATATAATAAATCATGGAATAATTATAGGAATATTAAAATATATGAATTATTCAAAAATTGATCATTCATATAATAACATTATAATGGGAATAATTATTAAATAGTAACATATTTCATGTTTGACATACACATCAGTATGTGGAATCATTAATTCCATGATCAGCATCATCAATTCCCACATGTATGAGAGACTAATATATACTCATGATGAATTATCTCTTGAGATATTATAATTGAACTGATGTATAATATGTTGATATAGGTCCTCATAGGTCATTCATCCATATTTACATGTGAGACTTAATAATAATTCACTTATCATTTCATAGTGTACCCATAAAAATAAATTGGAATTCATAGAACATTCAGACGAAAATGATTTACTTATTATATCTAAATAAACCAATGGAATGAAAATAAATTCTATATTTCTTTAAAATGAATTCATATATAGAAATAATTAATAGTTCCATAAAAATCATAACATGATAATACAATTTAAAATAACATCAGTTCAATTGAAATAAACTAATATTATTTGTATGTATCATTTAATAAAGGTAAAAAATCATATAACATTTAATTTCATAGATAATTGGTAAAAATATACACATAAATTCCCCTATATAATCGATGAAGGGAATATTAGAGGACACACTTCAACAAAATGAATCAAAATTAAGTTCTTCATAACTAAAATACATTTTATAAAAATTTATTAAGTAATTGGGGGATGGAAAATAAATAGAATAAGATTTATGAATTATTTTCCATATAGGTATTTGGAATAAAATTTGACATTATTATAAAATTGAGGATGTTATATGTCACATTCAATATGGTTGTTTAGTTTAATTGGAAAATTTCGAAAACATATACAATTAAAAAATTAAATTCAATTATAGGTCATTTAAATTAAATATATTTTATAAAAATAACATGAGTTGGAAGTTTTTTTTAATGAAGGAAACAAATTTTCATCATATTAAATATCATTTCTGAACACCCACATTCCAGAAATAGTGTAAAAATATATTTTTCAAAAGAGAGGTAAAATAGAGAGGTCACATGGGGTTTAACGTAAATATGTTTCCAATTTTAAATGAGAAAATTTGTGGGAAATAAAATAAGGAAAAGGAAGATAAGATAAAATCATTCCTTAAGATAATAATATTTATTCATTAAAATGATATAATGTGTGTGGGAATTAAATTATTCAATGTGGAAATTTTGAATAAAAATATTCATTTTCCCAAGTGAGACAAAATAAATTTACCAAAAATACTATTTTATGTTTCAATAAACTCATCATTGAATAATTTATTTTATGTAGAGTAATTATAACTCAATTAATGGACTTGAGTGAAAAACAACTCAACATTGTTATCATTTCAATCAAGATCAATTTAATAAATAACGTTTTCTCTTCAGATTGAATAAAAATGGTGAAAAAAATTAATTAGTTATTTTTTATGCAATGTTAATTATATAATGATTCACTATTATAAATATTTATCATGAAATTAAATTATATGTAACACCCTAACACTTGGTACAGAGATTTTTTTCATTATTTTATTACATTGTTATGATTAAAAGAAATAAAATCATGAAGGACTGATCCATTTAGTAGTCTTGGAAAAACAAGATACAAACATAAATTTTTTATAACATCTTGAAATGAAAAAAACATAGTGTCTCCTTAGAAATCACCTACATCACTTAGATTATACCTGGAGGTTAGTCATAATGTACAACTTCATATCTTGTGGGGAAATGAAACAATAGAAAGGGGTGAGCTCAGATGATCAGTAAGGATAAACACTATAGTGGAAGCTATCATAATAAACCATAAAATTTTAAAGAAATTTATAAAACTAAAAAATAATCCTTTAAATATAATATTCAGTAGAATATGGAAAGAATAAATAAAATAATTAAATTTAAACATTCCCATAGATATTCTACTAGTTGAATAATCACATGTAATATCGATAACTAATCTCACAATGAGGGAATGTATAATGTCAGTCATCATAATCATACCGTCACGGGATTGTTCCAAGACTATACATAAATGGGTAAAACCCTAAACTAGACTATCTCTTGATACCTAAAGATGTGTAGAGGGGATAAAGCGGTACCCTAATATCACTTACTATGTTTATAAATTCCTCATATGTAAAAGGTGAAACATTACATAAACATTCCTATTAAAAGTAGCATACGAAATGTTAATACTTTAACTATAAACCATGAACGGTATCAAAATAGCACATCCACAATCGAATATATCACAAAACCTTCAATAAAATATAAAACATTTTATCATAATAAATTAACATCAACTAAGAATAAAATTCAACAAAGTATATTGACATTGATGAAATAAATTTAATAAAACCATTAAAACTCTTTGATTGAAATATCCCTATTTTTCTTTGAAATAATTTAAAAGCCACACATTTATAAAATAAAATATTTCATTTGAAAATGACCATGTAAGTATGTAAGGGATTCTTAAAAATGGTAAGGCATCAAAATTGTGGAAAATATTTGCTCGTTCTATATAAGTTTAAAGAAACATTTTTTATTTATTGATCAAAAAGGTCATAAAATACGTTGTTTGGAAAAAAGACGAAAAGATTCCTTTCAAAACATTTCATAAATATATAATCATGGGTAAAAATGAATTTGAATTTTTTTTAAAATATATTTATTTATATTTTAGGAAACATATACATTGATGATAAAGATTTCATAGTAGATACTTATGTATAAACAACCTTGGATAATAATGAGATTGTGAAATTAACCCTTACATTGTAATTTCCTTTAGTAGAGTTTGTATTAACCCATTTTATAATAGTTAAATCATGTTATTAAATTATACCAAGACCATATCCATATTTATTATATCATATAATATCCTATTATATCATTTTGTTAATAATATTTTCGTATTATCATTATGTCGGGTGTTAAAAGCTTTGTTTTCCATTCCTATATTTTCATGTAAGTCATGATTATTATGAATAGGATATATTTTATTCATATCCAGAATGATATTATGTTCATAAATATTATATTTAATCATATTATAAATTTTATTATCATTCTTGAATTTTTAATGACTATAATGAATCTCTCCACATCGTGGAGACAGTAGGTCATACTTACTCATGAGTGACGAAATCATTCCCTTGATGGTTAAATGGTTTCGAATTAGATGGTTTATTATTTATAAATAATCATTATCATGTCATATTCAATATTTATATCCATTATATTCATCATTATACCCATCCAAATAAAGTAGTTTTGAATAATTAATTACACCATGACCTTGATATGGCAAGTTGTATGTATGCACGCATGGAGATATTATTATTCATAGGATGGATAAAATGAGGAATATGGTTGTCCCATAATCATTATAAAATATAAGAAAGTAAATGATACAAAATGTATTACTTGATTATGGAAACATCATAGGAAGAAGAAGTAGAATAAGAAAAAAAATGAATTGAATTGATAAAACAATTACCTCTTATTTGAGCATCTCCTTTTTATTTTCACAAAAAGACTTCTTAGGTTGTATTTTTACCAAATTATGTACTATAGGATGAAGTTACGAAATTTGGTAGGAGAAGTGGGTAGGGTTTGTTTGATCCATAAATTTTTATGACTTTTATATTGTTTAATAAAATAGTATTTATTTTAAAATCTCATTTCATTCAATTTGGGAACTATTTAATACATGATTTTTGATAAAGTAATAACACTTTATTCATGTGAAGAAACAACATTAACGCATCCCTAGCATGTTAATGTCATCCAAAAAAAATTAATGGAATCAAATTTTTACATTATATTTATTTTAATATTATTAATATCATTTAATTAATTATTTCTTTAATAATTCTATTATTGCATCATCATTATGTGAGCATTAAATTAATAATTTATTTCCTAAAATTATAAATAAATTACATTTATGTATATATGAAATTTACCTTCCTAAGGAAAATTTATAGTAAACTATATCACTTCTATAACCTCATATTAACAACGATATAGTTATTAAAATTTGAATATTACATTTTTAACACTTCTTTAAATAAAATATAATAAATCTCCAAATCTAACACAAGTGTATTCAAAAGAATCATATTTTTTTCCAGAGTTATATTTTTTTCAAACAAAAACTTAACCAATGAAATTATGACTACTGATAGGGTAATTTTATATTGTTATAATATTATTTTTACCATTAGTTACACTATTTTCCTTTAATTGTGGTAAATAGAATCCAAAAGTTACTATTCACCAAATATTATTTTTATCATATAATACCATTTTTTTATACTAATTAAAACCATGTATTTTTGTTTTTTGAAATTCAATTCCCAGAATCCTTTAAATTATGTTTAATTTTGATCCTGCAAATGTGGCTAAAAGGTGGGTAAAAGAGATGTTCAAATGTCTAGTAAATTTTTATATATAATTGTATTATAAAATGATTCCAATAAACTATATTGGATTAATATATTTATTTTTTATCTATTGACACTTTAAAATCAATTTATAGTAAAACAATTATTTAATGTTGTTTTTTTAACAACAATTTAAAATTTTTCACTATTCATCAAAAAATTGAAACTTTTTTGAAAAATAAAAAAAATTCACAATAACACAATAATGATATTATGAATTCAAAAATGAAGTCTATTTTGAAAAAAAAATTATAAATTTCTTAATGTGGTTTATAGTATTCATAACCACTTTTCTAATGGATATTTTGATAGGTCATGATGTGCTCGAACTCAGTGTTTTGTGCAGAACAATCTATTGAATTATTTAAAAATAAGTGTTCCATGGATAGTTGGGGTGTTACATTCTTCCCTCATTAAAATAATTTCATCCAAGAAATTTCTATAATATCTCTTCATAAAAAATTTGGGTGGTTCTTCGTCATATGTTCGTCAGGTTCCCACATTGCCTCTTCAATTTTACGGTTTCTCCAAATATCCTTTAATATTCATGTTGTCTAATTCCTCAACACTTGTTCCATAGTGTCAATAATCTTGATAGGGTCTTCATATTATGAAAGACATGGTTCCAGTTCCACTTATTCCTTGGTGAGTACATGCATTGGGTATGTCATGTATTTTCTTAACATTGATACGTGGAAAACATCATGATCTTTAGAGAGACTTGGAAGTATTACTAAACGGTAAGAGAGAGATGGAATTCATTCCAAAATATCAAAAGGTATGATGTATCTTGGTATCAGTTTCAATTTATTTCAGAATCGTATCACACCCATCAATGAAGATACCTTCAAGAAAACGTGATCTCCTACTTGAAATTCCAAATCCTTTCTACGATTATCAGAAAACATCTTTTGCCTACTTTTCTGCGATATTTTTTTAATATTTTTGATAAACCACTTTTTGGATGTTTGGGATCCTATGTAACCATTCACACTACCAGATACAAAATGAATAAAAACATCATCCAACATCAACATTCGACAACATCATCGCCACCTTAAAGCCACATCCCGTCGTGAGTCATGAACCCTAAGAAGAAATTACCCATGGAAAAAACCATTCACCACATCACCATTGTAGACCCCGGAAAACGCGTCCTCAAAATTCTGAAAATGCTTTAATACACGATCCAAGATCGTATAACTTTTTTCAAGCTTTGATTTGGTAGGTCGCAGGGCCCGAATGGAGTTATGGATTAAGAGTTATGGACATTTGAAGTTGGGCTGGAAAACTGGTTCGCAAAGCCCATTCGCGAAGCCCCCTCCGCGATTGCAGAGCGCCACCGCGAAGAAATGAGGTGGGAAGCTCCATGAACTTGTTTGACATTCGTGACGCGCCGTGAAGACCCACCGCTAATCATAGAAGGTGGGATGCTCCGCGAACAAATTTGATGTTCGTGAACCCACCACGAAGCAATGGAGGAGTGATGCTCCGCGAACCCCTTTGACATTCGTGATCCGCCGCGGAGTAAGCTCCGTATTCATGCCGCACGAGCTCTGCTTCATGGCACCCCTTCCTATAAATATCTAGCTCTCCCCCCCCCCTTCTACGGATGACCATTTTTCCACCCCTTGTACGGCCGATCTCCCGATCCGCGGAGCTCCGCTTTGCGGCTCCGGGAGGCCATGCTCCGCGAGCAGCTTCCTTCACATTGCTTATCCGTGAGCCAATGCTCCGCAATGCTACTCTGCGAGTACTCTGCGATCCGCCCTTGCTCCGCAAGAGGCCCATGCTCCTCGAGATCCCTCTGCTCTGTGAGACTTTTCTCCGCGAGCCGCCCCTGCTCTGCAATAGGCCCATGCTCCGCGAGATCCCTCTGCTCCGTGAGACCTTTGCTCCGCGAAGCTACTTCGCGAGACCTTTGCTCCACGAAGCTACTTCGTGAAGACCTATCCTTCACGAGGATCCTACCTTCGCACCCACCGGTCCATACCACGGGGATACTCCCCCGCACCCCCAATCGGGGTCAGTGCCGGGTTGCGGTCCCACCCCTCTGGCCCGGTCCCTTCGCTACCATCACAGACCCCCATGAAAAATGGAGATTCGCACCGCGAACTTTTCGAGCTGAGATGTTGGGATTTTTCATCGCGCACCCACCTTCACCCTATGGAAAACCATGATTTGAGATACTCCTCCACGCACCATGAAACACCTTGAGTCGACATATTCCTCTTGGTTTCATTCCTGTGTCGTGATCTGAGTTTCTCATCATCAATTCCCTGAGTACCTCGAGTCGAACCATTCCTCAGGCAACTCTTCCAAACCCTATCACTTGGATCCTACACCAGTTGGAACCAGAAAGGGTCACCCTCACGTAAGACCCAACACCATCCACTACGAGGAGCTTTATGCCAATATTCCTATCTACGAGACTCTAAACTATAGTACACCCTATGTGGCAATCATAGGATGCCTCTTGCCCCAAATAGGAGATTCCTTATACTCCAAGCATGAGATGCCAACATTCTTATCTACATGAATTTAAACTGTAGTAATCCCTATGTTCCAAACATAGGATGCCTCTTGCACTAAACAAGAGATGCCTTATGCTCCAAGCATAAGATTCCAACAGTCCTATCTACATGACTTTAAACTGTAGTAATCCCAATGTTCCAAACATAGGATGCCTCTTACACTAAACAAGAGATGCCTTATACTCTAAGCATAAGAAGCCAACAGTCCTATCTACATGACTTTAAACTGTAGTAATCCCTATGTTCCAAACATAGGATGCCTCTTGCACTAAATAAGATATGCCTTATGCTCCAAGCATAAAATGTCAACAGTCCTATCTACAAGACTATAAACTGTAGTATTCCCTATATAACAAGTACGGGATGCCTCTTGCTCCAAATGAGAGATGCCTTATGATCCAAGCATAAGATGACAATAGTCATATCTACATGACTTTAAATTGTAATAATCCCTATGTTCCAAACATAGGATGCCTCTTTCTCTAAACAAGAGATGCCTTATTCTCCAAGAATAAGACGCCTAATGCCCTGATTATAGTGGCATAATTCCAAATCCCCCTTGGAATTCTCTCTCTTTTGCACTAGTGCATAATTGAAGGCCTAAATTCACCAGTGGGTTGGGATTCCCTCATGGCCAGACATGAGGAAGGCACCCGGGCAGCTCCTTGCGTAAGCCCCATTCACCATTTCCACTCTATAGCAGCATCCGGATAGCTTTCTTGCGTAAGCCCCATTCACCATTGTTGTTCCATAGTGGCACCCGGTCATCTTCCTCACGTAATCCCCATTCACCATTGTCGTTCCTTAGCAGCACCTGGGCAGCATCTTCGCATAAGCCCCATCCACTTTTGTGATCCTATGCAGTCGTAATCCGTTGACATCCTAATCCGGCGGTAAGCCGTTGTGATCCTATCCAGCGTTAAGCCATTGTGGCCCAATCTAGTAGTAAGCCGTTGCAACCCCATTCGGCAGCAAGTCCTTCACATCCTTATATAGCGGTAAGCTGTTATGACCCAATCTAGCGGTAATTCGTTGAAACCCCCAATCGGCGGTAAGCCGTCATCAGAAGAACTACACGGACTTTGATTCCCTACCACAAGGATATGTAGGAAGCTTCTTCAAGGCTCAAACCCAAAACTATCATCATTATTTTCCCTGGGCCTCCATCCTGGAGTAAGTCCCAGCACCGTGGGCCGCCCAACGCTTAAGCCCCTCTTTGTTTCCCATGGACACATCCTTCGCGATGTGATCGGCAGGTCCCTGCAACCTCTTGTTTCTCACTCCGAGAATGACTCACGTGGGATTAGAGTGAGCACCGACCCTGACCCCCACCTTAAGCGAACTATAGGGACTTTAATCCATGTCAAGTCATGGCACATAAGAAACCTCCACGAGGTTCAAGCCCACCACTCGTTCGTTTCTTCACGTCGAGTTCCACCCTCGTCCAGCATGACGTTAAACTGTATACCCCTTCCAGCATGAAATTAAACTGCACACCAAAACTACGTGGTCTTTGATCCGTGCTAAGTCATGGTACGTAGGAAGCCTCCATGAGGTTCAATCCCCCCGCCCGTCTTTTATTCATGTCAGGGTTCACTCTCGTCCCGCATAACGTTAAACTACATTTCGGCCCAGCGGTTAGCCGTTGTGACCATCCTGAACTATGAGGACTTTGATCCATGCTAAGGCGTGGTATGTAGGAAGCCTCCACGAGGTTCAATCCCACCACCAGTGGACCCCCCGGGTTCACTTTCACGTCGGTTCTCCGACAAAACCCAACCTGAACTACGTGGACTTTGATCCGTGCTAAGGCGTGGTACGTAGGAAGCCTCCATGAGGTTCAAGCCTATCACCCATTGGTCACTCCGACCACCTTCACGTCGGTTCACCAACACCTGGGTATCCTAGTGTGTAATCCCCACACCATCTGGACCAAGGTCTCTTTTCTTCATGACGGTTCTCCGACACCCGCCATTCCACATCTCTCCTGAACTACGAGGACTTTGATCCATGTCAAGGTATGGTACGTTGGAAGCCAACATGCGGTTCAACCCCATCACCCGGTCATTCTGACCTCATTCACGTCGGTTTTATGACGATACCCATCGTACCAAGGTCAACCTTCATGTCGGTTCACTGACAACACCCATCGGACCAAGGTCTTCCTTCACGTCGGTCCTCCGGCGCACCGTTATAAACTATGAGGACTTTGATCCATGTCAAGGCATGGTATGTAGGAAACCTTCCAAGGTTCAATCCCAACACCATCGGGCCAAGGTCCACCGTCACGTAGGTTCACCGGCACCATCCAGAACTACGCATACTTTGATTCCCTGCCACGGGGATACGTAGGAGGTCTCTTTGAGGATCAAGCCCAACTTCACTGTCGCCCTTACGATGGTCCCATTTCATTCCCCCTCCACTTCTTTCATCCATCCATCATCCAACCTGATTCTTACCCGGGACGCCACATCCCAGTGGGATAATGCCATCCACCCTCCTCGCTGCTCCTAGCAGTACCTGGGCCGCTATCTATGCATAAGCCCCAGTATGTCTTCGGGTTATTGTCCTCTGTGTACACCCTGATTCATCACCCCTTTAAACTATGCAGGTTTTGATCCCTGTTCTCTACACAGGGTACGTAGAAACCTCCAAGAGGTTCAATCCCAGCCAATGGTAGTCCATGGTGTCCCCCATCTTGGGGCGCACTTCCCCTGATCCGCCCTCAGTGGTGTTTACATCAGCCATTACGGTGTGATATCTCCCCTCCTTGGAGTGCACCACCTCGGATCTGTCTTCATTGGGCATTCTGTTCCATCCATCTTCCAGGTATTCCCCCCTTGGGATATACCAATATTATCTGTCTCTATGGGACGTTCTGATCACTATAATTCCATCTCCGCAAGACGTTAAACTCATGTCCTACCTTCTGATAAACATGAGATGCCTGAGGAAAACCTCGGAAGACACGCCTTTGGTGTAACCGTCTCTTCTAGACGTTAATCTTTCAGAATACCCTGTGTTAAACATAAGAAGCTGAGGAAAACCTCATATGCATGCCTATGGAATATGATTCCCCACATTCAACGTGGGATGCCTCCGGTTCTACACCCTTGAGATGCCCTCTTATGAGGAAGAATACAGGTTCCCTAATATCCACATACCCAGAGATTCCCCGACATGCCTGATGTTGTCATCTACTCCGACTGAAGGTCGCTACCATGTCAAGATCCCATGGAATGTCTTGACAGAAGTAGTGTAATTAACTGGTGTCCATGAAGATATGGCACCGGGAATGAGATTCAAAAACAACATATTAAATCTATGAGGGAGACCCAGACTAGGTGATGAGTTCCGAGGAGGAATCCACGGAAGGAAGAACTGACATCCCATCATCCCGGTTTCGATCAAGGAGCATACATCCCTGAATAATGAGTGAATTCCACCCACCTTTGGAAAGCGGGAATGTGGGGAAACAGCTGCACGTTCTCCACAAACGGATGTGCGCGCCCCGGAGAAAGTGTCGGAAACAACCATCTACAAGGTAAAAGAGTCAAAAATCAAAAGTCGGACCGAAATCAAAATTAATAAAATGCACCAACACTGGAATGAAATCTCAGAAATCACACTACTACCAAAAAACACGTTGGAACTGTCATCCTTACGCACAATAGCTACCATCACGTTGTCACTATCCCTACCAAACATCAATCCATTACCTCCTGAGTCACCACCTTGTCGGTGAGTCCAAACCACCGGAGCACATCTCACCGTCTCTACCACCACTCCTTTGACATAAAAAATATATGGAATCGATCCATTGTAAAACATAGAGACTTGACTGCATCCCTCATCATCTAACCACATCAAGCAGTAATGCATAGATCCATCAACAAAGGATATATCTGAAGTAACGAAAAATGTAGTCAAATCCACAATATGTCGAGCCACCCTAGAACTCTTACTGCTCCCCAGTCATATCCCAAAACTCCCACGGAATTTGATTCACCTAAATAATTTGAGATTATTTGATATGGGTTTGAATAAATATCAACTTTTCCATTATTTCCTCTATATGTTCTGGGCCTATGAGTTTTCTTTCACCAACATCATGCCAACAAGTTAGTGTACACCGTCTCTTTCCATATAACGTTTCAAATGGTGCCATATGAATAATTGAATGTAATCTATAGTTGTAGTAGAATTATACTAGAGGTAAATATTGATACCACTAACCTAGAAAGTGATGTGATCAGGATCGCAACATGTCTTCTAATGTTTGAATAGTCCTTTCTAATTGTCCGTCAGTTTGAGGGTGGTATACAGTTCTCAAATGAATCTTAATATATAGGGATTTCTGAAGACATTTCATAATCTTGATGTAAAATAGGGATCATGGTCATAAAAATGATAGGGTTTCACTATGGCGTCTTAAAACTTCATTTATGTAAATTATTTATAAATGCTCAAGTGGTAAATATTTTCTTATAAAAATAAAATGTGTGGATTTAGTAATATTCTCAACAATAACCCATATCACATCATTTATTTTAGGAGTCTTTTGGATCCCCATGAAAAATTACATTGTAATATCATCACATTTCCATATAGGTATAGGAATATGATGCATCAATATTCTAGGATGTTGTCTTCCATCCATCACATGTTCATAATCCAAACATCTTGACACATAATTAGCAATCTACCTCTTTATGTTGTCCCATCGAAAGAGTTCCTTCAAATATCTATACATTTTAGTGCCACTATAGAGTATATAGAAATTTGAGCTATGATAATTATCCCATAATTCCATTTTAGCTCATGTATAGAGGGAAAAATAGTCGATTTACAAATTTCAAAACATTGTCTTCATATATGAATTCTATCAATATCCCATCATTTAGAGCATTAATTTTCTTTTGAAAATATTCATTATCATACTGAGTAATTTCTATCGTTTTCAGTAAAGATGGATTGGAAACCATTTGAAAAAGAAGGTATGTTTCAACTTCTATGATAATTCCCATATCCATCTTTACCAGATCCATGATCATAGGATCCAATTCAACTATCATTCTATTCATAACTCCATGGTCCTTCCTACTTAAAGAATATTCTACCTTATTTACCTTCCATGGGTGTTAGTGTATTGTTAAATCATAATCCTTTAGTATCTCTATCTATCTCCATTGTCTCATATTGAGTTCTTTCTGTGAGAAAAACATATTTCAAACTCTTTTTATCTGTACATATTTCACATATTTTTCAATAGAGATATTGTCTCCATATATTTGAGAAAATATTACTTATTATAACTTATGATCATGAGTTTGGTAGTTTTTTTTCATGAATTTTTAATTTCTATGATATATAATCAACATCTCTATCATTCTTTATCAAGACACAACCAAGTCCTTTCCTTCATGCATCACTATAAATAACAATCCTCTCATTCCTAGATGTTAAGGTTAAGATAGGATCATTGACTAATCCTATCTTTAATTATTCAAAACAGTATTCATACACTTTTTTCCAAAGTAATTGATCCCCATTGTGTGTGATCTTGGTTAACGAGTGTGCAAATCTAGCAAAATTCTGGAATAAATGATGATTGTAACATGAAAAAAAATAAAACTATGTACCTTGTTTATTCCCATTGGTGATAGCCATTAATTTATTTCCTTTTTCTTTTTAGGATCAATATATATTCCATAATTCAAGATAATATGACCAAGATATTAAATTTCGTGAAGTCGGAATCCATAATTGTTAAACTTTTCTTATAGCTCTTTTATTTTAATATTATTCATAATAATTAGAAATTTGTTATCATGGTATTCAAATATTTTGGATTATACTATGATATCATCAATAAAAACTATGATAAAATAATCTATATATTCATTGAACACTCAATTCAATAGATCTATGAAAACTGAGGGTGCATTAGTCTGCCTGAATGGAATTACTATAAACTCATAATGCTCATACCTGGTTTGAAATGATGTCTTTGAAATGTCTTCCTTCATTAAACAAAATTGATAATATGCAAAACGAATTTCAATCTTCCAAAAATATTTATATGCATGAAGTTGATCAAAAAATTTATCAATATGAGGAAAATAATACATGTTCTTTCTTATAATAGCATTCATTTCTCTATGGTCAATGCATAGCCTCATCGATACATATTTATACTTAAAAAAGTATTGGGACTCCCCATAGAGAAACACTTGGGAAAATCAATCCATTATTACTCAACTCAACTAGTTTTTTCTTTAGATCTAGTAATTACATAGTGTCCATTATATAAGGATCCATTGATATTGGTCTTGTATCAGTTATTAAATCAATAGAAAACTCAACCACCCACTTTGGAGGATGTCTAGGTAAATCCTCTAGAAATACATCAATGTATTCTTGTACAATATGTACATACTCAATTTTAATATTTCATTCTTACCCATGGATGATGTTTTATCTTCTATCCCAAGAGTTTCATTTATAAGTGCTACTTGGGGTGGATCTATATTAAAATCAAATGATGAAGTTACTACTCTAAAGATAATAGATTCAACATATTCCCCACAAATCATAACTTATTTATTATTTTAATAAACTTCCTCATCATATTTTGATTTCCTATATATACCAAATATTATATCAAGGTAGACCATAGGTGTGATGATAAAGTTAGCATATAAAGAATATTTATATTCTATAATGGGAATTTCCTGACACATTTGTGCCGTAATGAGACTTCCCTTTAGGGTTTTGACTGAAAACTCCTTTATTAATGTGAATTGGAAATATCAATTTTTTAAATAGAAATGGGGTAATATAAATGAATGTGATGATCCGGAATCAAATAACACTTCATCTAAATTTGAGGATATAATTAAAGTATCTACCACCACCTCATTGTGAACTTCAACCTCAGTAGTTGTGATTAAAAAATCTTGGACTTTCTCCCTTGTCATTTTTTGGGGAAAATTTCCTCGACCCTTAAGAAAATAATTTTCATAATGTCTACTTTCTGTAAAATTATAACATTGAACATTGACATCTTCTTTCTTCCCCCATTAAACCACAAGCTTGGAATCCTTTTTCTCCACATTTTTAATAATCTCTCATTTATTTTAGGTAGTTACCAGGTTGTTTCTTCCCACAATTATCGAAAGGTAGAAATTAAAATTTTTCTTTATTGTCCTTATTTTCGTATTCCATAGTGTTTAGAACCCCTCTTTTTTGATTGATTTACTTTAAATTAAAAACACATAGAGAATTACTTTTTATATTGATAACATATGAGACTATTTCTTCATCCAATGAGATAGATTGTGAGACTAGTTCTCATCATATGAATGGTTTTAACCCACCAAAGAATCAATAAATCTTACTTATTAGGTTATGTATTTCGTATGCATCATGATTTTCTAACCTTGGGAAGTTAGTCACATACTTTACAACATTATCATTCTCTCTTTTTTCTCAGACTCAGAAATAAAATTTCTATATTATCTCATTGGCCATAAGAAAAGTATTTTTCTAAGAAAAGTTCATTAAACTCCCTCTATTCCATATTTTATAATTTCTACTCTTCCTTTATGTTTTGAATTAATGACCACCATTAATCATCATATCGTGAGATATGATATACTTCTATGAAAACATTTTTCCTTTTTTTACTCCCCAAAGAATGAAATATTTTCTCTAAGGAACATATACATTGTTCAACCACATATGTATTTGTAGTCCCATTGAATGTTAGAGGTTGTTTTCTCATGAAGAGGTCTAACATTGATCCTCTAGGTATTGGATAAGGGTTCCTTATACAGATAATGTTATTATTCATAACCGGATTCAGCTGTCCTAGTATGGTTATAAGTTGTTCAGCATTAGTTTTGTAAGTAGATCCACTATCATTATCTTACATAGGAGGGAAATCCCTACATTTATTACATTTGTTAATATTGTTTCAATTCCTTCCACTAGGAATCATTTATAAACAATGGAATATAATATATTGGGTTTTTAATCCTAATGAATAATTACAATGTAGTAAAATACTATACATAAATTGAAAATTTTATGTATATATAATCCATAATCACAAAAAATTGGTTTCATTGTAGACATATTTACTCATAAATCCTTCATAATTATTTTTAAATAAAATGTGAATTATCCTAAGATTATACCCTAGGAGTGTCAAACGAGGTGGATAGTAAGGCTCGTTGTCTTGTACTGGGATACCCCTAGTCAGGCTCAGAACACCTAGCCAGAGTTGTGCCTCCTAGGTATATCTATTCCAGAACCATATCCACTTGTATTATCAAATTAGGGTTGTATTTCATGGAAGACCCAAAAAATATCTACATTGCTGAAATTTTTTGATGTTCTTCTATACTTATCCTCAAATTCTATCTTAGGGAAATGTTACCTGGTCAATGTTTTTTCTAAATATAGTTTCTATGGTTTGTACCAAACTTCCTTTGATACCAATTGTAACATGTTTTACCCAATTACACATAGTCAGTACATTATTGTATTAAATTGGAATGTTCACAAAAAATCAAATCTTGAAGGCCTATCAATTTAGTATCCTTGGAATAACTAGATACAAACATAAGTTTTACATTACATATTGAAATGAAAAATACCATACTGAATCCTTAAAAAACACTCATATCCCTTTTATTATCCCAATAGGTCAGTCATAATATACTTGTTCACATCCTGGGGAAAAACTGAAACATAATAAAACAGTTATCTCAGATTCTTAGTAAGGATAACAATATAGAGGAAGCTATCATAAATAAGAATAAACTATTTACTAAAGTTTTAAAATGAAACTCAATCCTTTCAAATAAAATATTTAGCATAATACAGAAAGAATAAATCAAATAATTCCATTTAAACATTCACATAGTTATTTTACTAGTCATATAATCACATATAATATAAATAATTAAACCCATAATGAGGGAAAGAATAATATCGGATATCATAATCATACATTCAATGCCTTATGCCAATACCATACACAAACGGGTAAAAACCCAAACTAGTTTGTCCCATGAGGCCTACTGATGCATCAAGTTGCTATAGTGGGCTCCTCTAATAACTTACTATGTCTAATGCATTCCACATATGAAAAGGGAGAAACATAACATAAATGTTCCTATTAAAATGAGCATACGAAATGATAATACATTAACCATAAACCATAAATGGTATCAAAATAGCACATCCATAGTAAAAAATATCATAAAACCTTCAATAAAATATGGAACATTGTAGAATAATATATCAAACTCTATTAAGCAAAAAATCCAACAAAGGATGTTGAAATATATAAAAATAATTAAATAAAATCATTAAAACAGATTAAGATAAGTATCCCTTTTTAGTTTGAAATCATTTAAAAGCCACATAATTATAAAATAAAACATTTATTTTGAAAATAACCATGTAAGTTTGTCAGTGAAGCTTCAAAATAGAGATCCATCATAACAGTGAAAAATAGTCGATCATGCCATATAAGTGAAAAAACATTCTTTTTTAAATTTTTTGAAAATGTCATAATGTACCTCATTTTGAAAAACTATAAAAAGTTTCCTTTTAAAAATTTTATAAAAAGCCTAAAAAGGGTAAAAATGACATTAAAAATTGTCTATAATTTTTTGAATTACATTTTCAAAAACATCTACATGTATGATGAGGATTTCCTAGTAGATACTTACGTATATACAACCTTGGATAATATTAATATTGTGAAATTAACCCTTACCTTGTACATTCCTTTAGTATAGGGTGATTTAACCTTATGTGTGATGATTAAATCATGTTTTTAAATTATTCTAGGCCCATATCTATATATATGATATCAAATTTGATCCCCTTATATCATTTTGTTAATAATATTTTAGTATTATCATTGTTTCAGGTGTTAACTGCTTCATTTTTCATTCATCTTTTGTCATATAAGTCATTTTGTTATGCATATGATTTATTTTATTCATATAAAAAATGATATTAATTTCATAAATATTATATTTACTCATATAATAAATTATATGATCATTCTTGGATGGTTAATGTGGATAATGAATCTCACTACGTCATGGAGACAGTAGGTCACACATACACACAAGCGATAGTATCCTTCCCTTGATGGTTAAATTGTTTTAAATTGGATGGTATATTAATTATAAATAATAATTATCATATCAAATTAATTTTTTAAATCCATTATTTTCATCATTATACTCATCCAAATAATGTAGTATTGAATAAAAAATTACACCATGACATGGAGACGGTAAGCCATAAGTACGCACACATAGTGATATTGTTATTTTTAGGATTGATAAAAGGAGGAATACGGTTATCCAATAATCATAATAAAAAATACACATTTATATTATACTATATTTATTAAATTTTTATGGAAACAACATTGGAAGTGGAAGTATAAGTAGAAAAGAAATTGAATTGAATTGGTAAAACAATTACCACTTCTTCTAGAGGAACCTTTAAATTTTCACAAACAGACTCCTAAGGATGGATTTCTACAAAATGTATGGCCTATAGGATACAATGAGGTATGATGGGAGAATAATTTTGTTGGGGTTGGATGAACCTTATATTTTTATGACTTTTTATCACTTAATAAAATAGTATTTATTTTAAAATCTTATTTAATGTCAATTTTGAGACTATTTAGTACAGGATTTTTGTTAAAAGTTGTAACAAATTGATTACTTAGAAAAAAATACATTAAATAATCAAAAAAATGTCAATTTAATCTAAAAATTCATTGTATGGAATCAAATATTTAAAATTATAATTATTTCAGTTTTATTTATATCATTTAATCAATTCGTTATTTAATAATTCAATAACATCATTAAAGTAGTGTTTCCATTTAATTTATTTCAATTACAACCATGTATGTTTGTTTTTAGAAATTCAATTCATAGAAGTGGTATAATTACATTTAATGTTAATCCTGTAAATGTGGCTAGAAGGTGAGTAAAAGAGATGTTCAAAAGTTCAGTATAATTTTATATCTAATTCTATTATAAAATGATTCCAATGAACTTTATTGGATTAATATATATATTATTTATCTATTTTGACATTAAAATCAATTGACAATAAGATAATTATTTAAGGTCGGTTTCTTAACAATAATGTTATATTTTTCACTATTCATCAAAAATTTAAACTTTTCAGGAAAATACCAAAAAAAATCTCCATAAAGTAATTTTGATATTCTAAATTCAAAAAAGAAGTCTATTTGGAAAAATAAAATTTATAAATTTCATAATGTGGTTTATACTATTCATAACTACTTTTCAAATTGTTATTTTGATAGGTCATGGTGTGCTCGTACTCAGTGTTGCATGCAACACAAGATATTGAATTATTTTAAAAGAAGAGTATTGTTGAAGTTTGGGGTGTTACATTAGATACAAGGAACCCCTTACCTATATTCCCTCTTAGTTGAAATACACTCAATGCTCTTATAAAACAAACATAAATATATTAGACACCCACTCAACAACCTTATTATAATACGTAAACTTTTTTTCAAAATTTATAATTATTATCTACATTTATATAAGTTATTTATTATCTAATCTATATATCAGGTTTGAATATTAATAAGTATTTTGAACTAGTTTCTTAAAAGCAATGTCATTATTAATTCTTCTCAAATAGTACATTATTAATAGGTCATAAATGTATAAAATTGATGCATTCGAGTTATGTATAATTTAATTTTTTTCTAAGGATGTTTTTATTATGATCCTTAAAAGTTAAATCTATGTTGGTCATGTTTTAGTAGTATTTAATGAATATATTTTGTAACTAAATTAATTTGATCCATATTAATTTTACCTTTATAGAGATGGAATAAATAAATTTTTTAAATTTTTTAATCATATATTATTATAAATGACATTTCCCATCATCTTCCATAATATGAATTTATAGCATTACTTCGGTAGTTTGTTAAACAAACCCAAAAAAATAGCATAATTAATGGATGATTATAATGTTATTATTCTTAAATTCATTATAGAAAAAGAATAATTATATTTTTAGTGTATATTAAATTGATATATGTGAATTGTAATGATTTATAAAAAAATATTAAATATTTATATTTATATTTATTTATTTAACATTATGAAAAAATCAATTTCTTCTCTTAGACCACTTTTTTGGATAGTTGAAATAACCATAGTCATCTATTTCATAAATCATAAATATGTTGTAAAATTTATCTTATATGAAAATTTATAACTTTGTATTCATCGTATATATATCCATTAAAACCATTCTCATGTCCTTCTATGTAATTCATTTATGAAAAGGAAAACAAAAATCGATTATTCCATGGATGAGGTAGTCTAAATATACGCATACATAATGACTAAATTTTCCATAGAATTATGAAAATGAATAATATGATTAATAAATTCATAATATTAAAAATAACATAAATATCATAATTATATATTAAATACCATATTATTAACATCAGATTATGGAAGTTAAGGAAAACAATACATGATTCATCATATAGGTGGAAGTCAACATGTATGAACTATTTACATTTTCATTTTCTATTAAGGAAAATGAAAGGTGTATAATGGTTGTAAAATAATCAAAATGAAAAAATGATATACTAATGGTACTTATTTTATCAGTTTAATATTATGAGAAGTAATTTTTTCAATGTTGTTCACATGAAGAAATAGGAATGAGAATAGAGTGGTTATAAATTTATATCGCACTTCTTTAATTATATCCATTGAAAATTGAGTTAATCCTTTGAGGGATACGTTCTTTATAAGAATATAACATATTTATGGAGTAATAAAATTTTAATGAGTGGTTTGGGAAGAGTTTTGGAAAATATATTTTGGTTCTATTGTGGGGGGATGTGAGAATAGTGGTGCCCATTTTAAAAGGTAAAATGGACAATATTTTTTGTAAATAATGGAAACATTTTAATATTAGTAAGTCAATCTTAAGTAAAGTAGCTTCAAAATTAGAAACTTATGTAAATAGAAATGATTAATGTTGATCTTGGCATTATGAACACATTATCACTCTTGTATTAATCATATTTTCAAATAATTTATTTTAAATTTATTCTTATTTTCCATTTAATCTTTACACTGGTAATAAGTTCTTACCCAAAATAATTATCATGTATGTCAAATAATAATTTTGACCATATTAAATAATTTATTACTTCTGAATAAAAATTTTAATTTTATTTTATTTTATTTTATTACTAAAACTGATGATAAAATAATTGTATACCATCGGATACAAAATGTATTTATTTTTGTTATAAAAATATAAATTATGTTCTAAAATTAATAATATAAATTTATAAATTAACACCAAATTTTTATAAATGTAAAAACAATTATAAAATAAAAATTTGGTCTTTGAAAAAGGTTTTTTGAATTTCAAATAAAATCATATATACTTATAATTTCCTAAAATATTTTGTTATTTGTGAAGATGATATATTACTATTTTAACCAAAACTAAATCATTTCGAACAAAATACAAACAACTCATCTTAAAAAAATTACATAAATAAATCCCAAAACGATGTTCAATTTTTTAATTTAAATATACAAAATTTTATATTTTATCTTTTATCTTTTATATAAAATCAAAAAAAATATTAATTTCAAACTATATTTATAGGAAAATAAATAATCAATTCATTAACCATTATTGTTTTTATTTACTACCAATTACTAATCAACATATTGTTATTCTATTATGTATATTTTATTCATATAAAAAATATTTAATATATTCAGTATTTTATATCATGATAAAAATTACTTTTAAAAAAATATGAAAAAAATTATCTTGTTAATTGTTTTATTTAATTTGTAAAAAAAATATCATTTATATTTAAAAGTTAAAATGAAAAATGTAAAAAATAAATGTGATAAATAACTTATTAGTTTAATAATTACCTTTTTATATCATCTAAATGTCTTTTAAAATATACCCTTATGATCAATTTGTAAAATCTAAGTATCCAAGAAACTTCGGTGGCAATCAGGTGTGGTGATTCCATCAATATATATCTCATTGAAATTTACAAAAGCTCGAATTTCTGTCAAAAATGATTTCACTCATACCAATTTTTTTGAATTTATATTGGGCTTATTCTTGGTAAAAACATGAAGGAGATACATCATTATAGTGCTTGGATAAAAGTTCTTCATAAGGGAGACTCCAACTACTTGATGTCATTTTAATCCTTCAATGATCCCATAATATGGTAAAAAAATTATACTTGATAATTATATATATATATATATATTATAAAGGATATATTTTATTATTTCAAATCCCAGTTTCATATAATGTTTTTTGTTTCACATAGAAAAATATATACCTAAATATTTTTTAAAGCTCATACAAAGTAGAATCTAGAGTCATATCAATCTCACCTAGTAAATAAATTATGACCTCACAATTTTAAATATTACATTCATATAATTATATGGGCTTACAAGACTCTATATATAATTTCCAATGATGTTTCATCCACTTTATCCTAGTTTTTTCAAGTGAACTCATATTTTATAAAATATTAGAAATAGAGTTAATATTCTTTTTTCCTTTATCCATTTATTCTAAATAGTTTAATATTTTTTTGAAATGGGATTTATAGCAATATATGTACTAAAACGTTACCATGGGTGTACTTTTAAATTTGATTTTAGAGTTTTATTGTTTCTCATTTTCAGGAAGGAAAATATTTTCCTAATATCATATCAAATTGGAATAAAAAATGGATAATTAAAATTTACAGAAAAAAACACTTATGAAAACATCTATAAAATATGAGTTATATATTTTAAAGATAAATATTTTATTTAATAATTAAATATCTAGATATCAAGGTAGTGATTTTATGTTCTTAATAATAATTCTTGGAATAATATGTTTTTTTAATATGATTCAAGTATAAACCTCATTTTTTTGAGAATATGTTTAGTGTTCTATGATCCATATTATGTTCATAAATCATATTCATAGTTTTTGTTGCATAGGATTCCCCAATTTATAGAAATTTCTATTTCCTATCTTTCTTGTTTTCAATAAAATTAGGGAACTTTTTTTGATAACATATATATTGTAACATCCCAAGTAAATAAATAATAATAGTTGTTTATAATCTATATATTTACTAAAGATGGTTTTTTTCCCACCACATGTCACTCCCACATCAACTCACTCTACTATTTCGTAACCCTATACCCTAATTCCATCACCTTAACCTCTATCCCCATCACGGCATTCCTCTATGATTTCTACAGTTTCAAAACCACCGCATCAGGCTTCTCAGACTCCGAATCCACCGCCTTCAGCTCCTTTGTGATCCAATCCTCTTCCAATATCCCCTCTATATCTGGTTGCTCCTCCTCCATCTACTATGCCTCATGTTCCTCTTCCTTTGGTTTCTCCATGCCCGATACACCACTAATTCATCTGGCTACTTTGCCTCCGACTTACGTCTATGGGTGCTCTGCCTATAGATCCTCACACCGTTTGTAGTCTGGATCCAACTCCTCCCACCGCCTATCCTCCACCTCCTTCTCCCCCATACCAGAAAACCCCATCATGCATCTTCTCCAGATCCCAAACAAATTCTTTAGGGTTTGGGAAATATGGTTCTTCTACCTCAAATTTCATTCTTCTTGTACGTTTTATTCAGTTAGGATTCATAAACTGAACTTTTTATTTCTATCATCTACAATTTCTTAGTAAAAATTGATATTATCGTTGTTTCTCATATCTTATTTTGTTTTCAATTTCTCTTTGGATATGGTTTACTTCAATAACCCCCGATGTTTATAGATAAAACATTTTTGATTGAATGTATTTGCATCACATCTGTTCACATATGTTCTATACGAGATGTTTTCTTGTGATGTTTACATATGTTCTATTCACATCTATTCACATATGTTCCATACAATTTGGATCAGTTTCCAATATAAAGTGAATAGTTTATTTGATCATTATAGGTACCATTTTGATTTCTTTGACTCTTTCTAATTCATTACTCGATATAACAGAATCCTATTATTTTATTTATTCTTGATTTATATCTTGGAATTGGTTGAGTATGGAGTTCTTCCCAGGTATGATGGTGCCTAATACATATTGTTTTAAATGGCTGGATTTGTTCATATATTCCTATATGCAAGCATAGTGGTTATAGGCTATGAGTTTTTTTGGAATTCCATATTCTTGATATAATGATCTTCTATGCCATCTTCAATATGGATTGATAGATATGTTTTTCATCTCAAATGATTTCTATAAAAGGTAACGGTCTTTTAGATCCCATAGGGGATAGGATTATGTTCTTACGGGAAATGATAATGTGAAGGTAGGTAGATCAAGGCCCAACATCATTCATATTGGAGTAATTATAATGCATGTGGATGGTAAGGCTATTTACATAGATCATTTCACAATTATATATTCTTATCCCCCAAGAGTTGGACCTTTTTCAAGATGATTTCCTATAGGTATTATGTGTAGAAATAAATCTCACATGTCCTGCATGAATTTTTATTATTATATTTCATTAGTAAATGCCCTATTTTTAAACATTATCTTTATAATTTTTTCAATTTTTATCTACATAAGTTCCTGACTATGTTGGATGATATTGAGGTTGAAGATTTAGTAAAAAGGAACAATGACATTATCTGATTTTCTTTTTTACTCTGTTGACTGTCTTTATATATGTAGTTCACTTTTTTTACTAGATTTTGTACCCCTAATTATAGCTTTCAATATATTCAATATAGTCTATTAATGTGGTGTTTCGAACATGCATACAATGTTACATGGTTTACTATAACATGATTCTTGATAAATACAACATCATGGAACATAGAAGAAGTGACATATTTTTTAACCCCTGTAATTTTGTTTAATGAAATTTTTTATCCCTTAAAATCTAGGCCATCTATTTCACTATGTTATCAGGTATTTATTCACCAATTCACTCTTTGATGCATGATATTCTAAATTCAATACTATTCTTGATCTATGCTTTGATTATACATTGCTTTCTAATTAAAATGATGTTTAATGAATTTACATGTCTACTCTTGATTCAGGTATAATTATCACCATATTTTTCCTTTTAGTGTAATGGTATCAATGATTCAAGGTAATTATTTCTCACTATTATTTATATTTCAATTTTCATAATGTTTCATTTTTTTACATCAATATTTGTGTGATACATTATTCTGCTACATCTTCTAAGAATGCATTTTTTCATATACATTGTGAAATTTTAATTTGTTTCAACTATTGTCTCATTTATTTTTATGCAGTACTATCAAAAAGGGGGATATTATTTGGTCATATTTGACAAGATTCTAAAGCAATTAGGCCTACACATTCACATTAGAACCCAGATAAAGGCCACACCCAGTGGAATTTTGGGTAATTTTGAAATTTTTTTGTATGTACAAGATATTAAGGTTTTTGAAAACATTAAATTTGACTACTTTTAATTCTTTACAATGTATAATGGTTTCCCAATTTGGCTGAAATATGTTTTACGGATCAGTTTTATAACTTATATTGGTCCTTTCAAGGTTAGTTTCGGAACCTATTTTGCTCTGTTCAATAATTCATTCTATTTTGAGTTTTTTGGTTTTCAATCCTTAACACTGTAATTAATTTTATGCAATGATGGTGGGATTGCATAAATTTATAGAGAAAATTGTGAATATGGTGATAGCGGAAGGATTATTCTAATCCCAAGGTGTCCCTATAATATTATCTCAGGGTACAACATTCTAGGTAATTATGTTCTTTAATTTGGACATTTTTTTAAAAATTTAATCTTCACTTTCTATAAATCTAAATCTAAAAGTGTTTAGTATGTACAATATATTTTTGTGTTCTAAGAAAGTAGGCCTATACGTTCATCCCAGAATCGGTCCTTATATCTGTTCCATGTGGGATTTCAAGTAATTCTGAAGTTTTTTAGTACATTGTGTTTCAATTAAAAATCTTTTATTGTTTTTTTAATCAATTAAAAATACTAAATATGGTTAACCTCTTCATACATGTCACCCAGATATGTACATTAAACATGGAATCCTTTTTGTCTTTTTAAGTTCATATAGATGTTTCACATTTTTGAACATTTATATACCTATTAACTACTTTCAATCTATCCAAAAATATTAATTAGATTTACATATTACTAAATGATACACATAATTTTTTATCATATATCATTTTTTATCACTTCAGCATGAATAAGATGATTCTTTCTTATGATTTCATTTTCAATCAACATGTTTCCTTTTCATCATCCGTTTATGTGTACATGTTGTCACTGATTCATAGAAATTTTTCTCTATTGATTTAAATACAATCCCATAAGCATCATAATTAATTGTGGCAGATATAACTATCAATATGTTTCATTATGTAGATATTCCATGATTTCATTTTGATATTCAATGATTTCTATGTTTTTCATGTTTTCCACATTAGCATCCACTGTACATTTACTATCATATAGTCAGATTTACCAAGGATATTTTATTTAAATCTATTTTAATTATATACAAGTTTTACTTTTGTGAAAAAATGGTGCATTGAAACAAACAACACATTATCTTAACAAACACATTTCATGCAAACAAACAAAGCCTCATGTAAAACTCAACCAATTTTCAATTGTAGTAGTTGGTTGAGGTTTTCAAGTTAGACTGATTCATAATAACTACATACCAGCTGACCAACTGTTCCCATTGAGTTGGGTGGTTTTTTAGTATGGAATATTAACTAACCAGAATTGCAATTGGAGGATGAAGAATGGGTCGGGAAGAAAATTAATCCAGGTTTCCCCTTTGTTCTCCCAACAAAGACCTAGATTGATACTATAAGCTAAATAATATGTGACTGTATAGTACCCCTTATTCTCCCTTATTTATCCATTTTCCTCTAAATTCATCTTCTTAAACCTTTCACAGTTTGATGCAGACAGGGTACAACAACTGATGCAAAATTGGTTGATACTTCTTACTTCTTGAAAAAATACATGATATCTTTTTTACTATTGTTCTTTTAATACACCCTCAATCCCCCACTCTATGGTACTCAGTTTTGTATTGGCTAACATTATCTTTTTTTCTCTCAGTTTATGTGAAACTTACATGATGAAAATTCCTTCTAGAATTTGGAAAACATTGGTTGCAAGTTAAATGTTGAGCTTTATAGATGATTTATCAATTATTTTAGATATCCGAGACACTATGAAGGGAAAGTGGTATTTATAGAAAAGATTACATGTATTCAATCAGATTATTAGCTTATCCTATTATATAATAATACTTTTCTGTACATTTTCTGCACAAAAAAAGTCCTCCAATTATATAAAATAAAAATATAAAACTTAAACATTCTCTAGAATCAAATTTTTAGTGGTAGGCAACTGTCATTCTTAGCTTTTGGAATTGTAGTTATCATATTCATTTCCAAATATATCTATCTTATTACCTTTTCTTTCACCGCACTTTATATATATTATTGTTCCATGGTTTTTGGTTTTTTATTGGATTAATGATTATAATATTTTCACTTTTGCAATATATGCATTTATATATGATGCAGTACTATTCGATTCACTATTATCAATGTAGAAAAACCTGTACAAAATAATGATGTTTTATAATGCGGTTCTACATGAAGCTTTGTAATATGCTTTCAAACCAAGACATGTCAAATAAACACCAAAGACCCAGGTTGATACTAAGCTAAATAATCTATGTCTATATAGTACCCCTTCTTCCCCCTTATGTTTATCCATTTTCCTCTAGCTCTATCTTCCTAATCCTTTTACAGTTTAATGAAGACAAGGTGCAAAAACTGATGAAAAATTGGTTGAGCCTTCTTACTCCCTGAAAAAATACATGATATCTTTTTTACTATTGTTCTTTTAATATTCCCCCAATCATTTATCTAGGGTACTCATTTTTTTATTGGCTAACATTATCATTTTCGCTATCAGTTTATGTGAAACTTACATCAAGAAAAATCACGCTAGAATTTGGAAAACTATATATATATATATTATTGGTCCATGTATTTTTGGGTTTTTATTGGATTAATGATTATAATTTATTCACCTTTATAATATATTCATTTATATATGATGCAATAATTTTTTCTTCTTTATTATCTATGCAAAAAAACCTATAGAAAACAATGAAGCTTTATGATGCAGTTCTACTTGAAGCTTTATAATATTATATCAAAAAAAGAACTAGATACTATCTAACTAAGAAAGTCAATCGACCCACTCTCTGTAAAATGTTCCAAGAGACCAAAGTTTATTTTCCCCTAATAATATTGACCATCTAGATGGTGTCACTTTCAAACCAAATTTTGTCTCAGGCGTAGTTAATTGAAAATATAGCATCAATATGATTATAGATGGTGTCACTTTCACATCCTGTCTCAGGCATAGTTAACTAGATGGTGTATATTTCAAATATAGCTTCAAAATTATTTCATATCATCATGGAATGGTTACATGTGAAGAGAAAGTGATGGCCCTATGAATTTTTAAGCAATAAGGATCAGATAAATTCAAGCGGTAAGCTTCCCAACTATCCAATGATTTCATTTTAAATTTTTTTACTCAAAATGGATACTTTGAAAGTTATCCACTAATATGAATATATTTAGGTTGACATAATTGAATACTTAGAGAAATGTGAATTTTTTTTGATTTCATGGTAAATGAAGAGGTTCCGAGTATCATTTCTTTTATAATGGTGTGTTACACTAATTTTAAGCTCTTTGGACTTTGGTATCTTTAGAAACATGGTTGAGTCATTATAAAAAATTAATGGGTCTTCTTCTACATCATGGAAGATATTGTAGGAGAAGACACTAACTATTCTGGTACATACTAATCTCGCCATGGGAGATAGTGTCTGTCCAGAAAGGATGAAGATTCTTTACACCACCAAATTCCAAAGAAGACTTCCTGGTAGCCTTCGTGATGAGATACTTCCTAGGTGCCTTCCTGACTGTGGACTTGCAGATTTCTTTGTACAATCCATGTTATGTTTGATTATCGAGACAGCTTGTCTTTAAACCAATAAAAAATTTGACGACTATTGTGTTAAGATATATTTAAAAATGTATACTTAATTATTGAAATAATTTAACTCTAATAAATTCATGACTATTTCATAACTTTTGGAAGTAAGGTAATTTTGTAAATTGTTTTATTTTTTTTAATGGGGTATCAAAATTGTGAATTGTGTGTTCAATTTGATTTTGTTTCCAAGTTAGTCAGTATTTCTATTACATATATTTCTTCATGAACTATGTATATTTATGTCAACTCATTCATGGTTGGTTTTATGCTAGAAATGATAGTTATTGTGGGGTAAGAGAAGGCTACAATTGATCCTAGCCACTCTAGATTTCTGTAAACTCCATTCAAATTCCAGTTCTAGGATATGGAACATCTTATTACAGTTGATACTGATCAATGTGTAACTTTCAATGCTCAATTTATTAACTAATGATCCTAGTCATTCAGTATTTCTATTACATGTATTTCTTCATTATGTATTTCATATACAAGGTTGATCATTGTGTAAATTTTTTCCTAAAAATATGTTATTAATACTCATACATTCTAGGTTCTTCTATTTTCCCACCTGTATAGGCACACCAACTTTTTCCACTCAGGTATTAATTATTCTTCTTCATTGTCTCTTATTTTCATTAAATCATTAGAGATGACATTTCCTATTTTTAGGCACGTTTATGTTGAATTATTTTATAGTTTGATCATGTTATATGGCTAACAAGTGTGATGCATTCTAGGTGTACATAATTGCTGGTGATCTGACGCACAGAGGAGATTCTATGATTATTGAGTTATTGCAATTTTAGATCTGTAGACAGTCTATGTTTTAGGAAATATTGTTCTGTGAGTTAATTTTGTTTCAACTATAAACCTATATGAAATTAGAAGGAGTGGCCTCAAATTTGCAGTTATTGGGATCCCCAACACCATTGACAAAGATATTCGGGTACCACATCATGTTTTATTATATCATATTACATCAGGTTTTTTCCTTTTCAATCCATTTTATTTATAATTTATGATACATTTTATTATTTATCTTTTCTTTTCATTATTATATATCACTAAAGAAATAATTTTAAAATATTTTAGGTCTGATACACAAGAAGACTGAAAAAAAGTGACTGACTTGTTCTACTAAAATAGAAAGGTAATACTGCATGTTGACTGTATTTTAATTTTTTGATTTGTTTTCAAATTAGTTTTTTACCATTAGAAGTGTATTATAGAATAATTGTGACATATCCTGTGATGGGAGTATTTTATTTCATCCTACACAGACATTCTATCCTGTGCTTATTCATGGAATGGGGTTGGTAGATGCAGCATTCCGGTGAATTTTTGTTATTTTCAAGCTTAATTTTTTTTTTGTTTTTCTTTGTTACATGTTATTTGTTACTCTAATATTTATATTTCAATAAATGAATTCCTATTGTACCTTCTTTTCCATTAAATGTACCAATCATTTTTTTAAACATTTCCAATATTAAAATGAATTATTATGTTTCAAAACTGGTATTCTATTTTTGATAATATGAAATTTTCATAGTATCGTGCGAATGCATGGGTGGAGTACTAGTTATTAATATTTTTTAATTAAATATTAATTTTAATTTAAATGGGTTTTTATGTTTGATGGCATACCCGTTACACAACAACGGGTTTCTTTGAAATCTTATGCTGCACAATAATAATATAATATTATTATTTTAAATGGTAGTTAACGCCTAGTCGTTATATTGGAGGGAATGAATAGAACTAACTATAATAACTACAATATGATTATACATGTTTGTTAAATGTTTTTTCATTTATCCAATAAAATTTAGTTGCTTAAAATGTGAATGAATCTAATTTTAAGCATAATTTACTTTCAATGGTTGATTTAACGCCGTTTGATGTCGAACCCTCTTTAAATAAAGTTTTTGTCACTTTTATATGTTCTACTTGACCAAATAAAATTCTTATTTTGAATTAGGAAATCAAAATTCACCTTGGGTAAAATTTTGGTATTTTTCTGATAAAATTCAATTTTTGTTGAATAGTTGAAAATACTGTATTTTAATTTAAAACTTAAATTTAATATAATTTATTTATATTTCTAGATTATCTTTTTAATCGGTTTTAAATTTTAATTATATTAAATTTTTACCTTTTAATCTAATGTTGGTCATTGGAAGTAATTTCACATTGAAATTAGATATAAACAAGTGTCAGTCTTTTGATAGTTATTTCCTAAAAACATGCTTTTTGTTTTGACAGTGGGAATTAATTTTAAATTAAGTTCTACCGCTTCTGTGTTTTGAATTTGGAAAAATGTATTCCATATTTATAATCAGGAGTTCCAAATTTTTTAAATAGGTAACTTTTATTTTTATACATTATGAATATTTACTTCAGTAAATATTTTATTTACCATGGTTAAAAGAATAATCTGGTAATTAAAGATAAAATAATAATATTATAATAATATTAAATTACCCTAACAAGTGTCCTAATCCTATTGGTTGATAAATATCTAACCATGGGCATCCTTGGGTCGATTTGGGGACCCCATGAAGCCATATGGGAGTGACAATGACACTTTATTTTAATTAACTTAAAGTAAAGGCAAAAATAACATAAAAAAATATCTTTTAGTAAATCAATTTTTACATTATGTTATATAAGTTATCTCTTAAACTATAAATATTCATTTTTAATATAGAAATATTTCATATATCATGATATTTTTTTAATTTTTAGACATCAAATAAATTAAATTATTTATGACACAATAATGTTGCAGTGTTTAACTCTTTAAAATAATATCCAAAACCTACCCAATTCTTATTAGATGATTTTATTTCTACCATTAGTAATCATATATTCTACTTTAATAAGTTTCAAACATTCAGAAACTGAAAATCATTATATAATAAAATAAAATTTTCACACTTTCCTAAAGAGCCCCTTCTCCACCTTATAAAAAACCCTCATATCTAACTCATTACTCACACCTCTAAACCCCCTTGTCTCATAAGAACTCTGAAAAATTAATCTCCATATATCCCTCTCTTCCTCCTATAAGCATTCCCTTAGGAATAAGGCAATTCAAGTAAACCTTTTGGTTCAAACCAAAAAAAAGATATCTTATTTAAAGGTAATGTCTTCTCCTAAGGTCATTTGTTTTATTTTCCTTCTCTAACCCCCTAAAAACTTTTTATTTCTTTATTTTATAACAACACCAGTGTCCTCAATATACTAGGTTGTTTTTATGGAAATTATTCAAACTACACTTACACACACCTTCGTCTAATGGGTAAATAACATATTGTTTCTGTGGACGGTGAACTAATGCCTCACGAAATGATGATTGTTCAATTATCTCCTACCACCTATTATGGTGGCCATTAATATAGAAATTTATTTATATATGATACATATTATGTTTATTTTTTATTTATACTTATTTTTTTTAATTTATAGCATACCTTTATGGTTTCCATAGTTGGTAAATACGATAATCTCAATTGAGGAAGTGAGGACTACCGCCCCGTCAAAATGATATGACTCATTAATGCCATATGTGGGACATATAAGTGATGGAATTAATGATATTATATATGATATTATACTGTAATTATAATATACCTATGTGTAATTATCTTCTAATTCCATTAAAATAATAAATAGAAGTGAAAGTAGCATTCATGTGTACGTACATCTTACCATCTCCATGAACGGTGCATTTCATTTCTTACCTCAAAATGTTTTGTACTGTTATAAATAAATATATATAATGGATATATATGATATATATGATATATAAATCATTAATATAATTCTGGATATCATGGAATTTTGACCACATAGACAACTGGTAAATATAAGAAGTTCATTTTTTACTCAAGTACCAAATATCGACAAAACGATTATTATTAACTTAAATGATTTCATAATATTTATAACATGGTAATATGTGATATAAAAGGAATAATAAAATTGAAAATTTTCATTTAGTAATTATAAAATAACTTTAGTTTATTATTCAGGATATTGAAGAACAAACGAGTGATATCGGACAAGAGGTAAGGGACTTCGTCTCAATCTACTTTCATTGAGGCATATTTTGTTTTAATACACGACTTTATTTTATACACTTTATAAACACATTTGACTTTTAATTTCATTAAAAGGGAGTGATTTTATATGAATCTTTTTACTAAACAACAAAAAATAATGTTTTTTTTAACGTAAGCAGTGACAATGACCTTTCCACCGTCACGAGTATTATTTGTTCTTTGGATTCCTTAACAAGTCGTAATGTTTTTAAAAGAAAAATAAATACCATATACTCATTTAATTATTTTGGTATTAAAAATGGTTTTTGGATTTATTATTTCAAAATATTGTTCAATATATTTAATAGATATATTGTGATTGAAATTTGGTAATTTTACCTTTCCTTTATTCTTATGTTATGTGTTATGGTTATATTATGGTCCTTGGGCATTGTTTACATATACGGGTGATTATGTGATAAACCTAGGGCAGGTGAGCCTGAGATATCTCTCCAATGCATTGGTTAACATGATAGAGGTAAACATGAATGTTTCTCCTAATAGATTTAGGGAATATACTATGATGGGTATTCCAAATGTAACTCCCTATGTAGTTGTGATAGCTACAATATAAGTATGATATGGATGCCACAAGTTAACATTATGATTTATGTTTTCTATGTGTGATTCATAAATCTTATGATTTCATTTGGTATGTTAAATAGCTTATTTTATGTATGTATTGATTAACTAATGTTTTCTTTCTTTGTTTTATAACACTTACTGAGCTTTTTATGCTCATCACAAGTTTCGAAATGTTTTTCACAGGACTTAACGATAAATAGGGTCAAGGATGGGATCAAGGGAAAGTCATGTTGTCTAAAAAATAGAACTATACATGACTCTTTTTTCAAGAGTTTTTATTTTTTGAAAAAAATGGAAACTAGGTAGAAGTGTATACTTTGTAATTTTTAAGATGTAATGTAATAGTTATGGCCTAACTCTCTAAAACTCTAAACCTAAAAAGATCCATAATGTGAATTATTCATTTAATTCAAGATTTGGTAATGTTTTAAGGCTGGGTCCTTATACATATTCCCCATATTTAAGATGGTGAGCATCCATTGTATATTTTCATGAGAATTTTTTCCTTTCACTGTGTCTATTAGACTCTTCATTTTTCTCAAACAATTAGTTTCTCCATATCGTCACTTTATACACAATAACATCTCCCAATTCATTTATGGAATTCCAGTTATTTATTTCTACAAAAAAAATTTATATAAATAAATTTAAACCTTCATTAATTGTGCACCTTCATCACTATATCATCCATAAGACTCTATCAATCTGTTATTTGGGGTTTTTAAATCTCTATAGTGTTTATGTTGTTAATCATTACTTCTGGTATATGGATTGGAATAATCATTATATTTCATACTCTCTCTCCCTCATCATGGTAGGTTTCCCCTTACGAAAGTATTTGTAATTTTCATATAATCCAATATTAACATGCTTCCTTTAGGAATTATCCATTTTTATACAAAAAAGTAATTAATTAAGAATGAAAAAAAAATGAACACTATAAGGGATTTATTGTAAGTTATTTACATGAAAAAAAGTCAAAATTAAAATATATTTATTTTTTAAATTATTACATCATCATTATGTTCAACCTATCTCACCATTGGTCCAATCTAGGTTTATTTATATTTGGTTTTATCATTATTTTTATCCTAATATGTCCTTATTAGTGTCAATTAAAAAGAATGTTCTTTACCAAATCATATTCCCTGATAGTTTCAAACTTGGTGTGAAGTTATGAATCTTTATAAAGAAACATGTTATTATTTTTTAATTTACCAATATATCTATTTTTTTGTTATTACCCCTAGGTACAACTATGATAATGACTACATCAACTTATATTATCTGAAAAAGGATTTTATTTCCATGAAAAAGACACAATCTCAACAATACCAAAATTTTAGAGTGTTGTCCCATACTATAAACTAACCCTTTAAATTATACTTATGGTTTTAACTAATGTTGTTTTATACTAATGAATATGATATTAAATCATAATACATTTAGAGTTATCTATAAATTTTAAATTATAATAAAACATATCATATCAACCTTGGATGATATTTGTATCTCCCATTTTTTTAATGATTGATATCATCTTAAAAGTAAATGTTATATAAACCCTACTCTGATACCATAAATTTCATCCTAAGGAAAATAATTTTCTCATTCATATAAAAAAATATTTCATTAATATATATTTCTAAAACAATTTAGGTGTTGTGTTTTATAGAATAAGGACTAAATAGTTTATAAAAAACTATGTAGTCAATGTATCGGTTGGACATTTTTAAATAAAATTAACACTACCTGATCTATAAATAGTCTACATGTATATTTTTTTATTATCTATTTCCAATATCATGTGTGAAAAATCATGATCATTTTAAACTAGTTTTATAAAAGGAGTGTTGTTCTTTTTATTCTCTATGAGATCATCATTCCAATTTCATAATGATATTTTAATTTATTATTTTTCTTTAATAATAATGTAATAATTTTATTCAATGGGATTTTTTGTTACAATCATAAAAGGTTAAATCAATTATGAGAATGTTTGGGTGATTCTTAAAAAAACAAATGTTTTATCTTAGTTGATGAGATCTGGAATATTGTTAACATTATTGAAACATAATTAAACTGTTATTTACTTTTATATAACATATATTATATGTAATTACATTCTTATAGTAATCCATTATATAAAATCATATCTTTTTTTCACGTGGGTGGTTAAACCTACCCAACTAATAAAATAGCATGATCAGTGGATAATTATGTAGTGATTTAGTTATATTATCATTATACCATAAGAATAAAGATATTATATAGTGTTTATTAGTGATATATATTATAGATGGAATGATTTATAAGAATAATATAAAATATTTGATGTTATTTCTTTGTATAATGAAATTAGTTTTTTCTCTTACAAATATCCTTTATATCGTCCAACTTATAATTATTTTTTATCACTAATATTTTTATTTAGACTCAAAATTTATATTTTAGAACCCTAATAATTTCATAAAAATAATATTTATCCATTAAACCAATTATTATGACATTATATTCATGGTAACAATGAAAATAAAAGATGGAAATTTATTTTTTCATGGATGTGGTAGTTTGCATGTATTCATAGATGGTGATTTCATTTTCCGTATAATACAAGAAATGAGTAATATGGATTATAATTTCAAAATTCTAAGTATTTATAAAATCCCATACTGATATATTAAATTCCATATTAATATGTATCTTTTATGTTTGTGAAGTAAAATGAATCTCATTTCTTCCTAGAGGTGGCAGTCCGCAGGTATAAATAATTTATGTTTTCCTTTTTCTTAATGCAATAGTGAATAATGGTGAATGATTTTACCATAATCATAATAATATGACATAATAATAATGAACACTATTTTATAAATTTAATATTGTGTAATTTAAATTGAGGAAGATTATCTTCCCACATAAAAATATCAATGAGAATAGAGAGGATAAAATTTAGACCACACTTCTTTGATTATCTAGTTATAAAATATTATTAAGGATTTGGTGGATGGTATTTTGGGAAGAAAATAAATCATTGGAGGATTATACTATTTTTAATAAATTTTTACATGAAATTATTAATCCAAAAATGTGGGAATTTATGTGATTGAATTTGAGGAGAGGAGTCCTTGTTTATAAGTTAATATGGATGAAATTTTTTGTAAATACAAAAAAAATAGTTAAGAGAAGTCACCTTCAAGGAAAGTAGCTCCAAAAATTGGAAATTAAAGATTGGTAAATTAATAGGGTCAATATAAATATCAACCAATAATTCCTAAATGTGTTCCATATGTGTTTTCCTAACACTACACTAATATTTGTATAACATTTATTATTTTAGCTTTTACTATGTTGGGTATTATTTACCTAAGGTAATGTGTCCTTTATGAAAATAAATAATGAACTTATTACATAATTGGGAACAAATGATTCCAAATTATATATATTTTTTATATGATTCAATTGCTAAAAGTGATAAAAATTAACTTTAAAATACAAAACAAAAAAATGTATTTTGAATATTTTTAAATATTACTAATGTTATAAATCATGGAATATAGGCTTGTAAATTAAAAAAATTAAAATTTTTAAATCGATATTAATATATATATTTTTCATATAAAAACGTGTTATGAATTTCTAATTCATTGTTAGAAACATAAAATTTCATAAAATACATCTTACAAGAAAATTGTGTTTTTATCTATTCACCTAATAATCGATCGTTTAAAAAAATCCCAAAAATTCATCACAAACATCTAATTAATTTATAAGTCCATAAAATGAATAAAATATTAGGAAATTAAATTTAAATAATTTTCTATCTTAATTTTATATATAATAATATAATAGAATAAGAATATTTTTTATTGGAAAGTAACTTTTAAATTTCTATACAATTATTATTTTTATTTTAAATAAATATCTAATAAAACTATTCTTATTATGTTATATATATATGAATATTAATTAGATAAAATATATGTTATATATTTATTTTTATTAAATAATCTAAATATTTTTTTAATATATTTTTAGGAACAAAGTGATCTCATTAATGTTATTAAGTACTTATTAAATGAACAAAAATTTTCATTGAATACTTTTGGAAAATAATGTGAACAAAAAAATTATTACAATAATCAATAACTTATTATTTCATCCCATTTTCAAGTTACATTTATCCCTAATATCTCTATGTGTGATCCAAACATATGGAAATCCCTTGTTGCGTTCGAGGATAGTGATTCTACTATAATATATTTCATTGAAATTTCCATGATTTTGAAATTTTCTAGTATAACATTTCACATATAACATTGTTAATTAATTTAGGAATTTTATTGGACTAGCGAAAACCTAGGAATGATTCCTCCTTACCATGCTTGAAAAATTGATCCCTATAATAAAGTCATTCACTACCTGATGTCACTCTGTTCTATCATATATATCATAATATGGTTACATTATTTATTGTTAATAATTTTATCGATATATTTTAATAGTGAAATTTTATTTTAACATATCACATTTTCATTTTATGTCTATTTTGTGTGATGATAAAGATATTTAAAAAATATATTTAAATAAAATAAAAAATTAAATCTTATGTTGCGATATTTTCAACCACTAAATAAGTTGTTTGCTAACAATTTCAATTATTACGTTACTTAAAAGTTAATGGATTCCAATACTCTAGAAAAAACATCCAATGAGGTTTTATCCTCAATATCCTGGGATAGAATATTTTACTCCCATTTTCCTTCATAATAGAAAAATAAATGACTGTGGGTTTTTCATTTACCATTTTTTTCTAAATACCTCAAAAAATATTTTTCAATGGTTTTTATAGTCATATAGGTATTAATACTTTTTTATGAAAATGTCTTCATATGTGATTTTAAAATCATGTAATTTAAATTTGTCATACAATCCAATAGATAGTTCATATCAAATCAAAAATTACTTAAATATTTATAATAATAATTTATATAATACCCATTCCTATAATCATCAATTTCTACTAAGTTTTATACTTGGAAATATAAAAATAATTAATAAATAATTAAACATATAGAATTTTGGGTTTTGATTTTATGTCATTTAGAAACAATCTAGCTATAAAAAACTTTTTTTATAAGATAAAACAATAATTATCATATTTATTAAATGGGTAGCTAGTGTTTCTCAATCCACATTATATTCAAAACTTGACTGCATGGTTGTGGTTTCATATGTAATCACATTATGATGATTTTTTTATTATAATATTTATTATAAATTTTCAAATATAATTTTCATGGAAAATCAACAGGTTCCCCACATTAAAGATAGTGAAAAACTAGTGACACGTTATTACTAAAATCTTCTTACATTCACTGTGTACTTTATGCTTCTGACATTTACATGGTAAATACTAACTTGATGCCTTCCTTTTCTTCCCATAAATCATATCCATGTTACATTAATAAATTTCTTTTGGTAATTTATACAACACTTTTTATATAAATGAATTTTAAAAATCTATCATTATTATTATTCATCTCTTGATCTTACATAAGACAATATATTAATATTATTAGGTTTTTTGGGAGGATATATTATTTTTAAATTGTTAATCATAATTCATATTATATAATTTGGGATAAGTACATGATTTCTCACTCTATATATTTTCATGTTAGATTTATCATTGGTATAATAATAGCATTGCCTATATATCACACAGAGATTACATATATATATCCCATTGAAATATATGTGATTTATTGAATACAACGATTTACATAAGACCCTGAGTCTAAGTGGATCTTAATATAGTATACCATTATAACCTAGCCATTAAGTTGATGGTATTAAAAATAATATACCCAAAATAAAAATTATTTTTAGAGGTTTTATATAATATAAATGTATTTATTAGTGTAGAATAAATAAGTATTCAATATTATTTAATGTTATTTTATGCTTCAAAAATAGACATTCATCAAAAAAAATACTGCATTTTGTGCCTTGTGATTATAAATATTTTATAAATATTTTATATTTAATTTTATAAAAATCACATCATTGTTAAAATAATAATTTCAACATTTTCTTATGGTGAAAGTTTGTGACTTATCTGAAATTATTATTTCCTAGTGAATAATAGAAAATAAATAAATTATAGTGAACTAATTTTTCCATTTATGTATTTACAAATTCCCATTTTTTATGAATTAATTTTATAATTTCATAAGATCCTTTTCATTAATATTAATTTTTATAATTCAATTATAAGAGAAATTATGAATAATTTTTAGGATAAAATGTTTTTATACTTAAAAATGAATGCATTGGAAAAATATTTTTCATCACGTTTTTGGGGTTGTGTTCAAATTACTTTCTGATTATTATAAAAATAAATTTGATATATTTTAATCCATATTTGGAATCAAAACATCAAAATTTTATAATGATTTACCTGTCATTTTGGATATTATTTATAATATCTTTAGTAAAATTTATAGATACCATTATTAGTGATTAAATGGGTTAACAGTGTTAAAAGTAAAATAATATCAATTAAAATGAACAAAAACATGTCTGAATACTATTGGATTAGCGTATTTCAACCCTATATTATCATTTATTGAATGATGTCCAATTATGAGAAATTGTTTTCAATATATCATTATTATATTTTAGTATTTTGAAAATATACATGTATTCCCTTTACCTAAAATATAAAATGATATCCCTTCTATTATCTAATCCACACATCATGCACCTTTTATATCTTTAAATCCCTTAAAAACATTTTACTGCATTAGTCACCACTTCGTATATGCCCTTGATTTTTTAATTATAAAATCCTTTAAAGGATCATTGTGTAAGACAATTGAGGTTTCTAAATGAAGAGGTACAACTATTAACCATGTATATTCAATTTTATTTTTTATTCCACCCTCTCTAAAAAATTTGAATATATCACTAATTTTTAATTTTTAATCATTTAATTACTACGATGTTATTATTATTATTTCCAACCATTTACACATCTATTCAATAAAATGGGAAATTAAAGTATCACTTGTTCATACATGTAAACTACTACCTCAATTCAGGGATATGATTAGTTTCCCATATCCATCATTAATTAATTATTATTATGATGTAATTAATCTCTATATATTATATTTATGACATAAATTAGCTTGTATAATTATAATATATTATTTAAATTCTTAACTTTCCATCTTTTGAAGAGTTATGATGTGATTCACGTGTACGTGTGGACCACCACCTCCATAAATCAATGTATTTTTCCCTTTATTACCTATTTACATGGATAGTAATAAAGATAATTTTAATGAATATTTTCTCATATTTATTTTTAGTAGTGATTTATTATTTAACTTTCTTTTATTCTATATTTTTAAATGTGGAAACATCACTCATATATACATATGGAATACTATCCCTAAAAAGTGATCTAATTCATTTTTCATCACTACTTCTAAGGAATTAATATAATAGTGAATATAAATAATTAATATGATATTTATTTCTTGATTAGTATTACTTATATGATGAATACATAACCAAATAGAATGTTCCATAACCATAGAATTGAAACATTCATAGAAAACATACCATGTTACTTGAATTCTAAATTTAACTGAATGACCATAAGGCCTTCTTTTTTATTTATTTTCTGACAACCCCCCTTTCAAGGGATTATGGGGAACCCTTAAAATGCCCATAGGATTAGGAATTACATTTCTCATAGTCTTGGAGACATTACATGACCCATAGGTCTTAAGGAAATCATAAAGACTATGACTACTTGAAACTACTCCTCCCCAGCATATGCATCGTGATCATCTCTCCACCTTTGCATGACTATTTAGCTAACATGTCCATGTCCAGGGGTGAATAGGCATGGTACCAATGGAAAATTTAATACCCTCTCATTCTTCCAAAGACCATTTAGCCCTGCTATAGTGGATGTTCCATGTTCTTTCCTCCTCTGGAGTAGTTCCTTGTAGAATCTGTTTGTGTAACTGAAAATCAGGTGGCCCTGATGGCCTTGAGGTGGCATAAAGTCCATGAGGTGGCCCAATATCTATAAATCCATGTAGAATCTGTCTTTTTGTTATTCTATAAATGATCAGGAAAATATTTTCAAGATCTATCTATGTGTTATGTTATAAATGATCCATGTAGAATCTGTCTATGTGTTATGATAAAAATGATCAGGAAAACATTTATTTTCCTCAAGAATTTTTTTGTGATCTATGTAGAATATGTCAGTGTGTTATGCTATAAATGACTTAGGGTATGGAATTTAGGTTATAATATCTTTTCATTCCAGGATTTTTTATACTAAATTATTATTGTATGAAATTATATGGATCACAAAATTTAAACCCCATTTATTTTTTAGTAATGTAAATAATCATTAAATTATCATATAATAGTTCATTTTCCACTATTTTCTACTTAAAATGATTAGGAAAATATTTTTAAGGAAAATATATATTATTCTTGCTTTTATCTAGAATCATTTACTTCAATGTATATATTCTCATTAAATAAATATCAATATTGTTTTAACTATTATCCTACAAATTATAAGGTAATTTTTACCATATTTGAATTTATATAAAAACATTTAATAAAAAACATCATGTCATTTTATGGAGTACATCATTTTACAAAAAGTGTGAATGAAATATTAATTTTAATACATACCAAAACAATATATTTTTCCACTATCAGGAAAAATATATTCATTGAAGTGTTTATCAACATATTCAATGGTTCTTTAAAATGAAAACTACTATCCTAATATTCTATAATTTTTCTAATTATTCTATTTGAATGTGAAATGTCAATTTTAATATATAATTTTCCCAGTGATATTTTAATGGTTTTTTCATTGCTTATAACATCTATTGATGTTAATTATGATTTACTAGGGATGTACTCTAGTATTTTCAACTATATTCATTATATATATTGTTATTTATTATGATTATTAAATATTAATGGGACATAATATATTTTCATGGGATATGTTTAAAAAATTTATAAATGTTTAGATGACCATTTGTAATACATATGAATGGACTATGATTATGTGATGGTTGGGTCTATAATAGCATTCCAACGCAATCAGTTATGTTATATTGATATATCATGAGATGGTATCGATAAGTGTACACATAATGGTGAATAGTTTATTTTAACATCTTTATGTTTTATTACACATTATTCTATTTATTCTTACAAGATTGTAGGTGGAGATGATTATAAATAACTAAATTAAAATTTTTATGTGTTAGTATGATTTCTTGTCTTTTTTCTCACAGCATTTCCCATAAAATGATCAGGTGGATAGGTTCAAAAGATTTTCATTTCCTATGATTATGATTACACATGAATATGTTATGAAACTTTAATAATGAATAATTTTTTGACAACCATATTGATCAAGCTTCTAAACATAATTGTATTTTTGAGTTTATGACCAAACAATTTATGTTATAAAGCATGTTTTTTCTAAAATGGATATAATTATCTCATCATACCCTTATGTTAATATTATGATCTCTTATAACCAATGCATCCCATGTTTTCCCTTAATTAAAATTTTATCTCATGATTTTTTGGTAACGACACAACCTTAAACATTATATAATATTGAGTTTTAATCAATAGAGATATGTTCTTTCAGTTTAAGGATATTTTCTGGTTTATAATATTAAATAATTTAGCTATAGTTTATACAGATAAACTAAAATATTACAAATTGGACACCTCTACTTAATATATATTGTGTCACAAAATAAAACTTTTTAAAATAACAATGGATTCTTTTTCATGTCAAATCATCATAACTTCCAACTTGGCATCCTTATTCATATTTCCCATCCTTATACAATATGAAAAAAATTTAAAACATTGGATGAGAGGAAAAATATAATTAAGTGAGATAAAATAAATAAAACTATTATAAAAATAAAAAATAAAAAAATCACAAAAATATACCTTTTAACATTGAAAAAAAATCGTCTTTTCATAAAAGTCATTATCTTACCTTTTTAAAATTAATTGATTTGCATAAAAATCATAATAATGAATATATGATGGATGTAGGTAACATCGGATGTAATTTTTCATTTCAATTCTAAATATAATATAGATTTATTATCTAAACATGGGGTAACCATCATTCATTATTTCAGAATAACCATCCTAGTATTTTCCCTTAATTTATTAGGAGAAACCATAATAGTTAATTTTGCCTCCTTATATAATGAATTGGAGAGCTATAGTGGGATCAACCACCATTAGTTTATCATGAAACCACTCATACTGATAAAAAATCAAAGAACCATATCATAATAAGAACATATCAATATTTTATAACTAAAACATTATTGAGGAAAATAAATTTTTCCTCCTGAAATCACTTATCATTATTACAAAGCCTCACACTCATAAATCATATCATTTTATTTGAAAATAAAATTAAAATTAATAATAATGGATTGAGAAAATTAAATATTCATTAAATAAGGATGTTATATTCAGGATTTATATGTAATATAACATTATTGTTGGTTTTCGAAAAAAATTGTTGAAATAGTAACATTCAAAGCAGTTTGTAAAAGAAAATCCCTTACATTGAGTTTGAATTGTGATGTACCATCTTTATCTTCAAGAATAATAAATTTTGGTTAATTAATTAATTTATTGAGAATTTTTTTAATCTTTATTACTAATTTTCAATCACTTATTAAAATGTTATTAAAATTACATAATTATTTAAGTTCACATAGAACTTTTTGACAATATTCAGTACTTCATCCCAAAATGATTTGATATGATGTCAATAGTCAGAGTATTCATTATTCCATCATCTGAAAAATAATATTAATCAAATAATAATCATTATTTTACATAAATAAAACTGTTAAATCCATCAATTAAATATGATATGAAAAATAAAACATGTTTTAATATTGGATATGGTAAGCCATACATAACCATGAGTAACATTTCTATTTTTAGATGATCATTATTGAAAGAATATAAGTATTATTTTTTATTTTAATAATGATTAATAAATAATAAATATTATATTAATTAATAAAAAATACATATATTTATCATCCATTTGATGTGGTGATAAAAAAATCATCACATCGCTTCGTAGAGGTGATAGTTCACACGTATGCATGAACGACATTATCATTTTTATGTGTGTGGAATGAAAAAATAAAAATATGCCATATTATCTTTTCATAATGATAAATATTTAATTAATATCATATGTATTCATTAATTACATCATTTTAATCAGTCTTGAGAGCTAGTGATTGAAAATGTATTTCATCGATTCGCGAGGTGGTAGTCCACCGCACACACTAACTGTTAATTCTTTTCCGATTTGAATAAATTTTAGATCTATTTAGGTGATTATATTGACATAATAACTTATAAATATATTTATGATATAGGATTTATTATTTAATCAGTTTTTAATAAAATTTCATAGAAGTTAATGAAGAAATAATATAAAAATACTTGATTAAAAATGATACCTTTTCTTTAGAAAATCTCACTTAACGAATTAAGACCACAGAGGATGGTGTTATGCATAATCTAATAGCTCTAAAATGTAGATAGCTATTATAATAAATTTTTTTAGATCATGGCATATTAAAATTTGTTTTTATATGTGAATAAATGATTATAAATAGTGCCATTTTATAAGAGAGGGACAAACACTCTTTGAATTTTTGAAAATATAAAATTATTATAAATTAATATTATATTCTCAGTGGATACAACATGATTTATTTAGAATGTATAATTTTTATAGATAGAAATTATTTAATTCACTCAAAATTATATAATTTTGGTTTATTTTGTAATCCTTATCATTTTTTACCATTAATTTACCCTTTTAACTATTACCTTGATATCATGTAATATAAATTTTTAGGGTTAATATATTTAATATAAACTTAAAAAATACCAACAAATGAGTCATTTGTGACATTTTTAGACCTATAATAATCATTTTTATTAAATTTAGTCTTTTATAAAATTTATATCCTTTAATAAAATATTTTACATTTTAAAATTTCTTTAATGTTGATTTTAAATTTATTAATTACATAAATTTTCAAAAATATCATAACAACAAGGTTTGTTCAAAAACCTATTTTAAAACATCAATAACATGCCAATGTCCGGAATAAAATTAGTGGATAACCTTAATTATATCATTTCTTTTTATTATTAATAAAATTTATTTGATATTTCAATTAATTAAATAATCACTGCCTCATCATTGTGAAAGCTATTAATTTAATTATTTTTCCCTAAAAATTATATATAAATTAAATTTATGAAGAAAAATATTTTAAATTTAAAAATATAGTTTATAGTAAAACATATACTATATATAACCCCATACTAAAATTATTTCACTTGTTAAAAACAAAAGTATGATAACGTTTACATTGCATTGAATAAAATACTATAAATAGATTTAATTCTTCCATGTGCCTTCAGGAGCTCATAAAATCACCCAAATGATGATTTTGTTCGATAATAAGTCATAAAATTAAATTATGAAAACTTTTAGGGTAATTTGGTAATATTTATACTATTATTTTTACCTATATTTACCTGATTAACCCTTAAATGTGGTAATACAATTTCTATGTTACTATTCATATTTTCTTAAAATAAAAGAGACCAAAGAAATAAATTTATACCATATGATTCCAATTATAGAATCCAATTTTGAAAATCAAAAACACATAATTTGATATAATTTGTTTAAAATTAATCTCATTGAAAAAATGAGAAAATGAGTTTTTAAGGTGAAAATGTTCAACAGATTGAAATGTATTTATATCCACATTCATTATAAAAAATATTCCAATAACCTTAATCATAATAATAGATTTTTATTTATATAATTTTACATTAAAACCAATTTAAAATATAATTTAACATTATATAATATTTAGATGAAAAGTCATTTTTAAATTAAAATGCATTATTTATCATTATTCATCAAAACCTCAATCTTTTTAGAAAAATACAAAAAATTATACCAATGTAAATTTTGATATTATTATTTCAAATAAGATTTATATTTTTACAAATATAATTTATAAATATTTTAAAAACATTTTTTAAAATAATTGCATTAACAAAATGTAGAAAACCCACCTTTTAAAAAATGCTTCTCTTATGTGTAAAATTGAATTTGTTCTTATATCAATTATATAAAACACATATGATGAATAATAAAAGTAATATTGAATATATTACAAATAAAATACATTAATATAATCCTTCTAGATTTATTCATTTATTTTATTTTATAAAACACACTTGTGACCTTTTATATAGTTTTATAGAATAAAATTTACATTTATTTTAAAAAATATTTATTTTTATTTCTAATTAATTAATCCCAAAATAATTAATTATATATACATTTATAATCCATAGTTTCATTATTAAATTATTCATGTTTATATCCTCTATTCTAGTGACTAGTTTTTAAAGATAACATTTGAATAATAATATTTAGTTCTTAATTTATCCTCAATGTGGTGTATCATGTATACTATAAAATGTAGTGTCTCATTTTAAAAACTATAAAAATTACATTGTATCCCCCCATTTAATATATTAAATCCTAACAATTGGATCTTGGGATGTATATTTTTAGGTTTGAATTTTTAAAATAACTTTTCTTAAATATCACATTGAAAAAATGTTTAATAAATCATAAAATTTAAAATAAAAAAAGATGTATGAAGGTCACCTAATATAACATATACTAGTGTTCCATGTTGGAAAACATGTACATTGAATAGAAAAATAACTATCATGTTCTGATGGAGGGTGATAGAGATCATGGTAATGAAAAGGTTAATAATCAAAAACCCATAAATATCTAATGGGTTAAAAGGTCATTGATTTATTAGTAAGAAAAGTATACAGATAACTTTTTTGTTTCAGGATCCTTTTTATAGAGTTGAAGAATTATTTTAGTACATGTACTTGGAACATAAGTAAATATAATTAATTGACTAATATAGTTTCATCTATTTATTCAATTTCCACCACAAACTCATCTTTTTTCTCCATATGTTTAATATTTAAGATGAAATATTCATGCCTGAAGCATTAGTACCATCTTTTATGGATCATATAATCCACAAAAGTGTTACAATTTATTCCATATGTATATAGAAATTAACCCAAACCAAAATAGTTAGGATAATATATGATAATTCCCTTGAAAACAAATAAACCATTATATGAAGATAAACTACATAAATATCCAAAATTCATTAGTAATACCCAAATATAAACATATTTAATTCAGGAAAAAAATATAATTCCTCAAAATAATTTTAGGCTAATATTGAAAACAAAATAAATCAGAAGCATTTTATCACATAGTCTTCCAAATAACAACAATCACTCATAATGACTCATTTTAAAATTTTAATTACCTAATTTACAAGATCTCCAAGATATTCCATCCATTTCCATAAATAACTTGTATCACCAAAAGTCCATAATAAAATCATATTTGACTCTAAAAGACAATAAAACCATTGTTAGTTATAATATTATATTTAGCTTATTATTATAGGATACCCAAAATAAGGAATATCTTCCAAAATAGCATTAATAACTTAATCACAAAATAATATTCCAATCCCACAGTTTCAATAAAACATAATTTATAAAATGACCTTAACCATTAATAATAAAATAATTTAAATAGAGAAAAAAAATTATACTAAATAGGACATAACATTGAAAATTGGTATGTGATTCACCCTTATCAACCTCTGGTTACAAGCTTAATTCCCATGGCCTTTCTGAACATTATGGTTTGTCACATGGTCTAGTTGTTTTCCTTTTTCTGAAACTATATTAGTATAATCCTTATATAAATTCTAGAAATGTGATAAACACCCCAAATTTAACCATATGTTTTTTAACCTAAAATTTTATTTCATACATTTTATTTTGCATCCAAAAATTCAGTGTCCCTTAATTACCTCAAAATCAAAAATCATATAAACCCTAAAGGTTATTTATACCTTTATAATTTTTTCCATAAGAGAAAAGAGAAATCTTCCTCAAATAAACTTTTCACCTAAAAACATATGGGATACATATAAAAAAATAAAAAATATTCCAAAGTACTCCAATCATCAAATGATAATTAATAATTTTCATCATTTCATCATCCTTATATATAACAAAACTCTCGAATTCCTTATATGTAGACATCTTCATCACTATTCATTCATCATAATTTCATAACCATGATTTTCAAATGTATTCCACAAAACTTATTTACCAAAAATGAAAATATTCATTATTTAAGATAATGATATCTATTCATTAAAATGATATAATTTTTATGAGAATTAAATTAATCAATGCAGAAAATTTGAATGGAATTTTTCATTTTCCCAAGTGAGGAAGAATAAATTTACCAAAAATAATATTTTATGTTTCAATAAACCCATCATTGAATAAATTATTTGATGTAGAGTTATTATAACTCAATAAATGGAGTTGAGTAAAAAAACAACTCAACATTGTTATCATTTGAATCAAGATCCATTTAATAGAGAACCATTTTTCTCTTCAGACTGAATAAATATGGTGAAAGAAATTATTTAATTATTTTTTATTCAATGTTAATTATATAATGATTCACTTTGATAAATATGCATCATGAAATTAAATTATATGTAACACCCTAACCCTAGGTACCCAGAGTTGTTGCATTATTTTATTACATTGGCAACATCAGAAGAAATAAAATCATGAAGGACTGATCTATTTAGTAGTCTTGGAAAAACTATATACAAACATAGATTTTTTATAACATCTTGAAATGAAAAATAACATAGTGTCTCCTTAGAAATCACTTACATCCCTTAGATTATACCTGCAGGTCAGTCATAATGTACATCTTCATAACTTTGGGGGAAAATGAAACAAAAGAAAGGGTTGAGCTCAGATGATTAGTAAGGATAAACAATATAGTGGAAGCTATCATAATAAAGAATAGAGTTTTAAGGAAATTTATAAAACTAAAGAATAATCCTTTAAATATAATATTCAGCAGAATATGGAAAAAATAAATCAAATAATTAAATTCTAACATTCGCATGGATATTCTACTAGTTAAAATTAATTTGTTATATCGATAACAAATCTCATAATGAGGGAATGTATAATGTCAGTCATCATACTCATACCGTCAAGGGATTTTTCCAAGACTATACATAAATGGTAAAAACATTAAACTAGATTTTCTCTTGATACCTAACAATTCATAGAGGGGATATAGAGGTACCCTATTATAACTTACTAAGTCATATTAATTACTCATATGAAAAGGGTGAAACATTATATAAACATTACTATTAAAAGTAGCATACTAAATGTTAATACTTTAACTATAAACCATGAATGGTATCAAAATAGCACATCCAAAGTCAAACATATAATAAAACCTTCAATACAATATAATAGATTGTATCATAATAAATTAACATCAACTAAGCATAAAATCTAATAAAGGATATTGACATTGATGAAATAAATTTAATAAAACCATTAAAACTCTTTGAGTGAAATATTCCTATTTTTCCTTGAACCCATTTAAAAGACACACATTTATGAAATAAAATATTTCATTTGAAAATTACCATGTATATATGTAGGGGAACATTAAAATGGTAAGGCATCAGAATGGATGAAAATAGTCGCTCGTGTTGTATAAGTTAAAAACCATTTTCCCTTAATTTGTCAAAAAGGTCATAAAGTACGTTGTTTGGAAAAAGATGAAAAGATTACTTTCAATAAATTTCATAAATATATAATCATGGGTAAAAATGAATTTGAATTTTTTTATAATATATTGAATTTCATTTTAAGAAACATAGACATGGATGATAACGATGTCCCAGTAGATACTTATGTATAAACAGCCTTGGATAATAATGAGATTGTGAAATTAACCCTTATAATATAATTTCCTTTATTAGAGGTTGAATTATCCCCTTCAATAATGTTTAAATGCATTTATTAAATTATACTAGGACCATATCCATATTTATGATATCATATATGATTCTATTATATCATTTTGTTAATAATGTTTTCGTATTATCATTATGTTGGGTGTTAACTGCTTTGTTTTCCATTCCTATTTTTTTAGTAAGTAATAATTGTTCTATATATGATATATTTTATTCATATAAAGAATGATATTAAGTTCATAAATATTATATTTACTCATATTATAAATTTTATTATCATTCTTGAATTGTTAATGATGAGAATGAATCTCACCTCATCGTGGAGACAGTAGGTCATACTTATGCATGAGTGACGAAATCATTCCCTTGATGGTTAAATGGTTTTTAATTTGATGGTTTATTATTTATAAATAATATTTGTCATTTCATATTCATTACTTATTTCCATTATATTCATCACTATACCCATCCAAATAAATTAGTGTTGAATAAAATATTACACCATGGCCTAGAGATGGCAAGCTGAATATACGCACGCATGGAGATATTATTATTCATAGGAAGGATAAAAGGAGGAATATGGTAGTCCCATAATCATTATAAAATATAAATAAGTAGATGATACAAAATTTATTACTTTATTATGGAAACATCATAGTAATAGAAAGTAGAATAAAAAAATGAATTGAATTAATAAAACAATTACCTCTTCTTTGAGAATCTCCTTTTTATTTGCACAAAAAGACTTCTTAGGTTGTATTTTTCCCAAAGTATGTAATCTAAGATGAAGTTACGAAATTTTGGAGGATAAGTGGGTCGGGTTTGTTTTATCCATAAATTTTTATGTCTTTTATATTGTTTAATAAAATGGTTTTTATTTTAAAATCTCATTTAGTTCAATTTGGGAACAATTTAATACATGATTTTTGTTAATGTAATAACACTTTATTTTTGTGAAAAACCAACATTAACGGATCCTTAGCATGTTAATGTCATCCAAATTTTTTTTATGGAATCAAAGTTTTACATTATATTTATTTTAATATTATTAATATCATTTAATTTATTCTTCCTTTAATAATTCAATTATTGCATCATCATTATGTGAGCATTAAATTAATAATTTATTTACTAAAATGATAAATAAATCACCATTTTTTAGATAAACAACTTACCTATCTATAGACAATTTATATTCAAATATATCACTTATATAACCTCATATTAACAATGACATAGTTATTAAATTTTGAATATGACATTTTTAACACTTATTTAAATAAAATATAATAAACCTCCTAATTTAACACAAGTGTATTCAAAAGGATTATATTTTTTACCAGATATATATTTTTGTCAAAAAAAACTTATCCAATGAAATTATGACTATTGACAGGGTAATTTTATATTATTATAATATTATTTTTACCATTAGTTACACTATTTACCTTTAACTGTGGTAAATAAAATCTAAAACTTACTATTCACCAAATATTATTTTTATCCTATTATACCAATATTTTATACTAATTAAAACCATGTATGTCTATTTTCTGAAATTCAATTCCCAGAATCTTTTAAATTATGTTTAATTATGATCCCGCAAATGTGGCTAAAATGTGGGTAAAAGAGATTTTCAAAAGTCTACTAAATTTTTATATCTAATTGTATTATAAAATGATTCCAATAAACTATATTGTATTAATATATGTATTATTTATCTTTTGTGACTTTAAAATCAATTTATAGTAAAACAATTATTTAATGTTTTTTTAAACAACAATACAGGGTTTTCACTATTCATCAAAAAATTGAAACTTTTTTGAAAAATTCCAAAAATTCACAATAAAATAACTATGATATTATGAAATAAAAAATGAATTCTATTTTGAAAAATCAAATTTATAAATTTTATAATGTGGTTGATAGTATTTATAACCGCTTTTCTATTGGCTATTTTGATAGGTCATGATGTGCTCGAACTCAATGTTGTGTGAAGAACAAGCTATTGAATTATTTAAAAAAAAGTGTGTCGTGGATAGTTGGGGTGTTAAATTCTTCCCTCATTAAAATAATTTCATCCTTGAAATTTGTATAATATCTCTTCATAAAAAAATTTGGGTAGTTCTTCATCATATTTTCTTTAGGTTCCCACATTGCCTCTTCAATTTTATGGTTTCTCCAAATAAGGTTTACTAGTCGTGTTGTCTGATTCCTCAAAACTTGTTATATAGTGTCAATAATCTTGATAGGGTCTTCATAGTATGAAAAACATGGTTCCAGTTCCACTTCTTCATAGGTGAGTACATGCATTGGGTATGTAATTTATTTATTTAACATTTATAAGTGGAAAACATTACGAACTTTGGAGAGACTTAGAAGCATTTCTAAACTGTAAGAGAGAGCTGGAATTCATTCCAAAATAACAAAAGGTCTGATGTATCTTGGGCTTAGTTTCAATATATTTCTGAATCGTATCACACCCTTCAATGAAGATAACTTCAAGAAAACATGATCTCTTACTTGAAATTCCAAATCCTTTCTATGGTTATTAGCATAGTTCTTTTGCCTACTTTCTTACGATATTTTTTTATTATTTTGATAAACCACATTTTGGGTATTTGGGAACCTATATAACCATTCACACTACCAGATACAAAATGAATAAAAAAATTTATCCAACATCAAAATTCGACAACATCATCGCCACCATGAAGCCATATCCCGCAGTGATTCATGACCCCTAAGAATAAATTAACCATGAAAAATATCATTCACCACATCACCATCGACTATATTAAAGAGTCAATAATCAAAAGTCGATACAAAATAAAAATTAAAATCAAAAGGCGCCAACGCATGAATGAAATCTCGAAAATCACACTACTACCAAGAAACATGTTGGCTCTGTCATCATTATACACAATATCCATCATCACACTATGACCATCCCTACCAAACATCAATCCATTACCTCCTGAGTGACCACTTTGCTGGTGAGTCCAAACCACTGAAGCACATCCCACCAACGCTACACCCACTCCGTCGATGTAAAACCTCTATGGAATCAAGACATTGTAAAACATAGATACTTGACTACGTCCCTCATCATCGAACCACATCACGAAGCATCACATAGATCCATCAAAAATGGATAAATTCGAAAGAACGAAGAATGTAGAGAAATCCACAACATGTCGTGCCACCCTGGAACTCTTACTGCTCCTCAGTCATATCCCAAAACTCCCATGGTATCTAATTCTCTTAACCTAATTTGATATTATTTTATATGGGTTTGAATAAATATTACCTTTTCCATTATTTCCTCAACATGTTCTGGGACTACGAGTTATATTTCACCAGCATCATGCCAACAAGTTAGCGTACACAGTCTCTTTCCATATAATGCTTCATATGGTACCATCTGAATACATGAATGGAATCTATAGTTATCAGAGAATTATACTAGAATTAAATATTGATCCCACAAACCGGGAAAGTCATGTGAGTAGGATCTCAACATGTCTTCTAATGTTTGAATAGTCCCTTCTGATTTTCCATCATTTTGAGGGTAGTATGTAGTTCTCAAATGAATCTCAATATCTAGGGCTTTCTGAAGACTTTCTAGAATCTTGAGGTAAAATTGGGATCATGGTCATAAAAATTATAGGGGTGCACTATGAAGACTTAAAACATCATTAATGTAAATTATTTCTAAATGCTCAATTGGTAAATATTTTCTTATTACAATAAATTGTGTTGATTTGGTAAGATGCTCAACAATAACCCATATCGCATCATTTATTCTAGGATTCTTTGGTATCCCCTTAAAAAAATCCATTTTAATATCTTCTTATTTCCATATAGGTATAGGAATAGGTTGTATCAATATTGTAAGATGTTGTATTCCATCCTTCACCTGTTGACAAACCAAACAACTTGACACATAATTAGCAATCTCCCTCTTCATGTTGTCTTAAAAAAATCATTTCATCAAATATCTATACATCTTAGTGCCACCAGGGAGTATATTGAAATTTGAGCTATGAGACTTATCCAATAATTCCCTTTTAGGTCATGTATAGAGATAAAAATAGTCAATTCCAAATTTCAAAACTTTTCCTTCATATATGAAATCTATCAAATACCTACCATTTAGAGCTTTAAATTTATTTTGAAAATATTTATCAACATACTGAGTACTTTTTATCATTTTCAGTAATTTTGGATTGGAAACCATTTGAAAAAGTAGGGATGTTTCACCTTTTCTGATAATTTCCATATCCATCTTTACCAGATCCATGATCATAAGAACCCATTCAACTCTCATTCTATTCATAACTCCATGGTCCTTCCTACTTAAAGAATATTCTACCTTATTTTCCTTCTATGTGTGTTAGTGTATTGTGAAATCATAATCCTTGAGTATCTCTATCCATATCCATTGTCTCATATTGAGTTCCTTCTATGAGAAAAAAATATTTCAAACTCTTCTTATCTGTATGTATCTCACATAGTTCTTAGTAGTGATATTGTATCCATATATTTGAGCAAATATTACTGCTTCTAACTCATGATCATGAGTTTGGTAGTTTTGTTCATGAATTTTTAATCTCTATGATACATAATCAACAACTCTATCATTCTTTATCAGGACACAACCAAGTCTTTTCCTTCATGCATCACTATAAATAAAAAACCCGTCATTTGAAGATGGAAAGGTTAAGATAGGATAATTAACTAATATTTTCTTTACTTATTCAAAACATTATTCATACTATTTTTTCCAATATAATTGAACCCCATTGTGTGTGATCTTGGTTAACGGGTCAGCGAATCTGGAAAAATTCTGGAATAAATGATTATAGTAACCTGCAAAACCAATAAAACTATGCACCTTTGTTATTACAATTGGTGATAGACATTAATTTATTTCCTTTTTCTTTCTAGGACCAATAGATATTCCATCATTATGGATAATATGACCATGATATTAAATTTCATGAATCTAGAATACATAAATTTTTAAAACTTTCTTATAGCTCATTTATTTTAAGATTATTCATAATAAATTGAAGTTTGTTATCATGGTATTCATAGATTTTGGATTATACCAAGATATCATCAATAAAAACTATGATAAAATAATCAATATATTCATTGAACACTCAGTTCAATAGATCTATGAAAACTTAGGGTGTATTTTTCAATCTAAATGGAAGTACTATAAACTCATAATGCTCATACCTGGTTTGAAATTATGTCTTTGAAATATCTTCCTTCTTTAAACATAATTGATAATATGAAAAACGAAGTTCAATCTTAAAAAAATATTTATATACACGAAGTTGATTAAACAAATTATCAATGTGAGAAAAAGGATACATGTTCTTTCTTGTAATACCATTGATTTCTCTATAGTCAATACATAGCCTCATTGATCCATATTTATTCTTAACAAAACGTATTGAGAATCCCCGTAGAGAAGCACTAGGGAAATAAATTCATTATTACTCAACTCAACTAGTTTTTTCTTCAGATATACTAATTACATAATGCTTCTTTTGTAAGGATCCATTGATATTGGTCTTCCATCAGTAATTAAATCAATAGAAAACTCAACCTCCCACTTTGGAGGACGTCTAGGTAAATCCTATAGAAATACTTATATGTATTCTTTTACAATAGGTACATACTCAATTTTAATATTTCTTTCTTTTCCCATGGATGATGTTTTATCTTCCTTCTCAAGAGTTTCATTTATAAGTGCTACTTGGGGTGGATCTAGATTAGAATCAGATTATGAGGTTACTACTCTAAAGATATTAGATTCAATATATTCCTCACAAATCATAACTTTATTATTATTGTAATAAATTTCTACATCATATTTTGATATCATATATATACCAAATATTATATCATGGTAGACCATAGGTGTGATGATAAAGTTAGCAGATAAAAAATATTTATCTTCCATAATGGGAATTTCCTGGCACATTTGTGTCATAATGAGACATCACTTAGGGGTTTTGACTGAAAATTCCTTTATTAATGTGAATTGGAAATATCAATTTTTTAAATATAAATGGGATGATATAAATGAATGTGATGATTTGGAATCAAATAAATCTTCATCTAAGTTTGAGGATATAATTAAAGTATCTACCACCACATATTTAGGAACTTCAACCTTAGTAGTTATGATCACAAAAGCTTGGTCTTTCTCCCTTGTCATTTTATGGGGGAAATTTCCTTGACTCTTAAGAAAATAATTTTCATAATGTCTAATTTCTTTATAATTATATCATTGAACTTTGACATCTTCTTTCTTCCCCCATTAAATCAAAAGCTTGGCAGCATTTTTCTCCACGCTTTTAACAATCTCTCATTCCCTTTAGGCAGTTACCAGGTTGTTTCTTTCCACAAATAATAAAAGGTGGAAATTAAAATTTTCCTTTATTCTCCTTATTTCCTTTTCCACAGTGTTTGGAAGCCCTCTTTTTAGCTTGATTTGCTTTAAATTAGAAAGACTTAGAGAATAAATTTTCTATCTTGATAACATATGAGACTATTTCTTCATCCAATGAGAAAGATTTTAAGACTAGTTCCCATAAGTGGAATGGTTTTAACCCACCAAAGAATCAATAAATCTTACTTCTTAGGTTATGTATGTAGTTTTCATCATGCCTTTCTAACCTTGTGAATTTAGCCTCATACTTTTCAACATTCTCATCCTCACTTTTTTCTCAGACTTATAAATAACCGTTCCATATTAGCTCATTCTTCATAAGAAAAGTATTCTTCTAAGAAAAGTTCATTAAACTCCCTCCATTACATATCTTATAATTCTTCATCTTTCTTCATGTTTGGAATCAATAACCACCATTAATAAGCATATCCTGAGAGATGATATACTTCTATGATAACATTTTACCTTTTGTTACTCCCAAAAGCATAAAATATTTTCTCTAAAGAACTTATATATTGTTCAACCACAAATGTATTTGTAGTCCCATTGAATGTCATAAGTTGTTTTTGCATGAATAATCCTAACATTGATCCTCCATGAAGTGGATAAGGGTTCTTTATTTGGATAAGGTTATTATTCATAACCTGATTCAGCTGTCCTTGTATGGTTATAAGTTATTCAACACTAGTTGTGTCAGTAGATCCACTATCATTATCATAAATAGGATGTAAATCTCTACATTGATTACATTTGTTAATATGGTTTCAATTCCTTCCACAAGGAATAAACAATTTAAAATAATATATTGGGTTTTTAATCCTAATGAATAAATCCAATTTAGTAAAATACAGTCCATAAATTGAATAATTTATGCATATCTAATCCATAATCACAAAAAATGGTTTATTTTTAGACATATTTACTCATAAATCCTTCATAATGATTTGTAAATAAAATATGAATTATCCTAAGTTTATCCCCTAGGAGTGTCAAAACAAGTGCATAGTAAGGGTCATTGTCGTGTACTAGTTTACCCCTAGTAAGGCTCGTAACACCTTGCCAGAGTTGTTACTCTTAGGTACATCTATTCCAAAACCATGTCCACTAGTATTGTCCAATTAGAGATGTATTTCATAGAAGACACAAAAAAACTCTACAATACTGGAATTTTTGGATGTTCTTCTATACTTATCCTCAAAGTCTATATTAAGGAAATGTTACCTGATCATTGATTTTTTGAAATCTAGTTTCCATGGTTTGTAAAAAACTTCCTTTAAAACAAACTGTAACATGTTGTACCCAATTACACAAAGTCAGTGCATTATTTTCTTACATTGGAATGTTCACAAGAAATCAAATCTTAAAGGCCTATCAGTTTATTATCCTTGGAAAAACAAGATGAAAAAATAAATTTTACATTAACTATTGAAATTAAAAACAGCATAGTGAATCCTTTAAAAAAACTCATATCCCTTCTATTATCCCTATAGGTCAGTCATAATATACTTGTTCACATCTTGGGGGAAAATGAAACATAATAAAAGGGTTATCTCAGATGTTTAGTAAGGATAAAAATATAGAGGAAGTTGTCATAAATAAGCATAAACTTTTTACGAAAGCTATAAACTGAAAAACAATCCTTTTAAATATAATCTTCAGCATAATACGGAATGAATAAATCAAATAATTCCATTTAAACATTCACATGGCTATTTTACTTGTCAAATAATCACATATAATATAAATAATTAATCCCATAATGAGGGAAAGAATAATTTTGGATGTCATAATCATACAATCAAGGCCTTATGCCAATACCATACATAAATGGGTAAGAACCCAAACTAGTTTGTCCCATGAGACCTAATGATGCATTGAGTTTCTATAGTGGGATCCTCTAATCACTTACTATTTCTAATTAATTCCTCATATGAAAAGGGAAAAACATAACATAAACATTCCTATTTAAACTAGCATATGAAATGATAATATATTAACCATAAACCATCAATGGTATCAAAATAGCACATCCATAGTAAAAAATATCATAAAACCTTAAATAAAATATGGAATATTGTATCATAATATATCAAACTCAATTAATCATAAAATCCAACAAATGATATTGACATAGATAAAAATAATCAAATAAAATAATTAAAACTAATTGAGAGAAATATTCCTTTTTAGTTTGTAATCATTTAAAAGCCACGTAATTATAAAATAAAGCATTTATTTTGAAAATAACCTTGTATTTTTTTATGTGAAGATTCAAAATGGAGATCCGTCATAATAGTGGAAAATAGTTGATCGTGCCGTATAAGTGAAAAAACATTCTTTTTTTAATTTGTAGAAAAGGTCATAATGTACCTCATTTCTAAGAACTATAAAAAGTTTCCTTCAAAAAAGTTTATAAAAAGTCTAAAAAGGGTAAAAATGACATTAAACAATTGTCAATAATTTTTAGAATTACATTTTAGAAAACAAGGACATGTATGAAGAGGATTTCCTAGTAGATACTTACGTATATACAACCTTGGATAATATTATGATTGTGAAATTAACCCTTACCTTGTACATTCCTTTAGTATAGGGTGAGTTAACCATATATATGATGGTTAAATCATGTTGTTAAATTATTCTAGGACTATATATATGTATATGATATCAAATGTGATACCCTTATATCATTTTGTTAATAATATTTTAGTATTATCATTGTTTCAGGTGTTAACTGCTTCATTTTCCATTCATCTTTTAGGTCATTTTGTTTGCATATGATATATTTTATTCATATAAAAAATGATATTAATTTCATAAATATTACATTTACTCATATAATAAATTATATGATCATTCTTGTATGGTTAATGTGGAGAATGAATATCTCTGTGCCGTGGAGACAGTAGGTCATACGTACACACGAGCGATAATATCCTTCCCTTGATGGTTAACTGGTTTTGAATTGGATGGTATATTAATTATAAATAATAATTATCATTTCATATTAATTGTTTCAATCCATTATATTCATCATTATACTCATCCAAACAATATAGTGTTGAATAAAAAATTACCCCACGGCATGGAGACGGTAAGCTGTAATTACACACACATAGTGATATTGTTATTTGTAGGATCGATAAAAGGAGGAATATGGTTATCCAATAATCATAATAAAATATACACATTTATATTATACTATAGTTATTAAATTTTTATAGAAACAATATAGGAATTTTATGTATAATAAGAAAAGAAATTGGATTGAATTTGTAAAACAATTACCACTTCTTCTAGCGGCTCCTTTAGATTTTCACAAACAGACTCCTAAGGCTGTCATTCTACAAAAAGTATGGTCTCTAGGATAAAGTGAGGTATTTTTGGGGTATAATTTGTTGGGTTTGAATGAACCTTATATTTTTATGACTTTTTATCACTTAATAAAATAGTATTTATTTCAAAATCTTATTTAATGTCAATTATGACAATATTTAGTAAATGATTTTTGTTAAAAGTCATAAAAAATGATTCCTTAGAAAAAAATACAATAAATAATCCATAAAATTTCAATTTAATCTAAAAATTTATTGTATGGAATCAAATATTTCAAATTATAATTATTTTAATTTTATTAATATCATTTAATCGATTCGTTATTTAATAATTCAATTACGTCATTAAAATTGTGTCTCCATTTAATTTATTTCAATTACAACCATGTATGTTTGTTTTTAGAAATTAAATTCACTGCAGTGGTGTAATTAAATTTAATTTTAATCTTGTAAATGTGGCTATAAGGCGGGTAAAAGGGACGTTCAAAAGTTCAGTACAATTTTATATCTAATTCTATTATAAAGTGATTCCAATGAACTATATTGGATTAATATATATATTATTTATCTATTTTGACTTTAAAATCAGTTGATAGTAATAAAATTATTTAAAGTCAGTTTCTTAACAACAATGTTGTATTTTTCACTATTCATCAAAAATTTAAACTTTTTAGAAAAATACCAAAAAATCTCCATTAAATAATTTTGATATTCTAAATTCAAAAATGAAGTCTATTTTGAAAAATAAAATTTATAAATTTCATAATGTGGTTTATAATATTCATAACCACTTTTCAAATGTTTATTTTCATAGGTCATGGTGCACTTGTACTTAGTGTTGCGTGCAACACAATATATTGAATTATTTTAAAAGTAGTGTGTTGTTGAAGTTTGGGGTGTTACATTAGAGATAGGTAACCCCTAACCTATATTCCATCTTAGTTGAAATAGACTCAATGCTCCTATAAAACAAACATAAATATATTATACACCCATTCCACAACCTTATTGTAATACATAATCTTTTTTTCATAATTTATAATTATTATCTACATTTATATTAGTTATTTATTATCTATTCTAGGTATCAGGTTTGAATATTTATAAGTATTTTGAACTAGTTTCTCAAAAGCAGTGTCATTATTCATTCTTCTGAAACAGTACATAATTAATAGATCATAAATGTATAAAATTGATGCATTTGAGTTATGTATAATTTAAATTTTTTTCTAAGGATGTTTTTTTTATGATCCTTAAAAGTTAAATCAATGATGGAAATGTTTCATTAATATTTGATGAATATATTTTGTATCTTAATTGATTAGATCGATTTTAATATTTACCTTTATAGAGATGGAATAACTAAATTATTTAAACTTTTTAATCATATATTATTATAAATGACGCTTCCCATCATCTTCCATAATATGAATTTTTACCATTGTTTCAGTAGGTTGTTAAACAAACCCAAATAATAGCAGAATTAAGGGATGATTATAATGTTATTATTCTTAAATTCATTATAGAAAAAGAATAATTATATTTTTAGTGTATATTAAATTTATATATATGAATTGTAATGATTTATAAAAAAATATTATATATATATATATATTTAACATTATGAAAAAATCAATTTCTTCTCTTAGAACACTTTTTTGGATGGTTGAAATAACCACAGAAATCTATTTCTCAAATTATAAATATGTTGTAAAATTTATCTTATATGAAAATTTATAACTTTGTATTCATCATATATATATCCATTAAAACTGTTCTCATGTCCTCCTATGTAATGCATTTATGAAAAAGGAAAATAAAAATCAATTATTCCATCGATGAGGTAGTCTATATATACACATACATAATGAATTAATTTTCCATAGAATAATGAAAATGAATAATATAAATAATCAATTCATAATATTAAAAATAACATATATATCATAATTATATATTAAACACCATATTATTAACATCATATTATGGAAGTTAAGGAAACCAATGTATGATTCATCATGTAGGTGGTAGTCAACATGTATGAACTATTTTTGTTTTCCTTTTTTATTAAGGAAAATGAAAGGTGGATAATGGTTGTAAAATCATCAAAATGAAAAAATGATATACTAATGGTACTTATTTTATTAATCTAATATTATGTAAAATAATTTTTTCAATGTTAATTTCACTTGAATAAATAGGAATAATAATGGAGCAGTTATAAATTTATATCATAATTATTTGATTATATCCTTTTAAAATTGATTTAACCTTTGAGGGATACACTTTTTAGAATAATGTAACATATTCATGGAGTAATAAAATTTTAATTAGTGGTTTGGTAAGAGTTTTGGAAAATATATTTGGGTTCTATTGTGGGGGGATGTGAGAATAGGTGTTCCCATTTTAAAAGGTAAAATGGAAAATATTTTTGTAAATAATAAAAACATTTTAATATTAGGAAGTCACTCTTAAGTAAAGTAGCTTCAAAATTGTAAAATTATAGAAATAGAAATGGATAATGTGGATCTTGGCATTATGAACACATTATCACTCTTGTATTAATCATATTTTCAAATAATTTATTTTAAATTTATTCTTATTTTCCATTTTAACTTTTACACTCGTAATAAGTTCTTACCCAGAATAATTATCATGTATGTAAAATAATAATTTTGACCATATTAAATAATTTAGTCCTTCTGAATAAAAATTTTAATTTTATTTTATTTAATTGAATTACTAAAAGTGATTATAAAATAATTGTATACTACCATATCCAAAATTTATTTTTTTTTTTAAATATAAATTATGTTCTAAAATTAATCATATAAATTTATAAATTAACACCAAAATTTTAAAATATGTAAAAACACTTGTAAAATAAAAATTTGGTCTTTGAAAAAGGTTTTTTTAATTTCTAATGAAAACATATATACTTATAATGTCCTAAAATATTTTGTTATTTGTGAAGATGATATATTACTATTTTAACCAAAAATAAATCATTTTGAACAAAATACAAACAACTCCTCTTACAAAAATTACATAAATAAATCCCAAAATGATGTTCAATTTTTCAATTTAAATATACAAAATTTTATAATTTATAATTTATCTTTTATGTAAAATAAAAAAAATCAAACTATATTTATAGGAAAATAAATTATCAATTCATTAACCATTATTGTTTTTACTTACTACCAATTACTAATCAATGTAGTGTTATTCTATTATTTATATTTTATTCATATAAAAAATATTTAATATATTCATTATTTTATATCATGAAAAATTCCTTTTAAAAACTATTAAAAATAATCTTGTTAATTGTTTTATTGCATTTGTAAAAAAAATATCATTTATATTTAAATTTTGAAATAAAAAATGTGAAAAATAAATGTGATAAATATCTTATTAAGTTAATAATTACCTTTTTATATCATCTAATTTTTTTTAAAATATAGCCTTATAATCAATTTGTAAAATCTATGTATACAATAACCTCTTGTGGTAGTTAGGTGTGGTGATTCCATCAATATAGATCTCATTGAAATTTAAAAAAGTTCGAATTTCTATCAAAAATGATTTCACTCATAACATTTTTTTTTGAATTTATATGGGGCTTATTCTTGGTAAAACCATGAATAAGATACATCATTCCAGTTCTTGGATAAATGTTCTTCATAAGGGATACTTCAACAACTTGATGTCAATTTAATACTTCATTTATTTCATAATATGGTAAAAAATTATACTTTCTAATTATATATATATATATATTATAAAGGATATATTTTATTATTTCAAATCCATGTTTCATATAATGTTTTCTATTTCACATAGAAAAATATATAACTAAATATTGTTTAAAGCTCATACAAAGTAGAATCTAGATTCATATCAATCTCACCTATAAAATAAATTATGACCTCACAATTTTAAATACTACTTTCATATAATGATATGGGATTACAAGACTCTATATATAATTTCCAATGATGTTTCATCCACTTTATCCTAGTTTTCTCAAGTGAAATCATATTTTCTAAAATATTAGTAATAGAGTTAATATTTTGTTTTCCATTATCCATTTCTTCTAAATAGTTTAATATTTTTTTGAAAAGGAATTTATAGCAAGCTATGTACTAAAAATTTACCATGGGTGGAATTTTAAATTTGATTTTACAGTCTTGTTGTTTATCATTTTCAGGAAGGAAAATACATTCCTAATATCATATCAAATTGGAATAAAAAATGGATTATTAGAATTTATAGAAAACACGATTATGAAAACATATATGAAAGATGAGTTATATATTTTAAAGATAAATATTTTATTTAATAATTAAATTTCTAGATATTATGGTAGTGATTTTATGTCCTTAATAATAATTCATGGAATAATATTTTTTTTAATATGATTCAAGTAAAAGCCTCATTTTTTTGAGACTATGGTTAGTGTTCCATAATCCATATTATATTCATAAATCATATTCATAGTTTTTTTGTATAGGATTCCCCAATTGATATAAATTTCTATTTTCTATCTTTCTTGTTTTCCATTAAATTAGGGAATTTTATTTGATAACATCCATATTATAACTTCCCAAGTAAATAAATAATAATACTTGTTCATGATCTATATATTTACTAAATATGTCTTTTTCCCCGCCACATGTCACTCCCACATCAACTCACTCCACTATTTCATAACCCTATACCCTAATTCCATAACCTTAACCTCTATCCCCATTACGATATTCCTCTGTGATTTCTACAGTTTCAAAACCACCGCATCAGGCTTCTCAGACTCTAACTCCACCGCCTCCAACTCCTCTATGATCCACTCCTCTACCAATGGCCCATCTGCATCTGGTTGCTCCTCCTCCATCAATTATGCCTCTTGTTCCTATTCCTTTGGTTTCTCCACGCCTAACACTCCACTAATTCATCTGGCTACTTTGCCTCTGACTTCAACGTCTATGGGTACTCTTCCTATATATCCTCACATCGTGCGTAGTCTGGCACCAACTCCTCCCACTGCCTATCCTCCACCTCCTGCTCCTCCATACCAGAAACCCCCCCCCCCCATGAATCTTCTCCAGATCCCAAAACGATTCTTTAGGTTTTGGGAAATATGGTTCTTCTACCTCAAATTTCATTCTTATGGTATGCTTTCTTTGGTTAGGATTCATAAACTGAAATTTTTATTTCCATCATCTACAATTTCTTAGTATCAATTGATATTCTCATTATTTCTCATATCTTATTTTGTTTTCAGTTTCTCTTTGGCTACAGTTTATTTCAATAACCCTCGACATTTATAGATAAAACATTTTTGATTGAATGAATTTGTATCGTATCTGTTCACATATGTTCAGTACGATATGTTTTTTGGTGATGTTTACATATGTTCTGTTCACATCTATTCACATATGTTCCATAAAATTTGGATCAGTTTCCAATATAAAGTGAATAGTTTATTTGACCATCATAGGTACGGTTTTGATTTCTTTGACTCTTTCTAATTCATTACTCAATATAATAGAATCCTATTATTTTATTTCTTCTTGATTTATATTTGGGAAGGTGTTGATCATGGTGTTATTCCCAGGTATTATGGTGCCTAATACATATTTTTTTAAATGGTAAGATTTTTTCATAGATTTCTATATAAAAGCATAGTTGTTGTAGGCTATGAGTTTTTTTGGAATTCCATATTATTTATATAATGATCTTCTATTCCATATTTAATATGGATTTACAGATATGTTTTTCATCTCAAATGATTCCTATAAGAGGTAACTTTCTTTTAGATCCCATAGGGGATAGGAGTATGTTCTTACGAGAAATGATGATGTGAAGGCAGGTAGATCAAGGCCCAACATCAGTCATATTAGAGTAATTATAATGCATGTGGATGGTAAGGCTATTTCCATAGATCATTTCACAATTATATATTCTTTTTCCCCCAAGAGGTGGGACTTTTTCAATATGATTTCCTATAGGTATTATGTGTAGAAATAAATTTGACATGTCCTGTATGAATTTTTATTGTTATATTTCATTAGTAAATGCCCTATTTTTTAAACATTACCTTTATAATTTTTTCAATTGTTATCTACATAAGTTCCAGACTGTGTTGGATGATATTGAGGTTGAAGATTTAGTAAAAAGGAACAATGACATTATCTGATATTCTATCTACTCTATTGATTATCTTTATATTTGTAGTTCACTTTTATTACTAGATTTTGTACCCCTAATTATAGATTTAAATATATTTAATATAGTCTATTAATGTGGGGTTTCGAACCTGCATACATTGTTACATGGTTTAATATAACATGATTTTCGAGAAATACAACATCATGGAACATAGAAGCAGTGACATATTTTTTAACCCCTGTAATTTTGTTTAATGAAAATTGTCATCCCTTACAATCTAGGCCATCTATTTCACTCTGTTATCTAGTATTTATTCACCAATTCATTCTTTGATGCATGCTATTCCAAAATCAATATTATTCCTTATCTCTCCTTTGATTCTACATTACATGCTAATTAAAACGATGTTGAATGACTTTACATGTCTACTCTTGATTTAGGTATAATTATCACCATATTTTTCCTTTCAATGTAATGGTATCAATGATTCAAGGTAATTGTTTCTCATTATTATTTCTATTTCTATTTTCATAATGTTTCATTTATTTTGTTTTTGTTTGACATCAATATTTGTGTGATACATTATTCTGATGCATCTTCTAAGAATTCATTTTTTCATGTACATTGTGAAATTTTAATTGGTTTCAACTATTGTCTATTTTCTTTTTATGCAGTACTATCAAAAAGACAGATATGATTTGGTCAAATTTGAAAAGCTCTTAAAGCAAGTAGGCCTAGACATTCACCTTAGAACCTGGATAAAGTCTACGCCAAGTGGAATTTTGGGTAATTTTGGTTTTTTTTATATGTACAAGATATTCAGGTTTTTGAATACAACAAATTTGACTACTTTTAATTCTAAACAATTTATTGGGGGTTTCCCGGTTTGGATGAAATATGTTCTAGGGATAAGTTTTATAACTAATATTGGTCCTTTCAAGGTTAGTTTCGGAACCTATAATGCTCTATTCAATAATTCTTTCTATTATGAGTTTTTTTTTCAATACTTAACACTTTAATTAATTTCTGCAATGATGGTGGGATTGCAAAAATTTATAGAGAAAATTGTGAATATGATGAAAGCAGAAGGATTATTCCAATCCCATGGTGGTCCTATAATATTATCTCAGGGTACAACATTCTAGGTAATTATGTTCTTTAATTTTGACATTTTTTTAAAAAATTAATCTTAATTTTCTTTAAAAAAAATTCCAAAAGTGTTTAGTATGTACAATATATTTTTGTGTTTGATGAAAGAAGGCATATACATTCATCCCAGAATCGGTCCTTATGTCTGTTCCATGTGGGATTTCGGGTAATTATTAAGGTTTTTAGTATGTTGTGTTTCAATTCAAAAACATTTATTATTATTTTAATCAACTAAACATTCTAAATATGGTTAACCTCTTCATACATGTCACCCAGCTATGTACATTAAACATGGAAGCCTTTTTGTCTTTTTAATTTCATATAGATGTTTCACATTTCTAAACATCTATATACCTATTAAATTCTTTCAATATATCCAACAATATTAATTAGATTTACATATTACTAAATGATACACATAATTTTGTATCCTATAACATTGTTTAGCACTTCATCATGAATAAAATGATTCTTTCTTATGATTTCATTTTCAATCAACCTATTTCCTTTTCATCGTCCATTTATCTATACATGTAGTCGCTGATTCATTGAAATTTTTCTCAATTGATTTAAATACAATCCCATAGACATCATAATTAATGGTGGCAGATATAACTATCATCAAGTTTCATTATGTAGATATTCCATGATTTCATTTTGATATTCCATGATTTCTATGTTTTCCATGTTTTCCACATTAGAATCCACTGTACATTTACTAGCATATAGTTAGATTTACCAAGGATATTTTGGTTAAATCTATTTTAATTCTATTGAAGTACTACTTTTGTGCAAACACGGTGCATTGAAACAAACACCACCTTATGTTAACAAACTCGTTTCATGCAAACAAACAAAGCATCATGTAAAACTCAACTAATTTCCAATCGTAGTAGTTGGGTGAGGTGTTCGGGTTGGACTGATTTATAAGAACTACACACCAGCTGAAAAACTGTTCCCATTGAGTGGGGTGATTTTTTTGTATGGAATCTGAACAAACCAGAATTGCAATTGGAGGATGAAGAATGGGCCGGGAAGAAAATTACTCCTGGTTCCCCCTTTGTTCTCCCACCAAAGACCTAGGTTGATACTATAAGACAAATAATATGTGAATCTATAGTACTCCTTATTCTCCCTTATTTATCCATTTTACTTTAGCTCCATCTTCCTAAACCATTTCTAGTTTGATGCAGACAGTGTGCAACAACTGATGAAAAATTGGTTAAGCCTTCTTACTCCTTGAAAAAATACATGATATCTTTTTTACTATTGTTCTTTTAATACGCCCTCAATCACCGCTCTATGGTATTTAGTTTTGTATTGGATAACATTATCATTTTCACTCTCAGTTTATGTGAAACTTACATCATGAAAAATCCTTCTATAATTTGGAATACATTGGTTGCAAGTTAAAGGATGATCTTTATAGCTTATTTATCAATTATTTTAGATATCTGAGACACTATGAAGGGAATGTGGTCTTTACATAAAGAATTACATGTATTGAATCATATTTCTGGATTATCCTGTTATATAATAACCCTTTTCTGTACATTTTCTGCACAAAATAAATTCTTACAATTACATAAAATAAAAATAAAAAACTTAAACATTCTCTAGAATCAAATTTTTAGTGGTAGGCAACTATCATTCTTAGATTTTGGAATTTTAGTTATCATATTCATTTCCAAATATATATGTCTTATTACCTTTTCTTTCACCGTACTTTATATATATTATTGGTCCATTATTTTTTGGTTTTTTATTGGATTAATGATTATAATTTATTCACCTTTGCAATATATTCATTTATATATGATGTAGTACTATTTTCTTCATTATTATCTATGCAGAAAATCATATAGAAAATAATGATGTTTTATGATGCAGTTCTACATAAAGCATTGTAATATGATTTCAAACCAAGACATGTTAAACAAACACCAAAGACCTAGGTAGATACTAATCCAAATAATCTTTGTCTATATAGTACCCCTTCTTCTCCCTTATTTTTATCCATTTTCCTCTAACTCCATCTTCCTAATCCTTTTCCAGTTTGATGAAGATAGGTTGCAACAACTGATGAAAAATTTGCTGATCCTTCTTACTCCCTAAAAAAATACATGATTTCTTTTTTACTATTGTTCTTTTAATATTACCTCAATCCCTCCTCTGTGGTACTCAGTTTTGTATTGGCTAACATTATCATTTTTTCTATCCTTTTATGTGAAACTTACATCAAGAAAAATCACACTAGAATTTGGAAAACTATATATATATTATTGGTCCTTGATTTTTTTGGATTTTTATTGGATTAATGATTATAATTTATTCACCTTTACAATATATTCATTTATATATGATGAAAAAATATTTTCTTCTTTATTATCTATGCCGAAAAACCTATAGAAAATAATAAATCCTTATGATGTGGTACTACATGAAGATTTATAATATGATATCAAACAAAGAACTAGATAATTTAAAACTATGAAAGTCCATCCACCCACTCTCTGTACATGTAGTCATTGATTCATAGAAATATTTCTCTATTGATTTAAATACAAGCCCATAGACATCATAATTAATGGTGGCAGATATAACTATCATCATGTTTTATCATATAGATATTCCATGATTTCATTTTGATATTCCATGATTTCTATGTTTTCCATGTTTTCCACCTAAGCATCCACTTTACTAGAATATAGTCAGATTTACAAAGGATATTTTAATTAAATATATTTTAATTCTATACAAGTACTACTTTTGTGAAAACATGGTGCATTAAAACAAACAACACCTTATGTTAACAAACACGTTGCATGCTGAAAAACAAAGCCTCATGTAAAACTCAACCAATTTTCAATCATAATAGTTGGGTGAGGTTATCGGATTGGATTGATTCATAAGAACAACACACCAGCTAACCAATTGTTCCCATTGAGTGGGGTGCTTTTTTTATGGTAGTTGAACTAACCAGAATTGAAATTAGAGGATGAAGAATGAGTATGGAAGAAAATTAATTGAGGTTCCCCCTATGTTCTCCCACCCAACACCTAGGTTGATAATATAAGCCAAATAATAGGTGTCAGTATAGTACCCCTTCTTCTCCCTTATTTATCCATTTTCCTCTAGCTCCATCTTTCTAAACCTTATCCAGTTTGATGTAGATAGGGTGCAACAACTGATGAAAAATTGGTTGAGCCTTCTTACACTATAAAAAATAAATGATATCTTTTTTACTATTGTTCTTTTAATACGCCCTCAATCCAATCTCTATGGTACTCAGTTTTTTATTGGCTAACATTATCATTTTCACTCTCAGTTTATGTGAAACTTACATCCTAAAAAATCCTGCTAGAATTTTGAAAACATTGGTTGTAAGTTAAAAGTTGAGATTTATAGCTGATTTATAAATTATTTTACAGATCTATGACACTATGGAGGGAATTTAGTCTTTACATAAAGTATTACATGTATTCAATCAGATTCGTAGCTTATCATGTTATATAATAAACCTTTTTCATACATTTTTTCTACCAAAAAAATATTCCTATTACGTAAAATAAAAGTATAAACGTAAACAGTCTTTAGAATAAAAATTTTAGTGGTAGGCAACTGTCATTCTTAGATTTTGGAATTGTTGTTGTCATATTCATTTTCAAATACATATGTCTTATTACCTTTTCATTCACCCCACATTATATATATTATTAGTCAATGATTTTTTAGTTTTTTATAGGATTAATAAATATAATTTATTCACCTTTTAAATATATGCATTTATATATGATGAAATAATATTTGATTCTTTATTATCTATGCAGAAAAACCTGTAAAAAATAATAAAGTTTTATGATCTAGTTCTACATACAGCTTTATAATATGCTTTCAAGCCAAGACATGTCAAATAAACACCAAAGACCCAGGTTGATACTAAGACAAATAATCTGTGTCTGTATAGTACCCCTTATTCTCCCTTATGCATATCCATTTTCCTCTAGCTCCATATTCTTAAACCTTTTCAAGTTTGATGCTAATAGGGTGTAATAATTGATGCAAAATTGGTTGAGACTTCCTACTCCCTGAAACAATACATGATATATTTTTTATTGTTATTATTTTAATACACCCTCAATCCACGCTCTATGGTACTCAGTTTTGTAATGGCTAACATTATCATTTTTCTCTCAGTTTATGTGAAACTTACATCAAGAAAAATCATGCTAGAATTTGGAAAACTATATATATATTATTGGTCCATGTTTTTTGGTTTTTTATTGGATTAATGATTATAATTTATTCACCTTTGAAAATATATTAATTTAGATATAATGAAATACTATTTGATTCTTTATTTTCTATGCAGAAAAACTTATAGAAAACAATGAAGTTTTATGATGCAGTTCTACATGAAGCTTTATAATATTCCTTCAAACAAAGAACTAGATACTATCTAACTAGGTAAGTTCATCCACTCACTCTCTATAAAAGGTTCCAAGGTACCAAAGTTTATTTTATCCTAATAATATTGACCAACTAGATTGTGTCACTTTTAAACCACAATATGTCTCAGGCATAGTTAACTGAAAATATAGCTTCAATATGATTACAGATGGTGTCACTTTCACATTTTGTCTCATGCATAGTTAACTAGATGGTGTCAATTTCAAATATAGCTTCAAAATTATTCCATATCATCATGGTATGGTTATAGGTGAAGATAAGTTGATGGACCTATGAATTTTCAAGCAATAAGGAGCTGATAAATGCAAGTGTTAAGCTTCCCAACTATCCAATGATTTAATTTTCAGTTTTGTTACTCAAGCTGGATACTTTGAATGTTATCCACTAATATGAATTTATTTAGGTTGACATAATAAAATATTTAGGTAAACATGAATTTTTTTTCAATGTCGTGGTAAATGAACAGGTTCCGAGTATCATTGCTTGCATAATGGTATGTTACACTAATTTGAAGCTCTTAGGATTTTGGTATCTTTCTAAACAAGGTTGAGTCTTTATAAAAAATTAATGTGTTTTCTTCTGCATCATTAATGATTTTGTAGGAGAAGACACTAACTATTCTGTTACTTACTAATCTCACCATGGGAGACAGTTTCAGTCCAGAAAGGATGAGGATTCTTCACTCCACTGACTTCCATAGAAGACTTCCCAGTATCCTTCATGGTGAGTTACTTCCTAGGTGTCTTCCTGCCAGTGGAATTGCAGTTTTATTTTTATGATCAATGTTATGTTTGATTATCCAAATAGCTTGTCTTTAAACAAAAAAAATTGACGAATATTGTGTTGAGATATATTTAAAAACGTATGCTTAATTATTGAAGTAATTTCAATATGAAGAATTCATGACTATTTCATAACTTTTGGAAGTAAAGTAATGTATTTAATTGTTTTATTTTGTTGAATGGGGTATCATACTTGTAAATTTTGGGTTCAATTTGATTTGTTTTCTCAGTCAGTCAGTATTTATATTACATCTATTTCTTCATGAACTATGTATATATATGTCAACTCATTCAAGGTTGGTTTGATGTAGGAAATGATGGTTTTGTTGGTGGAAGAGAAGGATACAATTGATCCTAGGCACTCTGGATTTTTGTAAACTCCATACAAAATCTAGTTCTAGGATATGGAACATCTTATTACAGTAGATACTTCTAAATATGAAACTTTCAATGCTCAATTTCTTAAAATATGATCCCAGTAATTTAGTCTTTATATTACAAATATTTTGTCATTATGTATTTCATATACAAGGTTTCTCATTATGTAACTTTTTTTCCTCAAAATATGTTACTAATACTCTTATATTCTAGGTTCTGCTATTTTCCCACTTGTATGGGCACGTCAAATTAGTCCACTCAGGTATTAATTATTTTTCTTCACTATCTATTATTTTCATTAAATCATTGGAGTTTCCATTTCTTATTTTTAGGAATATGTATGTTAAATTATTTTAGTGTTTGAGCATGTTTTATGGCTAGCAAGTGTGCGGCATTGCAGGTGTACATAATTGCAGGTGATCTGACGCACAGAGGATCTTCTATGATTGTTGAGGTATTGAAATTTTATATCCATAGGCATTATATGTTTTAGGCAATATTGTTATATGAGTTCATTTTTTTCAACTATTAATGTATAGGAAATTAGGAGTGGCCTCAAAGTTGCAGTTATTGGGATCCCCAACAACATTGACAAAGATATTCTAGTACCACATCATGTTTTATTGTATCATATTACATCAGGTTTTTCCTTTTCAATACATTTCATTTATAATTTATGATACATGTTATTATTTATCTTTTATTTTCATTATTATCTATCACTAAAGCTATAATTTTAAAATATTTTAGGTCTGATACACAAAAAAAATGAAAAAGTGACTGACTATTTCTGCTAAAATAGAAAGTTAATACTGCATGTTGATTATATTTTAATTTTTTGATTTGTTTTCTAATTTTTTGTTTACCATTAGAAGTGTATTGCAGAATAAATGTGATAGATCCTGTGATGGAAACATTATATGTCATCCTACACAAACATTCTATCATGTACTTATTCCTGGAATGGGTTGGGTTAATGCAGCATTACGGTGAATTTGTGTTCTTGGCTAGCTTAATTTTTTTGCTTTTCTTTATTACATGTTTTCTATTACTCTAAGATTTATATTTAAATAAATTTATTCATATTGTACCTTATTTTCCATTATATATACCACTCATATTTTTATTTTAGACATTTCCAATATTAATATTAATTACTATGTTTCAAAACTGGTATTCTACTTTTGATAATATGATTTTTTTTATAGTGTCGTGAGAATGCATGGGGCAGAGTACTAGTTATTAATATTTTATAATTAAATATTAATTTTACTTTAAAGGTGTTTCTTTGTTCGATGGCATAAGAATTATGAAACAACGAGTTCCTTTTAAATCTTATGTTGCATAATAATAAAATAATATTATTATTTTAAATGGTAGTTAATTTCTAGTTGTTATATTTGCGGGAATGAACAGAACTAACTACAATATGATTATTGTAACACCCCAAGATTTTATGAGATATATTCTTTTTAATTTCTTTAATATCTTCTGTTGTACGCTACACCAAGATTATCTTACACTATACGCAACACCGTATTAGCTTGCAGTATATGCACTACTATTCTTGGATCGTGTTACGCACAATTTCAAGTTCATTTTATAGTAGTTTTTTTACGCAACATTGAGTGTGTGTGTGTGTATATATATATATATATATTCAATGTATAAATGAAATATGGTTGGATACTATTATACGAAACAACAAAAGAGTCTTTCACTACACGCAACCCTGACTTGGCTTGCATTACACGCAATCGCGACCTTCCTCGATAGCATGTGTTGTACGTAATACCGGGTTTCACTAAACAACAATATATTGTTATAATATTATTATGGACTAGCTGTTATGAATAGTATTAACTACATTTTTAATTTTATAACATTATTATTCATCTTATATATTTTCTAGAACATGGTATGAAAAATAAATAAATATTTCGGTTACAATAAGTATTTTTGAAAAAATGTAGTTTTGCCGCCTTTTGATGGCGCATCCATTTTAAATCTAGTTTTTGACATGTTTATAAGTTCAATTTGACAAAATAAAATTTTTCCATGGAATCAGGATATAAAAATTAAATTTGGATAAATTTTTCATATTATTCTAATAACTTTCATATTTTAATGAATAGTAAAAACACGCTATATTTTAATTAAAAAAAACTTTTTTCATCGCAATAATTTATATTGTTAGATTATATTTTTAGTTGTTTTTAAAGTGTAATTAGGATATATTTTTATCATTTAATCTAATGTTGGTCATTGGAATTAATTTCAATTTGAAATTGGACATAAACAAATGTCGATCTTTTGATAGTTATTGTTTCTTAAAAACACGCTATTTTTTTTGATAACGGTAATTAATTTTAAAATCAATTAATTCCACTTCTATGTTTTGAATTTGGAAAAATAGATATCATTTTTGAATTCAGAATATCAAATATAGCTTAGGCTGAATTTTTGTTATTTTTCTGAAAAACTTCAATTTGTAATGAATAGTGAAACCACTTAGTGGTAGTTAAAAAACAGACTCTTTCATTTAAATGAAATTTTACCATTTATGTGAATTGAATTTCAAAAATCCGACATACATGGTTGTTATCAAGAAGTAAAATGTGGTTCAATAAGATAAAAATAATTTTTGGTGAATAGTAACTGTTGACTTTTATTTACCGTAGTTAAAAGTAAATAGGGTAATTCAAGGTAAAAAGAATTCAAAATTACCTTAACACTTGTCCAAAACTTATTTGTTAAGTAATTAACGACCATGTAAATCTTTGGGTCTGTTTTGGGACCCCATTTGGCCACTTAGGAGTGAAAATAACAATTTAGATTAATTAATTTAATGTGAAGACAAAATTGGCATTAACAAAAATAGTTTAGTAATTAATATTTATATGGTGTTATATAAGTCTTATTTTCGACTAAAAATATTCTTTGGAAATCTAAAGATATTTCCTACATCATGGTATTTTTTTATAATTTTTAGACATCAAATAAATTAAATTATTTATGACACAATAATGATGCAGTATTTACCTCATTAATAAATGATTTAAATAAATATGATTACAATGACTAAATTATTATCCAAAACATGTCCAATTCTGATTGGATGATTTTATTTCGAATATGAGTCATATTATCTTTGACCTTAATGGTTTTTGGACCATTAGAAACAGAATATCATTATATTATAAAATAATATGTTCACACTTTCCAAAAGAGCCCCTCCCCCCCCCCCCCTATAAAATGAGACCACTTCTAACCAATTACACTCACCTCTCAAGCCATGTTTCTCATCCAAACTCTGCCCAATTAAGCTCCCTACATCCCTACCCTCCTCCTTGAATCCTTACCTTAGGCATAAGGCACTTCAAGAATTCTTTTGGTTCAAACCAAAGGGAGTTACCCAAATTAAAGGTAACGGTTTCTCTTAAATTGTTTTCTTTTATTTTACTTCTCCAACCCCTAAACTCTTTCTATTACTTTCTTTTGAAACAAAACCTTTATCCTCAATATACTAGGATGTTGTTATGAGAAGGATTCGAATTACACTTACACACACCTCCATCTAATGGATGAAGAACATAATGTTTCTATGGATGGAAAACTAACGCCTCACGAATCCATGATTGTTCGATTATCTCTTACCGCCTCTCATGGTGGCCATTATGATGAAAATGTATTTATATATGATATATATTATGTTTATGATTTTCTTATTATTCTATACTTCCCAATTATATCATTCCTTTATGGTTTCCATAGTGGGTAAATATGATAATTTCATTTGAGGAAGTGCGGACTACTGACCCCTTAAAGTGATGTGACTCGTTAATGCCTTATATGGGATGTATAAAGGATAGATTTAATGATATTATATATGATATTATACTGGAATTATAAAATACCTATGTATCATTATGTATTATTTCCATTAAAATATTAAATAGAAATGAAAGTAGTGTTCATGCGTACATACGGCTTACCGTCTCCATGAACGGTGCATTTCATTTCTTACCTCCAAATGTTATGTACTATTATAAATATATGTATATTATGGATATATAATATATATATGATATCTAAATCATGAATATCATTCTGGATATAATGGATTATATACTGCATGGACAACATGTAATTATAAGAATTCCATTTTTGACTCAAGTACCAAATATCGATAAAACGGACGTTATTAACTTAAATGATTACATAATGTTTATAACATGGTAATAATTGATATAAAAGGAATAAAAAACTTGGAAAAGTTTCTTAATCAAGTAGAAATTAACTATATTTTTTTATTCAGGAGATTAAAGAATGATCGAGTCATGTCGGACATGAGGTAAGGGATAACTTTTCCAATCTCATTTTTATCCGAGATTGTTTATTCGTAAGTATTTACTGGGGTTATATTTTTCATCCATGTCCCTATTCTCTAAAAATGGTTTTATGTATGATTAAATTCATTTTTACCCATTTTTGACTTTTACCACTTATTATGTAAGGAATCTTTCTTTTGTTTACCATACAAGGAACTTTTTGACTTTTCCGACAAATGTACGAGGAGAATGTTTATTTTAACTTATAAGGCATGAATGGATTTTTACGGTTTCATAACGCCTTATTTTCAGGAAGCTTCCTCTACAATATTTCATGATTATTTTCAACGAAATCCTTTTCTTTTAAAATTTCATGGCATTTTTTGAAAAGAAAATGATTTTGAAGAAGAAAGTATATTTTCCTCAAAAATTCATTTCAAGTGTTTTGTCAAAACTATTTTCCATATAAGATTACATTATTTAGTATGATTATGTTTCAAGTATAATATCTATATGATTTAAATGGTTTCATTTTTCTAATGATGAAATTATATCCATTTTTTTATATATATTATGTTATCATGGGATGATGTTTATGAAACCCATTTTATTTATTGGGTTATGATTAATGATTTATGTTTATATTGTGGAAAATGTAAGAATGATTTCATTATGAGATGGGTGGGACCTATATGTCCCTCCAATGCATTGGGTAAAGATTTATATCTCATGAGATAGACATGGCTGGAACGGTAAGTTAATTCGGTTCATTGTTACAAGACTGGAATGAGGAGTGAACTCGATTCAGTAAGGGACTTTGTCCACTAAGATGGTCTTGGAAGCAATGCCTTGGCTACTATGCAAATCATATCATGTGATTAATTTTTTCCACAATTACAAGTTTTATTCCCATGCTATTTTATCATGATTAATGTTCTTTTATGATCTATTCCTTATGTACAGCAATGTTTTATGTCATTGCTCAAGATTTTGATGTTTAGATTTTATGCTCATGTTTTTACATTCAAATGTTTATGGATTGTTTTATGTTCTTTATGTTTACCCTTACTGAGAATTTAAGCTCATCCTTTATATTTTTTCTTTTCCCCAGGATATAAATCAAGGTTTTAGGTAAGAAAACAAAAAGGGAAATATCTTTATGGGAGATATTGAAGATCTTTCACCATGATTAGAAGATTTTATTCCGAGTTTCCAAAGACCCTAAAATATTACGATCCTTGAGTTTTGGTTTTTGTTATGTATTAAGTATTCTGCAAAATTAATGTATAGTCCATGTACATCAAGCTTCGGGTCTCTACAGTTGGTATCAGAGGCAAAGGAGTTAGTAATGAATCCGATCCTTGGGAACTCTCACATGTGAGCGTTGGATGAAGCATGGCTCTCTGCCCAAGGGCTTCATGAGGAAATGGATGCCACTGGGGATGGTGGTTTGTCCCTCCCAGGGGGTGTAGCCACCCATGGAGTGTCCTGATAGGTATCAATTATAGTCTACTGGAAGTAATTTCATACCACTACAGTTGGTATAAGAGGAAAGGTTTAGTTAACCTTTGGAAAATAGGATGTGAAAACTTTAGTGAGATCCCTAGAGATATTTCTAAGGTATGTCTAGTGATGTAACTAAGGTTAAGTATAAGTATAGGTTTATAGTCCTAGAATTACGGTAACAATCTTAGAATTAACCCTAATATGTTATATATTTAAGGTACTCCCCCTTTATTATGTTGTTTTCCCTAGCATGATTTTTGCCTCTCACGCTATTATTTTTGGGTTTAAGATGATGGGTGGAACCTGAAGGAACTATGTTGATAAATGTAATGGAAAATGCAATGATTTTCCTCCTGAACAAACCAATGTTATGGTAGATGGATTGGAAAATATTATTACTATACTTACATAAGCTATGAATCATTCTAGACTTCCGAATGAGCAGAGAAGGGTACAATATTCTATTGAGTCCTTCATGAGGCAACGTCCACCTTCTTTCAGTGGGTCTTCTGATCCATTTGTTGCCGAAAAATGGATCAGTACCATTGAAAAGATATTTTCCATACTTCGATGTTCAGAACATGAAAAAGTCATTCTGGATATTTACCATTTAGAAAGTTAAGTAGATCAGTGGTGGACTCTAATTAAGAATACGAGGCCCCGAGATGAAATTGAATCCATGGAATGAGATGAGTTCAAGAACTTATTTTTCAATAAGTACTTCCCTCGTATTCTTCGAACAAAGATGGAAAAAAATTTCTTGAGATTAAGCAAAAGGATGATGAATCTGTTGGTATATATGAATCGAATTTTACCAGGCTCGCAAGGTATAAATCTATCTTTATCATCCAACCTGAAAGTAAAGTTGATCAATTCTTCATTGGCTTAAAACCAAGTATTCGAAGGGCATTAGTTATAAGAGAATTCAGTATCTATGAAGAAATTGTCCGTTGTGCTATCAAGGTAGAAATGGAGTTTGGTGTTACATATCCATCTCATGGTTTTAACAAGAAATGAAAGATGGAGTTCAAGGAGAAAACTTAGAATAATGGTGAAAATAAGATGAATGTTTCTTTATGCTCAAAGTGTGGAAAGAATCATGGTGGAGATTTCCTAAAAGGTACTAGAAAATGTTTTAAGTGTGGAAAAGAAGGTCATCGAGCAGTTGAGTGTCTAAGTAATGGGAAAAAGGTAGTTAATGATGTAAATAGATAAAAGACTATAGAGAACACTCCACCAACACTTCAATGCTTCAAGTGCAAGTAAATGGGGAATTATGCTAATCAATGTCCTAATACAAGGGTTAATGATGATAAACGTAAGAAACCTCTTAAGGAAAAGGATAAAGGTAAGTCACATGCGATCATTATTTGTGATGTTGAGTATGACAATGATGTTGTGTAATGATTAAGTGTTTATGTAATGGTATTCCAAAATAATGTTGTATATAGAATCGTGGAATATGGGAATATTTATGTATTGTTCTATTGTGGTTTTCAATAATTTTATGGTACGGGTAACCATGGAAAGTTATTGAGATATTTTTTGAAAGAAGATGATATGTGCATAATGAAGGGATAAAGAGAAAATGAAATGAGCTCATGACTGATATAAGGACAAAGTTATATCATGGTTTGAGTATATAGAAATTTTGGGATTTTGGTATGTGGAAAGAGTTAACTTTTGACTGCATTCATGTTTTCACTAAGTTTCAATGGGTATTCATTTTTCAAGAGAATACATGATTAAGGTATTCACATTATTGGAATGTGACCAACAAGATATATCGGGGATAAATGATGGTATACACATGCTTGGTAGATAACATTTATAGTAATTGTTTTCTTTATACTATGAGCATGGACAGAAGTATTTTGGATAAGCCTAAAGATTTGAAATGGATTATGTTGGAAATAAGTTAGTATTGTTTAAGACTAGAAATTTTTTTCGATATTATTGATGGAATGTTATAATAATATAGTTTTAGAAAAAGGACAACCTATAGGATGGGTGACAACCCATCGTGTCGAACAAGGCTATGGGAATTGAACCCACAACCAAAGTGCGACAGGACTTTATCGCCTACCACTGGTCTACAAGAAGTCCCTGGTTAGTAGAAACTGGTTTTATTTTATAAATAGGTATGATAGATGAAGTATAAGTCCATTTTAGGAACCGTATTTGATTAATCTCGCCATAGATGGACTTATGTATATAACTTTTGCTAACCTTATGTTTGAGACTGATGGAATGAGCTATCATTCTATCACATGATCTGCTAACACTTCAAGAATGACAAATTCAACTTCATTTCTTTAAGATATGATGTGTAAATTGTTCAAGGCACAAACAACAATGATATTATACCAAAACAAAGTAAGTATTTCTTCTAGTTCAAATTATTCAACTTTAGGGAAATGATCTTGAAAACAAAAAAATGTTGTCCTAGTGTCCTTATATCCGATGAATCAGATGGTACCTTATATCATCACAAATTTATGGCTTTGTGATTGTTGGATTTTTCATAGTCATGTTCTCTACCACTCTCCATCAAAACATGATTGTTAGGTTTCTCTTCAATATCCGTATTTTCACCTATGTTCTCCTATTTGGAAACCCCGTGATGAGTTAATTTGGCTAACCGATATGTTTCATACTTCACTTTTTAAAATTACATTTTAGTATTCTTTTTTACGATGTGGGTTTCTATGATAGAAACTTTCATCTAGTAAACTATTTATAACCCCGATGAATTTCGAGGGTGAAATTCATTTTAAGGGGGGTAGAATGTAACACCCCGAGATTTTATGGAATATATTCTTTTTAATTTCTTTCATATCTTCTATTGTACGCTACACCAAGATTATCTTGTGCTATACGCAACACCATATTAGCTTGCAGTATACACACTACTATTCTTGGATCGTGTTACACACAATTTCAAGTTCGTTTTATAGTAGTTTTTCTACGCAACATTGAGTGTGTGTGTGTGAATATATATCAATATATATATATATATATATTCAATTTATAAATGAAATATGGTTGGATTATGTTATACACAACAACAAGGGAGTCTTGCACTACACACAACCCTGACTTGGCTTCATTACACGCAATCGCGACCTTCCTCGATAGTGTGTGTTGTACACAATACCGGGTTTCACTAAACAATGATATATTATTATAATACTATTATGGACTCACCGTTATGAATAGTATTAACTGAATTTTGAATTTTATAAAATTATTATTCATCTTATATATTTTCTAGAACATGGTATGAGAACAAAATAAATTTTTCAGTTAAAATAAGTATTTTTCAAAAAATGCAGTTTTTCTACCTTTTGATGTCGCACACATTTTAAATCTAGTTTTTGACATGTTTAGAAGTAAAATTTGAGAAAATAAAATTCATCCTTGTAATCAGGATATAAAAATTTAATTTGGATAAATTTTTCATATTATTCTGATAACTTTTATATTTAATGAATAGTAAAAACACGCTATAGTTTAATTAAAAACAACTTCTTCCATTGCAATAATTTATATAGTTATATTATCTTTTTAATTGGTTTTAAAGTGTAATTAGAATATATTTTTACCATTTAATCCAATGTTGTTCATTGGAATTAATTTCACTTTGAAATTGTACATAAACAAATGTCGATCTTTTGATAGTTATTGTTTCTTAAAAACACACAATTTGTTTTGATAATGGGAATTAATTTTAAAATTAATTAATGCAAATTCTATGTTTTGAATTTGGAAAAATAGACATCATTTTTGAATTCATAATATCAAATATATCTTAGGCTGAATTTTTGTTATTTTTCTGAAAAACTTCAATTTTTGATGAATAGTGAAACCACTTAGTGGTAGTTAAAAAACTGACTCTTTCATTTAAATGAAATTTTACCACTTCTGTGGATTGAATTTCAAAAATCTGAAATACATGATTGTTATCAAGAAGTAAAATTTGGTTCAATAAGATTAAAATAATTTTTAGTGAATATTAACTTTTGACTTTTATTTACCGCGGTTAAAAGTAAATAGTGTAATTCAAGGTAAATAGAATTCAAAATTACCTTAAAACTTGTCTAAACCTTATTTGTTGAGTCATTAACGACTATGGGCATCTTTGGGTCGATTTTGGGACACCATTTATCCACTTGGAAGTGAAAATGACAATTTAGATTAATTAATTTAATGTGAAGACAAAATTGATATTAAAAAAAATCTTTTAGTAATTAATATTTATATGGTGTTATATAAGTCATATTTTTTACTAAAAATATTATTTGGAAATATAAAAATATATACTACATCATGGTATTTTTTTATAATTTTTAGACATCAAATAAATTAAATTATTTATGACACATTAATGATGCAGTATTTACCTCATTAATAAATGATTTAAATAAATAACATTATAATGATTAAATTATTATCCAAAACATGTAATATTATGATTGGATGATTTTATTTTGAATATTAGTCATCTTATCTTTGACCTTAATGATTTTTGGACCATTATAAACATAATATCATTATATTATAAAATAATATTTTCACACTTTCTTAAAGAGCCCCTCCTCCCCCTTATAAAAGAAGACCACTTATAACCAATTCCACACACCTCTCAAGCCATTTGGCTCATCCAAACTCGGACCAATTAATCTCCCTACATCACTCTACTCCTCATAGAAGCCTTACCTTAGGAAAAAGAAACTTCAAGAAGTCCTTTGGTTCAAACCAAAGGGAGTTACCCAAATTAAAGGTAACGGTTTCTCTTAAATTGTTTTCTTTTATTTTACTAATCCAACCCCTAAACTCTTTTTATTCCTTTATTTTGTAACAAAACCAGTATACTAAATATACTAGTATGTGGTAATGATAAGTATTAGAATTACACTTACACACACCTCCATATAATGGATGAAGAACATAATGTTTCTGTGGATGGAAAACTAACGCCTCACGAAACGATGATTGTTCGATTATCTCCTACCACCTCTCATGGTGGCAATTATGATGGAACTATATTTATATATGATATATATTATGTTTATGATTTCCTTATACTTATGTACTTCCCAATTATATTAAGCCTTTATGGTTTCCATAGTGGGTAAATACGATAATCTCATTTGAGGAAGTGCGGACTACCGCCCTATTAAAGTGATGTGACTTGTTAATGCCTTATGTGGGATGTATAAAGGATATAGTTAATGATATTATATATTATATTATACTGGAATTATAATATACCTATGTATAATTATGTTTTATTTCCATTAAAATAAGAAATAGAAATGAAAGTAGCGTTTATGCGTACGTACGGCTTACCGTCTCCATGAACGGTGCATTTCATTTCTTACCTCTAAATGTTATATACTATTATAAATACATGTATATTCTGGATATATATTATATATATGATATTTAAATCATTAATACCATTCTGGATATAATGGACTATTGACCACATGAACAACATGTAATTATAGGAAGTCCATTTTTGACTCAAGTACCAAATATCGATAAAACAGACGTTATTAACTTAAATGATTACATAAGGTTTATAACATGGTAATAAGTGATATAAAAGGAATAATAAACTTTAAAAAGGTTCTTAATCAAGTAGAAATTAACTATATTTTATTATTCAGGTGATTAAAGAATGATCGAGTCAAGTCGGACATGAGGTAAGGGATAACTTTTCCAATCTCGTTTTTATCCGAGATTGTTTATTCGTATGTATTTACTGGGGTTATATTTATCATCCATGTCCCTATTTTCTAAAAAATGTTTCATGTATGTTCAAATTCCTTTTTACCCATTTTTTACTTTTACCATGTGTTATGTAAGGAATCCTTCTTTTGTTTACTATATAAGGAACTTTTTGACTTTTCCGACAAAAAGTATGAGGAGAGTGTTTTTTTAACTTATAAGGCATGAAAGGATTTTTACACTTTCATAACGCCTTATTTTCAAGAAGCTTACTCTACAAGATTTCATGATTATTTTAATAAAAAATCCTTTTCTTTTAAAATTTCATGGCATTTTTTGAAAAGAAAATGATTTTGAAGAAGAAAGGAAATTTTCCTCAAAAATTCATTCCAAGTGTTTTGTCAAAACTATTTTCTAAATATGATTACATTATTTAGTATGATTATGTTTCAAGTATAATTTTTATATGATTTACATGGTTTCATTTTTCTTATAATGAAATGATATCCATTTTTTATATGGATTATGTTATGATGGGATGATGTTTATGAAACCCATTTTATTCATTGGGTTATGATGAATGATTTATGTTTATGTTGTGGCACACGTAAGAATGATTTCATTATAAGCTGTGTGAAACCTATATATCCCTCCACTACATTGGGTAAAGATTTATATCTCATGAGATAGACATGGCTGGAACGGTAAGTTAATCTGGTTCATTGTTACAGGACTGGAACGAGGTGTGAACTCGATTCAGTAAGGGACTTTGTCCACTAAGATGGTCCTGGCAGCAATGCCTTGGATACTATGGATATCATATCATGTGCTTAATTTTTTTCGATAATTAAAAGATTTATTCCCATGATATTTTATCATGATTAATGTTCTTTTATGATATATTCCTTACGTACTACAATGTTTTATGTCATTGCTCAAGATTTTGATGTTTAGATTTTATGCTCATGTTTTTACATTCAAATGTTTATGGATTGTTTTATGTTCTCTATGTTTACCCTTACTGGTCATTTGAGCTCACCCTTTATATGTTTTCTTTTCACTAGAATATAAATAAAGGTTTTATGTAAGAAAACAAAAAGGGGAAGATCTTTATGGGAGATATTGAAGATCTTTCACCATGATTATAAGATTATGTTCCGAGTTTCCAAAGACACTAAACTATTACGATCCTTGATTTTTGGTTTTTGTTATGTATTATGTATTCCGAAAAATTAATGTACTATCCATGTACGTCAAGATTCAGGTCTCTACAATTATACATGTCTGTTAAATTTTTTTACGTTTATCCAATAAAATTTAGTGGCATAAAATGTGAATGAATCTAATTTTAAGCATAATTTACATTAAATGGTTGATTTACCATATTTTGATAGATAAACCTCTTTAATTAAATTTTTGCTCAATTTTATATGTTATATTTGACCAAATAAAATTCTTCTTTAGAATTAGGACATAAAAAATTACTTTGGGTATAAAGATTGGTATTTTTATGATAAAATTCAATTTTTGATGAATAATGGAAAATACTATATTTTAATTCAAAAATAAAATTTAATCTAATTTATTTATATGGTTATATTTTTTTAATTGGTTTTAAATTTTAATTAGATTATATTTTTACCATTTAATCCAATTTTAGTCATTGGAAGTAATTTCACATTGAAATTATACGTAAAAAAGTGTCAATCTTTTGATTATTATTTCTTAAAAACATGATTTTTTCTTTGACATTGGAAATTAATTTTAAATTAATTTTTTCCATTTCTGTGTTTTGAATTAGGAAAAATGGATTCCATATTTTCAATCAGAAGTTCCAAATTTCGTAAATAGTTAACATTTATTTTTAGACATTATGAATATTTACTTCAGTAAATATTTTATTTACCATGGTTAAAAGATAAATATGGTAATTAATAGTAAAATAATAATATAATAATAAAATTAAACTACCCTAACATGTGTCCTAATCCAATTGGTTTATACATATCCGACCATGGTCATCCTTGGGTCTATTTGGGTACCCCATCATGTAGCCACTTGGGAGTGACAATGACACTTTATTTTAATCAACTTAAAGTAAAGGAAAAAATGACATAAACAAATATCTTTTTGTAAATAAATTTTTACATGGGGTTATATAAATTATATCTTCGACTATAAATATTAATTTGAAAGATACAAATTTTTCCTATATAATTTTATTTTTTTAATTTTTAAAAATCAAATAAATGAAATTATTTATGACACAATAATGATGCAGTGTTTACCTCCTTAATAAATTATTTAAATAAATAAGATTATAAAGATTAATATAATATCCAAAACCAGTCCGATTCTTATTGGATGATTTTATTTAGACCATTAATCATCTTATCGTCAACTTTAATAAGTTTCAGACATTTATAAACTGAAAATCATTATATAATAAAATAATATTTTCACACTTTCCTAAAGAGCCCCTTCTCCCCATTATAAAAAACTCTCATCTCTAACTCATTACTCACACATCTAAAGCCCCTTGGCTCATCCAAACTCTAACCAATTAAGTTCCCTACATCCCTCTATTCCTCCTCGAAGCCTTCCCTTAGGTAAAAGGCAATTCAAGTAAACATTTTGGTTCAAACCAAAAAGCGATACTTGATTTAAAGGTAATGTCTTCTCCTAAGTTCTTTTGTTTTATTTTCCTTCTCCAACCCCCCTAAACTCTTTTTATTCTTTTCTTTTATAAAAAAACCAGTATATTCAATATACTAGGTAGTTTTTATGAGAATTTTTCAAACTGAACTTACACGCACATTCATCTAATGGGAAAATAACATACTGTTTCTGTGGACGGTGAACTAACGCCACACGAAACGATGATTATTCAATTATCTCCTACCACATATTATAGTGGCCATTAAGATGGAACTGTATTTATATATAATACATATTATGTTTATGTTTTCTTTATGCTTCTTTATTTTTAATTTATATCACACCTTTATGGTTTCCATACTGTGTAAATATGATGATCTCATTTGAGGAAGTGCGGACTAACGCACTGTCAAAATGATATGACTCATTAATGCCATATGTGGGAGGTATAAAGGATGTATTTAATGATATTATATATGATATTATACTGGAATTATAATATACCTATGTATAATTATTTTTTAATTCCATTAAAATAACAAATAGAAGTGAAAGTAGCATTCATGCATACGTACAACTTACCATCTCCATGAACGGTGCATTTCATTTCTTACCTCCAAATGTTATGTACTGTTATAATAAATATATATAATAGATATATAAGATATATATTATATCTATATCATTAATTTAATTCTATAGATAATGTAATTTTGACCACATAGACAACTTGTAAATATAAGAAGTTCATTTTTGACTGAAATACCAAATATCAACAAAATGACTGTTATTAACATATATGATTTAATAATGTTTATAACATGGTAATATGTGATTTAAAAGCAATAAAAAACTTGAAAATGTTCTTATGTAAGTATAAATTAACATTAGTTTGTTATTCAGGAGATTAAAGAACGAACGAGTCAAGTCAGACACGAAGTAAGAGACTTCGTCTCAGTCTCCTTTCATTAAGGCATATTTTGTTTTAATACACGACTTTCTTTTATACGCTGTATAAACACATTAGACTTTTCATTTCATTCAAAGGGAATACTTTTATATAAATATTTTTAATAAACAAAGAAAAATAATGTTTCTTTTTAATGTAAGCGGTGACAATGACCTTTCCGTCGTCGCGAGTATTATTTGATCTTTGTCTTCCTTAACAAGTCGTAATGTTTTTAAAAGAAAAATAAATACCATATACTCTTTTAAGTATTTTGGTATTGAAAATGGTTTTTGGATTTATTATTTAAAAATCTTGTTCATTATCTTGAAAATATATATTGTGATTGAAATTTGGGAATGTTATCTTTTCTTAATGCTTATGTTATGTGTTATGATTATATTATGATCCTTGGGAATTGTTTACACATACGGGTGGTTACATGATAAAATTAAGGTGGGTGAGCCTGAGATTTCTCTCCAATGAATTGGGTAATGTGACGGAGGTAAATGTGAATGTTTCTCCTAATATATTTTGAGAAAATACTATGATTAGTATTCCAAATGTAACTCCCTGTGTAGCTATGATTGCTACAATGTAAGTATGATATGGATGCCACAAGTTTCCATTATGATTTATTTTTTCTATGTGTGATTCATAAATCTTATTATTTCATGATGTATGTTAATGATCTTATGTTATGTATATATTTATTAACTAATGTTTTCTTTATTTTTTTATAACCCATACTGATCTTTTTATACTCATCCCAAGTTTTGAAATGTTTTTCACAGGACTTAAATATGAATAGGGTCAATGATGGGATCAAGGGAAATTCATGCTGTCTAAAACATGGAACTAGACATGACTCTTTTTTTCAAGAGTTTTTATTTTATGAAAAAAATGGAAACTGGGTAGAAGTGTCTAATTTGTAATTTTTGAGATGTAATGTAATAGTTATGTCCTAACTCTCTAAAACTTTAAACCTGAAAAGATCCTCAATGTGAATTATTCATTTAATTCAAGATTATGTAATGTTTTATGGATGTTTCCTTATACATATTCCCCATATTTAATATGGTGAGCATCCACTGTATATTTTCACGATCATTTTTTCCTTTCATCGTGTCTATTTGGCTCTTCACTTTTCTCAAACAATTAGTTTCTCTATATCATCACTTTACACAAAAAAACATCCCCCAATTCATTTTTGGAATTCCAGTTATTTATTACTACAACATTTTTTATATAAATAAATTTAAACATTAATTAATTTTACATCTTCATCACTCGATCATCCATAAGACTCTATCAATCCCTTATCTGGGGTTTTTTAATCTCTATAGTGTTTATATTGTTAATCATTACTTCTTTCATATAAATTAGAATAATCATTATATTTCAAACACTCTCTTATCATGGTTGGTTTTCCATTACTAAAGTATTTGGAATTTCCATGTAATCCAATATTAGCATGCTTCCATTAGGAATTATCCATTTTTATACTAAAATGGAATTAATTAAGATTGAAAAACAATGAACACTATAAGGAATTTATTGGAAGTTATTTACATGAAAAAATTAAAAATTAAAATATATTTATTTTTTTAATTATTACATTATCATTATGTTAAACCTAAATCACCATTGGTCCAATATAGGTTTCTTTATGTTGGGTTCAATCATTATTTTTATCCTAATATGTATATATTAATGTCAATTAAAAAGAATGTTCTTTACCAAATCATATTCCCTGATAGTTTCAAACTAGGTGTGAAGTTAGGAATATTTATAAAGAAACATGTTATTATTTTTTAATTTACCAATATATCTATTTTTTGGGTTATTAGCCCTAGGTACAACTACGATAATGACTACATCAACTTGAATTATCCGAAATGGCATTTTATTTCCATGAAAAAGACATAATCTCAACAGTACCAAAATTTTACAGTGTTGTCTCATACTCAAACCTAACCCTTTAAATTATGCCTATGGTTTTTACTAATGTTACCTTATACTAATAAATGTAATATTACAACATAATACATTTAGATTTATCTATAAATTTTAAATTATAATAAAACATATCATATCAACCATGGATGAAATTTGTATCTCCCATTTTTTCCACAATTGATATCATCTTAAAAGTAAATGTTATATAATACATACTCTAATACCAGCAATTTAATCCTATGGAAAATAATTTTCTCATTCATATAAAAAAAATATTTTTTAAAATATAATTCTAAAACCTTTTAGGTGTTGTGTTTTACAGAATATGGACCAATTAGTTTATAAAAACCCCTATAGTCTGTGTATCAGTTGGACATTTTTAAATAAAATTAACACTACATAATCCATAAATAGTCTAAATTTATATTTTTTTATTATATATTTCTAATATCAGGTGTGACTAATCATTATCATTTTCAACTAGTTTCATAAAAATAGTTTTCTTGTTTTTATTCTCCATAAGATCATCAATCCAATTTCATAATTATATTTTAATTTATTATTTCTCTTTAGTTATAATGTAATAATTATCATCAATGGGATTTTTTTTATAGTCTTAAAAGGTTAAATCAATGATGATAATGTTTCAGTGATTCTTAAAAAACAAATGTTTTATCTTAGTGGAAGAGATCTAGAATATTTTAAACATTAATGAAACAAAATTAAACCATTATTTACTTTTTATATAACATATATTACAAGTAATTAAATTCATAGAGTAATACATTACATAAATTCATATCTTTTTTCACATAGGTGTTTAAACCTACCCAACAAAGAAAATAGCATGATTACTAGATGATTATGTAGTGATTTAGTTATATTATCATTATACCATAAGAATAAAGATATTATATAGTGTTTATTAGTGAGATATATTATAAATGGAATGATTTATAAGAATAATATAAAATATTTGATGTTATTTATTTGTATAATGAAATTAGTTTTATCTCTTACAAATATCTTTTGTATGGTCCAACTTATAATTATTTTTTATTACTAATATTTTCATTTTGACTCACAATTTATCTTTTAGAACCCTAATAATTACATAAAAATAATATTTATCTATTAAACCAATTCTTATGACATTATATTCATGGTAACAATTAAAATAAAAGTTGGAAATTTAATTTTACATGTAGGTGGTAGTCTTCATATATTCATAGATGGTGATTTCATTTTCTTTATAACACAATAAATGAGTAATATGGATTTTAATTTCATAATTTTATATATTTCTAAAATTCCATACCGATATATTAAATTCCATATCAATATCTATGTTTTATGTTTGTGAAGGAAAATGAATCTCATTTCTTCCTGGATGTGGCAATCCGCAGGTACACATAATTTATGTTTTACTTTTTCTTAATGGAAAAGTGAATAATGGTGAATGATTTTACCATAATCATAATAATACAACATGATAATAATAAACACTATTTTATAAATTTAATATTGTGTAATTTAAATTGAGTAAGATTATTTACCCACATAAAAATATCAACGATAATAGAGAGGATAAAAATTTGACCACACTACTTATATTATCTAGTTATAAAATATTATTAAGGATTTGGTGGATGGTATTTGGAGATGAAAATAAATCATTGAAGGATTTTAATATTGTTTATAATTGTTTTTTCAAAAATATTTGTCCAACAATTTGGGAATTTATGTGATTGGATTTGAGAGGATTCCCTGTTTATAAGTTAATATGGATGACATTTTTTGTAAATTCAAAAAAAATAGTTAAGAGAAGTTTCCTTCAAGGAAAGTAGCTCCAAAATTTGAAAATTCTAGATTGATAAATTAATAATGTCAATATAAATCTCAAACAATAATTCATACATGTGTTCTATAAATATTTTCCTAATAGTACGCTAATATTTGTTTAACATTTATTATTTTAGCTTTTACTACAGAGGCTATTTTTTACCTAAGGTAATGCGTCCTTTATAAAAAAAATTAATGAACTTATTACATAATTGGGAATAAATGATTCCAAATTTTATATATATTTTATACGATTCAATTGATAAAAGTGATTAAAATTAACTTTAAAATACAAAACAAAAATTGTATTTTAAATATTTCTAAATATTACTAATGTTATAAATCATGGAATATGGTCTTGTAAATTAAAAAAAAATTAAATTATTAAATCTATATTAATATATATTTTTTAATATAAAAATGTGTTATGAATTTCAAATTCATTGTTAGAAACATATAATTTTTTAAAATCCATCTTACATGAAAAATGTGTTTTTACCTATTCACCTAATACTCAATCGTTTAAAAAAATCCCAAAAATTCATCACAAACTAATAATTAATTAATAAGTATAAAAATGAATAAAATTTTAGGAAATTAAATTTAAATAATTTATTATATTAATTTTATATATAATAATATAATAAAATAAGAATAATTTTTATTGAAAAGTAACTTTTAAATTTCTATACCATTATTATTTTTATTTTAAATCAATATCCAATAAAACTATTCTTATTATGTTATATATATGTGAATATTATTTAGAAAAAATATATGTTATATATTTTTTTTTATTAAATAATCAAAATATTTTTTTTGTAATATATTTCTAGGAACAAAGCGATCTTATTAAAGTTATTAAGTATTTTGTAAATGAACAAAATTATTCATTGAATACTTTTGGAAAATAATGTGAACAAAAAAAATATTATAATAATAAATAACTTATTAAATCATCCTATTTTCTAGTTACCTTTAACCTTAATATCTCTATGTGTGATCCAAACATATAGAAATCCGTTGTTGTGTTTGAGGATAGTGATTCTACTAGAATATATTTCATTGAAATTTCCATGAGTTTTAAATTTTATTGCATAATATTTCACCTATAACATAGTTAATTGATTTAGGATTTTTGTAGGACTAGGGAAAACCTAGTAATGATTCCACCTTACCATGCTTGAAAAATTGATCTCTATAATAAAGGCATTCACTACCTGATGTCACTTCGTTCCATCAAATATCTCATAATATGGTTAAATTATTTATTATTAATAATTTAATTGATATATATTAATAGTGAAAAAAAATTTAACATTTCATTTTTTCATTTTATGTCTATTTTGTGTGATGAAAAAGATATTTAAAAAAATTAAAAAATTAAAAAATTAAATCTTATGTTGCTACATTTTCAACCACTAAATAAGTTGGTTCCTAAACATTTTAATTATTACTTTCTTAAAACGTTAATGGATTCCAATACTCTAGAAAAAACATCCAATGAGGTTTTATCCCCAATATCCTAGGATAGACTATTTTACTCACATTTTCCATCATAATAGAAAAATAAATAATGGTGGGTTTTTCATTTACCATTTTTTCTAAATACCTCAAAAATATTTTTCAATGGTTTTTATAGTCATATAGGTATTAATAATTTTTTTATGAAAATACATTCATATGTGATTTTCCAATCATGGAATTTAATATTGTCATACAAGCCAATAGATACTTCATAAAAAATCAAAAAATTATTTAAATATTTATAATAATAATTTATAAAATACCCATTAATATAGTCATCAATTTCTAATGATTTTTATACTTGGAAACATAAAATTAATTAATAAATGATTAAACATATAGATTTTTGGGTTTTGATTTTATGTCATTTAGAAACAATATAGCTATAAAAAAACATTTTAAATAAGATACAACAATAATGATCATATTCATTAAATGGGTTTCTAGTGTTTCTCAATCCTAATTATATTAAAAACTCTACTACATGGTTTTGGTTTCATATACAATCACTTTCCAATGATTTTTTTATTATCATATTTATTATAAATTTTCTTTTGGAATTTTCATGGAAAATCAACAAGTTCCCCACATTAAAGATAGTGAGAAACTAGTGACACATTATTATTAAAATATTATTACATTAATTGTGTACTTTATTCTTTTGACATTTACATGGTAAATAATAGCTTTATGCCTTCCTTTTCTTCCCATAATTCATATTCATGTTCAAATAATAAATTTCCCTTGGTAATTTATACAAAAATTTTGATATGAATGAATTTTAAAAATATATCATTATTATTATTTATATCTTGATCTTACATAAGACAATATATTTATATTATTAGTTTTTTTTAGAGGATATATTATGTTTAAATTGTTAATCAAAATTCATATTATGTAATTTGGGATGAGTACGAGATTTGTCACTCTGGATATTTTCCTATTAGATTGATCATCTGTATAATATTAGCATGGCCTATATATCACACAGAAATTACATAAATATATCCCATTAAAATATATGTGATGTATTGAATATAATGATTTACATAAGACTCTAATTCTTGGTCGATCTTGATATAGTATACCATTATTACCTAGCCATTAAATTGATGGTATTAAAAATAATATACCCAAAGTAAAAGTTATTTTTAGAGGTTTTATATAATCTAAATGTATTTATTAGTGTAAAATAAATAAGTATTCAACATTATATGATGTTATTTTATTATTCAAAAATAAACATTCATAAAAAATTACTGCATTTTGTGCCTGGTGATTATAAATATTTTATAATTTTTCTTATATTTAATTTTATAAAAATCACATCATTATTAAAAAATTAATTTCAATATTTTCTTATGGTGAAAGTTTGTGAATTGTCTGAATGTATAATTCCTAGTGAATAATAGAAAATAAATAAATTATAGTGAACTACTTTTTCCATTTATGTATTTACAAATTCTCATTATTTTATGAATTAATATTATAATTTCATTAGATCCTTTTGATTAATATTAATCTGTATAATTCCATTATAAGAGAAATTATGATTAATTTTTGTGATAAAATATTTTTATACTTAAAAATGAATGCATTGAAAAAATATGTTTCATCGCGTTTTTTGGGGTTGTCTTTAAATTTGTTTCTAAGTATTATAAAAAATTTTGATATATTTGAATCCATATTTGGAATCAAAATTTCAATTTTTTATAATGATTTACCTGTCATTTTGGATATTATGAATAATATATTTAGTAAAAATTCAAGCTAACACTATTAGTTATTAAATGGGTTAAAAGTGTTAAAAGTGTAATAATATCAGTTAAATTAAACAAAAATGTGTCTGAATACTATTGGTTTGGCATATTTCAACCCTATATTATCATTTATTAAATTATTTACAATTATGAGATATTTTTTTCAATATATCATTATTATATTTTAGTATTTTTCATATATCCATGTATTCCCTCTACCTCAAATATAAAATGATATCCCTTCTATTCTCTAATCCACACATCAAGCACCTTTTATATCTTCAAATCCCTTAAAAAAAATTTTCCCATAAGTCATCACTTCGTATATGCCCTTGATTTTTTAATTATACAATCCTTTGAAGGATCATGGTGTAAGACAATAGAGGTTTCTAAATGAATAGTTATAACTCTTAAACATGTGTATTTAATCTTATTTTGTATTCCACCCTCTCTAAAACATTTGAATATATCAAAAAAAATTAGTTTTGTATCATCAATTTACTGAGATGTTATTATTATTATTTTTAACCATTTACACATCCATTCAATCAAATGGGAAATGAATGTATCACTTGTTCATACATGTAGACTACTGCCTCAATGTAGTGATATGATTAGTTTCCCATATCCATCATTAACTAATTATTATTATTATGTATGTAATCTCTATATATTATACTTATGACATAAATTGGCTTCTATAATTATAATATATTATTTAAATTCTTAACTTTCCATCTTATGAAGAGTTATAATGTGATTCATGTGTACGTGTGGACCACCACATCCATAAATCAATGTAGTTTTCCCATTATTACATATTTACATGGATAATAATAAAGATAAATTTAATGAATATTTTCTTATAATTATTTGTAGTAGGTATTTATTGTTTAACTTTCTTTTATTCTATATTTTTAAATGTGGAAACATCACTCATCTATATGTATGGAATATTATCCCAAAAAAGTGATCTAATTCATTTTTCATTACTAATTCTAAGGAATTAATATAATGGTTCATATAAATAATAAATATGATATTTATTTCGTGATTAATATTGTTTATATGATGAATACATAACCAAATAGAATGTTCCATAACCATAAAATTAAAACATTCATAGAAAACATACAATGTTACCGAATTCTAAATTTCATTAAGAAATATTTAATAATATGAAAATTTAAAATTATAATAAATTTTACATAGTAAGTTATGTATGAATATTGTTTAGAAAAAAATATATAATAGATAAATATTTATTATATAGAATATTTATTTGTGTGTTATGCTATAAATGACTTGGGGTACGGAATTTAGGTTACAATCTCTTTAAATTACAGGATTTTTTATACAAAATTATTATTGTAGAAAATTATATGGATCACAAAATTTAAACCCCATTTATTTTTTATTCATGTACATAATCATAAAATTATCATGTAATAGTTCCTTTTCCTCTGTTTTATACTTAAAATTATTAGGAAAATATTTTTAAGGAAAACATATATTATTTTTGCTTTTATCTAGAATCATTTACTTCAATGTGTATATTCTATTTAAATAAATATCAATATTGTTTTAACTATTATCCAATAAATTATAAGGTAATTTTTAACATATTTAAAATTATATAAAAAATTTTAATAAGAAACATCATGTCATTTTATTGAGAACATCATTTTACAAAGAGTGTGAATGAGATATTAATTTTAACATATATCACAACAATATATTTTTCCACTATCATGAAAAATATATTCATTGAACTGTTCATTACCATATACCTTGGTTCTTTTAAATGAAAATTACTTTCTTAATTTTCTATAATTTTGAAATTATGCTATTTGAAAGTGAAATTTTAATTTTAATAAATAATTTTCATAGTGATATTTTAATGGTTTTTTCATCTCTTATAACATCTATTGATGTTAATTATGATTTACTAGGGATGTACTCTAGTATTTTCATCTATATTCATTATATGGATTTTTATTGATTATGATTATTAAATCTCAATGAGACATAATATATTTTCATGGGATATGTTTACAAAAATTATAAATGTTTATATGGTCATTTGTAATACATATAAATGGATTATGATTATGTGATGGTTATCTCTATAACAGCTTTCCAATGAAATATGTTATTTTATATTGATATATCATGAAATGGTTTCGATAATTGTAGAAATAATGGTGAATATTTTTTTTAACATTTTTATGTTTTATTACACATTATTCTATTTATTCTTACATGATTGTTGGTGGAGATGATTATAAATAACTATATTAAAATTTTTATGTGTTAGTATGATTTCTTGTCTCTTTTATCACATTTTTTCCCATAAAATGATTGTGGTGTATAGGTTCATAAGATTTTAGTTTCCTATGATTATGATTCCACATGAATATGTTATGAAACATTAATAATGAATATTTGTTTGACAACCATACTGATCAATCTTCTAAACATAATCGGATTTTTGAGTTTATGATCAAATATTATACATTATAAAGCATGTTTTTTTATAAAATGGATATAATTATGTCAATATACCCTTATTCTCATATTATGTTAGGTACAATAGGGGCCTATATACCCTGATAGGGGGGTGAATCAGGGTATGGATATTCTTTTTCAAAGTTCTTCCTACCCCACTGGATTTTGACCTCTTTATTACAAGGGTCACCTGGTTTGCTCTTGTGTGTAAAGTATGATCACTTCTTTACTTCGTTATCTAATGATGATGCTTTGAATGCAATGCAGGGACGAAAACAGGCAGACACATTGATTTTTACTTGGTTCACCCTCACTGGGCTACGTCTAAGGAGCATACGCCGACAAGTTGTCGATAGTACCAAATTCCACTATTCTTCACTAGATGTGGATACAAAGTTCGAGTACAGTCTCTCTTTCCCAAACTCACTGCCTTTACAATATTTAGGGTTATCTCACTTCTTTCCCAAGGGTCACTCCCTATTTCTCTCTCTCTGGATCACTGCCAGTGGAGAGGATCACCTTTTTCCTCTTCCTAAGCTCACTGCTCTCGAAAGGAATCCACTCACAGTTTATAGACCTGTAGTTCTCTTCATTATCACTAATGAATGCATCCTCAACTGTTGAAAGATGTTATGTTGAAGTCCAACTTTCATCCACTGATGAATACCTCTTTTCCTCTAAACCACTTAGCAATTCACTTTGGAAACACCTTTGCAAAGCACCCTACTTTGCGAGGCTCCCAATTTCGCGAAGCTCAAACAAGCCTTCGCAAAGCTCCTGCCTTTTCGTGAGGAACTCTCGCAAAGCACTACCGCGAAGCACTACCGCGAAGAACTACCACGAAGCTCAAGTCGTTGCAGAACAACTTCCCTCATGAAGCTCATTGATCCAATGCGGAGCTCGCACCTTTCGCAGAGATAGAATAGCCGCCGCAAAGCTCCTCTTTCGCGAAGCACACTGCCTTCGCGAACTTCCTTCGCGAACCGAGAGAAAATTATTTTCTCTGAAAATTCTATATTCTTCTCTCGATGGGGTCAGCCTCTATTTATAGGCAATTCCACTGACCCTCGACCCTTCTGTGCGAAGTAAATGCCACGTCATCTAAAATCGCGAAGCTCCGAAGTTTGCGCCAGAATTTTGTCCATATCGCGAAGCACCATGGAAATTTTCCATTCGCAGAGCTTGTCATAATCGCGGAGCATCCCATCAACATTATTTTGAACCTTCTCTGCGAAGCACCCTCGCAAATCCCTTCAGCACCGTGATGCGCTTCAACTCTGCCGTTCGCGAAGCTTTGACGTAATCGTGAAGCATCACTGCCTCCATTTTTCTGATCTTCGCGAAATTCAATCCATGCATCCTCTCTTCGCAAAATTCACGGCTTTTCCATATTAAAATATGATCTTCAAGGATATACTATTTTGGTGATGCTCACCAAACTCCAAATTTTGGACCCAAAAAATTTGGCAAACACTGGGAACGGCGCCACCTTGTACTGCTCTTTTGTACCGCCTCCAGATCATCCATTCCTTTGTCATCGTTCTTTGTCAACATGGATTGTCAACAACTTCTCATGAACTAGACAATTCTCTAAGGAAACCTACTTTGTCAAAAAACACAATCAAACCAAAAATACTGCAATGTTACCTTGATGGAATTTTGTCCAATAATCTCCCCCTTTGGGTTTGTTGACAACTCTTCATAACTCTTCTCAGATTGATTTTTTGCAGGTTGATACCTCACTGAGTCTTCTTCCAACCGCTACCACCATTCGCCTCTTGCGATTCCAATAGCGTTCAATGATTCACTTAACACGTACTCTAATCCCACATGAGTAATGATCGGCGTGAGAAACAAGAGTAGTATAAAAATATCATCAATGAATCACTCCATGCCAAACACCAATTGTCAATTCCAACCTGATTCCAATTCTTAAATCGATAACAATTGTTGAACCACACTGATCCCAATTGGTGATAGCTGGAAACCTTCTCTCACCATTCCATACCGTTGTTCTACTTTCATCACGATCCTCAGTTGTCGTGATTTCTATGCTTTGATCGATCACTTCTAGCATCATCAGATTTAATACTCTCCCCCTATCTCATTGCTCTCCCCCTATCTCGCTTCTCCACCTGTCAGCTTCTCCCCGTGTCTTTGAAAAAGACATTTTCTCCCTTTATTATCCACAGTTTCTCCCCCTTGAGGGGTCACTATTTCTCCCCCTTTGTCAACGAACCCAAAGGGAACTTCTCTGTGGTCTGATAAATTGGTATGAAAACACATTATCACAGTAGAGAAAAACACACCATACCTCGAGCAGAGGGGGGGATTCCATATCCACACTATGTCAAGTGCAGGGAGTCGACTGAACTCCCAAATCTAGTTGATGCCTCTCAAAAGCTTCTTTGGGTAAGGCCTTTTTCAGAATGTCTGCAACCTGTAGCTCGGTAGGCACATACTCCAACATCATGATTCCCTGCTCAACCTTCTCCTTGATAAAATGATACTTTATCTCAATATGCTTTGTCCTTGAGTGATGGACGGGATTTTTGCTGAGATTTATAGCACTTGAGTTATCACACTAGATTCTGATCAGAGACTTTACTTCAACTCCCATATCTTTAAGCTGCTGTTTCATCCACAATAACTATGTGCAAGCTTGAGTAGCCGCAATATACTCTGCTTCTTCAATGCTTAATGAAATGCAATCTTGCTTCTTGATTATCCAAGAAATACACAATCCACCAAGATAGAATGCACCACCTGACGTTGATTTTCTATAATCCACTGAACCGGCCCAGTCTGCATCAGTATATCCCAATAACTCTGTAAGTGATTTGTCAGTATATGTCAAGTCGAAATCCATAGTGCCCTTGATATACCAAAGTATTCTTTTAACTGCAAGCATGTGTCTTTCCATGGGATTACTCTGATATCTCGCTGCTTGGTATGTAGCGAAAACAATATCAGGCCTTATTGCGGTCAAGTACAACAAAATTCCAATGATTTTCCTGTATTTTGTGATATTAACTACCTTTCCATCATCATATTTTGATAATTTTATCCGGGTAGCAACCGGAGTCTTCATCTCCTTGTAATTCTCCATTCCAAACCTTCTTAGAATATCATTGGCATATTTGGATTGAGAAATTAAAGTGCCATTACTTACTTGTGTCACCATGATCTTGGTGCTTATTTCAGCCCATATAACCCCTTATTCAGCTAAGAAACCTTGTTCGTGTACTGATGAATGGGGAAACTATCTGGATTTTTGATATTCACTTCTTCATCCAGAACCCTATTCAATGATGTAGATTTGGCGTCCATTTGAAACACCATGAACTTTCTTTGCACTTCTATGGATAAAAATAATCTGATTGTATCCAGCCTTGCAACCAGTGCAAATGTCTCATCAACTTCAATACCCTCTATCTGGGAGTATCCTTTGCACACCAGCCGTGATTTGTTTCGAATCACTATGCCATCATCATTCATCTTGTTGTGAAAGACCCATTTAAACCTGCTGACATTATTATCTGTTGGCCTCGAAACAATCTCCCATTTCTGATTCTTGTCAATCTGATTTAGCTCTTCATTCATGGCCTGAACCCAGTTTTCATCTTCAACTGCATCATAAAATCATTTCAGCTTAACCTGAGATAGAAAATATTCCTTCTGTAGTGATTTCATTTTCATTGTCTGAACTGGAGCTAACTAATCACTGATGATATTTTGCCTGTCAATTTCAGCTCAACTCTTTGGATTCTGTGCAGATAAGGATTTTACTTCCTCCTACTAACCATCAGTATCAACTCCAGCCACTTCTTCTCTCCCTGAGTCTCTTACCACATTCTCAATTTCAACAGAAAACTTTTCACTGTGTCATTGTTTAATGACATCATTTCTTTCTACTACATTTCTGATCTTCTTGTTGAAACATTGTTGATACTCTCTCGTAGATTCTTGGTATCCTAAAAATAGTCAGCTGATACCACGTTGTTAGAGAAAATAAAATAAGCATGAAATTCTTGATTATTTCTACTACTCCCGCAATATTTCTTCCCTCCATAGACAACACCTGATCCGATTCATCCAATTATTGCATTGATGGCTCTTGCATCTGATTTTGTTATTGAATTCTCCCCCTATGTTATGCAACAATTCTTGGGGTTAGTCCCATTATTTAGACTCATAACCATTCTTCTCCTCTTGAAACATTTATTCTCATCTTCCACTTTAAATTAAGCCATTAAAAAAATCTCTAAGCCTACTGAGTTGGGACTCGGTGTAGGAAACAAGAGATAAAGTTAATAACACAATAACTTCCTATTGCGCTCTATTGCTCCCTTTCTTCTTCAACTTTGGTACCTAATTTGAGTCAATTGAAACTCCGAAGCATAACACTAGTACACTTTGCTTATTTAGATTCCACTTCCCCTTGGATCGTATCTCCCTAAAACATGAAACACTTGAATCATCAGTTAATATCATTTATATACATAGGGAGGGGGGCACTTCTAGAATCCTCAAGATAATGATGGTGGTTGATCTTGATGGGTCAACCCTTTGATTCTTTCTTGTAGAGGGTCACACTCTTTATTCGCTTCTTATAACTTCCTTGCCAACTTCAATTGCTCTGGCCATATGACTAAGCATTCATTACTCACATGCTGAGTCTTTTTCTGATATGAAGATTCTACAGGCCTGGCATTTTTCAAAATATGGGGTTTAAACCCACTGGTACACACTTATGTCTTTGATGTACTACCAATATTCCATTTCCCTTGATTCCTACTCTGAGTAGGAATATCATTTCTTTCCATATTCCCTTGATTCTACCACCATTGCAAGGATCTTTCACCTTCCTCCACTTTTCGTTGTGGAACATGACATACAAATTTTCCATTTCATTCTTTGTTCGTATTTCTTTTATTAGATGTCTGAGTCACCACACTCTTTTTCACTGGTGGTGAGTCCTCCATTGAACATTCATTCTTCTTTATCACAGTTGGAGTAGATCCCCCCTTAATCTTCCAGGTTTGTTCACATTCTCTCCTTGAGATAGGTTGTGAGTATGACAGAGGAGGTGATTGATACACCTTTTGTTCAGCTCCATGTGATTCCCCAGAGGCTCTAAGCCTATTCTCCAACTTTCCACTTTGTCTCCCAATGAAATATTTCTCTTTATACATCACTGGAGTCAAGAATCTCTTTCTAGGCTCCTTTTCCTTTCCTGTTTTCTTCTTACTGCAATGTCTTACCAAATGCCCATAATGGGGACATACTAAAAATCTTCCATCAAAAGCATACCTCATTTCAATACTTTTCAGTTGATATGTTGATGCATCTTGAGTTCTTCCTATGACATTGAGCTCCTGAGCTTCATGACACATACTCATTGTGTGTCCCTTTCTTCCACAGTAAATGAATCTGATGAATGCTTTCCTCTGAGAGACTCTTCTCTCTTTTTTCTCATGACGCTTCTTCTTATTCTCAGATTTATCAAGGTTTATATTTTTACAGCCTGAAATGTATTCTAGAGCCTCTGAACAGAATCTTGATGTATGGCCATGAATCCCGCAGAAATAGCACATTTCGTCACTTCTTTTTGTAACTGTCCTCTTCGGCCTATCTCCAGCACCTGTAGAGTTTTTTCACATCTGGAACTATTCACATATCTCTTTCTATCATGCATGGGAGGTGATTCATCAAATCCAATACCAGTTTTTTCCAAACTGTATGGTCTTTGAGCTGAGAGAATTTGTTCTTGCCTCTTTTCAGAAATATAAAATGTGCTTTTCATTTCATCATCACCTGCCAAAGGATAATCAAATAGTAAGTGCAAGGCATCCTTTATTTTAGGCTTTCCTCTAGCATTGGATTTCTCTATTTCCTTTTTCAATGATTCTAGCTCTTCTTTTAACTTCTGAATCTTTAATTCACTTGATTCAAGTTGAGCATCAAGTTCTCTCTTGAGATACTTTCCTCTAATCATCTCAACATCCAATTCTCGTGTAATATTTTCCACCACTTCACTTTTCTCTTTTACCTTCAATTTTTCTTGAGAAACATAATCTGAGCAACATGCATTCTCTTATTGTATCCTTTGATTCTTCTGAACTAGTTCAAAAATCTGTGTCACAAGATCATCATTTTTAGATTTCATGTTTTGAATCTCATCTGTGTTATGATTCTTTCCCTTGACATCAGCTATTGATTTTTTTACCTTTGTAGATCTCTTTCGCAATTCTTCATCTTTAGAATCATTTTTCTCCCTCAGATCAGTAGCTACGTCAATAAGCCTTGGATTCAAACATATTAGCTTGTTGATCTCAATTTCTAGTTCTTGGATCTGAATATCTTTAGGTTTAACTTCATATGTGTTTCTAACGTCCCTTGAAATAGCAGGTTCTTCGATACACATGACTTGATCTTTCACTTTTCTATTCAATCCATCGATCTCCCTTTTCTGTTCTTCAATCTTAAGATTATACTCACTAACTGATTATGAGTTCTATCATATTAATAACTTTAGTTTCTCAATTTCTTCCATCAACTTAGACTTCTCTTCTTCCTATTGCTGAATATAGAGTTTGGAATCGTGAACAACTTTGTTAGATTTCTTTGTTTTAGCTCTCCAAAAATCTATCTCCTCAAGAGCAGCCTCTAACACAGCTCGCATATCTATTCTTCCTTCAATTTCTTCTTTTGTTTCAGTATCACTCTGATTCTCATGTACTTCACTCATTCCAACATCATGATTGAGTGAATCAATATTTTCCCTATCAGATTCATCCAGAACTTCCTTTAGTAAGCTATTTGATTCTTTTAGTTGAATCACACTTTTTCCCAAAACACTTCTACACTGAAGGAAATTACCTAACTTCTGATTCTTCTTTGATGATTTTCCCTTTCCCATGGCAGACTGAGATAAGAGAAAACTTTATCTTCAACTACACAAATCGACTACACAAAGTTGAAGAAAAAAATCTGATAAAAGAAACCGGCCCTTTGATACCAATTGTTAGGGCCAATAGGGTCCTATATACCCTGTGGGGGGGGTGAATCAGGGTATGGATATTATTTTTCAAAGTTCTTCCTACCCCATTGGATCTTGACCTCTTTATTACAAGGGTCACTTTGTTTTCTCTTGTGTGTAAAGTATGATCACTTCTTTACTTATTTATCTAAGATAATGCTTTGAATGTAATGAAGTTAAGCAAACAGGTAGACACATAGATTTTTACTTGGTTCACCTTCACTGGGCTATGTCCAAGGATCATACACCAACAAGTTGTCGGTCGTACCAAATTCCATTATTGTTCACTATATGTGGATACAAAGTTCGGGTACAGTCACTCTATCCCAGGATCACTGCCTTTACAAGATTTAGGGTCAGCTCACTGCTTTCCCTAGGGTCACTCCCTGTTTCTCTCTCTCTGGCTCACTGCCGGTGGAGAGGATCACCTTTTTCCTCTTCCTAAGCTCACTACTCTGGAAGGGAATCCACTCACAGTTTATAGACCTGTAGGTCTCTTCATTATCACTAATGAATGCATCCTAAATTATTGATAGATGCTCTGTTGAAGTCCAACTTTCATCCACTGATGAATACCTCTTTGCCTCTTAACCACTGGGCAATTCAATTTGGAAACACCTTCTCAAAGCACCCTACTTCGCGAGGCTCCCAATTTCGCGAAGCTAAAACAAGCCTTCACGAAGCTCCTACCTTTTCGCGAAGCACTCTCACTAAGCACTACCACGAAGAACTACCACGAATCTCAAGTCGTTGCAGAGCAACTTCCCTCACGAAGCTCACTGAGCCAACACGGAGCTCGCACCTTTGGCGGAGCTAGAATAGACGCCGCGAAGCTCCTCTTTCGCGAAGCACACTGCCTTCGCGAAATTCCTTCGTGTACCAAGAGCAAATTATTTTCTCTGAAAATTCTCTCTTCTTCTCTTGAGGGGGTCGGCCTCTATTTATAGGAAATTCCACCTACCCTTGACCCATCCACGTGAATTCAACGCTACGTCTTCTCAAATCGCGAAGCTCTGATGTTTCCGCCAGAATTCTGTCCATATCGCGAAGCACCACGGAAATTTTCCATCCACAGATCTCGTCGTAATCGCAGAGCATCCCGTCAACATTATTTCGTGCCTTCGCCGTGAAGCACCCTCGCAAATCCCTTCACCACCGCGATATGCTTCAACTCTGCTGTTTGTGAAGCTTTGACGTAATCGCGAAGCATCATCGCCTCTATTTTTCTGATCATCATGAAATCCAATCCATGCATCCTATCTTCATGAAATTCATGCCTTTTCCATATTAAAATATGATCTTCAAGGATATCCTATTTTTGTGATTCTCACCAAACTCAAAATTTTGGACCCCAAAAATTTGGTAAACACTGGGAAACGACGCCACCTTGTACTTCTCTTTTGTACCACCTCCAGATCATCCATTCCTTTGTCATCGTTCTTTGTCAACATGAATTGTCAACAAATTTTCGGGAACTTGACAATTCTCCATGGAAACCTGCTTTGTCAACAAACACAATGAACCCAAAAATACTGTGATGTTACCTTTAGGGATTTTTTCCCAACATATTATCATCTCTTATAACCAATACATCCCATGTTTTCCCTTAATTAAAATTTTAGGTCATGATTTTTTGGTAAGTACACAACCTTAAACATTATATAATATTGAGTTTTAATCAATAAAGATATATTATTTCAGTTTAAGGATATTTTCTGGTTTAGAGTATTAGATAATTTGGCCATAGTTTATACATAAAAACTAAAATATTACAAATTGAACACCTCTACTTAATATTTATTTTGTCACAAAATAAAACATTTTAAAATAAAAAATGGATACTTTTTCATATCAAATTATATTAACTTCCAACTTGTCATCCTTATTCATCTTTCCTATCCTTATACCATATGGAAAAAAATTAAAACATTGGATGAGAGGAAGGATATAAGTAAGGGAGATAAAATAAATAAAACTGTTATAATAATAATAAATAATACTAATATTTTCATAAAAATATTCCTTTTAACGTTGAAAAAAGAATCATCTTTTCAAAAAGGTCATTATTTTACCTTTTGAAACTTAATTGATTTGCATAAAAATCACAAGAATGAATATATGATGGATGTAGGTAACTTTGGGTGTAATTTTATATTTCACTCTTATTTATAAAATATATTTCTTATCTACACATAGGGTAACCATAATTCATTATTTTGGAATAACCATCCTAGTATTTTCCCTTAATATCTTAGGAGAAACCATAATAGTTAACTTCGCCTCATTACATAATGAATTGGAGAGCTATGGTGGGCTCAACCACCATTAGTTTATCATAAAACCCCTCATACTCAAAAAAAATCCAAGAACCATATCATAATAAGAACACATAAATCTGATATAACTAAACCATTATTGTGGAAAATAAATTTTCCCTTTTAAAATCACTTATCATTATTACAAAGCCTCGCACTCAAAAATCAAATCATTTTATTTGAAAATAAAATTAAAATTTAATAATAATGAATTATGAAAATTTAATATTCATTAAATAAGGATTTTATATTCATGATTTATATGTAATATAACATTACTATTGGTTTTTGAAAAAATAGTTGAAATTGTAACATTCAAAGAGGTTTGTAAAAGAAAATCCCTTAAATTGAGTTTGAATTGTGACGTACAATCTTTATCTTATAGAATAATATATTTTGGTTAATTATTTAATTTATTGAGAACTTTTTTAAGGTTTATTACTAATTTTCTATCACTTATTAGAATGTTTTTAAAATTACATAATTATTTAAATTCACATGGGACTTTTTTACAATATTTAGTACTTCAGCCCAAAATGATTTGTTATGATGTCAACAGTTAGAGTTTTCATTATTCCATCATATACATAATAATATTAATAAAATAATAATCATTATTGTACATAATTAAAACAGTTAAATCCATCAATTAAATAATGATATGAAAAATAAAACATGTTACAAACTTGGATATGGTAAGACGTACATAACCATGAGTAACATTTCCATTTTTAGATGATCATTATAGAAAGAATATAAGTATTATTTTATCTTTTAATAATAATTAATAAATAATAAATATTATATTAATTAATAAAAAATACATATATTTATCATCCATTTGATGTGGTGATAAAAACAATTCATCACATTGCTTCGTAGAGGTGATAGTTCACACGTATGCATGAATGACATTATCATTTTTATGTGTATGGAAAGAAAATAACAAAAATGAAATATTGTCTTTTCATAATGATAAATATTTCATTAATATAATATATATTCATTAATTCCATAATTTTAACCAGTCTTGAGAGATAGTGATTGAAAATGTATTTCATCAGTACGCAAGGTGGTAGTCCACAGCACACACTAACTGTTAATTCTTTTCCCATTTGAATAAAGTTGAGATTGATTATGGAGATGATATTGAAATAGTAAAATCTAAATATATTGAGGATAGAGGATTTATTATTTAATCAGTTTTTAATAAAATTTCATAGAAGTTAATGAAGAAATAAAATAGAAATACTTGATTAAAAATGATACCTTTTCTTTAGAAAATCTCATTTTATTAACGAATTAAAACCTCTAAGGATGGTGTTATGCATAATGTAATAGCTCAAAAATGTAGAAATATATTATAAGAATGTTTTTTTTTGAGATCTTGGCATATTAAAATTTGTTTTTATGTGTGAATAAATGATAATAAATAGTTCCCTTTTATATGAGAGGGGATATACACTCTTGGAATTTATGAAAATAATAAATTAATATAAATTAATATTATATTCTCAATGGATACAATATGATTTATTTAGAATGTATAATTATTATTGATAGAAATTGTTTAATCCACTCAATATTATATAATTTTGGTTTATTTTGTAATCCTTATCATTCTTAACCATTAATTTACCCTTTTAACTCTTACCTTGATATCATGTAATTTAAATTTTTAGGGAAAATATATTTAATATAAAATGATAAAAGACCAATAAATGAGTCATTTGTGACATTTTGAGCCCAATAATAATCATTTTTCTTAATTTTACTCTTTTATAAAATTTATATCCTTTAATAAAATATTTTACATTTTAAAATATCCTTAATGTTGATTTTAAATATATTAATTACATGACATTTCAAAAATATCATAACAACATGATATGTTCAAAAACTATTTTAAAACATAAATAACATGCCAAATTCATTAATAAAACTATTGGATATCATTAATTATATCATATATTTGTTTTTATTTTGATTGATAACATTTATTTGATATTTGAATTAATTAAATAATCAATTCCTCATCATTGTGAAAGTCATTAATTTAATTATTTTCCATAAAAATTATATATAAATTAAATTTATGAAGAAAAATATTTTATATTTAAAAATATAGTTTATAGTTAAACATATTCCATATATAACCCCATATTAAAATTATTTCACTTGTTAAAAACAAAAGTATGATAACGTTGACATTTCTTTGAATAAAATACTATAAATGGATTCAATTCATCCATGTGCCTCCAAGAACTCGTAAAATCATCCCAATGATGATCTTGGTCGATAATAAGTCATAAAATTAAATTATGAAAACCTTTAGGGTAATTTGGTAATATTTATACTTTTATTTTTACCCGTAATTACCTGATTTACCCTTAAATGTGGTAATAGAATTTCTATGTTACTATTCATATTGTCTAAAAATAAAAGGGACCAACAAAATAAATTTAGACTATATGATTACAAATATAGAATCAATTTTTTAAAATTAAAAACACATAATTTGATAAAATTTGTTTAAAATTGATCTCATTAGAAAAATGAGAAAACGAGTTTTTAAAGTGAAAATGTTCAACAGATTCAAATATATTTATCTCCAAATTAATTATAAAAAATATTACAATAACCTTAATCAAAATAATAGATATTTTATTTATCTAATTTACATTAAAACAAATTTAAAATATAATTTAACATTATATAATATTTAGATGAAAAGTTGTTTTTCAATTAGAATGCATTATTTATCATTATTCATCAAAACCTCAAGCTTATTAGAAAAATACCAAAAATTATACCAATGAAAATTTTTATATTATTATTTCAAATAAGATTTTTATTTTTACAAATATAGTTTATAAATATTTTAAAAACATTTTTTAAAATAATTACATTATCAAAAGGTAGAAAACCCACCTTTTTGAAAAATGCTTCTCTTTTATGTAAAATTGAATTTATTATTATATCATTTATATAAAACACATAGGATGAATAATAAAATTAATATTAAATATATTACATATTAACTTCATTAATATAATCCTTCTATAGTTATTCATTTATTTAATTTTATAAAATACACTTGTGCCATTTTAAATAGGTTTACAGAATAAAATTTCCATTTATTTTAGAAATGATTTATTTTTAGTTATAATTAATTAGTCACAAAAGAATTAATTATATATACATGTGTAATACAGAGATTCATTATTAAATTATTCATGTTTATATCCTCCATTCTAGTGTCTAGGTTATAAACATAACATTTAAATAATAATATTTAGTTCTTAGTTTATCCTTAATGTGGTGTATCATGTATACTATCGAATGTAGTGTTTCCTTTTAAAAACTAAAAAAATTACATTGTACGCCCCCATTTAATAAATTGAATCCTCACAATTGGAACTTGGGATCTATATTTTTGGGTTTGAATTTTTAAAATACTGTTGCGTAAAATTTACATTGGAAAAATGTTTAATAAATCATAAAATTTAAAATAAAGGGATGTATGAAGGTCACCTGACATAACATATACAAGTGTTCCATGATGGAAAACATGTAAATTGAATAGAAAAATAACTATCATGTTCTGATGGAGGGTGATGGAGATCATGGTAATGAAAAAGTTAATAATCAAAAACCCATAAATATCTAATGGGTTAAAAGGTCATTGATTTCATAGTAAGAAAAGTACAGAGATAACTTTTTTGTTTCAATATCATTTTCAAAGAGTTGAATAATTATTTTAGTACATGTACTAGGAACATAAGAAAATATAATTAATTGACTAATATAGTTTCATCTATTTATTCAATTTCCACCACAAACTCATCTTTTTCTCCATATAATTAATATTTAAGATGAATTTTTCATTCCTGGAGCATTAGTACCATCTTCTATAGATCATAAAATACAAAAAACTGTTACTATTTATTATTACGTATATAGAAATTAACCCAAACCAAAATAGTTAGGATAATATATGATAATTCCCATGAAACCAAATAAACCATTATATGAAGATAAACTACATAAATATCCAAAATTCCTAAGTAATACCCAAATATACACATAGTTCAATTAGAAAAAATATCATTCCCCAAAAGTATTTTAGGCTAATATTGAAACCAAAATAAATTAGAAGGATTTTGACACCTAGTCTTCCAAATAACAACAATCACTCATAATGACTCATTTTAAAAATTTAATTACTTAATTGACATAATCACCAAGATATGACAACCATTTCAATAAATAACTTGTATCACCAAAAGCCCATAATAAAATCACATTTAACTCTAAAAGATAATTAAACCATTGTTACTTATAATATTCTATTTAGATTGTTATTGTAGGATTCCCAAAATAAGGAATATCTTCTAAAATAACATTGATCACTTAATCGCCAAAATCATATTCCAATCCCATGGTTTCTATAAAACATATTTTCAAAAATGACCTTAACCTTTAACAATTAAATATTTTAAATAGATGAAAACAATTTTATACTAAACAGGACATCACATTAACAAGTGGTAATTCACCCTTATTGACCTCTGGCTAGGATTTGAATTCACATGGCCTTACTGAACATGATAGGTTGTCACATGGTCTAGGGGTTTTCCTTTTTCGGAAAATATATTAGTATAATCCTTATATAAATTCTAAAAATGTGATAAACACCCCAAATTTATCCATATTTTATTTTAACCTAAAATTTTATTTCATACATTTTATTTTGCATCCAAAAATTCCGTATCCAATAATTACCTCAAAATCTAAAATCATATAAACCCTAAAGGTTATTTATACCTTTATAATTATTTCCACAAGAGAATAGAGAAATGTTCCTCAAATAAACTTTTCACATAAAAAACTTATGGGATATATATAAAAAATATAAAAATTCTTCCAAAGTACTCTAATCATAAAATGATAATTAATAATATTAAACATTTCATCATCATTAGATATAAAAAAACTCTCTAATTCATTATATGTAGAAATATTAATCATTATACATTAATCATAATTTCATAACCATGATTTTCAAATGTTTTCCATAAAATATATTTATTAAAAATGAAAATATTCATTATTTAAGATAATGATATCTATTCATTAAAATGATAAAATTTTTATGAGAATTAAATTAATCAATGTGGAAAATTTGAATAAAAATTTTCATTTTCCCAAGTGAGGAAAAATAAATTTACCAAAAATACTATTTTATGATTCAATAAACCCATCATTGAATAAATTATTTGATGTAGAGTTATTATAAATCAATGAATGGAGTTGAGTAAAAAAAACTCAACATTGATATCATTTGAATCAAGATCCATTTAATAGAGAACATTTTTTCTCTTCAGACTGAATAAATATGGTGAAAGAAATTAATTAGTTATTTTTTATTCAATTTTAATTATATAATGATTCACTGTTATAAATATTTATCATGAAATGAAATTATATGAAGAACCCGAACCCTAGTTACCAAGAGTTGTTTCATTATTTTATTACATTAGCATGATCAGAAGAAACAAAATCACGAAGGACTCATCCATTTAGTAGTCTTGGAAAAACTAGATACAAACAAAAAAAATTCATAATATCTTTACATGAAAAAAACATAATGTCTCCTTATAAAGCACTTACATCCCTTAGATTATACCTGTAGGTCAGTCATAATGTACATCTTCATATCTTGGGGGAAAATGAAACAAAATAAAGGGGTGATCTCATATGATCAGTAAGTATAAACAATATAGTGGAAACTGTCATAATAAAGAATATAATTTTAAGGAAATTTATAAAACTAAAAAATAATTCTTTAAATATAATATTCATCATAATATGGAAAGAATAAATCAAATAACTAAATTTAAACATTCACATGGATATTCTAAAAGTTGAATAATCACATGTAATATCGATAACTAGTCTCATAATGAGGGAATGTATAATGTCAGTCATCATAATCATACCGTCAAGGAATTGTTCCAAGACTATAAATAAATGGGTAAAAACCTAAACTATATTTTCTCTTGATACCTAATGATGCATAGAGGTAATATAGCAATATCGTACTATCCCTTACAAAGTCCTATGAATTCATCATATGAAAAGGGTGAAACATTACATAAACATTCATATTAAAAGTAGCATATGAAATGTTAATGCATTAACTATAAATCAATAATGGTATCAAAATAGCACATCCATAGTTAAACATATCATAAAACCTTCAATAAAATATATAAGATTGTATCATAATAAATTAACATCAACTAATCATAAAATCCAACAAAGTATATTAACATTGATGAAATAAATTTAATAAAACCATTAAAACTCTTTTACTGAAATATCCCTATTTTTCAAAGAAATCATTTAAAATCCACACATTTATGAAAGAAAATATTTCATTTGAAAATGACCATGTAAGTATTTAAGGAAATATTAAAAATGGTAAGGCAACAAAATGGTGTAAAATATTCACTCATGTTGTATAAGTTAAAAAAAATTCTTAATTTGTCAAAAAGGTCATAAAGTACATTGTTTGGAAAAAAGATGAAAATATTCCTTTCAAAACATTTCATAAATATATAATCATGGGTAAAAATGACATTGAAATTTTTTTTATAATATATATAATTACATTTTAAGAAACATAGACATGGATGATAAAAACATCCAAGTAGATACTTATGTATAAACAACCTTGGATAATAATGAGATAGTGAAATTAACCCTTACATAGTAATTTCCATTAGTAGAGGTTGCATTAACCCCTTTTATAATTTTTAAATCATGTTATTAAATTATACCAGGACCATATCCATATTTATGATAACATATATAATCCTATTATATCATTTTGTTAATAATATTTTCGTATTATTATTATGTCAAGTGTTTATAGCTTTGTTTTCCATTCCTATTTTTTCATGTAAGTCGTGATTGATATGAATTGGATATATTTATTCATATCCAGAATGATATTAAGTTCATAAATATTATATTTACTCATATTATAAATTTTATTATCATTCTTGAATTTTTAATGATGAGAATGAATCTCACCTCATCGTGGAGACAGTAGGTCATACTTACGCATGAGTGACGAAATCATTCCCTTGATGGTTAAATGTTTTTGAATTGGATAGTTTATTATTTATAAATAATCTTTATCATGTAATATTCATTATTTATATCCATTATATTCATCACTATACCCATCCAAATAAAGTAGTTTTGATAACAAATTACACCATGGCCTAGAGATGGCAAGTCGTGTATATGCACGCATAGAGATATTATTATTCATAGAATGGATAAAATGAGGAATATAGTTGTCCCATAATCATTATAAAATATAATCAAGTTGATAATACAAAATTTACTACTTTATTCTGGAAACATCATAGGAAGAGGAAGTAGAATAAGAAAAAAAATTAATTGAATCGATTAAACAATTACCTCTTCTTCGAGCATCTCATTTTTATTTGCACAAAAGGACTTCTTAGGTTGTATTTTTTAAAAAGTATGTACTCAAGGATGAAGTTATGAAATTTTGGAGGAGAAGTGGATTGGGTTTGTTTAATACATAAATTTTTATGTCTTCTATATTGTTTAATAAAATAGTACTTATTTTAAAATCTCATTTCGTTCAATTTGGGAACTATTTAATACATGGTTTTTTATAAAGTAATAACACTTGATTCATGTGAAAAACTACATTAACGTATCCCTAGCATGTTAATTTCATACAAAAAAAATTATGGAATCAAATTTTTACATTATATTTATTTTAGTATTATATGTATCATTTAATTTATTCTTCCTTTAATAATTCTATTATTGCATCATCATTATGTGAGCATAAAATTAATAATTTATTTCCTAAAATTATAAATAAATTTCCTCTATGTAGATAAAAAATTTACCTTTCTATGGACAATTTATAGTCAACTATATCACTTATATAACCTCATATTAACAATGATATAGTTATTAAAATTTGAATATTACATTTTTAAGCGAAACAGGCCCGACCCGTAATGCCCAGTGGGATGGCGGGTCGGCCCGACCCAGTTCGACTGTTCCGACCCAGCTAGGGGTCAGCATGGCCCTGTTTGGCGGGTCCGACCTAGTTGGGGGGTCGTCCCGGCCTGGTGGGGCATGGCCCACCCGCAGACCCGGCCCACGGAGCGGGCCGGTATAGTTCGGTTCACCTGGAGGTGCCGAGCGGCGTCGCCTCTCCCTACCCGACCGGCCGAAGCTGGCCAGTTTTGTCCAGCGCGAGCAGCCCGCACAGCGGGCCGCTGTTCCTCCCACACGGCACCAAGCGTCGCCGTGGTGTCCTTCAGCCTGGTAGGCAGGCGGCCGGCCGGTTCACCCACCAACGAGACCGCAAATTGTGGGTCGTGGTCTTCTCCGCAGCGCGGTGCCAAGCGGCACCGCGGTCTTCTGCCTGGTCGGCCGTAGCCGGTCGGTTTTTCCAGCAAGAAGCACGCGGTTGCGGGCCGCGGTTCCCTACACCGCGCAGCACCAGTGGGTGTCGCGGTTCCCAGTGGGCTGACCGGATTGGTCGGTCAGTCGTCCCGTAGACCAGGTGGCAGGAGCGGCCGATAGTCTCTTCACGCGGCCGGCGTGTGTCCGCCGCTGCCTCCGGTTGCCGCCACCTCCATTCTCCACCGACATCGGTCTTCATCGCCTCTTCCAACACCGCCTCCATCACCAATATAATCAAGAATCAACGTAAGGTCGTCGGGCCGTGTTTGTTCGGCCCGCGCCCTCCGTGTTAGGCGATAACAAATGGAAAAGGACAAACCCAAATTGTCATCGAAGAACAAGGTATAATTTTATTCATTTAAAATTATACAAAACCCCCTACCTCGATTCAAGGTTCGTTCATCGTCGACAGCGTCGATTCTTTGACGTCGGGGTGCGTCCGAGGAGGAAGTGTCGTTGTTGGTGACGTTCTTCGTGGGTGTCGTCTTCTCCCTTGATGCGGAGGAAGTGGAAGGATGATGGTGTTCCTCATGGGTGTCACCTCACATTCTTGCCCCGGTTTAAGTAGGAAGAAGAATAAGTTCCTCGTGTTCTTCGCTGGAGAGGGTTATGTTCTCCCAATTCCTCCACATTCCTCCAAACAAAATATTTTCCAAGGAAAATAAAATAATAGGGTCCCCAATATTATAATATTTCCATGAATTTCAAAATAATTCAAATTAATCAGTTAATTGAGGGAGCTTAATTAATTAATTTGATGGTGTTGGCACATTAATGAGAGAATGTGGGAGGTGGAGTGTTTTCAAAATTAATAGAGGGGAGGTGGCCCCATTAATTCAAAGGGGAGTCCAAGAGTTTCAAAGAGGGGTTAAAGGGGAGTTAAAGTGTTAGGTGCTCGTGTGGGCCCCGCTACGCAATATCCTCCTATGGGAGGTTATGTGGGGGTGGGCCCCACCTCCAACTTTCCATTGGAGAAAACAATCACCACACAAATACTTTAAATGCCTTCAAATAAAAATGTGTTACACACACATTTTTATTCAATATTTAATTTTTAAAAGAAACCCCAATTTATAACTTCCACTCTCGACCAAACACAACTGTGGTAGAGGCCTCCTTAAGAGAATATCGGCACTGCGAGTTCATCGGTGTCATCGGATTTCAATTCCGAGCACCGGTTCAAAATATAGAAAAACATGCACCTACATTTTCTGAATGTACATGAACAAAACTTCGTAAATTGATTCTGGGCACACCGGGCCTCGGAATCGGGCACCGTTAGAAACTGTGGGCTCGTAAAATTCCAAATAATTTAAGGAAAAAAATTCCTTGAAATTTCCGAGTCTGTACATTCCCCCCACCTCAGGTCCTTACGTCCCCGTAAAGCTACAACTCACACTAGGGGAAAAAAGGGGGTACTGAGCACGCATATGGACCTTCTGCTCCCATGTGCTCTCCTGGAGGTTTCCATACTGCCAACGAACACACACCAGAGTAATCGACCATCCACGCAGGACCTGATTTTGTCGATCCTCAATCTCCACTGTAACCTCCATAAAAGTCTCCCTATCATCGACTTCTAGCTCCCCATGATCGATGATGTGGGACGGGTCATGCATGTATCTCCTCAGCTGAGATACGTGGAAGACGTCATGCACCCGATGCAACTAAGGTGGAAGGTCCAGGTAGTAAGACACCTAGACTACTCTACTAAGGACCTAGAACGGCTCGATAAAACACGGAGACAACTTGCCTCCTTAGCCAAATCTTCGTAGACCTCGTCAAGGTGAGACCCGTAGGAAGACATGGTCACTATCCTCGAACTACAGTGGTCTCCGTCCCCTATCAGCATAGGAATTATGTCTGCTCTATGCAGTCTTCATCCACACCTGTATTATCTGCACCTTCTCTGTCATAGCATGCACCATCTCTGGTCCTACAAGTGCTGACTCCTCTGGGTCAGTCCAGCACAGAGGTGATCTGCAAGGTTGGTCGTACAGTGCCTCATAAGGGTCCATCCTGATGGTGGAGTGGTAGCTGTTGTTGTATGCAAATTCCACCAAGGGTAAGTGATCCTCCCAGCTGTGACCAAAGTTGAGGACACATGCACGGAGCATGTCCTCGAGAGTCTAAATGGTCCTCTCAGTCTGACCATCTGTGTGAGGATGGAAGGTGCTTCTCAAGCGAATTTTCATCCCAAAAGCATCCTGTAACCCCTTCCATAGCCAGTAAGTGAAATGAGAATCTCGGTTGGAGACAATAGTCGATGGAACACCATGAATTCGTACGATCTTCTAAACATAGAGGCATCCCAATCTCTCTACTGAGCCCTGCTCTCTAATCGCTAGGAAGTGGACGGACTTGGTGAGACGGTCTATGATCACCCAGATAGAGTCATGTCCTATGGATTTATTTGGAAGTCCCCTCACGAAATCCATGGATATACCATCCCACTTCCACTCTGGAACCTCTAAGGGCTGAACCAAGCCTGCTGGAACCTGGTGCTCTGCCTTCACTTGATGAAAAGTGAGGAATCGAGAGACAAACTCTGCTACTTCTTTCTTCATACCTAGCCACAAGTGCTGACATCTGAGGTCCTAATACATCTTCACCACTCTTGGATGTACCACTATATGGGAAGTGTGGAACTCCCTCAACACCTCCTCCTTTAGTGAAACTAGTACCATGATACATTCTTTGAAGAGGATGACATGATCCCCACCTTCAGAAAACCCATCAGGTGCCAAGCCTAAGGATATCTGAGCACGTCGCACCTCAAAGTCAACATCCCCACGCTACACCTCTCTAACTTGATGAAAAAGTGGAGGAGTGATTGTGAGAGACTTCAGAAAGTATTATCCATCTCTATCCACAAAGGATATCTACAACGCGGCCAGCTGCTTTGTCACCTCTCCTAGCAGCTGAATGCCTGATCTTCTACTAAGAGCATATGATACAATGTTCCCCTTCCCAAGAGTATAGACTATCTTGAAGTTATAGTCCTGGATGAACTCAATCCATCACTACTGTCTCAGGTTCAGGTCCTTCTGCAAGAAGATATACCTGAGAATATGGTGGTCGGAGTATACTGTTAAACGCTCATCCATCAGATAATGTCGCCCCATCTTCAAGGCGAAGACCACTGCAGCTAACTCCAGGTCATGGGTAGCGTAGTTCTTCTCGTACAGTATCAACTAATATGAACCATATGCTATCACTGCTCTCTCCTACATCAGGACACACCCAAGTCCGGTCTCTGATGCGTCTCAGTAAACTACGTACCCAACGCCCTCCTCTGGTAGCCTCAAGATGGGCGCACTGGTCAATCTCTACCTCGCCTCTTGAAATCTCTGCTGGCATCTCTCTGACCACATCAAGGGTTTCCCCTTCTTCTTCAATGTTGAAAGTAGTGTTGTAACTCTGGAGAAGTCTAACACAAATCTTTGATAGTACCCAGCCAGTCCCAGGAAACTTCGCACCTCCGTCACACTCCTGGGTGGCTCCCAAGCAAGTACTGCCTTGACTTCACTGGATCCACTGTAACTCCAGCTTTCGAGATGACGTGTACCAAGAAGTGAACCTCTCAAATCCAGAACTGGCACTTCAAGATTTTACCATAAATCTGGTTCTCTCGTAGTCTATCCAGTACTACCCGCAAATGATAGGCGTGCTCTTCCTCAGTAGTCGAGTAAATCAGTATGTCGTCGATGAAGACTATGATAAATCGATCGAGGTAAGGATGGAAGATCATGTTCATGAGACTCGTTAACACTTCTAGTTCATTGGTTATGCCGAAGGGCATAACCAAGAACTTGTAGTTTCCATACCGACACCTGAAGGTCATCTCTGCACATCCTCATTTCGAACTATGAGCTAGGGATAGCCTCACTTGAGGTCTATCTTCGAGAACCATCGTGATCCCTTAAAATGATCAAAGAGGTTGTTAATCCTTGGGAGTGGGTACTTGTTCTTCATGGTCACCAGATTTAGGTGACAATATTCGACACACATTCGCAAGCTCTCATCCGCCTTCTTGGCGAACAAAATCGGTGACACCCAGGGTGAAACACTGGGTCGGATAAATCCCTTCCCCTGCAAGTCCTCCAGCTATACCCATAGCTCACGAAGCTTGGCGGGAGCCATCCAATATGCTGGAGTAGATATTGGTGTTGTCCTGGGATATAGGTCAATGTATAAGTCTACCTCTTAATGAGGAGGTTGTCCTGGAATATCGTCAAGGAAAACATCCATGTACTGTTCAACCACAATAGGAAAACTTGGACTCCGAACATCAACTGCTCTGAGGATGAGACTATCCAACTGATGTGTGATCAGATTCCCCCTCCTCTGAGTAAGTCCATCCTGCACTGCAAAGGCTCCCTTCTTTTCGGTGAAGGTGAACCTGGTCCCATCCGTGTGGAAACACTGCACTTTGCGCCTAATACAGTCAATATGAGCATGAACTGTGGATAACCAGTCCATACCTAAGATGACGTCGTAAGGCCTTGACGCCGCTACAAGAAGATCTCAGCCGAAGCTCTTGTCTCCTAGAGTAAGCTCACACTGCCGGCATCAGTGCGTAATTGCCGAGCTTACTCCCGTAGGAGTCTCTAGCCGTAAGGATCGAGCGAATGGCTCCATCAAAATCTACGAGCTCTGAACAAGGGCAGCAGAAATAAAAGAATGACTCGCAACTGTGTCTATGAGTACTGCATCAAGGGTGGAGTAGACACAGATAGTTCCTTCAATCATCTCAGTTGCATCGTGCTCGTAGGTCTTGACTACCTGCAGCTGAGCCCACCTCTGTCCACCAGCTCCCTTTGGTTGGGGTGGACCTCCTGGTGGTGGTGGTGTTAGAGCCTCGAAACATCTCCCACCACTCGCTACTCGGACATCTCCTCTGTCACGTCCGCCTACTTCCGACGGACCACCACGGTCGAACCTCTGCCTCTATCTGGGAGATCCCTCTACTATTTGTTGCTCATCTTCATGGTGGGTCGGGCATTCACGAGCCATGTGGCCCTGCCCTCCGCATGCATATCACTTCCTGCTACTCGTATAGCTAACTCTGTCTTGTGTGCCCTGCACAACCGAACCTGTATCCTGAGATCTCCCACCTGATGGCCTGGTCTCAGACCTCTACGACATCTGTCTACTACTGGCTGCAGAAGACTCCGCTACGTGTCACCCTGTGGTGGGTCTCGCTACTGGTGACTACTCAGTGAGAAAGTTCTCCACTAGAAAGACTCGCTCCATTACCCCCGCCTGTGTCATGATACTGAGGGGAATCATCGAAGCCTTGATCTCATGCTTGAGTCCCTGCTCCAAGGTCCGGGCCCTGAAGAACAGGTCTCATACCATATCCATGGAGTAGCGTGAGATGTAAGTGAACCTCACTGAGTACTAAACTACTATCATGCTACCCTGCTACAGATGTAGTAACTCCTAAATCCACACCGCATGAAGAGTGGCTAGAACAAACTCCGCCCAGAACAGGCTCTCTAAGTCTGCCCAGAGTAGTGATGCCTCGTCATGCTCCTAGAGCATCAGGCTCCACCATCTACCTACTTCTTCATGCAGGAGACTTACAACAAGGATCACCATAATGTCGGATGGTGTCCCTACCAATCTGAAAACTCTCATGACAGCCTCCATCCAATCCTCAACTGCATGTGGGTCCATCTCTTCCCAAAACCTGGGCGGCCTCTGGTGCTGTAACTTGTGCAACGCACTCAGGCGTCGTGCACTCTCTGCTACTAGATCTGGTGGTATTGGTGGCCTAGTGGGTAGTGGTACCGCTGGTGCCTCCGCTGTGATGGGGCCCTGCACTGAGGCCTCGTCGCTCGGTGGGCTACCATCTCGTATGTAACTCGAAACCCTAGATGGATTCCTTTGTGGGGCCATCCTGAAGAGAAACAGGTACGCCACAGTCAAAACAGTATACCTGGTGAACTGATACAAATTAATCACAATGAAAACTTTTTCAAAGGAAACACACATGCAATTAGTGTTTTCGTTCACTGATTCAGAAATCATAGGTCAGGGTCTTGGTGTATGGATACGTCGTCCGCCACACCATCACTAGACTCTCTCGACTGAAAACCACACTCAATACTCTTAACACTATTTCTTCACAGAAAAGAATCAGAGTCCAAGTTCTGTTGTAGAACCGACTCCTCTAATACCAATTTGTCACGACCCGTCCTTGGGGCCCATGCCATGACTACCCCAAGCCCTCCTTCCGTAGGCCTGGGGCTGGAGACTATCACCAAAGGCATAATTCCCAAAGCTAGGAAGGAATTGCCTTTATAAAAGTAAACAACCACAATAGAGTACGCAATAGGAAGTAAACACTAAGTAAAACTGAATACAAAAGAGTGTGCTGCAAAGTAAATGGGCCAGTATACAAACCCAACAGAACAACAAGTACATGTAAAAAACGGAAAAATAGCTTGAAGTAAAGAGTAGCTCTTAGATCATCCTCTAGGGTTCCTACCTGAAGGGTAGGTACAGATGGCCACCTCAGCACTCACTTCCATCAGTCTCCTCCGTGTGCCGACTCATCGCAAGGTCCACCTCCGGGTAACGTCCAGTCGTGGTGCTCTCGATCTCCATTAGCGTTGTCCATCGTCTGCATCCTACACAACGAGGTGCGGGTATAGCCTGTGCAGGGGTGAGTATAACGATACTCAGTAGGGACCCTGAGACACTCAAGGTCTCACAATATCCACTAAGGATAAAATAATTAATAAATATACAACTACGAAGTAACAACCAACCCTACTTAGGTATATGCCCATACATATACCTAAGTTACCAATCTCATCCCGGCTCCAACTCTTGAGCCCAATCACAACCCAGTCCACACAGGAAGTAAAGTCAATCACCACGATGATAATGGTTTAAATATATGATTCAGCTCACACAGGTATGCCACAATAGTAGAGAGATATAGATGATCAGATTTATCCACTCGATCATCTAAGTTGTTGGACTCACACAGGATACAGGACCAGCTAAGCTGTCAGACCCACACAAGATATAGGCCAACTATCTCATCTAAGCAGTCGGACCCACACAGGATACAGGCCAGCTATCTCATATAAGTTGTCGGACCCACATAGGATACAGGCCAGCTATTCTGTCGGACCCACACAGGATAAAGGAATAGAAGTCAGAACTGTCGAACCCACACATGATTTCGGTATAGTAGTTATCATCGTCGAACCCAAGGAGGATTCTAGTATAGTAGTTTTCATTGTCAAACCTACACAGGATTCCGGTACAGAAGTCGACGCAGTTGCAGCCAGCTCTAGGGTTCCTGCACACAGCATGCTCGATTCCAGGAGGGTCCGCCCCTCAAGCAAAGGTTTTGATACATCAAATATCACTAAGTCCGGATTTTATGTATTCCTAAGTTCCGTATCATCAAAAGAAACCCAACACGACAGATGGCGCGTCAATCGGACGCCCGGTTTGAGAGTTATTGCCTTTTCCGTTCCAGGGGCCCGGTAGGATTTACACTCGATCCAAACCTGGCCATTTTCCAAATTCATCCAAAATTCACTTAGAGTATTTAAAAAGGACCGCCTCGTCGCAAGGTTCCCAGTGTCGTAGACTGCGCGTTGTTCGGACGCACAGTCTTGAAGATATTCTCATTTAAGCGAAACGAGCTCGGCCCGTCAAGCCCAGTGGGCTGGCGGGTCGGCCCGACCCGGTTCTGCTGGTCCGACCCGACTGGGGGTTGGCCCAGCCTAGTTTGGCGGGTTCGACCTGACTGGGGGGTCGGCCCTGCCCAGTGGGGCGCGGCCCACCAGTGGACCCTGCCCGCGGAGCGGGCCGGTCCAGTTTGGTTCGCACAGCGGCGCTGAGCGGCACCGCCTCTCCCTGCCGAGTCGGCCGAAGCCGGCCGGTTTTTTCGGCACGAGCGGCCCGCACAGCGGGCCGCTGTTCCTCCCACGCGACGCTACGGTTTCCTTCAGCCTGGCTGGTAGGCGGCCGACTAGTTTGCTCACCGAGCGGCCCACAAATTGTGGGTTGTGGTCTTCTCTGCAGCATGACGATGTGGTCATCTGCTTGGTCGGTCGTAGCCGGCCAGTTCGTCCAGCAAGCGGCCCGCAGTTGCGGGTTGTGGTTCCCTCTACTGCGCGGCACATGTGGGTGTCGCGGTTCCTAGCGGTCCGGTTGGATTGGTCGGTAAATCGTCCCATAGACCGGGCGGCCCGAGCGGTCGTCAGTCTCTTCACGTGGCTAGCGTGCGACCGCCACTGCCTCCGGTTGCCGCCGCCTCCGGTCGCCACCGACTTCGGTCGCCATCACCTCTTCCAACACCGCCTCCATCGCCAATATAATCAAGAATCAATGGAGGGTCTCCAAGTCGTGTTTGTTCAGACCACTCCCTCTGCGTTAGGTGATAACAAATGGACAAGGACGAACTCAAACATTCCTCAAAGAACGAGGAATAATTTTATTCATTTAAAATTATACAAAACAGTGTACCTCGATTCAAGGTTCGTTCGTAATTGACGGTGTCGATTCGTTGACGTCGGGGTGCGTCTGAGGGGGAAACATCGTTGTTGGCGACGTTCTTTGTGGGTGGCATCTTCTCCCTTTACGTGGAGGAAGAGGAAGGATGACGGTGTTCCTCATCGGCGTCACCTCACATTCTTGCCCCAGTTGAATAAGGAAGAAGAAGAAGTTCCTCGTGTTCTTCGCTGGAGAGGTTGATGTCCTCCCAATTCCTCCAAGTTCCTCCAAACAAAATATTTTCCAAGGAAAATAAAATAATAGGCTCCCCAATATTATAATATTTCCATGCATTTCAAAATAATTCAAATTAATCAATTAATTAAGGTATCTTAATTAATTAATTTGATGGTGTTGAAACATTAATGAGAGAATGTGGGAGGTGCAGAGTTTTCAAAATTAATAGAGGAGAGGTGGCCTCATTAATTCAAAGGGGAGTCCAAGAGTTTCAAAGGGGGGTTAAAGGGTTAGGTACTCATGTGGGCCCCACCACACAATATCCTCCCATGGGAGGTTATGTGGTAGTGGTCCCCACCTTTAACTTCCCATTGGAGAAAACAACCACCACCCAAATACTTTATCCGCCTTCAAATAAAAATGTGTCACACACACATTTTTATTTCATCTTTAATTTTTAAAAGAAACCCCAATTTTTAACATCTACTCTCGACCAAATGAAACTGTGATAGAGGTCTCTTTAAGTGAATATTGGCACTGTGAGTTCATCGGTGTCCTCAGATTTCAATTCCGAGCACCAGTTCAAAAGATAGAAAAACCCGCACGTACATTTACTAAACGTACCTGAACAAAACTTCAGAAATTTATTCCGGGCCTCGGAATCAAGAGCCGTCAGAAACAATGGACTCGTAAAATTTCAAAGAATTTAAGAAAAAAATGTCCTTGAAATTTCTGGGTCTGTACATAGTTGGGGTTTTACATTATTCCCTCATTAAAATAATTTCATCCTAGAAATTTCTATAATATCTCTCCATAAAAAATTTTGGGTGTTTATTCGTCATATGTTCTTCAGGTTCCCACATTGCCTCTTCAATTTTATGTTTTCTCCAAATAACCTTTACTAGTTGTGTTGTCTAATTCCTCAAAACATGTTCTATAGTGTCAATAATCTTGATAGTGTCTTCATAGTTGAAAAACATGGTTCCAGTTCCACTTCTTCATAGGTAAGTACATGCATTGGGTATGTCATGTATTTCCTTAACATTGATACTTGGAAAACATCATGAACTTTGGAGATACATAGAAGCATTGCTAAATGGTAAGAGAGAGCTATAATTCATTCCAAAATATCAAAAGGTCTGATGTATCTTCGGCTCAGTTTCAATTTATTTATGAATTGTATCACACCCTTCAATGAAGATACCTTCATGAAAACCTGATCTCTTACATAAAATTCTAAATCCTTTCTACAATTATCAGCATAGCTCTTTTTCCTACTTTTCTATGATATTTGTTTTTATTATTTTGATAAACCACTTTTTGGGTATTTGGGAACCTATATAACCATTCACACTACCAGATACAAAATGAATAAAAAACATCATCTAACATTAAAATTCTACAACATCATCTTCACCTATAAGACACATCCCGATGTGAGTCATGAACCCTAAGAAGAAATTACCCTTGAAAAAAACCATTCAACACATCACCATCGAATAGATAAAAGAGTCAAAAATCAAAAGTCGGCCCAAAATCAAAACTAAAAACAAAAGGTGACAACACAGAAATGAAATCTTGGAAATCACACTACTACTGAAAAACACGTTGTTACCGTTATCATTACGAACAATAGCCATCATCACATCATCACCATCCCTAACAAACATCAATCCATTACCTCCTGAGTCACCACCTTCCAGTGAGTTCAAACCACCAGAGCACAACCCACCATCACTAAACCTACTCCGTCGATGTAAATCCAATATATAATCGAGCCATTTTAAAACATAGAGACTTGACTGTGTCCCTTATCATCGAACAATATCAAGAATAAATGAATAGATCCATCGAAAAAGGATAAATCTGAAAGAACGAAGAATGTAGAGAAATCCACAACATGTCGTGCTACCCTGGAACTCTTACTGCCCCTCAGTCATATCCCAAAAATCCAAAGGTATCTAATTCACCTAACCTAATTTGAGATTATTTGATATGGGTTTGAATAAATATCACCTTTTACATTATTTCCTCAATATGTTCTAGGCCTATGATTTTTATTTCACCAACATCATGCCAACAAGTTAGTGTACATCATCTCTTTCCATATAACGCTTCATATGGTGTCATCTGAATACTTGAATGGAATCTATAGTTATAGGATAATTATACTATAGTTAAATATTGATCCCAAAAACCTAGAAAGTCATGTGAGCAGGATCTCAACTTGTCTTCAAATGTTTGAATACCCTTTCTAATTGTCCATCAGTTTGAGGGTGGTATGCAGTTCTCAAATGAATCTCAATATCTAGGGCTTTCTGAAGACCTTCCAGAATCTTGATGTAATATAGGGATCGTGGTCATAAAAATGATAGGGGTACACTATGAAGTCTTAAAACGTCATTAATATAAATTATTTTTAAACGCTCAAGTGGTAAATATTTTCTTATAACAAAAAATGTGTTGGTTTGGTAAGATTCTCAACAATAACCCATATCGCATCATTTATTCTATGAGTCTTTAGTATCCCCATGAAAAATTCCATTGTAATATCATCCCATTTCCATATAGGTATAAGAATAGGATGAATCAATCTTCTAGGATGTTTTCTTCTATCCTTCACATGTTGACAAACCAAACATCTTGACACATAATTAGCAATCTCCCTCTTCATGTTGTCCTGCCAAAAGCATTCCTTAAAATATCTATAAATCTTGGTGCTACTAGGGAGTATATAGAAATTTTATCTATGAGAATTATCCAATAATTCCCTTTTAGCTCATGTATAGTGGGAAAAAATAGTACATTTCCAAATTTCAAAACTTTGTCTTCATATATGAAGTCTATCAATCTCTCATCATTTTGAGCTTTAATTTTTTTTAAATATTCATCATCATACTGAGTAAATTTTATCATTTTCAGTAAAGATGGATTGGAAACCATTTAAAAATTATGGATGTTTCACCTTTTATGAAAATTCTTATATCCATATTTACCAGATCCATGATCATAGGATCCCATTCAAGTCTAATTATGTTCATAACTCCATGGTCCTTACTACTTAAAGAATATTATACATTATTTTCCTTCCATGGGTGTTATTTTATTGTGAAATCATAATCCTTGAGTATCTCTAGCCATCTCCATTGTCTCATATTGAGTTTTTTCTGTGAGAAAAAAATATTTCAAACTCTTTTTATCTGTATATATCTCTCATATTTCTCAGTAGAGATATTGTCTCCATATATTTGAGAAAACTTTACTGCTTCTAACTCATGATCATGAGTTTGGTAGTTTTGTTCGTGAATTTTTAATTTCTATGATTCATAATCAAAAACTCTATCTTTCTTTATCAGGACATAACCACATCTTTTCCTTCATGCATCACTATAAATAGCAAACTCTTTATTCCCAGATAATAAGGATAAGATAAGATCATTGAAAAATATTATATTTAATTATTAAAAACATTATTCATATTCTTTTTTCCAATATAATTGAACCCCATTGTGTGTGATCTTGGTTAACGGGTTAGAGAATCTGGCAAATTTTTGGAATAAATAATTATAGTAACCTGAAAAACCAATAAAATTGTATACCTTGGTTATTCCTATTGGTGATAGCCATTAATTTATTTCATTTTTATTTTTAGGATCAATAGATATTCCATAATTAGAGATAATATGATGAAGATATTAAATTTTGTGAAACCAGAATCCATAATTGTTAAACTTTTTTTATAGCTCATTTATTTTAAGAGTATTCATAATAATTAGAAATTTTTTATCATGGTATTCATAAATTTTAAAGTATACCAAGATATCATCAATAAAAACTATGATAAAATCATCACTGTATTAATTGAACACTTAGTTCAATAGATCTATGAAAACTGAGGGTGCATTAGTCAGTCTGAATGGAATTACTATAAACTCATAATGCTCATACCTGGTTTGAAATGATGTCTTTGGAATATCTTCCTTCTTTAAACACAATTGATAATATGAAAAACGAATTTCAATATTCAAAAAATATTTATATACATGAAGTTGATCAAAAAAATTATCAATGTGAAGGAAAGGATACATGTTCTTTCTTGTAATTGAATTGATTTCACTATAGTCAATTCACAGCCCCATTGATCCATATTTATTCATAACAAAAAGTATTGGGACTCCCTATAGAGAAACACTAGGAAAAATCAATCCATTATTACTTAACTCAACTAGTTTTTTCTTCATATCTACTAATAATACATTGTACATTCTATTATGATCCATTGATATTGGTCTTGCATCAGTTATTAAATCAATAGAAAACTCGACCTCCCACTTTGGAGGATGTCTAGGTAAATCCTCTAGAAATACATTAATATATTCTTGTACAATAGGTACATACTCAATTCTAATATTTCTTTCTTTACCCATGGATGATGTTTTATCTTCCTTCCCAAGAGATTAATTTATAAGTTATACTTGGGGTAGATCTAGATTAGAATCAGATGATGAAGTTACTACTCTAAAGATAATAGATTCAATATATTCCTCACAAATCATAACTTTTTTTATTATTTTAATAAATTTCTGCATCAAATTTTGATATCCTATATATACTAAAGTTTATATCAAGGTAGACCACATGTGTGATGATAATATCAGCAGATAAATAATATTTATATTCAATAATGGGAATTTTCTAACACATCTGTGTTGTAATGTGGCATCCCTTAGGGGTTTTGACTGAAAACTCCTTTATTAATGTGAATTGGAAATATCAATTTTTTAAATTGAAATGGGATGATATAAATGAATCTGATGATCCTGAATCAAATAAATATTCATCTAAATTTTAGGATATAATTAAAATATCTACCACCACATCTTTGGGAACTTTAACCACAGTAGTTGTGATCACAAAAGCTTGGCCTTTCTCCCTTGTCATTTTCTGGGGAAAATTTTCTTTGACTCTTAAGAAAATAATTTGAATAATGTCTAATTTATATACAATTATAGCATTGAATGTTTACATCTTCTTTCTTCCCACAATAAATCACAAACATGGAAGCCTTTTTCTCCACACTTTTAATAATATCTCATTCCCTTCAGGTAGTTACCAGGTTGTTTCTTCCCATAATCATCGAAAGTTGGAAATTAAAATTTTCCCTTATTCCCCTTATTTCCTTTTCCATAGTGTTTGGAAGCCCTCTTTTAGCTTGAATTAAATTAAATTAAAAAGACTTAGAGAATTCCTTTTCTGCCTTGATAACATATGATACTATTTCATTATCTAGTGAGATGGATTGTGAGACTAGTTCCCATAAGATGAATGGTTTTAAACCACCAAAGAATCAATAAATATTACTTATTAGGATATGTAAGTAGTCTTTATCATACCTTTCTAACCTAGTGAATTTAGACTCATACTTTGCAACATTATCATCCTCTCTTTTTTCTTAGACTCAGATATAACCTTTCCATATTAGCTCGTTGTTCATAAGCAAAGTATTTTTCTAAGAAAAGTTCATTAAACTCCCTCTATTCCATATTTTATAATTCCTCATCTTCCTTTATGTTTTTAATTAATGACCACCATTAATCAACATATTTAGAGAGATGATATACTTCTATGACAACATTTTCCCTTTTTTTACTCCCCAAAGCATGAAATATTTTCTCTAAGGAACTTATACATTGTTCAACCACAAATGTATGTATAGTACCATTGAATGTTAGAGGTTTTTTTCTCATGAAGAGGTCTAACATTGATCCTCCATGTATTGGATAAGGGTTCTCTATACGGATAAGGTTATTATTTATAACTTGATTTAGCTGTCCTAGTATAGTTATAAGTTATTCAGCACTAGTTCTGTTAGAAGATCCACTATCATTATCTTGAATAGGAGGGAGGGTTTGGAATCCTAATGAATAATTCTAATGTAGTAAAATACCATACATAATTTGAAATTTTTTTGTATATATAATCCATAATCACAAAAAATGGTTTCATTGTAGACATATTTACTCATAAATCCTTCATAATGATTTGTAAATAAAATGTGAATTATCCTATGTTTATCCCCTAGTAATGTAAAACCTGGTTCATAGTAAGGCTCATTGTCTTGTAATGGGTTACCCCAAGTCAGGATCAGAACACCTTTCTAGAGTTATTACTCCAAGGTATATCTATTCCAGAACCATGTCCACTTGTATTGTCCAATTAGGGATGTATTTCATCCAAGACCCAAAAAATCTGTACATTACTGAAATTTTTGGATTTTCTTCTATACTTATCCTCAAAGTCTATCTTAGGTCAATCTTACCTAATCAATGTTTTTTCTAAATCTAGTTTCCATGGTTTGTAAAAAAGCATCCTTTGATACCAACTGTAACATGTTGTACCCAATTACACATAGTTAATACATTATTTTACTATATTGGAATGTTCACAAGAAATCAAATCTTAAAGGCCTATCAGTTTAGTATCCTTGAAAAAACTAGATACAAACATAAGTTTTAAATTACATATTGAAATAAAAAACAACATAGTGAATCCTTTAAAAACACTCATATCCCTTTTATTATCCCTATAGGTCAATCATAATACACTTGTTCACATCCTGGGGAAAAAATGAAACATAATAAATGGGTTGTATTAGATGCTTAGAAAGGATAACAATATAGAGGAAGCTAACATAAAAAGGAATAAATTTTTTAAAATTTTTATAAAACTGAAACACAAGCCTTTTAAATATAATGTTCAGCATTATACAGAAAGAATAAATCAAATAATTCCATTTAAACATTTACATGGTTATTTACTAGTCAAATAATCACCTATAATATTAATAATTAAACCCATAATGAGAGAAAGCATAATGTCGGATATAATAATCATACAGTCAAGGCCTTTTTCCAATACCATACATAAACTGGTAAAAACCCAAACTAGTTTGTCCCATGAGACCTATTGATGTATCAAGTTGCTATATTGTGCTCCTCTAATCACTTACTATGTCAAATTAATTCCTCATATGAAAAGGTAGAAACATAACATAAATATTCTTATTAAAACAAGCATACGAAATGATAATACATTAACCATAAACCATAAATGGTATCAAAATAGCACATCGATAGTAAAAAAAATATCATAAATCCTTTTTTAAAATATGGAATATTATATCATAATATATCAAACTCAATTAATCATAAAATCCAACAAAGTATGTTGATATAGATAAAAGTAATCAAATAAAATCATTAAAACTGATAGAGAGAAATATCCCTTTTTAGTTTGAAATCATTTAAAAGAAACATAATTATAAAATAAAACATTTATTTTGAAAATAACCTTGTATGTTTGTAAGTAAAGCTTTAAAATAGTGAGCCATCATAATAGTGGAAAATAGTCGATCATGACATATAAGTAAAAATAATTCTTTTTTTAGTTTTTTGAAAAAAAAATTAATGTACCTCATTTTTGAAAAACTATAAAAATTTTCCTTTCAAAAAGTTTATAAAAAGTATTAAAAGGGTAAAAATGACATTAAACAATTGTTGATAATTTTATGAATTACATTTTAAAAAACATGGACATGGATGATGAGGATTTCCTAGTAGATACTTATATATATACAACCTTATATAATATTAAGATTGTGAAATTAACCCTTACCTTGTACATTCCTTTAATCTAGGGTGAGTTAACCTTGTGTATGATGGTTAAATCATGTTGTTAAATTATTCTAGGCCCATATCTATATATATGATCTCAAATTTGATCCCCCTATATCGTTTTGTTAATAATATTTTAGTATTATCATTGTTTCAATTGTTAACTGCTTTATTTTCCATTCATCTTTTGTTATGTAAGTCATTTTGTTATGCATAAGATATATTGATTTCATATTCAAAATGATATTAATTTCATAAATATTATATTTACTCATATAATAAATTATATGATCATTCTTGGATGGTTAATTTAGAGAATGAATATCACTATGTCGTGGAGACAGTAGGTCATACGTAAACACGAGCGATAATATCCTTCCCTTGATGGTTAAATGGTTTTTAATTGGATGGTATATTAATTATAAATAATAATTATCATATCATATTAATTAATTCAATCCATTATATTCATCACTATACTCATCCAAATAATGTAGTGTTGAATAAAAAATTACACCACAGCATCGAGACGGTAAGCCGTAAGTACGCACACATGGTGATATTGTTATTTGTAGGATCGATAAAAGGGAGAATATGGTTATCCAATAATAATAATAAAATATAAAAATTTATATTATACTATAGTTATTAATTTTTTATGGAAACAACATAGGAAGTGTAAGTAGAAGAAGAAAAGAAATTGAATTGAATTGGTAAAACAATTACCACTTCTTCTAGCGGCTCCTTTTGATTTTCACAAACAGACTCCTAAGGCTGGATTTCTACAAAAAGTATGTCCTTTAGGATAAAGTGAGGTATTTTGGGAGTATAAGTTGGTTGGGGTTGGATGAACCTTATATTTTTATGACTTTTTATCACTTAATAAAATAGTATTTATTTTAAAATCTTATTTAATGTCAATTTTGACACTATTTAGTACATGATTTTTGTGAAAATTCATAACAAATTGATTCCTTAGAAAAAAAAATATATTAAATCATCCATAAAATGTCAATTTAATCTAAGAATTTATTTTATGGAATCAAATATTTCAAATTATAATTATTTTAATTTTATTAATATCATTTAATCGATATGTTATTTAATAATTCAATTACGTCATTAAAATTGGGTCGCCATTTAATTTATTTCAATTACAACAATGTATTTTTGTTTTTAGAAATTCAATTCATTGAAGTGGTATAATTACATTTAATTTTAATCCCGTTAATGTGGCTAGAAGGCGGGTAAAAGAGACGTTCAAAAGTTCAGTACAATTTTATATCTAATTCTATTATAAAATGATTCTAATGATCTATATTGGATTAATATATATATTATTTATCTATTTTGAATTTAAAATCATTTGACATTAATATAAATATTTAAAGTCGATTTCTTAACAATAATTATGTATTTTTCACTATTCATTAAAAATTTAAACTTTTCTGAAAAATACCAAAAAATCTCCATAAAATAATTTTCATATTCTGAATTCAAAAATGAAGTCTATTTTGAAAAATAAAATTAATAAATTTTATAATGTGGTTTATACTATTCATAACCACTTTTAAAATGGTTATATTGATAGGTTATAGTGTGCTCGTACTCAGTGTTGCGTGCAACACAAGTTATTGAATTATTTTAAAATAAGTGTATTGTTGAAGCTTGCGGTCTAACAATAGAGACAGAGAACCCCTTACCTATATTCCTTCTTAGTTGAAATACCCTCAATGCTCCTATAAAACAAACATAAAAATATTAGACACCCATTCCACAACCTTATTATAATATATAAACTTTTTTTCATAATTTATAATTATTATCTACATTTATATTAGTTATTTATTATCTATTCTATATATCAGGTTTAAATATTAATAACTATTTTGAACAAGTTTCTTAAAAGTAGTGTCATTAATCATTCTTCTCAAACAATACATTATTAATAGGTCATAAATGTATAAAATTGATGCATTTGAGTTATGTATAATTTAAATTTTTTTTTAAGGATTTTTTCTTTATGATCCTTAAAAGTTAAATCGATGATGGTCATGTTTCATTAATATTTAATGAATATATTTTGTATCTTAATTGATTGGATTAATATTAATTTTATTTTTATAGATATGGAATAAATAAATTATTTAAAATTATTTATCATATATTATTATAAATTATTTTCCCCATCATCTTTCATAATATGAATTTATAGCATTATTTCAGTAGGTTTTTAAACAAACCCAAAGAATAGCATAATTAATGGATGATTATAATGTTATTATTCTTAAATTAATTATAGAAAGAGAATAATTATATTTTTAGTGTATATTAAATTGATATATCTGAAATTTAATGATTTATAAAAAACTATTTTATATATATATATATATAACATTATGAAAAAATCATTTTCTTCTCTTAGAACACTTTTATGGATAGTTGAAATAACCATAGTCATCTATTTCTAAAACTATAAATATGTTGTAAAATTTATCTTATATGAAAATTTATAACTTTGTATTCATCCTATATATATCCATTAAAACCATTCTGATGTCCTTCTATGTAATTCATTTATGAAAAGGAAAAAAATTTGATTATTCCATGGATGTGGTAGTCTACATATATGCATACATAATGAATTAATTTTCCATAGAATGATGAAAATGAATAATATGAATAATCAATTAATAATATCAAAAATAACATAAATATCGTAATTATATATTATATACCATATTATTAACATCATATTAGGGAACATAAGGAAAACAATACATGATTAATCATGTAGGTGGGAGTAAACATGTATGAACTATTTACGTTTTCATTTTTTATTATGGAAAATGAAAGGTGGATAATGGTTGTAAAATCATCAAAATGAAAAAACTATATACTAATGGTATATATTTTATCAGTCTAATATTATGTAAAGTAATTTTTTCAATGTTAAGTTCACATGAAGAAATAGGAATGAGAATGGAGCGGTTATAAATTTATATTGTACTTATTTGATTATATCCTTTGAAAATTGAGTTAATCCTTTGAGGGATACACTTTTTAGAAGAATATAACATATTTATGGAGTAATAAAATTATAATGAGTGGTTTGGGAAGAGTTTTGGAAAATATATTTGGGTTCTATTTTGGGGGGATGTGAGAATAGGTGTTCCCATTTTAAAAGGAAAAATGGAAAATAATTTTATAAATAATTGAAACATTAAAATATTAGGAAGTCACTCTTAAGTAAAGTAGCTTCAAAATTGGAAACTTATGGAAATAGAAAGGGATAATGTTGATCTTGGCATTATGAACACATTATCACTCTTTTATTAATCATATTTTCAAATAATTTATTTTAAATTTATTCTTATTTTCCATTTTAACTTTTACATTGGTAATAAGTTCTTACCAAAAATAATTATCATGTATGTCAAATAATAATTTTGAACATACTAAATAATTTAGTCCTTATGAATAAAAATTTTATTTTTATTTTATTTTTTTTAATTATTAAAAGTGATGAAAAAAAATTTATACTACCGAATCCAAAATGTATTTATTTTTGTTAAAAAAATATAAAATATGTTGTAAAATTAATTATATAAATTTATAAATTAACACCAAAATTTTTTAAAATGTAAAAACACTTATAAAATAAAAATTTGGTCTTTGAAAACGGTTTTTTGAATTTCAAATGATAACATATATACTTATAATGTCCTAAAATATTTTGTTATCTTTGAAGATGATATATTACTATTTTAACCAAAAATAAATCATTTTGAACAAAATACAAACAAATCATCTTTAAAAAATTACATAAATAAATCCCAAAATGATGTTCAATTTTTCAATTTAAATATACAAAATTTTATATTTTATCTTTTATCTTTTATTTAAAATCAAAAAAATTAATTTCAAACTATATTTATAGGAAAATAAATTATCAATTCATTAACCATTATTTTTTTTACTTACTACCAATTACTAATCAATGTAGTGGTATTCTATTATTTATATTTTATTCATATAAAAAATATTTAATATATTCAGTATTTTATATAATGAAAAAAAATCCTTTTAAAAAACAATTAAAAAATGATCTTGTTAATTGTTAGATTGCATTTGTAAAAAACTATCATTTATATTTAAAATTTAAAATGAAAAATGTGAAAAATAAATGTGATAAAAAAACTTATTAAGTTAATAATTACCTTTTTATATCATCTAAATTTCTTTTAAATACTACCTTATGAAAAATTTGTAAAATCTAAGTATACAAGAACCTCTGGTGGTATTCAGTTGTAGTGATTCCATCAATATAGATCACACTGAAATTTACAAATGTTCAAATTTCTATCAAAAATGATTTCACTAATAACAATTTTTTTTTAATTTATATGGGGCTTATTCTTGGTAAAACCATGAAGGAGATACAACATTCTAATGCTTGGATAAATTTTCTTCATAATGGAGACTTCAACTACTTGATGTCATTTTAATCCTTCATTGATTCAATAATATGGTAAAAATATATACTTACAAAATATATATATATATATTTTTTAAAGGATATATTTTATTATTTCAAATCCAAGTTTCATATAATATTTTGTGTTTCACATAGAAAAATATATAACTAAATATTATTTAAAGCTCATACAAAGTAGAATATAGAGTCATATCAATCTCACCGAGTAAATAAATTATGTACTCACAACTTTAAATATTACTTTCATATAATGATATGTGATTACAAGACTCTATATATAATTTCCAATCATGTTTCATCCACTTTATCCTAGTTTTTTCAAGTGAACTCATATTTTCTCAAATATTTGTAATAGAGTTAATGTTGTCTTTTCCTTTATCCATTTCTTCTAAATAGTTAAATATTTTTTTTGAAATGGAGTTTATATCAAGCTATGTACTAAAAAGTTACCATGGGTGCACTTTTAAATTAGATTTTTCAGTCTTGTTGTTTATCATTTTCAAGAAGGAAAATACTTTCCTAATATTATATCAAATTTGAATAAAAAATTGATAATTAGAATTTATAGAAAACACACTAATGCTAACATCTATAAAATATGAGTTATATATTTAAAAAATAAATATTTTATTTAATAATTAAATATCTAGATATCAAGGTAGTGATTTTATGTCTTTAATAATAATTCTTGGAATAATAATTCTTTTTAATATGATTCAAATACAAGCCTCATTTTTTTAGACGATGGTTAGTTTTACATAATCTATATTATCTTCATAACTCATATTCATATTTTTTGTTGCATAGGCTTCCCCAATTGATAGAAAATCATATTTCTTATCTTTCTTGTTTTCCATTAAATTAGATAATTGTATTTGATAATATCTATATGGTAACATCACAAGTAAATATAAAATAATACATTTTCATAATTATTAATATTTGTGAATTAAATATTAATTTTACTTTAAAGGGGTTTCTATGTTCAATGGCGAAGCCATTACGCAACAACGGGTTTCTTTGAAATCTTATATTGCACAATAATAATATAATATTATTATTTTAAATGGTAGTTAATGCCTAGTCATTATATTTGTGGGAATTAATAGAACTAACAACAATATGATTATACATGTTTGTTAAATTTTTTTACATCTATCTAATAAAATTTAGTGTCTAAAAATGTGAATGAATCTAATTTTAAGCATAATTTACTTTAAATGGTTGATTTACCGCCTTTTGATGGATAACCCTATTTAAATCAAGTTTTGGTCACTTTTATATGTTCTATTTGACCAAATAAAATTCTTTTTTAGAATCATGACATAAAAATACACTTTGGGTAAAATTTTGGTATTTTTCTGATAAAATTCAATTTTTGATGAATAGTGGAAAATACTGTATTTTAATTCAAAATTGACTTTTAATCTAATTTATTTATATGGTAAGATTATTTTTTTAATTGGTTTTAAAGTTTAATTAGATTATATTTTTACCATTTAATCCAATGTTGGTCATTGAAAGTAATTTCACATTGAAATTGAACATAAACAAGTGTCAATCTTTTGAAAAATATTTCTTAAAAACACACTTTTTGATTTGATAGTGAGAATTAATTTTAAATTAATTTCTATCACTTCTGTGTTTTGAATTTGGAAAAATGGATTCCATATTTTTATTCAGGAGGTCCAAATTGTGTAAATATGTAACATTTATTTTTAGACATTATGAATATTTACTTTAGTGAATATTTTATTTACTGTGGTTAAAAGATAAATCTGGTAATTAAAAGTAAAATAATAATATTAAATTACCCTAAAATATGTCCTAATCCTATTGGTTGATACCTATCCTACCATTTTCATCCTTGGGTCGATTTTGGGACCCCATGGGGCCACTTGGGAGTGACAATGACATTTTATTTTAATTAACTTAAAGTAAAGGAAAAAATGACATAAACAAAAATCTTTTAGTAAATCAATTTTTACATGGGGTTATATAAGTTATCTCTTCAACTATAAATATTAATTTTAAATATAAACTTATTTAATACATCATGGTATTGTTTTATAATTTTTAGACATCAAATAAATTAAATTAATTATGACATAATAATGATGTAGTGTTTACATCCTTAATAAATGATTTAAATAAAAAAGATTATAAAGATTAAAATAATATTCAAAACTTGTCCAATTATTATTGGATGATTTTATTTAGACTATGAATCATATTATATTAAACTTTAATAAGCTTCGGGCATTTAGAAACCTAAAATCATTATATAATAAAATAATATTTTCACACTTTCTTAAAGATCCCCTTCTCCCCTTTATAAAAAATCCTCATCTCTAACTCATTACTCACACCTCTAAAGCCCCATGGCTTGTCCAAACTCTTACCAATTAATCTCCATACATCCCTATATTCCTTTTATAAGCCTTTACCTGGGCATAAGAAAATTCATGTAAACCTTTTGGTTCAAACTAAATAGAGATACCAGATTTAAAGGTAATGTCTTATCCTAAGTTCTTTTGTTTTATTTTCCTTCTCCAACCCCATAAACTCATTTTATTACTTTCTTTTATAACCAAAACAGTATCCTAAATATACTAGGTTGTTTTTATGGGAATTATTATAACTACACTTACACACACCTTCGTCTAATTGGTAAAGAACATACTGTTTTTGTGGATGGTGAACTAACGCCTCACGAAACGATGACTGTTCAATTATCTCTACCACCTCTTATGGTGGCCATTAAGATGGAAATATATTTATATATGATACATATTAGGTTTATGTTTTATTAATTCTTATTTATTTTTCATTTATATCATACCTTTATGGTTTCCATAGTGGGTAAATACGATAATCTCATATGAGGAAGTGTGGACTACCACCCCCTCAAAATGATATGCTCGTTAATGCCATATGTGGGAAGTATGAAGTATAGAGTTAATTATATTATATATGATATTATACTGGAATTATAATATACCTATGTATCATTATGTTTTAATTCCATTAAAATAAGAAATAGAAGTGAAAGTAGCGTTCATGTGTACGTACAGCTTACTATCTCTATGAATAATGCATTTCATTTCTTACATCCAAATGTTATGTACTATTATAAATTAATATATATAATGGATATAAATGAAATATATGATATCTAAATCATTAATATCATTCTGTAGATAATTTAATTTTGACCACATAGACAACTTGTAAATATAAGAAGTTCATTTTTGACTCAAGTACCAAATATCGACAAAATGACTGTTATTATCTTAAATGATTTCTTAAAGTTTATAACATGGTAATATGTGATATAAAAGGAATAGTAATATTGAAAAAGGTCCTTAATTAGGTATAAATTAACTTTAGTTTATTATTCATGGGATTAAAGAATGAACGAGTCAAGTCGGACACGCGGTAAGAGTCTTCGTCTCAATCTCCTTTCCTTGAGGCATATTTTGTTTTAATACACGAATTTATTTTATACGCTGTATAAAAACATTTCAATTTTCATTTCATTCAAAGGGAATATTTTTCTATGAAGCGTTTTACTAAACAAAAAAAATATTGTTTCTTTTTGACGTAAGCGGTGACAACGACCTTTCCACCGTCGCGAGTATTATTTGATCTTTGGCTTCCTTAACAAGCCGTAATGTTTATAAAAGAAAAATAAATACTATAAATTATTTTAAGTATTTTGGTATTTAAAATGGTTTTTGGATTTAATATTTGAAAATATTTTTCAATATCTTGAAAATATATATTGTGATTGCAATTTGGGAATGTTGTCTATCCTTTATGCTTATGTTATGTGTTATGACTATATTATGGTCCTTGGGCATTGTTTACGTATACGGGTGGTTACTAGATAAACCTAGGGCGGGTGAGCCCTAGATAGCTCTCCAATTCATTGGGTAATGTGACAGAGGTAAACATGAATGTTTCTCCTAATAGATTTAGGGAATATATTGTGATGGGTATTCCAAATGTAACTCTCTACATAACTCTGATAGCTATAATGTAAGTATGATATGGATTCAAAAAGTTACCTTTATGATTTATGTTTTCTATGTGTGATTCATAAATCTTATGATTTCAGGAGGTATGTTAAATATATTATGTTATGTATGTATTGATTAACTAATGTTTTCTTTCTTTGTTTTATAACCCTTACTGATCTTTTTATGCTCATCCTAAGTTTCAAAATGTTTTTCACGAGACTTAAATATGAATAGGGTCAAGGATGGGATCAAGTTAAATTCATGATATCTAAAACATAGAACTAGACATGACTCTTTTTTTCAAGAGTTTTTATTTTATGAAAAAAAAATGGAAACTGGGTAGAAGTGTCTACTTTGTAATTTTTGAGATGTAATGTAATAGTTATAGCCTAACTCACTAAAACCTAAAAAGATCCTCAATGTGAATTATTCATTTAATTCAATATTATGTAATTTTTTAAGGCTGGGTCCTTATACATATTCCCCATATTTAATATAGTGATCATCCACTGTATATTTTCACGAGCATTTTTTCCTTTCACCGTGTCTATTAGGCTCTTCACTTTTCTCAAACAATTAGTTTCTCTATATCGTCACTTTACACACAAAAAACTCCCAATTCATTTATGGAATTACATTTATTGATTACTACAACATTGTTTATATAAATAAATTTAAACATTAATTAATTCAACATCTTCATCACTCAATCATCCATAAGACTCTATCAAACTCTTATTTGGGGTTTTTGAATCTATATAGTGTTTATATTGTTAATCATTACTTCTGGTATATGGATTGGAATAATATTTATATTTCAAACTCTCTCTTATCATGGTAGGATTCCCATTATGAAAGTATTTGGAATTTCCATGTAATCTAATATTAACATGCTTCCTTTAGTCATTATCCATTTTTATACTAAAAAGCAATTAATCAACAATGAAAAACAATAAACACTATAAGAGATTTATTGGAAGTTATTTACATGAAAAAATTCAAAATTAAAATATATTTATTTTTTAAATTATTACATCGTCATTATGTTCAACCTAAATCTCCATTGTTCTAATCTAGGTTTATTTATGTTGGGTTCTATCATTATTTTTATCCTAATATTTTATTATTAATGTCAATTAAAAATAATGTTCTTTACCAAATCATATTCCCTGATAGTTTCAAACTAGGTGTGAAGTTATGAATCTTTATAAAGTAACATGTTATTATTTTTTAATTTACAAATATATCTATTTTTGGGTTATTACCCCTAGGTAAAACTATGATAATGACTACACCAACTTGAATTATCCGATAATGGATTTTATTTCCATGAAAAAGACACAATATCAACAATAAAAAATATTTAGAGTGTTGTCTCATACTCAAACCTAACCCTTTAAATTATACCTATGGTTTTCACTAATGTTATCTTATACTAATTAATATAATATTACTTCATAATACATTTAGATTTATCTATACATTTTAAATTATAATAAAACATATCATATCAACCTTGGATGAAATTTGTATCTCCTATTTTTTCCAGAATTGATATCATATTAAAAGTAAATGTTATATAAACCCTACTCTGATACCAACAATTTCATCCAAAGGAAAATAATTTTCTCATTCATATAAAAAAATATTTCATTAAAATATATTTCTAAAACCTTTTAGTTGTTGTGTTTTAGATAATAAGGACCAAATAGTTTATAAAAAACCATGTAGTTTGTGTATCAATTGGACATTTTTAAATAAAATTAACACTAGATAATCCAAAAATAGTCTACATGTATATTTTTTTATTATCTATTTCCAATATCATTTGTGACTAATCATGATCATTGTCAACTAGTTTCATAAAAGTAGTGTTGTTTTTTTATTCTCCATGAGATCATCATTCTAATTTCATAATGATATTTTAATTTATTGTTTTTCTTTAGTAATAATGTAATAATTATAGTCAATGGGATTTTTTGTTATAGTAATGATGAGAATGTTTCAGTGATTCTTAAAGAACAAATTTTTTATCTTAGTTGATGAGATCAAGAATATTGTTAACATTATTGAAAAAAAATTAGACCGTTATTTACTTTTATATAACATGTAATTACATGTAATTACATTCTTATAGTAATCCATTACATAAATTCATATCTTCTTTTCATGTTGGTGGTTAAACCTACACAAATAAAAAAATCATGATTAGTGTATTATTATGTAGTGATTTAGTTATATTATCAGTATACCATAAGAATAAAGATATTATATAGTGTTTATTAGTGAGATATATTATAAATGGAATGATATATAAGAATAATATAAAATATTTGATGTTATTTATTTGTATAATGATATTAGTTTTTTCTCTTACAAATATCTTTTGTATGGTCCAACTTATAATTAATTTTTATTACTAATATTTTGATTTTGACTCACAATTTATCTTCTACAACCATAATAATTTCATAAAAATAATATTTATCCATTAAACCAATTATTATGACATTATATTCATGGTAACAATGAAAATAAAATATGGAAATTTATTTTTTCATGGAGGTGGTAGTTTGCATGTATTGATAGATGGTGATTTCATTTTCTATATAATACAAGAAATGAGTAATATGGATTATAATTTCATAATTTTAAGTATTTCTAAAATACCATACTAATATATTAAATTCCATATCAGTATATATCTTTTATGTTTGTGAGGGAAAATGAATCTCATTTTTTCCTAGAGGTGACAGTCTGCAGGTACACATAATTTATGTTTTGTTTTTTCTTAATGGAAAAGTGAATAATGGTGAATGATTTTACCATAATCATAATAATAAAACATAATAATAATGAAAAATATTATATAAATTTAATATTGTGTAATTTAAATTGACAAAGATTATCTCCCCCCATAAAAGTATCAACAAGAATAGAGAGGATAAAATTTATACCACACTTCTTGTATTATCTAGTTATAAAATATTATTAAGGATTTGGTGGATGGTATTTTGAGAAGAAAGTAAATCATTGAAGGATTATATTATTGTTTATAATTGTTTTTGTGAAATTATTGGTCCAACAATGTTGGAATTTATGTGATCTTGCGGAGAGGATTCCCTATTTATATGTTAATATGGATGACATTTTTTATAAATACAAAAAAATAGATAACAGAAGTCACCTTCGAGGAAAGTAGCTCAAAAATTTGGAAATTATGGATTGGTAAATTAATAAGGTCAATATACATCTCAACTAATAATTCTTACATGTGTTCTATATAATTTTCCCTTACACTACACTATTATTTGTTTAAAAATTATTATTTTAGCTTTTACTATGGTAGTTATTTTCTACCTAAGGTAATGTGTCCTTTATAAAAAAAATAATGAACTTATTACATAATTGGGAACAAATGATTCCAAATTTTATATATATTTTATACGACTAAATTGCTAAAAGTTATTAAAATTAACTTTAAAATACAAAACAAAAACTGTATTTTAAAAAATTTTAAATATTACCAATATTATAAAGCATGGAATATGGGCTTGTAAATTAAATAAATTAAAATTATTAAATAGATTATAATATATATTTTTTCATATAAAACAGTGTTATTAATTTTTAATTCATTGTTATAAACATAATATTTCTTAAAATCTATCTTTCATGAAAAATGTGTTTTTATCTATTCACGTAATAATCGATCGTTTAAAAAAATCATAAAAATTCAGCACAAACTACTAATTAATTTATAAGTCCAAAAAAATTAATAAAATATTAGGAAATTAAATTTATGTAATTTTCTATCTTAATTTTATATATAATAATATAATAGAATTAGAATATTTTTTACTGGAAAGTAACTTTTAAATTTCTATACCATTATTATTTTTATTTTAGATAAATAACTAATAAAACTATTCTTATTATGTTATATATATGTGAATATTATTTAGATGAAATATATGTTATATATTTTTTTTATTAAATAATCAAAATATGTTTTTTAATATATTATTAGGAACAAAGGGATCTCATTAATGTTATTAAGTATTTTTTAAATGAACAAAAATTTCCATTGAATACTTTTGGAAAATAATGTGAACAAAAAAATTATTATAATAATGAATAACTTATTATATCACCCCATTTTCTAGTTAAATTTAACCTTAATATCTCTATGCGTGATCCAAATATATGTAAATAATTTGTTGGGTTCAAGGATAGTGATTCTACTAGAATAGATTTCATTGAAATTTCAATGGGTTTGAAATTTTCTTGCATAATATTTCACCTATAACATAGTTAATTGATTTAGGATTTTTATTGGACTAGGGAAAACCTATTAATGATTCCTCCTTAACATGCTTGAAAAATTGATCTCTATAAGAAAGGCATTAACAACCTGATGTCACTTCTTTCCATCATATATCTCATAATATGGTTACATTATTTATTGTTAATAATTTAATTGATATATATTAATAGTGAAAAAATATTTTAACATGTCACATTTTCTTTTTATGTCTATTTTGTGGGATGAAAAAGATAATTAAAAAATTGTTGAAATAAAATAAAAAATTAAATCTTAGGTTACTACATTTTCAACCACTAAATAAGTTGTTTCCTAACAATTTTAATTATAAATTTCCTAAAAAGTTAACGGATTCCAAAAAACTAGAAAAAAAATCCAATGAGGTTTTATCCTTAATATCCTAGGATAGACTAGTTCACTCACATTTTCCATTATAATAGAAAAATAAATGATGGTGGGTTTTTTATTTACCATTTTTTCTAAATACCTCAAAAATATTTTTCAATGGTTTTTATAGTCATATAGGTATTAATAATTTTTTATGAAAATACCTTTATATGTTATTTTCCAATCATGGAATTTAACATTGTCATACAAGCCAATAGATACTTCATATCAAATCAAAAATTACTTAAATATTATTAATAATAATTTCTATATAACCCATTCCTATTATCATCAATTTCTAATGAGTTTTATACTCAGAAACATAGAAATAAATAAAAAATAATTAAACATATTGAATTTTTGGTTTTAATTTTATGTAATTTAGAAACAATATAGCTAAAAAATTAATAAGATACAACAATAATGATCATATTTATTGAATGGGTATCCAGTGTTTCACAATCAACATTATATTAAAAACTTGACTACATGGTTTTGGTTTCATATGCAATCACTTTCCAATGATTTTTTTATTATCATATTTATTATAAATTTTTTTATAGAAGTTTCATGGAAAATCAACAAGTTCCCCACATTAAATATAGTGCACAACCAGTGACACATTATTATTAAAATCTTCTTCCATTCACTATGTACTTTATGCTTCTGACATTTACATCGTAAAAATTAGCTTGATTCCTTCCTTTTCTTCCCATAAATCATATCCATGTTAAATTAATAAATTTAAATTAGTAATTTATACAACATTTTTTATATGATTGAATTTTAAAAATATATCATTATTATTATTCATCTCTTGATCTCACATAAGACAATATATTTATATTATGAGGTTTGTTTAGAGGATATATTATTTTTAAATTGTTATTCATAATTCATATTATATAATTTGGGATAAGTACAATATTTCTCACTCTAGATATTTTCCTGTTAAATTGATCACAAGTATAATATTATAATTTCCTATATATCACATAGAGATTAAATATATATATCCCATTGAAATATATGTGATGTATTGAATATAATAATTTACATAAGACCCTGAGACTAAGTGGATCTTGATATAATATACCATTATAACCTATCCATTAAATCAATGGTATTAAAAAAATATACCAAAAATAAACATTATTTTTAGACGTTTTATATAATCTAAATGTATTTATTAGTGTATAATAAATAAGTATTAAATATTATGTAATGTTATTTTATGCTTCAAAAATATACATTCATCAAAACAATTACTTCATTTTGTGCCTGGTGATTATAAATATTTTATAATTTTTTTATATTTAATTTTATAAAAATCACATCATTATTAAAATAATAATTTCAACATTTTTTTATGGTGAAAGTTTGTGACTTTTCTGAATGTATTAATTCCTAGTAAATAATAGAAAATAAATAAATTATGGTGAACTACTTTTTCCATTTATGTATTTACAAATTCCCATTATTTTATGAATTAATTTTATAATTTCATAAGTTTATTTTAATTAATATTAATATATATAATTCCATTATAAGAGAAATTAGGATTAATTTTTGTAATAAAATATTTTTATACTTAAAAATGAATGCATTGGAAAAATATTTTTCATCACATTTTTTGGGGTTGTATTTAAATTAGTTTCTGAGTATTATAATAATAAATTTGATATATTTGAATCCATATTTGGAATCAAAATTTCAATATTTTATAATGATTTACCTATCACTTTGGATATTATGAATAATATCTTTAGTAAAAATTCTAACTAACACTATTAGTGATTAAATGGTTTAAAAGTGTTAAAAGTAAAATAATATCATTTAAAATAAACAAAAACATGTCTGAATACTATTAGATTTTCATATTTCAACCCGATATTATCATTTATTGAATGATGTCCAATTATGAGATATTTTTTTTCAATATATCATTATAATATTTTAGTATTTTGGAAATATCCTTGTATTCCCTCTACCTAAAATATAAAACGATATCCCTTCTATTCTCTAATCCACACATCATACACCTTTTATATCTTCAAATACCTTAAGAAACATTTTATTTCATAAGTCACCACTTTGTATATGCCCTTGATTTTTTAATTATACAATCCTTTGAAGGACTGTGGTGTAAGACAAAAGAGGTTTCTAAATGAAGAGGTATAACTCTTAACCATGTATATTTAATTTTATTTTTTATTCCACCCTCTCTAAAATAATTGAATATATCACTAATTTTTAATTTTGTATCATCAATTTACTGAGATGTTATTATTATTATTTCCAACCATTTATAAATTCATTCAATCAAATGGGAAATGAATGTATCACTTGTTCATACATATTGATTACCACCTCAATGTAGTGATATGATTATTTTCCCATATCCATCATTAATTAATTATTATTATGATGTAAGTAATCTTGATATATTATAATTATGACATAAATTAGCTTATATAATTATTATATATTATTTAAATTCTTAACTTTCCATCTTCTGAAGAGTTATAATGTGATTCATGTGTACGTGTGGACCACTACCTCCATATATCAATGTAGTTTTATCTTTATTACATATTTACATGGATAGTAATAAAGATAAATTTAATGAATATTTTATTATAATTATTTTTAGTAGGGATATATTATTTAACTTTCTTTTATTCTATATTTTTAAATCTAGAAACATCACTCATCTATACGTATGGAATACTATCCCTAAAAAGTGATCTAATTCATTTTTCATCACTACTTCTAAAGAGTTAATATAATAGTGAATATAAATAATAAATATGATATGTATTTCAAGATTAATATTATTTATATGATGAATACAAAACCAAATTGAATGTTCCATAACAATAAAATTGAAACATTCATAGAAAACATACCATGTTACCTAAATTCAAAATTTAATTAAGAAATATTTAATAATATGATAATTTAAAATTATAATAAATTATACATAGTAAGTTATGTAAGAATTTTTTTTACTAAAAAATATATAATAGATCAATATTTATTATATAGAATATTTATTTGTGTGTTATGATATAAATGACTTGGGGAATGGAATTTAGGCTACAATCACTTCTCATTCCATGATTTTTTATACTAAATTATTATTGTAGGAAATTATATGGATCACAAAATATAAACCCCATTTATTTGTTATCCATGTACATAATCATAAAATTATCATGTAATAGTGCATTTTCCACTGTTTTATACTTAAAATGATCAGGAAAATATTTTTAAGGAAAACATATATTATTTCCGCTTTTATCTAGAATCATTTACTTTAATGTATATATTCTCATTAAATAAATATCAATATTGTTTTAACTATTATCCTAAAAATTATAAGGTAATTTTTACCATATTTAAATTTATATAAAAATGTTTAATAAGAAACATCATGTAATTTTATGGAGAACACCATTTTACAAAAAGTGTGAATGAAATGTTAATTTTGACATATACCACAACAATATATTTTTCCACTATCATGAAAAATATATTCATTGATGTGTTTATTAGCATATTCCTTGGTTCTTTAAAATGAAAATTACTTTCCAAATATTCTATAATTTTTCTAATTATGCTATTTGAAAGTGAAATGTCAATTTTAATATATAATGTTCCCAGTGATATTTTAATAGTTTTTTCATCTCTTATAACATCTACTGATGTTAATTATGATTTAATAGGTATGTACTCTAGTATTTTAATATATATTAATTATATATATTTTTATTTATTATGATTATAAAATATCAATGAGACACAATATATTTTCATGGGATATGTTTAAGAAAAATTAAAAATGTTTAGATGGCCATTTGTAATACATATGAATAGACTATGATTATGTGATGGTTGGGTCTATAATATCATTCCAATGAAATATGTTATGTTATATTGATATATCATGAGATGGTATGAATAAGTGTATACATAATGGTGATTATTTTTTTTAAAATTTTTATGTTTTATTACACATTATTATATTTATTCTTAAAACATTGTTGGTCAAGATGATTATAAATAACTACATTAAAATTTTTATGTGTTGGTATGATTTCTTGTCATTTTCTCGCATATTTTCCCATAAAGTGATCGTGGTGGATAGGTTTATAATATTTTAATTTCCTATGATTATGATTCCACATGAATATGTTATGAAACTTTAATAATGAATAATTTTTTGACAACCATATTGATCAATCTTCTAAACATAATCTGATTTTTGAGTTTATGATCAACCATTTTATGTTATAAAGCATGTTTTTTATAAAATGGATATAATTATGTCATCAAAACCTTATGCTCATATTATGATCTCTTATAACCAATACATTCCATGTTTTCCCTTAATTAAAATTTTAGCTCATGATTTTTTGGTAAGGACACGACCTTAACTATTATATAATATTGAGTTTTAATCGACAAAGATATATTCTTTCAGTTTAAGGATATTTTTTGGTTTAGAGTATTAGAGAATTTGGCCATAGTTTATACATAAAAACTAAAATATTACAAATTATACACCTCTACTTAATATATATTTTGTCACAAAATAAATCTTTTTAAAATAAAAATGGATTCTTTTTCATGTCAAATCATCATAACTCCCAACTTGGAATCCTTATTTATCTTTCACATCCTTATACCATATGAAAATAACATTTGATGAGAGGAAAAATATATGTAATGGAGGTAAAATAAATAAAACTATTATAATAATAAAAAATAATAAAAATATTTTTTATAAAAACATACCTTTTAACATTGAAAAAATAATAATCTTTTCAAAAAGTTCATTATCTTACCTTTTGAAAATTAATTGATTTTCATAAAAAACATAAGAATAAATATATGATGGATGTTGGTAAAATTGGATGTAATTTTTCATTTAACTCTTAAATATAATATAGATTTATTAGCTACACATGGGGTAACCATAATTCATTATTTTGGAATAACCATCCTAGTATTTTCCCTTAATCTCTTAGGAGAAACCATAATAGTTAACTTCACCTCATTACATAATGAATTATAGAGCTATAGAGGGTCCAACCACCCTTATTTTATCATGAAACCACTCATACACATAAAAAATACAAGAACCATATCATAATAATAACACATAAATCTTATATAACTAAAACATTCTTGAGGAAAATAAATTTTCTGTTTTGAAATCACTAATCATTATTACAAAGCCTCACACTCATAAATCAAATCATTTTATTTGAAAATAAAATTAAAAATTAATAATAATGGATTATGAAGATTAAATATTAATAAAATGAGGATTTTATATTCATGATTTATATGTAATATAACATTACTGTTGGTTTTTGAAAAAAATTGTTGAAATAGTAACATTCAAAGAGGTTTGTAAAAGAAAATCCTCTACATTGAGTTTGAATTGTAACGTAAAATATTTATCTTCTAGAATAATAAATTTTAGTTAATTATTTAATTTATTGAGAATGTTTTTAAAGTTTATTACTAATTTTATATCACTTGTTATAATGTTATTAAAATTACATAATTATTTAAGTTCACATTAGACTTTTTGACAATATTCAGTACTTCATCACGAAATGATTTGTTATGATGTCAATAGTCAAAGTTTTCATTATTCCATCATCTACAGAATAATATTAATCAAATAATAATCATTATTTTATATAAATATATTTATTAAATCCATCAATTAAATATTTATATGAAAAATAAATCATGTTTCAATCTTAGATATAGTAAGTCGTACATTACCATGAGTAACATTTCCATTTTTTGATGATAATTATAGAAAGAATATAAGTATTATTTTATATTTTAATAATGTTTAATAAATAATAAATATTATATTAATCAATAAAAAAACATATATTTATCATCCATTTGATGTGATGATAAAAAAATTCATCACATCGCTTCGTAGAGGTGATAGTTCACACGTATGCATGAACGACATTATCATTTTTTTGTATGGAAAGAAAAAAAATGACATATTAACATTTCATAATGATAAATATTTCATTAATATCATATATATTCACTAATTCTATCATTTTAACCAATCATGAGAGATAGTGATTAAAAATGTACTTATCGGTTCGTGAGGTGGTAGTCCACTGCAGACACTAACTGTTAATTCTTTTCCAATTTGAATAACATTGATATCTATTTAGGTGATGATACTGACATAAAAACTTATAAATATACTGCGGATAGAGGATTTATTATTTAATATGTTTTTAATAAAATTTCATAAAAGGTAATGAAGAAATAAAATAGAAATAATTGATTAAAAATGATACATTTTATTTAGAAAAACTCATTTTCTTAACGAATTAAGACCACTAAGGATGGTGTTATGAAAAATATAATAGCCCTAAAATGTATTGAGGTATTATAAGAAAGCTTTTTTTTGAGATCACGACATATTAAAATTTGTTTTTTTGTGTGAATAAATGATAATAAAAAGTTCCCTTTTATTAAAGAGGGGATATACACTCTTGGGATTTCTGAAAATATTAAATTAATATAAATTAATATAATATTCTCAATGGATACAACATTATTTATTTATAATGTATAATTATTATTAATAGAAATTATTTAATCCACTCAAAATTATATAAGTTTGGTATATTTTGTAATCCTTATCATTTTTAACCGTTAATTTACCCTTTTAACTCTTACCTTGATATCATGTAATATATATTTTTAGGGTTAATATATTTAATATAAAATGAAAAAAGACCAATAAATGAGTCATTTGTGACTTGTTTAGACCAATAATAATCATTTTTATCCATTTTAGTCTTTATAAAATTTATATCCTTAAATAAAATATTTTACATTTTAAAATATCATTAATGTTGATTTTAAATTTATTAATTACATGACTTTTCAAAAATATCATAACATGATATGTTCAAAAAAAACTATTTTAAAACATCAATAATAATCCAAATTCATTATGGATAACATTAATTATATCATATATTTGTTTTTATTATTATTGTTAACATTTATTTGATATTTTAATTAATTAAATAATCAATGCCTCATCATTGTGAAAGCCATTAATTTAATTATTTTTCCATAAAAATTATATATAAATAAAATTTATGAAGAAAAATGTTTTGTATTTAAAATTATACTTTATAGTAGAACATATACCATATATAACCCCATAATAAAATTATTTCACTTGTTAAAAACAAAAGTATGATAACATTGACATTTCCTTGAATAAAATACTATTAATGGATCCAATTCATCCATGTGCCTCCAAGAGCTTATAAAATCGTCCCAATAATGATTTTAGTTGATAATAAGTTATAAAATTATATTATGAAAACCTTTAGCGTAATTTGGTAATATTTATACTATTATTTTTACCCGTAATTACCTGATTTACCCTTAAATGTGGTAATAAAATTTCTATGTTACTATTCATATTGTCTAACTTCAAAACGGACCAATGAAATAAATTTAGATCATATGATTGAAAATATAGAATCCATTTTTTAAAATTTAAAAAAAAACATAATTTGATAAAATTTGTTTAAAATTAATCTCATTGACAAAATGAGAAAACTAGTTTTTAAAGTGAAAACGTTCAACAGATTGAAATGTATTTATATCCAAATTCATTATAAAAAAGATTCAAATAACCTTAATCATAATAATAGATATTTTATTTATATAATTTTACATTAAAACCAATTTAAAATACAATTTAACATTATATAATATTTAGATGAAAAGTCGTTTTTCAATTAAAATGCATTATTTATCATTATTCATCAAAACCTCAAGCTTATTAGAAAAATACCAAAACTTATACCAATATAAATTTTGATATTATCATTTCAAATAAGATTTTTATTTTTACATATATTATTTATAAATATTTTAAAAACATTGTTTAAAATAATTGCATTATCAAAAGGTAGAAAACCCACCTTTTTTGAAAAATGCTTCTCTTATGCGTAAAATTGAATTTGTTCTTATATCACTTATATAAAACAAATAGGATGAATAATAAAATTAATATTGAATATATTACATATAAAATTCATTAATATATTCCTTCTAGAGTTATTCATTTATTTAATTTTATAAAACATACTTGTGCCCTTTTAAATAGTTTTACAGAATAAAATTTCCATTTATTTTAAAAATGATTTATTTTTATTTGTAATTAATTATTCACAAAATAATTAATTATATATATATGTGTAATACATAGTTTTATTATTAAATTATTCATGTTTATATCCTCTATTCTAGTGTCTGGGTTATAAAGATAAAATTTAAATAATAATATTTAGTTCTTATTTTATCCACAATGTGGTGTATCATGTATACTATCGAATGTAGTGTTCTGTTTTAAAAACTAAAAAATTTACATTGTACACCCCCATTTAATAAATTGAATCCTCATAATTGTAACTTGGGATCCATATTTTTGGGTTTGAATTTTCAAAATACCTTTTCTTAAATATCACTTTGGAAAAATGTATAATAAATCATAAAATTTAAAATAAAGAAAGGTATGTATGAATGTCAACTGATATAACATATACTAGTGTTCCATGTTAGAAAACATTTACATTGAATAGAAAAATAGCTATCATGTTCTGATGGAGCGTGATAGAGATCATGGCAATGAAAAAGTTAATAATCAAAAACCCATAAATATCTAATGGGTTAAAAGGTCATTGATTTCTTACTATGAAAAGTATACAGATAACATTTTTGTTTCGGGATCCTTTTCAGAGAGATGAAGAATTAATTTAGTACATGTACTAGGAATGTAAGGAAATATAATTAATTCACTAATATAGTTTCATCCATTTATTCAATTTCCACCACAAACTCATCTTTTTCTCTATATGATTAATATTTAAGATAAATTTTTCATGCCTGAAGCATTAGGACAATCTTCTATGGATCATAAAATCCACAAAAGTGTTACTATTAATTCCATATATATATATAAATTAACCCAAACCAAAACAGTTAGGATAATATATGATAATTCTTATGAAACCAAATAAACCATTATATGAAGATAAACTAAATAAATATCCAAAATTCATTAGTAATACCCAAATATAAACATAGTTCATTTAGAAAAAAATATCATTCCTCAAAATTATTTTAAGCTAATATTGAAACCAAAATAAATCAGAAGAATTTTATCACATAGTCTTCCAAATAAAAAAAATCACTCATAATGACTCATTTTAAAATTTTAATTACCTAATTGACCTAATCTTCAAGATATGCCAACCATTTCCATAAATAACTTGTATCACCAAAAGTCCATAACAAAATCATATTTGACTCTAAATGATAATTAAACCATTCTCACTTATACTATTATATTTAGCTTATTATAATAGGATTCCCAAAATAAGGAATATCTTCTGAAATAACATTAATCACTTAATCACCAAATCATATTCCAATCCTATAGTTTCTATAAAACATATTTTCCAAAATGACCTTAACCTTTAATAATCAAATATTTTAAATAGAGGGAAACAATTTTATACTAAACAGGACATCACATTGACAAGTGGTATGTGATTCCCCCTTATCTACCTCTGGTTACGAGTTTAATTCCCATGTCCTTGCTGAACATGATGGGTTGTCACATGGTCTGGGGGGATTTCCTTTTTATGAAACTATATTAGTATAATCCTTATATAAATTCTAGAAATGTGATAAACAACACAATTTTGACCATATTTTATTTTAACCTAAAATTTTATTTCATACATTTTATTTTGCATCCAAAAATTCAGTATCCCATAATTACCTCAAAATCAAAAATCATATAAACCGTAAATGTTATTTGTACCTTTATAATTATTTCCACAAGGGAAAAGAGAAATCTTCCTCAAATAAGCTTTTCACATAAAAAACTTATGGGATACATATAAAAAATAAAAATTATTCCAAAGTACATCAATCATCAAATGATAATTAATAATTTTAAACATTTCATCATCCTTAAATATAACCGAACTCTCAAATTCCTTATATGTAGACATCTAAATCATTATTCTTTCATTATAATTTCGTAACCATGAATTTTAAATGTATTCCATAAAACGTATTTACTAAAAAGGAAAATATTCATCATATACTAAGTTTTAATAATGTTAAAACATGACCCAATAAATAATCCATACCATTCATATGACATTTGAAGTTTATTCAAATTCCATTGTAATGGAATTACATATTCTAAAACTGATATTTTTCTATTCTTATTAATCTTACTTAGGAGTATTATTTCTAATACATAGGTATTAACAATGAACATAATCCACACATTTAAAATATTCAATTGATAACTTGGAAATAAATTCTTTCTCATTCATTGAGTAATCTAAATTCTTCCTTTTTTACTTGGAAGATTATTTATTAATGAACTCCTTTACCATAGTTAAAACATCCTATCATCCCTTTAAGACATTATTCTAGGTGTTTATTTCCACATCCTTGATACATATGTCATTGAATATATTTACTATCATGATTATGGTTACCTTAACTTTCAAAGGGACTCATTTATCCCATATAAGATGTATTAGAAAACTCATTATAATTCTCGGGGTTAATCATTACTCATGATAGTTGGTTTATAATAACAACAAGAGTTCCCATTGCAGCTCTAATTTCATTAGATTGTTTATTCAGAGAACCCCCTCATTTTCCTTCACATGCATTATTTCTTTGGTGACTTCTGGATATTTCTATTTACTAAAACCAAAAATCTTATTATTGGAAATAAAATCATAATATACCATATTATTAGTGTGATAAAAAGTAAAATTTATTTATTTATGTTATCTCAAACTCATTCAATTTATCTAAAATAACTAGTACCCTTTTCTACCGTGTTAACCAATATGGTTATATATGGCTTATTACTTATGATTAAAAACATATTATCCTCAAATGTTATCTAAACCATCCTTTGATACCAAATTTAAAGACCCTACCTTAAACATTATATAATCATTAATTTTAGTCATGAAAATTATTTTTCTTCTCTTTGAGGATATTTTAGGGTTAATATCTTTATATAATTATACCATATCTCATAAATAACAACTAAAATATTAAAATATAGTCACCTTTACTCAATATCAAATTTTTTCAAAATGTAAATCCTTTTAAAACAAAACATTGATACTTTTTCGTGTTATATATTCATAACATTCAACTTGGATTACTTAACTACCTTTCGTATCCTAATACCCCATGAAAAAAATTCAAAACTAAGTATTGTCATAAAAATGTTATTAAGGGATATATAAGAAATGAAATGTTTATCCTAGTGAATTTTTTAAAACAAATCTCAAAATTATTCCTTTTTAACTGGAAAATTGAATCATATTTTCATAAGATCATTATCATACCTTTTGAAAATAGTGATATTATAACAAAAACACATAAGAAAGAATAAAATATTTACGTAGGTAAATTGGGACATCATTTTTCATAGGAATCTTACATATACTATAGCTCTCCCAACCATACAGGAGGTAACCATCATAGTTACATTTTGAATAACCATCGCAACATATTCCCTTAATCTCTTAGTAGAAACTCTAATGGTTGACTCCCTATTATTACCCAATGAATTGAAGAAATATAATGGGATAGACCACCCACTATTAATCCTGGAACCACTCATTCTCATAAAAAATTTCCAAGAACCATTACATTATAATAACAAAATAATATTTTTTAAAATAAACATTCTTGAGGAAAATAGATTTTCCATTTTCAAATCAAATTTCATTTTTACAAAGATGCGCAGTCATAAATGAAAAAAAAATTATTTGAAAATAAAATTTTAAAAATGTAATAGAAGCTTTATGAAATTAAATCTTAATAAAATGAGGAAATTTTGTTTTTGAAATATATTTTAAAAAACATTCATTTCATTATTTTTTTAAATTAGTTGAAAGAGTTACATTAAAAAATAGTTTTAAAATAAAATCCCTTACCTTGAGTCTGACTCGTCATGTATAATCTTCATCATACCAAATAATAAACATAGGATAATTATTTAGTTGATTTTTAACCTTTTCAATGTTTATTATTCCTTTTTTATCACTTATTATCATATTATAATAATTACTTAATTATTTATATTGACGTTGGACGTTTTGGTGATATTCGGTACATAATTCCAAAATGATATTGGTATTATGTCAATTGTAAAAGTGGCCATTGTTAAAGAATATGAATAATAATATTATTGAAATAAAAATTTTTATTATACATAAATTATAATTCTAAATCCATCCTTTGAATATGAATATGAAAAAGTAACTATGTTATAATCATTGAGATGGTAAGTCATACATTCTCATAAGTAACGTTACCATTCTTTAACTATCATTATATAAAGATGTTAAGTATAATTTTATCCTTTCATAATTATAAAAATATAATAAATATCATATTAATACATTATATATACATATATATCATCAATGTGATTTGGTGATTAAAAAAATCACATCACTTTGTGGATGGGATAATTCACACGTACGAACGAATGACATTATCATTTTTATGTGCATGGAAAGATAATTGTGAAAAAGAAATATTATCTTTTTATAATGATAAATATTTCATGGATTTAATATATATATATATATATATATATATATATATATTAATTATATGATTATAACTAGTATTTAGATATAGTGATGGAAAATGAATTTCATCATTCGGGAGGTGGTAGTCAACCGTACACACATACGATTAATTATTTTCCCATTTAATTAATGTAGATATTGATTTAGGTGATGGTATTAAAATAATAAATTATTAGTATATTGAATATACTAGAGTTTTTATTTCATCTTGTTTTAAAAATATTTTATGGAATTATAAGAATTAACAAAACAAAAATACTTGATTAAGAATAGTATATTTTCCTTCGACAATCTCCTTTTCCTAACCCTTTAAGGCCACTTAGGATGGTGTTATGCATATAATAAGAGCTCTATAATGTGGAAAATAGATTTTATGATATTATTTGGGTATATATTGGTGGAACAAAATAGTGTTTTTTTCTATGTGAATAAATTATAAGAAGCGGTGTACTTCTATAAGAGAGGGGAGGGGCACTATTGGAATTCTTCAAAATATTAATATTAATATAAATTAATTTTGAATTTCAAATGGATAAAAATGATTTATTTAAAATATAGGATGAATATTAGTCTAATACAATGATAAAATAAAAATTATAAATGGGTTGGTTATTATTTGATACTTTACTTTTTGTTTTAACCCCTATTTAACCCCTTCAACTCTTAATGTGATATCATGTAATTTATACTTTGAGGGTTAATATAATTACTATAAAATACTAAAATACCAATAAATTCATCATTAATTAAATTTAAATTTTTATCAAAACTATTTTAACTATTTTTATATTTTTATAAGTTTTATATCATTTAATAACATATTTTATATTTTAAAATAACATTAATGTGAATTTGGACACTATTAATTGTTGACTTTTAAAAAATATTATCAAAAGATGATATATTCAGATAAAATATTTTTAAACCTCACTATAATGTAAAGAAGAATCTAAAATAGTCTTGTATTCCATTAATTATGTCAAAATTTATTTATTTTATTACATTTAATAACATTCATTTTATATTTATATTAATTAAACAATTATTTCATCATAATTGTGAAAGCTTTTCATATGATAATTTATTACCTAATAACTAGAAATAAATTATCATTATGAAGATTAATATTTTATCTTTCAAAATAATTTGTATCGTCAAACATATCCCCTTAGATAAGTCCATATTAAAAATATTTCACTTATTAAAAACAAAATTATGACAAGGGTGACTACTCTTTGAATAAAATACTATATACCAATTAAAGTCATCCAAGTGGATCTAAGTGAAAATAAAATATTTTAAATAATTATTTTTTCCTATAATAACTCATCCAATAAAATTAGGACAAGTATTAGGGATACTTTCTAATGTTTTTTAATAATATTTTTACTCTTAATTACATGAATTACCCTTAACCGTTGTAACAAAAATCAATAAAGTTACTATTCATATTATCTAAAACTAAATGGGGATTATGAAATAAATTTTGAAATTTGGATTCCAAATATTTAATCCGTTTTTTATAATACAAAAAACATAATTTTCTAAAATTAATTTTAAATTAATCCCATTTTCGGAATGAGAAAATTTGTTTTTAAAGTAAAAATGTTCAAAATATTAATATATATTTATATCCAAATTCAATATAAAAAAGATTCCTATAAAATTAATTGAATTAGTAGATTTTTTATTTATCAAGTTTTATATTAAAACCAATTTATAATTTAATTTATATTTAGAAATTATCTAGATGAAATGTCAGTATTAAATTAAAATACATTATTTTTTACTATTGATCAAAACATGAAACATATCAAAAAATCCAAAACATTCATCCGAAGTTAATTTTTATATTTCTATTTTAATGATGAAGATTATTTTTTAAAATATAATATATAAGTGTTAAAATATATATTTAAAATAATTACTTCATTAAAAGGCAGCAAAACTACCTTCTTAAGAAAAGTACTTCCTTTATGTGTAAAATTGGATTTGATCATATATTATTTATATAAAACACATTGGATGAATAATAAAAATTATATTAGATATATTATATATAAATATTATTAGTATAATATATCAAGATTTATTTGTTTATTTACTAGTATAAAAAACACTTGTGCGCATTTAAATAGTTTTTTCAAAAAAACATTTACTTTTAATTTAAAAAGGTTTTGTTTTCATTTATAATTAATTACTAACCAACGAATTGATTATATATACATTTTTAACCCATATTTTTATAATTTATTTAATCTTATTCATACCCTTTATTATAGTGGAAGTATTGTAATAGAAACATTAAAATATTAATATTTAGTTGTTTTTTTAAACACGATGTGGTTTATCATGTACATTATTGACCATATTGTTCCTTTTAAAAACCGAAGAGGTTACATTTTTAATGTTTTCAGTAATAATTTTTTGATGAAGGATTTAATTTGGATATAACTATAAGGGTACTAATGTAAAAAACCATTGTTGAATATGTGGAATATCATTTTAGAAACAAATTGATTATGTGTGTAGTCACTAAAGACACTAACACATTACTTCCTCAAGAATGTATGATTTTAATATGTATAGCATATTATTCTAAATTGATGTAATATTGATGTTTGATATTCATTGGTCATTATAGATGACATCATATAATTATTTAGTTAATTTTTTATATTATGAAATGGAAAATATAAGGGCATAACCTAACAGAAAATTCGGTGAACCAAAAGTGAAATATTATTATAATAATTAATTATGGATAATAAGAAGTTGTAGTAGATTATTTTTATCTATTAAATAGTTTTTTATGATTTCATACTCTATTTTTTAATCAATACTTATGTTACCTATTTTTTGTCAATGGATGGATCCAGAAGGAATAATACTAGGAAATCATGGGGTTGTAAATGCAATTGTCATAAACATGAGAAACAAAATAGATTTAGTTTATAATGAAATATTTTGTAACTATTCTCACTCAACTCTCACAATCTGTGGGAAATAATGTGAGTGACATTGTGTTTTTGAATGAAAAAAGTAGTAATGAAATCCCAAACACATATAGGACAAAAAAAGTTCAAAAAAACTCTAGAAATAGACTAAAAGGAGCTTATATGTTTATCAATTTTGGGTTGATTAGGTATGATGCTATGGATTATTTATGGTGGACAAAGGGTCAGTAAAATGAAATATAATAAAATTTATATTTAAAAAATGAAAAAAAATGTATTAGATGTATAGTGATATAGAATTATTTTAATCCAATTTCCTAATATAACAGCTAATTAGGATAGTAAGCCTCAACATACAACTAATAAAAAGGATAAGAAGTAATCATTTTTAATAAAAACTGATGTGGTTCATGAGAAAGCCATGGTAAAATGTGCATAGGGAATCTACTCAAGAACTATAAATATATTATTTTATTCTCCTTATGAAAAATCATTTTTATATGATTAAATTTATATTAGTATCAAGTCACTACCTCAATCATTAGAGGATTAGTTTATAGTAAAAAGATCTACTAGAATTATGATCATTGATCAAGTTTATTGCTCACCTATGATATAAGTTTGTGGGGATTTAATTCTTACGAATCACGAGTTTCTCCTTATATTTGAATATTATAAGATTTTAAGAATGGGTTTGTTATCTCTATTTAATTCCCATTTTAATTTACAAGGATAGAATTTCACACTTTATATTCTGAAACAACCTATTATTATCTACCATTGTGAGGATTTAAGTGAATTTAAAATAGTAATTACTTATATTAAATGGGTCTTACTACCTATACGTAAGTGATATTTACCTAAAATGGTTGTCGTAAATACCAATATAGAATATATGTTTTTATGGATTATGATGCTTTAATTACTAATGATATTCTAATTCTTTACCTGAATCATAATGTTGAGTTTTTAGTATAACTCATACATGGTGCTATAACTATTTCAAGTGATCCACAATGAATAAACTTGGTTGATATTTATGTATTGATGCATAATATCCACGAGAATCATGATAGGGGATTATATTCCCAAGTGTGACCTCCAGGGGTGCCACATGTTACCTTTTATTATGAAAGAAGATGGGTAAATTTGAAATTTAATAGATTATCAAGAACCTAAAAAGGTAACGATCAAGAACAAGTTTCATTTACCCTGTATTTATGACATTCTTGATCAACTTAATGGAGACCAATAATTTTCAATGACAAAACTTTTTTCTAGATATAAACAGTTGTGGAATAAGAGGGAGGATATACTAAAGAAATCCTTCTATTAAATGTATGGACATTATTAATTTATAGTCATTCCATTTCGACTTAGCAATTCACCCATTATCATCATGGATCTAGTGAATAATGTATTTAAATATTTCTTCAATTAGTTTATGGTATTATTTTTATACGTTATTATTATATGTTTTAGAAAAATAAAGAGAATGATAAACATTTCAAGATTTTTTATATTTACCTGATCCAGAAAAATATAGATGTTAAATTTTAATAGTATAAGTGTCTTCTATAGAATTTCATATTATTAGTTCATATAATCTAAAGTGAGTCTATATCCATCAATTCTTTAACTATAGATGTCATTTAACAATGAATGAGATGAAAAATAGTGACTTAGATCCTTAGTTATATTGGATTGTATTGATGTTTTTGATATTTTGTGATTTATGTTTTATGGAAATATAATCCACTTACCTTTTTTACATGGAAGGGATACTTGTTCCTTTGGATTTATGAATATGAGTAAAATATGAATGAGCCAATATAGAGTTTTTTTCACAACTATGTTTACAGTTCCATATAGAGGAAAATGTTTTATAACCTCTAGTGATACATCATGGAAGGTACTAGGATGATTCCTCACGTATAATTACATTGTGGTAGATTATGACTCATAAAAATTGATATTTCCTATAAAAAAATACCCAACACGTGATTTGGAACTGGTAATTGTAATTTTTTCCCTAATAAAATGCCAGTATTATATTTATAGTGAATGGGGTGATATATATAGATAAATAATACATGATTAAAATATATATTAAAACAAAAATATGTTGAATATGTACTAAATTATATGGTTTAATTCCTTAAATATTATGACTACACATTACAAAACCACTACCAGAAGGCTAACAAGGTTACATGATCTCTGAGTCAAAAATACCATGATAGACGTACATTATGTATATTGGATAGGATCCAATAATTATATATTTCTAGAAGATATAATTTTAGAGTAATTGGAATGTGTATAGTTCATGTCTCTTTTAAAAGAATTTTTTTTCATCCATCGATGTGAGAATTAAAGAGGTGAATAAGGATGTTGCAGAACTGGAGAAGAAGGTGATGAATGTTCCAAATTAGAAAAATTATTTTTAAGGAATGATAAGTATATATAATAAAGTATACTTCCAATTAATTTAATAAATTAAAAAAGAGTTATTTGATAAATTTCATTGATCATTATTATATATTTAATCTATATTTGTTGTGATCGATAGATATCAAAATGATAATTTCATTTCAGGAAACATGAAATAGGATATTATTGAGTTTTTATCTTCATTCGTGGAATATTAACAAGATAAGGAAGATAAAATAAAGTCTATGGGGATATAAAAACCATTACCCTTAAATATTTTTTGAAATCATTTTCTATGGATTTCAAATGATTTTAGGATCGATAGATTTATCTTTACTCATTTTTATACACCAATAACGTTAACACGAACCTTCATGCAGGCCCATATGAATCAAAATATGTGAGAAATTATAGAAATACAATTTTATTGCTTGAAGATGGATAATTAAATCTATTTAGATATTAGATAGAGAATAAAATTTAAGATAATGTCACATTAATTTAGTAGCACATTAGGGAGCCTCGTGCTAGAATTAAATTAGAAATGATGATAATTATTAATTATATCTAGTGTTCGATGATGGTGATATGGATTTTCAATGAAAATATGGATGGAATAATGTGGTGAGGTTTGGTAAGAAGTGAATGTAGATCCATATATATAGTGGTTACTTTGAGATTCTTGATCATATATTGATGGTCTATTATTTCTTTTTTAATTCCACCGAATATGTCTCATTTTAATGATGTATTCCATGTATCTCTTATATGGAAGTACATTCCTAATCCATCAAATGTACTAAACATATAGTTCATACCATTGAAGAATGATATTTCTTAAGAACAATAACCAATAGTTATTTTTCATCATAGATAGAAACTGTTGTGAATTAATTCAACTCACCATGAACTTGTTTTGTGGATAAAACATAATTTTTAGGAAGGGTTGTAGGGACAAAAATAAGGGATAAGGCATAAGTATCCTCGGTTTTTATATTATAATTATATAATTTTTAATGAAAAATTATTTTATATACAGTAGAATAAAACACCCTAAGATTATATATATATATATATTATATTATATTCTTGTGAAATAAATATGAAGTACTCTATACCTTTAATTATATTCAACCCCAAATATAAATGGATTGTGGTATAATATACCATTATAAAATACCCATTAAATAGGTGTCATGAATATAAATAATAAAATTATGAATAATATGAATAAATTATTCCTATAATGTAAATCTATTGATTAATTAATGGTAAATAAGAACCCAGTTTTTAGTAATGTCAATTAATGATTCCAAAATATATTATCATCAGAAAATGGATTATATTACATTTTGTGTAGGAATATTTTTATTAATTTACCACAAAATAAAAATTTATCATTCATAAAATGAATATAATTTTTAAAACAGGATAATTTTTTTCCAAAGATGAAATTTTAGGCATATTCATAAACGATTATTTTCTCATTGAATAGTAAAAAAATATGATTTTAAAGAAACATCCTTCTATATTAATTTATTTAAAATGGACCATTTTATTGAATAGATTTTAAAATTTAATTAGTTTATTTTTAATAAATATAATACAGTTAATTTAATTTGAATGTATATTTTTTCTAATTTTAATATAAAAATAATATTTATAATTTAAAATGTAATTTTTTTAATTGTTTTTTTGTCTGTTGTTGTGGGTGTTTATTAAAATTAATTTCTTCCACATATAAGAATTAATTTTTTTAAAATAAAATCCATATTAAATATTTTTATTCATAATTTTTTTAATTTTCAAATTTTTATTGTTTTCATTATTAATAATATCTTCAGTAAATAAGTTAGTTACCACAGTAAGAGTTAAAATTGGTTAAAAGTGTTAAAACTAAAGTCATAAAGAAAAAAATTACCAAACAACATCTATAAATCATATTCATCATATGTGCTTAGAAACTATACTATCTTGTATTAAAATAAGATCCATTTTTAATCTATTTTTATTCAATAAGACCTTATTTTAATATAGTGTTTTAAAAAAATCATGTTTGTCATCTCCCACACTTATAAGAAGTCACCCACTCTCCTCTCTACTCCACACTTCAAGAGATTCTTAGAACATAAAATAACTACAAATATATGTTACCAACATCCATAAAATTTTCCCATATTTTTTAGTTTTATTATAAAAACAAACATTGAATTGAAAAGGTGTAAACCAAATGATGTTTCCCAATGAATAGGTATAAATATAAACTGAGTACATTCAATTTTTTTTCTTATTCTGTATTCAATAAAAATATTGTATGAATCATAACTTGATGAATCTAAAATAATAAATATAGTGAGATTTTATTATGATGATGTAGTAACCATTTCCCCCACCTTCTGATCATATAGTAAATGATAGTATCACATAAATGTACATGTGGTTTACAACCTCCACATAGTAATATGATTCATTGTCCATTATTTTATTAATATATTGATATTATAATGAATTTAAAGTATATATTTTATACTAATGGTATTATTAAGCCAATTTAATTAAACATAATATAAACCTTCTTACCTTTACATCCATTTAATTGTGATAATTTAAATTATGCATATATTATGACTACCACCTCCACGATGCGATGTGATTCATCTTTCCTTTCCACATTACATGGTTGGTAATAAGGATATATTTAATGGATATCTATATGTGATATTTATGAAATAATAATAATTTTTTAAAGGTGAATGTTTATTGAACCTTATTTCTTTCTATCTATTAAAAACTATGAACCTCCCTCATGTATATGAACAGACTAACATCTCAACCAAGTGATGTAATTCATTTTTGACCACCCGATTCTATGAATTATTATGATATATTATATGATGAATAATTAGGTTATTTATTTTTTGATAATGATTATGGTGATTATGAAACCTTTTCCAAGATGTGTATACTAGAACCATGGAACTGAAATATGCATGAAAAATTTACTTTACCCCTTAAATTTTTGATTTAGTGAAGAAATTTTTAATAGTATGAAATTGGAAGATAAAAAGAAATTTGAAATATAATGTTATGTTTCAATCTTGTGTTTGAATCCAAGGTTAATAAATATTTATTTTTTATATTGGATATTTTAATCCGTATAAAGAAAGACAAGACATTAGTTAAGGAATTTATGATATAATCTTATTTCTCCTCAAGATAATTTATGCTATATTTATATATAAGAAAATTATATAGATTATATTCTTTAATAAAAAATATATTATCATATATAATAAAAATTTATAATAATATCATGTTATATTTCAAAATTTTACACATTGGTACTTAAAAATATTAGGAAAATGTTATAATGAAAAAGATGCATTATTTCCACTTTAGTATGGATTATTTGTTATCCATAATAATATTATCATTAAAATATTATCATGAATAATTTTACTATTATTATATAGTTTATTTAAATTGTTATTTAAAATGTTTTAATTTCTATAAAAAGTTTTTAAATTATTATTCTTGTCATTTTGTAGATAAGGTATTTTTACAATCTTTTTTAGTGAAATATTTTATTTAACATTTAGAGAACATACAACATTTCTCATTACTATAACTACAATTTTATTGAATTATTTCATTGAAATATTCAATTTTTATTTTAAAATAATATGTTTTCCAAAATATTCTTGAATTTTAAAAACACCTTTTTCTAAATAAAAATATTATTTTCCTTAAGAAATTTTCAAAAATAACTTTTAAAGGTTCTTTAATATATGATAACATTGTTCAATGCTACGTATTATTCACATGGGATGAGATAAAAAATTAAAATATAATTTCATTATTTGTTTAGTTATTGATTATGATGATAAATCATGATGAAACCTATTTTAGTTTCCTAGGTTATGTCCTGAAAACATGATAAATGTTTTGATGACAATGTAGAGTTACTATGAATTGCTTATGATTATGTTATGCATGGGTCTATAATATCCCTATAACAAAATGGGTAATGTTTTGTTTATATCTCATTATATGATGATGATATTTTTAGACATTATTGTGAATATATTTTTTCACATTTTTATAAATGAATATGGTTTCTTGTAGCTTTGATCATATGATTTAGTGTGGACATGATTTTCAATAGTTTTGTTCAAATTTTAATGTGTGATTAAGATTACATATGGATATTCTCACCTGATTACACATGCACATGAATGGGGATAGATGTGTTAAAAATATTATAATTTCCTATTATTATATTACATATAGTTTTGTAATGATTCTTAAATGATTGTTACATCTTTGAAACTATTATTGATCAGGCTTCGGGATATGACTTGATTTTTCAGTTTATGATCTACAATTTTATGGGTATGAATAATTAATATTTATCACATGAAATAGATTATGTTATAATACCACTATGACCATTTTATTCTCTCTTATGATTGATATCATCAATGTTTATACTTAATGAGTAGCAGAGCTCCACCCTTCTTATGTTTTCAATACCAAGGATTTTATGGAATTATTTGTATGTGTTATATATATTAGGTTTATAATTTGATGATCATTATGGGATATGTTCAATATATTTTAAAAAATATTTTGATTATATATCTCATCTCCAAATAAACTAATCCTTTATAGGCCTCAGGTATGAATAATTACAATATGTGTTGAATATTAATCTAAATTTATGTAATATTTAGTTTTTCATGATCATGTCACCATAGTCTATAGAATCTTGGGTTAACATAGTTAATTCAGGAATTAATAATTACTAAAACCAAAAGAAGTTAATTTTTAGTGATGAATAATTTATACAATAAATTAATTATTATTATTTAATTACATATCAAGTTTATCCTTTATATTTTATTCATTTCAATATTATAACAACATCTTTATTTTAAAATTATTTTTTTATTAAAGTTTTGTTTATTTTGGGTTCTTTAATAATTGTAATCATAATTAATAATTTTCAATGGTTTCTAATGGGAATTTTATTAATTAAAGTAAATACATTATGAGTGTCACACTAGGTCTACTATAAGGACACCATTTCTTACAGTAGGTAACAATTGAGTTAATACCCAATACACCCTTTATCGGTTATTAGAACTAGGTACATATCTTCTAGATACTTAATCCACATTAAATATTCTCATAATATTTTTATTTCAAGGAAAACCATGGAATATATATTTTACAAAATAATTAATAATGTTATCTGATACATAGACTTTTGGCATAGGATCAACATTTAGAATTTTACTAAAGTTATAATATCTTAATCTATAAGATATTAACTAATTATTTTTAAAGTGTTAGCTATACATTTCAATTATTAATTCTACATAACTTATAAAAAATTAAAATAATTTATAACTCCTAATTAATCATCAAATAATATCGTCCAGATATTTAATGTAATCTAAAACAATACCTCAATCCAACTATAGTAGGTCAAAGATATAACTGACACACTTACATAACCTAATGAAAATATTTCATTAAAATATAGACCCATGATCATTATATTTCAGGTTTTTATAGAATTAAGAAAACACATTTACTAAAAAAATCCATGATCATTGAATTAGTTGGATTTTTTTAAAATATATATTAAAAAACATAATCTATAATGAATTTTCAAAATCTCCCATAAATTATGTTTTTAATAAAAGCTTTTATACTCATTATTAATTTGGTATAATCATATCCTAGGAAAATAGAAACATAGAAAAGGGGTTATATCATATTCTTAATAAGGGATAGCATAAGTGACAATAATAAAATATAAATCTTGAGTAAAAGATATGAATATGTGTTTAATCATGATAAATAATAAACCTATTCCAAACAAGGATATACCACATATAATTACATCTATCATGGAATAACATAATACATTAATGGGTATGTGAAATTGATCCTTTATAGTATAAAAAATGAATGAGAATAAGTATAAACCTATGAAATAATTCAAATGTGGAAAAAATATTAGTACATGGAATAATTAGTTTTATAGAAGTCACACCATTAGTTCCCTTCCTTAAAAGTAAGTAAAATTTTATCATCAATTCATATCCCATAAAATATAAAATTTTAGTCATTGCATTAAAGGGAAACATATTACCCCGCATTTTATTCATACATACTTATGTGTTAGACATGAAAATAATTATTTTATCACATAATAATGATTTGATGGAAATGAATTTGATTTCTAAAAACTTTTACTTGAAAATAACTCTATATTGATATAATTAAATCACAATGTAATAAAAATTATCTTCATTTGACATATCATTATGAACCCATTGATAAAAAATGAATTTCTTATCCTTTTGAAGGGGTTCAAATAAGAAATCTATCAATAATTCCATCAATAACCAGATCATTAAAATTGATATAAAATACATGTCTATATAATGAAATAAATTAAATTTTTTAGGTAAATACCATTTATTTTGGATAATAAAGCATATAGTAATACATCTTATAGAAAGGCACGCCATGTCCCATAAGGGATAGCCCACCTATCAAGCATTATTTATTCAATAAATGACCCGATCACCTAGTGGGAATGAATCCAATTACATGGCCCAAGGGCCCAAAAACTATCCCAAATGTCTAGTGCAGAATAATTCTTGCATTATAGATAAATCACCATCTGCCTGTTTCATTCTTGTGTCATCGCCTGTCTGTGTCATGACTATGTCACTGCCTACCAACAGAAATTCCATCCCACATGGATTGAACCTGGGTCTGATACAGGATTAAGGGGAGGATTTACCACTCAGGCAAGCCCCAACTATTCAATTGAATTAAAATAGGGTATTAACAAAAATAATTTCATTGGGTGAAAATTTTGAATTATAAATGGGGGATGATTAGAAAATACAACAACATATATTAATCATTTCCCTTATAGTGATTTTAATTTTTTTTACAATATTCTAAAAAGAGGAAGCTATCAAAAACATTTAAAAGGTATGATTTATTTTCTATAAATTTTATTATAATAAATTGAAAGAATTAAATTTTTAAAATTAATAAAAAATTATATATCCTTGATTATTTATAAAATTCATCAGAAGAAATTATGGGTGCGAGATATAACATTTGTTTTTAAGGGATGAGATTTTTTTATATTATGAAATATCATTTTTGAATACCAACATTATATAAGGTAAATCAATGATTTTTTTTATAAAAAAAAGTGGAGATGGAAGATATAGAGGTCGCAAGAGATATAAAAGAATAAATATTCATGTTATAATAGAGATCATTGGTGGGATGTAAAATATTGATAGGGAATAAAACACATTTTTAAGGGAATATGGATTATTATTTATAATTGTATATGTTATGTGGGGATAAAACTAATAAATGATTAATATTTAAAAAAAATAACATTCTACTTAGAGATTAGAAGTAAAATACAATGAAATGAAATATTAGTTTGAATAAATTGATAATAAATGAAATAATTTCATGAATAAGTTTTATAACTCAATGAAGGGAGTTGATTTTACAAAAAACCACCTAGCATTATATAATTTTAATCCAAATACATTTAAAAAAATTCATGATATGGAAATTAAAACCAAATAAATATAGAATGATACATTCATTTGGATTTAATCACACCATATTAAATAAATAATGTTTCATAATAAGAAATATATCTCTATAAATTACATTTTAGAAAAATAATCCATTATCTCAATTCCTTTGTCAACATTTAATCTATAGTACCATATGTAAATAATTATTAAATTAATCACTAATTTATTTTCATTTTTCATATACATATCCTAGTATAAATACAATTTATATTTATTCACTTCATGTAAATAAGTTACTTATTTATTTTCAATATATGGTGTGTGTAGTAATGATTGTATTGACCCAGTTCTGTAAATGTGGTGATGGTGTTTATTTTTCGCAAAAATAGTATCACTAAAATATCATATAGGAATTTTAAGTAATGAATTATAGTTATTTATAATGTTATAATATGATTCAATGGAAATTATAGTTATGAACATTAAAGTTAAAATCAGTGATCGTCATAATTCACTATTTTTTAATGAAGGGACGTAGTGTCTTAAATGATTAAGAATATATTATTGTAACCACATCATAAAAAAGTACATTATTTTATTTTTCATATCATATATTACAAATAATTTCATTTTCACAGTCGTTCATGATATAAATGTATATCATTGTTCAAGTTGGTGGTTAGCCAACCCAACCAAGAACACCACATAATTAATAGAGGTATAAGAAGTGTATTAGTATTAATATCCTTATACAAGAATCATAATTATATTATTTAGTTTTTTATTTTGGTATATAAAAATTTGAAATTTGATGTTGTAGAAAATAACCTATATGAAAATATTTTTTAAAAAAGGATAATTTTTATCACTTAGAACACTCATTTGGATGGTTGAATTTACCATTGTTGTTTATTGCTTATATTGTAAATAATTATTGTAATGTATCTTTACAAAAAATTAATAATTTTATAAAAAACATATTTATTGATTAGACTGATTCTCGTGACCAATCACATAATGATGTGATGAAAAAAAAATTAAAATTAGTCATTCAAGGTAAGTGGTATTCTACAAGTAAACATGGATAATGATTACGTCATACAAAGAATGTGGAGAAGGAGTAATATGAATTTAATCTTAAAATATAAAATATGAATTAAATTAACATAATTATATATTAAATTCTCATTTTTACCTACATTTTAAGATGATGAAGGAATATGAAGCTCATTTCTTCATGGAGGAGATAGTCCCCATGTATGTGTAATTCACATTTTTTCTTTTTATTATTGGAAAAAGGAAAGGAGGTTCATGATTATAAATCATCATAATGAAATACTAGTATACTAATAATATGGATGATATCATTTTTAAATGGTGTAATGGTATTTGAGGAAAATTAATTTCACAAATAGAAATCAGGATAAGGAAAGACTATTAAGAAATTTTTTGGTGACATCATGTATTTTCTTCTTTTTAAAGGTGGATATTCCATTACGAGATAATATTTTTAGAACAAAATATCATCAACAAGGGTTTTTAAAATGTTTATGTCTACTTTTTTAAGGTTTTGAACTGAATAAATTAGGTTTTTTATTATAGTAAATGAGGATAAGAGTTACACTTTTTAGTTAAAAGGGATAACATTTTCTTAATTTCTTATAGAATTTATTAATGGTAAGTAATTATCAAGGAATTTGTATCTAAATTTTAGAAATAATAGAAGGGTAAAAGGTTTAGGTTGATCTATGTATCATCCACCCATTTTATTAAGTGTTTTAAGCATGTCATCGACTCATTACCAGTTGGTTTTTTGAGTTTTACCATTTTATTTTTTAATGTGGTTATTGGTAATTACCTATAGTAACTTATACTTTAGGACCAAAAAATAAAATAGAACTTATTTCATAATTATTATGAACTAACAACATATTTGATTTAAAAATTATTTTTTTTATTTTTGATAAATTTCTAAAAATAATTATTAAAATAGTAAATGTATAATGTGTATAAAATAATTATTCTTATAAAATATAACCTAACATCAAAATTTAAAAATATGAATTTTTAAATTAACACCAACATTTTAAAAATTTTAAATTTACATATGAAATATAAATATTTCTTAGAAATAGTTTTTTACATATTTATAATTAATACATAAATTGAAATATTATAAAAAAATTCATATTATTTGTAAAAATGTTTTATTGTAGTATTCACAATGAAATAAATATTTTTATAAAAAATCGATGAAATTTTTCATAAAATAATATTAAAATTTGAAGCCCAATTTTTTTATATTCATATTTCTATAATTTTTTATTTTTATTTTTAGTAAAATAATAAAAAAATGAAAAAATATTTTTCTTTGAAAATAACATTTCAAATTATTAACTATTAATATTAATATTTTATATTAATTGTTAATAATATTCGGGTTTCATTATTATTTATTATTAATATAGTAAATAAATAATATATTTTGTTTAATTAAATAATGTACATAAAAATAATTTTTTGGAATTTTTTTAGGAATTAAATGATCTTTTTAATGTTATATTTCCTTAGTAAATGAAATAAATTTGTTTATAATGTTAATATGGAAAAAATAAAAAATGTGTTAATATGGTACAAACATTAATAATTAAAATATTATGTAATCTAAATTTCTAGTTAAATAACTCCTTAAGATCTAAGTATAATATCATAGTGTATGGTTTTCTCTAGGGTAATTCAATATTGGTGACTCAACAAGAATAGTTCTTGTAGTAATTTCAATAAAATTAAATTTCTCTCACATATGATTTTACTGATTCCATAGTTGTTTGAGTTTGGGTTGGGATTGTTCAAGGAAAAACCCCAGCGAAGCATTCTCCTTATCAAAATTGAATAAATAATCTACATAAGTGACACTTATGAAACATTATGGAATCTCAATCCTTTATAGATTTCATAATATGGTTATATAGTTTTATAACATAAAATATTATAGCCATATTATAACAATGAAATTCTATTTTAACATATCACAGTTTCATTTTTCAGTTTAGGTTTTCATGTCGAATAAGATTTTAGCATAATATTTTTCTATGAAATATAAATTGTGAAATAATGGTATTTATAGGAACACAAGGTAAGATATCCATGGATAAATATTTCATATTGGTGATGTAAGGGACCAGATCTGTGTGGGTCGATCCTTTTGTGTTTTGAAAGGCTGGGGTTCATAGAGAAGTCTCATAAAGAGTTTGGAAGAGTTTGGTTGCAAAAAGTTGAGAGTAGTGGGGTTACACGACATGACCAAGGGGTATATGATGTTTACCATTCAGGTTTAATAAAAATAAAATAAGCACCAAGGCGATGGGTTTTTTTGTGTAAGTTGAACTCATGGTAGTACACGACGTGATAGGGAACAACACGTCTAGAACTAGCAAAACCACTAGGTGTTTTAAAAACATATCAGCCACTTAGGTTTTTCAAACCCTATAGATGAGGTTTCCTTTCCTCTCATTCCATGCGGTCCAACTGACCCCTCCATAGTGTTTTAAGGATTCCTTCGATATGAATAGATCTCGGGCTTCCTTGTTTGATCTATCTTCAATCCTAGGTAAGATTTACCTCCATTCATTTTCCTTCAACGATATGTCTTTCTCCCTTTTCTCCTTGCCATTCTATGGCTCTTGATCTCCATGGTTCTAATGAAGTTTTCTTGATTGTTGGTTGGTGTAGTTTTGACGTGGAGTCCTCATGTGGTTTTAGTCATTGTGGGGGAGACAATCGAGGTTCATTTATTTGATCTGTTCTTGTATGGAGAATGTTAGAAACATTTTGAGGTAGGGGATTTGTTGTTTCTCTGTTCATTTACGTGAAATTATAGGGTTATCATGATTTAGACTTTTCATCTCAATGTAATTAACCTAATAATTACATGAACTGGAATAAATAAATTGGTTTGATCACATGTTGTTTCTTTGCACAATTATAATGGTTTGCCTCTTGATTTTCTAGATAGTGTGATATCTATGCTTTTATTATTTAGCATGTTTTCCTTAATGAAATTGGTAAAGAACGTAAAGCCAGATATAAATTGTAATTTTTTGATAAAGATAAAGTGGCGTGTTAATGAATCTAATTGTTGTTTTAATTTGATGTTAATCAAATTGATTGATATGTGCATGGTTAACTAAGTTTTTTAACAAACCTAAATAATTTTTATGCTTTTTTTTAAGGCATGTCAAATTAATTGTTTAATTATTTTTTTGTGATTTTTTCGATAAATTTCTATTTTGGTTTCCCATAGTTGAAACCTAATAATAATGAATCATTTAATTCAAGATGGATTAAAGAACATATTATTTGATTAAAGATAATGTATGGTAGGGTTTTGAGTCACCATCTTTCTTGAAAAGTCCAAGAACCTTATGATTTAGAGTAGTGAGTTCTTATTGTGTGTGAAGGTTGGATGCCTTGTTGGGGCCAAGAGCCTAGTTTATTGTTGTTTGCTTTCATGTTGCTTGTGTTGTGGCATGAGCCTAGTATGGATAAGCCTGAGAGGTTGTTATGGTATGTGGGGAAGGGAGGCCCAGTGGTTTTGGAAGCAGGTGATTCCTAGAGTGGAGAGAGACATTGGTTCATGTGTGTGGGTGTTAGGGAGGATATCAAGGAGGATGGTACGGGTTGAATTTGGGATTACCCATTGATGTGAAGTGGTTTCTTATTGTCTGTGCTCTTTGGTTATTTTCATTATGTTCCCCACTTCTTGAGGCATCTTTTCTTTCTTACCCTCCTTCCAAAAGAGGCGATGAAATGCATGGTATACCACGTACTTTCCATGTTTAGCTTCTTGAGGATGGATTGATCTATGCTCCTGCTATATATGGCAAAGACTCGATGGGTAGTTCATCTACTCACTGTGTGGCACCCCTTGTGTTTGGTATCTTAGTTATGTTTTTCTATAATGCCTAGAATTATGGTCAGTAATAACACTATTAATAAATTTTTTAATAAATAATGTTGCGCCCATGGGGTTGGAGCTTTCTGGGATGCAAGGTTGTGGTTATGATTTTGAGAAACTATGGACATGGTATGGTGGTGCCTGGATGTCATGGGACATTATTGAGATGCCAATGAAAGTAGTGTGAAAATGAAAATGGTTAATTAATGGTAAAAGAATTAATTAGTTTTAAGTGAAACTGATTAAAAGTGATAAGATGATTTAATAAATCTCTTTAAATGGTTGTGTTCTTATAGGATACCTAGTCTTAGTAGTGGGAACCAGGAGTCTTAGACACATTATCTATAGTTGGTTTAGAGACTAGGTTTTTTCCATAGTGTGTTTGTGATCTATATTATATCATGTTCTATTTGTGTTTTTATATGCTACCCTACCCTATCGGTTAGGGCGAGTGACTGCATGGGGATTCGGAGCCTTGGGGGTGTGTGATTTCCCTAATATCCTAATGGGAGGATGGATAGATAACTTTCCCATTTGGCACCACTCTCTTATCTTGGTATTTACTTGTGCTAGTATGCATAGTGGTTTGTTTACTCTATATATGTGTGTATAGTGTTGTGATGGCTTCTATTTATTTCACACATATATATATTCTAGGTATAGTATCATATGATCTATTGTAGGTATAACATGTATAGGTTGTAATGGGTTGAGGATCGTTACTCAGCATATGTGCTATAATGTATTAAGGTATAATACCAGACGTATGATGCACTATATACAAGTCGTGGTGGCTCTCGGAAACTACCTAGTTAATTTTGGTTGTGTTGATGATCTGGTACTTGGACCAGGTGTCTATGGGAAAGATTTTTTGATTCACATGGTGCATGTTGTGGTTCTCACCTAGGTGTCTTCGGGCCAACCTTTTTGGAGATATATGGCTTAGAACATGCGACATTGTGGAAAGTGTAAAACTAGTGGGGATGTGGTAGCAAAGTACCCTTACTATTCTTTATAATATTATATACTCTTGTATGTGATACTTAGTGAGAGTATCCATGGTGAGGTTGGGAACATAGTATACCTGTTTAGGTGATGAGTTAGTTAACATATTGTTAACTATGATTTCGAATTCTTTCATTACTTTTCAAAGAGAGGCTCTAGGGAGGATCCTATTGAGTATACATTTATACTCTCCATATGTTATATAAACTGTTTTTTAGGTCACTTGGAGAAGGTTGAAGATTGGGGTGGTTACTACTAGTTTGGGTTTTACAGGAGTTGTTTGGGCTTCGTGGTCACTAATGATTTACTTTATTTGGGTACTCTCAGTTTTCCCATTAAGTTGAATTATTTAATGAATGATATTACATATATTTTTACTTGGGTTTCCTTTTATATTGCAGTTTGAGTTGGATTTGGTTGGTGTTTTTCTTATCTCTCTCTTTCGCATGTGTACTCTTATAGGGTAATGCCTCCCATCTGTGTGTTGTTATACCCTAGGTGGTAGTCACCAACATAGGGTCTATTATAGGTGGGAATTGAGGGTAATTATATCCCTTCTCACATTTTTGGGTCAGGAGGGGTACACATTTTGGGGAGGCATCATGATAGAGTGGCATCAGAGGTCTTGTTGAGGGATAGGATGGAGTTTGGAGTTAGGCACATGTGAGGTTGCATGAGTTCATGGGGAAACAGTGTCAGCTATGTTTAGAAAGCACTATAAACACTGGATAACAACTAATACATAGGTATTTAGGGCCTCCAATGATATGATGCATAAACCATTAAGTTTATAGCGTCTACTAAGTGAGGTGATATTGATTGTAGGGTAGAGACCTAGGAGAGGATCATGCATCATTCTTATTTGAGCATGTGTTTGAATGGGTAGAACTTGGGATAGGTTAACCTAAAATAAATAAAAGAAAAAAATTAATTAATTAAGGTTAAGGTATTCTATATTCCAGGTTTAGGAGCTCCGATTGTTTTTTCTTTTACAGGTATGGCTCCAGGTTGAAATCCTCGTCAGGTTCACGCAGAAGACGTCCAGCAGGTTGTTTCAGCAGATCTTCAAAGAGTAGAGGTCCACAATGAAAACACTTAGAAGAGTACCCTCTAAGAGTTTACACACCATATTTTATAGAATTTTGAGGGCTCCAATTCATATGAAATCATAGAGGACTGGTTGGAATAGGTTGTGGTAGCTTTTAGCTTGATATGTGGATGGAAGGAGCACTAGATGCCGTTGGTTGTGATGATGTTGTGTGGACCAGCGAGGCAGTGGTGCTTCTTGTTTCTCGGGGATCACTAAGAGTTAGAATATCAGGGGAGGAGTTATGAGAGTAGTTCATAACTGAGTTTTTTTCTTCGACCGCGAGGGCGTCCAGTCACCAAAAGCTGCATACCCTTCAGTAGGGGAGCTCCAATGTGTGAGAGTTCAGGATGCATTTCAGAAACCTCCATCTATATGATTCAAACTTGTTTCTAGATAAGGTGGCTAGTGAGAGGCATTTTGTGGAGGCTTTTCATCCAGAGATCCAACACCAAGTCATCATGTTTATGATGATGACGTATCTCAAGGTGCTGGAGAAGGCAGAGGTCATTGAGAGAAGGTTAGCTAGAACCGAATTGTCATGAGAGGATAGTCATTAGGATTCCTCATGAAGAAGAGCTATGTTTTGGGGTTACCGGTTTTTAGGGAAGAAGAGTTTTCGTTCTGCCAAGGGTAGGTCCCAGCACTCAGTATCTCATTTCTCCTATGGCGGAGGATCTCTAGCTTATTCCAAGACATCATGTACTTGTTTTTATTATGGATGAAGATGTCATCAGTAGGGAGAGTGCCCAACCTTTCTGAACAGTTAGTGTGCACTAGTTGTTCTACTTCATATTCCTTTATTGAGGTAGTTCTAAGCAAGGTATTATTAGAAGGTTTCACCAGTATTGAATCAGTAGAGAGAAGATGGGGTAGGCAGAGGGCAGCCCCAGGATTCTCCCAATCCTCAGAAAGAAGAGCCCAGTTGTGGTTGTGGTCATCATCAGGGTCAAATAGGCTATGGAGTAGGTCATGGTCAGCTTCATGCTTTAGCATTTCCAGTTCCATTCAATCTAGACATCATTTTAGGTACCTTTTTATTGTTTTCTACTTGGGTTTATGCCTTGTTTGATTTAGGAGTGACACACTCTTTCATATCACTTGCACTTGTCTATGCTTTGGAACTTGAGGTGGAGATTCTTCTAGTACTTTTGGCACTCACTACGCCAGCTGGAGTTCGAGCTGACTTGTTTGAAGTATATAGAGACTGCAACCTAGTGTTGGGGAAACACTACTCTTTAGAGGATTTCCTATGTTTATGAATATAACCATATAATTATATCCTCTGTATGGATTGGTTTTATTCAGTGCATGCTATTGTGGATTGCTTCTGAAGGAAGGTAGTGTTATTCCAAGATGATGGAGATCTAGTAGTGTATGTTGGTGAGAAAGACCCTCAGATGGGTCAGATTCATGTTCCTTTTTGTCATCCTTGATGGATGATTTTATGTTGAGTTCAATGGAGGTTCAACAGTCAGTGTTTCATAGGGTCGTTGAAGAGTACCCCGATGCCTTCCTAAAAGAGGTTGTAGAATTACCCCCTCGATGGGAGATCGAGTTCGGGATTGAGCTACATCTAGGTGTGTCTCATATCTCGATGTCTCCATATAGGATGGAACCATTTGAGTTTCGAGAGATGTGTATATATCATGATGGCCTATTTAGTGTGGTTTTGTTCATCTGATTGTGTCGCCATGGGGTGCACTAGTTTTTTTTTGAAGAAGGTGGATGATAGTTTGTGGTTGTGTGTCGATTATCATCTCGAAAACAAAATGATAGGGAAGAAATTTTATCTTCTTCCACAGATTGGTGATTTGTTCAATCAACTAAATGGTGCAAGTTGGTTCTCAAATATCAACTTGTGGTCATGGTATCATCAGATGCATTTGAAGGATGAGGATATTCTAAAGACTGCTTTTCGTTGTCGTCATGGGCATTAAGAGTTTGTATAAATTTCATTTGGTGTGATGAATGCTCCATCTATGTTCATGGGTTTGATGAATGTTGTGTTTCATGTGTTACTAGATAAATTTATGGTTGTTTTCATCGACAACATCCTTGTGTACTCCACGTCTAAAGAGGTCCATGCAAAGCATCTCTTTCCCATTTTAGGAGTTCTTCATTGACAGTAGTTGTTTTTAAAGTTGTCAAAGTGTGAGTTTTGGGATCGAGAAGACCATTTCTTGGAGAATTTTGTGTCCTAGTAGCTAGTAGATTTAGATCCATCGAATATATAAGTAGTTTTGCCTTGTCCATCCCCCAAGATAATGGCAGACGTGTGAAGTTTCCTTGGTCTCTCATGCTATTACAGGAGGTTCGTAGCCGATTTCTCTCGAATTGCGACTCCTTTAACAATGTTAAATATAAAGGATCAGGCATTCATGTGTACTAATCAGTTTCAGTCAACATTCAAGTATTTGAAGGATAATTAGGTCAGTACTATGGTTCCTTTTATTCTAACAGAAGGAGTTCAGTTTGATGGTTTTTGTGATGCTTTGTGTTTGGGGTTAGGTTTCATTCTAATGTAGTAGATATCATTCATTTCTTATGGGTCTCAACAGTTGCTTCCCAATGAACATAACTATTACACTGATGATCATGAGTAGATGGAAGTGGCGTTTGCTCTGAAGTTCTAGAGACATTATCACATTGGTGAGCGCTTTCTGGCTTTCACTAATCACAAGATCCTGAGGTCTATTTTCTCCTAGCATGAATTGAACTTACAATAGCATTAGTGGATGGATTTCTTATAGGATTACAACTTATAAATTTTTTATGCACCCGGAAATGGGAATTTTGTACATGATGCTCTAAGTAGGAAGTCGCGTAGTGATGTAGTGCGTGAATCAGGTGATTCCTAGAGAGTGATGGAAGAAGTTTCATCATTACATCTGGATATGGGAGAAGGTGGGGACATAGGTTTTCTTTTTCAGATAAAGGTGCAGTAATCTCTGGTGTAGTAGGTAGAAGAGTCCCTATTGGGGGATCTTGAGGTGGAGGTCTCGAGAGACTAAGTTATTTGTGGTGAGTCCCCTGTTGGTTGGTCTGAGGATGAATAATGTTGATTGTCTTATTAGTTAATGCTTTTGGTTCCTTTAGTGATATAGGTGGTGGTTCTTAGAGAGTTCCATAGTTATCATTTAATGGTACATCATGGCATGACAAAGATGTACCAAGCCTTGAGGCATTAGTTTTGGTTGTCTGGGCTGAAGCATGTAGTTGGAGATTTTGTGTCTTGATTTTTGGTCTGCCAAAAGGTGAAGGTTGAGAACCGTGTTCACATTGGTTTACTCCAGCCATTAGATATTCCTCAGTGAAAGTGTAAGTACATATCGATGGACTTTGTTACCATTTTACCTTGAGATCAAGGAGTCCATGATGCTATATGGGTCTTAGTGGATTGTTTAATGAAATAAACCAACTTCATAGTATCAAGGAGTTCAGTTTAGCGGAGGTTTAGTTGAGGTAGTTTCTAGAGGAGGTGGTGAGACTCCATAGAGTTATGAGGGATATCATTTCTGATTGAGACCCCTATTTTACCTCAAAGGTGTGGAGAGGTCCCCAGCAAGCTTTTAGTTCTCAAATATACCTTACCATTACTTCCACGGATGGACAGTCAGAAAGATCAGACCATCCAGACTCTTAAAAGCATGTTGCACTCTTATGTCCTGGATTTTGTAGGTTTGTGGATGAGGAACTTAACCTTTTTAGAGTTCTCTTACAATAATAGTTTTCACTCCACCATCGGTATGCCACCGTTTGAAGACAAGTATGGCCGAAATTTCCATTATCTATTATGCTGGACTCACATCGGAGAGTCAAAAATTCTCAGGCCAAAACTAGTATATAATATGAAAGAGATGGTTCAGGTGATTCTCAAGAGGATGAAGGTAGTACAATATTGTATGAAGTCCTATGATAATAATAGGATGATACCTTTGAAGTTTGACATTTTGGATCATGTGTTTATGATTGTTACTCCCTATCGTGGGTAGAGAAGGTTTGGTCATGGGTGTAAGCTTTCTCCCTAGTTTATTTGGCCTTTTGAGGTGTTGGATCATATTGGACTAGTGGAATATTTGGTAGCACTTTCCCCATAGATGAGCCAGATACATGATTTTTTTCATGTATCATAGCTCTTTTGTTATCTTCATGAAGACTCTCACGTCATTGATTGGGGCAAGATCGATGTTGATGATTATGCAACCCTTGATGAGCGGTCTTTAGGGATCCAAGACTACAAGGAGAAGGTATTATGTGGGCATGTTATCCCCTTGGTTCATGTGTTGTGGAATCACAGTGGCATTAAAGAGAGTACTTGGAAATATAAGTCTCATATACGCACTCAGTACACCGAGATATTTTATGTGTAGATTATTTTTTTTAATGATGTTTGGTTCATGGTTGTATACCTTTTAGGGTTATGAGATGGATTCCTATTGTTTTTGTTGTGCCTTCCTCTCTTTTGAGAGGTTATTTCCCTGGTAGAGTGTTTGGGAACTGGTTTTGGAGGTCACGTGGTTTCCCGTTGTCCATTTATAAAATTGTTGAGCTTCTATGGTGGTGATAGCCTTGATAGGTATCTCGTTGGGTGGCTGTTTGGATGACCCCTTTCTTTCCATTTTGTTTTTCCCTCTGGGTTGGTTTTGGATTCTTGAGGATGATAATTTTTAAGAGGTATCTGATGTAAGGTCTTGTATCCATCTGGGTTTACCCTTGTGTTTTTTCAAAGATTGGGGTGCTCGAAGAGGGCTCGGAAGAAGTCTGGAAGAGTTTGGTCACAAAAATATGGGAGCAGCAGGGGTACACGACATAACCAAGGGGTACAGGACATGTACCATTCAGGTTTTAGAGAAATAAAATAAGCATCGAGGTGATGGGTTTTTCAGCGTAAGTTGAACTCAAGGCAGTACATGATGTGACGGGGAAGTACATGTCGTGTACTGACCCACCACTGGGTGTTTTATAAAAATATCAGTCGCTCGGGTTTTTCAAACCCTACGGTTGAGGCTTCCTTTCCTTTCATCCCAAGTGACACAATCAACCCCTCTAGATAATTTAATGGAATCTTTCGATAGGAATCGATACCTGGCTCCTTCTTCAATCCATATTCAACCTGAGGTATGATATACCTCTATTCATTGTCTTTGTTCAATATATCTTTCTCAATTTTCTACTTGACATGCTATGGAACTTGATATACATAGTTCTAATGGAGTTTTCTTGCTTTTTGGTTGGTGTGGTTGTGTCGCGGAATCCTCAGGTGGATGCAATCATTATTGGATAGACAATCGGGGATCATTTCTTTGATATTTTCTTCTACGGAAAATGTCAGAAACCTTTTGAGGTAGGGGATTCATTTCTTCTCCATTCATTTATGTGCAATAGTTGGGTTTGTATGATTTAGAATTTGGATTCAGTGGAATTTCCCTAATAATTACATGAACCAGATTAAATAAATTGGTTTGATCACATGTTGTTGCATTGAACCGTGATAACGGTTTGCCTCTTGATTTTCTATATAGTGTGATATATATGATATTCTTGTCTAGCATGTTGTTCTTGATGTAATTGGTAAAGAATGTAAAGTTGTAAATAAATTGTAATTTTGGGCTAAAGATAAAGAGGCATTTTAATGAATTCGGTTGTTGTTATAATTTTATTTTAATAAAATTAATGGAGATATGCGTGATAAACTAAGTTTGTTAATAGACCTGAATCATATATATTCTTATTGTTTAAAGTAATGTAAAATTAATTGTTCAATTAATTTATTTTGGATCGCTGTGGTAGCTTTTTGTTTAGGTTTCCGATAGTTGGAACCTACTAATAATGAACCAGTTAATTCAAGATGGATTAAATAACTTGTTATTTGATTAAAGATAACGTCTAGTAGGTTTTTGAGTCACCTTCTTGATTGTGAATTCCAAGAGCCTTATGATTTATATCTGTGAGTTCTCATTGTGCGTGGATGTTGGATCCCTTGTTGGGTCCAAGAGCCCAGTCACTTGTTGTTTTCTTTCCTACTACTTGTGTTGTGGCATGAGCCTGGGATGGCTATGCCAGGGATGCTATTGTGGTATGTGGGGCAGAGAGGCCTAGTGGTTATGGACGAATTTGATTCCTAGAGTGGCAAGATTCATTGGTTCTAGCGTGTTCATTTTAGAGAGGACACTGGGGAGGATGATAGGGGTTGAATTTGGTCTTACCCATTGACGTGAAGTGGTTTCTTGTTGTGTGTGCTTTTTGGATATTTTCTATAATTTACCCATTGTTGGAGGTAGCTGTTCTTGCTTACCCACCTTCCAAAAGAGGCGAAGACACATGGCATATTCCACGTGATTTCCATGTTTAGATTCTCGAGGATGGATGGGTCTACACTCCAACTATAGGAGTAAGAGACTCGAAGTTTAGTTCATATACTCACCGTGTTGTGCCAATTGTGTTAGGAAGCTTAGTTATGCTTTTCTAAAATGCCTAGAATTATGGAAAGTAATAATGTTGATTAGTCACTGAAAGTGTCTAATATTAATTGTTAATATCTTTATATTCATTATTCCAAAGTCCATAAACATTGTTTTTAGTGCATTATATAAATATAACTTCATTTATCATCTTAAATGAAATTCATGTTTAAAATGAAAATTTGGGCCCAATCATTCATCTGTTTGTGGACAACATTATATTCATTTTATGAATTTGATATTTTGGAATATGATTTATCACTTTGTTTGGAACATTTTATCTTTTAGGTCTGATGGATTAATCCCAAGGGAAGATGGATATTTTTGCGCCTGAATGCAGAAATTTGCTGGAGAAATCATAATGGGCCTAAGGCCCATCAAACAAAAGTGGGGCCCACAAACGAAGCCCAATGAAGCTCAAATTTTTACAGTTGAAAGATAAAAATATGAGGATCATTTTATTCAACTTTGGCCAGAGCTAATTCTTAATTTTTCATGATGATAAATGGATCTGAAGTTGAGATTTAAATAATTGAAAAAATAATAATGAACACATAGAGAAATGTTTTGTCCAAATGTGTGGTGTTCAGCACTTGGGAATCATGACTCCGTAGTTTTCTTTCACAGAGTTAGTCTTTATATCTCTATTTTAGAGCATGGAATTGACAATATGTGTGGCGTCCGGCACTTTGGGATCACGACTCCATAGTTGTCTTTCCCAGAGTTAATCTTTTCATATCTATTGTGGTTAAAAAAATAAAAAAAACAAACAAAAAAAATCAAAAAAAAATTCAATACTCATCTTAAGGTTTAATGTGATTCCCACCTAGCACTTCCATTTTTTCCCCTTGAACAATAAAATGGTCCCCATATCTTTTGTGATGCACAACACTTTATCATGCTTAATTGAAATTGGATGAAATGTGGCGATGAATTTGAACAATGGAATAGGCTTGGGCTTGGGATATGCTTTTGGACATAGCATGTTTTAAATGATTTTGATGGGTTTCATCATTTGTTTTGGTATGATGTCTTTGGGTGAGCAATGTGTATTAAAATGTTTTTGGAAAAGGGTATTTGAATTTCATATTTGTAATATATTTTGCTCGGGACTAGCAAAACTCAAGTTGGGGGGTTGATTAGTCACTAAAAGTGGATAATATTAATTGTTAATATCTTTATATTCATTATTCCAAAGTCCATAAACATTGTTTTTAGTTCATTATATAAATAGAACTTCATTTCCCATCTTAAATGAAATTCATGTTTAAAATGAAAATTTGGGCCCAATCATTCATCTATTTGTGGACAATATTATATTCATTTTCTGAATTTGAAATTTTGTTATATGATTTATCACTTTTTTTGGAACATTTTATCTTTTAGGTCTGATGGATTAATCCCAAGGGAAGATGGATATTTTTGCTCCTGAATGCAGAAATTTTCTGGAGAAAGCATAATGGGCCTAAGGCCCATCAAACAAAAGTGGGGCCCACAAACTAAGCTCAATAAAGCTCAAATTTTTAAAGTAGAAAGATAAAAATATTAATATAATTTTATTCAACTGTGGCCAGATCTAATTCTCAATTTTTCATGATGATAAAGGGATCTGAAGTTGAGATTTAAATGGTGGGCCCGATATTTATGCACATAAATTCATCCCACCATTTACACCATAACATCCAAATGGCTACACAAAATTTCATGAAATATTTACAGCTAATATAGGACAGATGGAAGAGAATATTTCTCTTCTACAACCCCTCTAGATTCGGCCTCCATAAATTAAAAATTCACACGTCAAAACGGTGGATGAATCTAGATGAATTTTCAGGTCAACTTCAAAACGTAAAATTCCCTTGATTTTCTCACTCTCCTTTTAACTCTCCCAATTAATGGAGATTTAATTTATTGTTGGGGGTGTATCTAAGTCTCCAAATATTCCTATATAAGGATCTTATTCTGAAGGTAATGGGGATCGAATATTTTTGTTTGGAATGGAAGTTTTTATTTTCTTTCAATTGTATTGTCATGCTTTCATTTTGTAATCGCATGTCAATTTCTCCCATGTAAGTTTTTCGTTCACCTTCATTTAATTAATAAAATATCACCATAATCTTCTTATTCTTAATTTATTATTTCTTTTTCCATATCATGTTGATACTATTGCCTTATGGAGTGAGGTTATTCACATTATCTTTTGTGAAACTCTTCACACAACGGTGGAGTGATTGTTTTTTTTCTTCTTCTCCAATTCTACCATCATAAGTATACTACCCACTTTCATTGATAGATTAACATCAATGGATGGATAATCCTATAATGGGTTTATCCAAGGGATTATCAAGGGGTGAATTGGATGTTATTTCTTAATTTAATAATTCTTAATCAATTCTATTTTTGAGATTTTAATTTAATGGTTTACGTTATCCTTTAAACTCACCAATTTTAAGGATACACATCCCGAGAGATAAAACGATCCTCTACCTTGGAGTGCTCATCAATATGATCATCCAAGTGTATAGTTTATTAGCCTTAGAATAGTGAAAACTCATAATTGGTGAGTGATTTTGGATGGTTGTATTTCCTTAAAGGAAACACTCGAATTTAAGACATTGAAATAATTTAAAAAGAAATTCATCCAATACACCTCATGCGATAACCAAGGATCAACTCATGATTTTAAATTGAATTCACTTAAGTCTTTAAAATATAAAATAATTCAATCAATTCAAACCAAAGTTGTCCGCTTCATAGCCAAATCAACACCATCAAATCACCTTCTTAGAATGCATGTTTCTTAGGTTTCATCTTAGGTCTCTGAGGATCGATAACCCAAGTTGTACTATAAATACTGCTTACACCATACAACTTGGGTAAATTTGAGCGCAACCAAATGATGTTAATAAATTTTCGAATAACTTATGTTAAACCCATGGGGTTGGAGTTTACTGGGATGTAAGGCTGAGGTTATGCTTTTGAGGAGCTAAGGACTCGGTTTGGTTGTGCCTGGAGGGTATGGAACTTTGTTGAGATGCTAATGAATGTAGTGTGAAAATGAAAATGGTTAATTAATGGTTAAAGAATTAATTAACATAAATTGAAACTGATTAAATTTTATAAGAAGATTTAATAAAGATCTTTATATGATTGTGTGCTTATAGGATACCTAGTCTTAGCAGTGGCAGCAGGGAGTCTGAGACACATTAGCTGCAGTTGAGTCCGAGACTAGGTTTTTACTATAGTGTGTTTGTGAGAAATATTATCTCATATACATTTTCTGTTTCTATACACTACCCCACCCTATCAGTTAGGGTAACTAATACCCCAGTTATTATGAGCCTGGGGGGTTTTTTCCCTAACATCCCTATGGGAGGATGGATGGATGACTTCCCCCTTTTCCCCTGCTCTCTTCTATTGGTAGGTACTTATGCTAGTATGCATGATGGTTAGTTTCCCCCATATATATGTGTAGAGGGATGTAATGGCATGTGGTTATTTCACACACATATATTCTGAATATATTTTCATATGTGCTACTATAGGTATAACGTGTATAGACTATGACGGATTGAGGATCCTTATTCAACATATGTGTTATAATGGATTAAGGTATAATAACTGAAATATGATACACATTATATGAGCTGTGGTGGATCCTAGAAACTACCTGGTAACATATAGTTGTGTGTATGGTAGGGTTCTTGGCCTAGGTGTATGTGGATAAGACATTTTGTTGCACGGGTAATGTTGTGGTGCTCGCCCAGGTGTCTTCAAGCCAGACTATTTGTAGAGAGATGGATTAAGACGTGAAAAGTTAGGGAAAAGCGGAAAACCATAGGGGAAGTGGTAGTGGGATACCCTTGATATTCTTTATTATATTGTATACTATTATATTATATTCTTGGTGAGAGTAGCCATGGTGAGTCTGGAAACATATTATACCTATTTAGGTGATGAGTTAGTTCACTTTTTTTTTCACTGTGCTTTTGCATGCATTCTTTACTTCTGTACAAGAGGCTCCGAGGAGGATCCTACATAGTATATTGTTATACTCAAACTATGTTATATAAAAATTTTTTAGGTCACTTGGATCTGGTTATAGATTAAGATGGTTACTACTATTTTGGGTTTTATAGGAATTTTTTGGGCATTATGGTTGTTACAGCTTTACATTATTTTGGTACTTGCAGTTTTCCCTTTCAGTTGTATTAGTTCTTGCATGACATTACACATATATGTGCATGGGTTTACTTTTATATTGTTGTTTGAGTTGGATTTGGTTGGTGTATGTCTTATCTCTCTCTTTCATATGTGTATACTTAGAGGGTCATGCCTCTCATCTATGTGTTGGTATACCCTCAGTTCTAGTTGCTAACCTGAGGCCTACTGAAGGTGGGACTCTGGGGTCATTATCACCCTTCTCACATTGCTAGCCTAGGAGGGGTAAAATTTGTGGGGAGGGGTCATTACAGAGGAGAAACTCTATAGTAGGAAGCATGGGATAAAATTATATATATTTTTTATTTTTAGTGTCTACTAGAATGAAAAATAAAATTGATTTCTACATCATTTTGGGGTGGATGAATGTGATTTTAATAATACTGAGGACCTACATGCCTCTTTTGTTATTTATTTTCATCATGTGGAGGATTTCCATGTTGGGTGTCTGATGATTTAATAGGAATGATTTTTATGATGGATTTCTATTTATTCAGCTAGTGGATTTTCATGGAAGGTACCATGGGAAGGTCCCCCAAGGTTTATTAGATCTATTTTACAATGTAGAGGACATCAATGGTTCCATTCTTTTATATCATGACAGGACCTTCATAATAGTATCCATGAAGATTTCCTCCTTGATTTGAACATTATTCATTGATATGAGGGAGTGATCCATTATAATAATTTTACTTTATTTCATGGGAACACCTTTAATTGAAATTTAGGGGACCTATGAATAATATTTCTATAAATAATGGTAGGAACTCATTTTTCTTGGTATTATTTTAATATGTAGGACCAATATTATCATTTATTCTCTCCCTAATGGAGGAATGAGTGGTTTATGGGATCACTAACATTCATAATAATGTAATTTCATGCTTTCTAATAATGGTAACATAAAATTTAACATATATTACCATCATGTTTTGATGAATAGTTTTATGTATGGCTATAGTTATAGGGAAATTAATCCTTTCTTGGTGTGGAGTGAATTTTTTCCCCAGTTATCTCTCCTACCTAGTAATGAAGTTTTATGGATCTAGGTCAGATCATTATAATATATTAACTTGTTAGGTTCTTGTAGTGATAAAAATTTCTATAGTTAATACTATCCCTCCATGGATTCTTGATGTTATTTTGATGAAAATCATATATATCCCTATAACCGTATATATGTTACGTAAGATGATTTTTGTCTCTCTATGAGTAGTAACACCCAAAGTTGTTTTGTGATGAGATAGAGGATACCAATACCTAGCTAATATTTAAACAGGTTCTTAGCCTCAATTTATATATCATCTACTAAATTTATATGGTTATTTATATGGGTGAAAGTAATCCATAAATGGTACTACATCACCACTTCATACACCATCACATATTACATGTTTTGGGTTGGTGAATTTGTTTTCAATGACATACAGTTTAGTTAGTCAAAGTAGTATGAGATGGACAAAACATAGAATACTTATAATGTACATCATTTCCCAATAGAAAAAAATGGATATCATAAATAAAAAAACACTATCCAAGAATCAAATGGCTTCATTAAATTATATACTAAAAATTTAGACATCAAAACACACCATTTCTTCAATATATACCCCATAATTCCTCACAAATGACTTCCACCAAAACAAGATCCTCTAAATAATTTTCTTATAAATTTAGAAACACATGAAGGAGTGATGTAAAATTCTATATAAGGAAAAAAATCAATCAATTATAGATGATTATATCATAAACATATAATTTCACCTAAACAAGGTAGAAATAACAAATTAAAAAAACATGGGATCATAACTCATGATTAAAATTCATAATAGAAAACATTGAACATATCATGGGAGTATAGATCCACCCATGGTTCATTGTAGAAAAATAACATATACCAATGTACATTAATATGGAAACAAGATAATATATTCATTATTGATGAGTTAATATTCGTCACAATGTGGAAAAACATTATATATAGGAAATGAAAACTACTAACAAAACTAACTTCATCATGTGAACACATATTTTTTTTTGTAAAGTTAATTGTGTCATAGCAATGTAAAATGTTGTGATCCTACATTACTTCATTATACACATGGATAAAAACATCGACATAGAAAATCTCATCATTACCATAATTAATATCATTTATCTTATGAGATATTTGGAATTACTCGATGTGTAAGAGGGATACATAAAACCCTCTTATCATATAGTGAAAAACTAAAAATATATGTTCCATATTAAATTAATCATACATAAAATATTGATTAATCTAAAAAATGAATATGGGTTGAAAAACACATTTATGATGAATAATGTAAAAATAACAGGGAATTAGATCTAATGATACAAAAAAAATATCTAAATAATTGTACTGATTGGGAATATAGATCATGATACAAGATATCATACAATATAATAGATATATCTTTGTTCTATTTTGAGTGGAGTGAAATCAAGATCATCAAAAAAATCTTAATTCTTTTATAAATTTTTTTGTGAAAATAAATCTATATGTCACATTCAAAATCCATTTTAAATGATGAAAAATTGAAATTTTGAGACCATTTTTAAATCATGTTACAATAATTAATTCTTCATAGAAAAGAAATATTTAGTGAAATAAATGTGTATTGGAAGATAAATATATATATATAATTGAAATAATTTTTTATTCATTTCATTATTGTGTAATAATAACTAGATGTATGACAATTTATATTCTTATATATTTAATTATAAATATATTTAAAATATCTATTTAATATTGTTCAATTATGTTTCTTAAGATTAAATACAAAACACATAGAAAAAAATCGTTTAAAAAATATATTTTACTATTAACTTTTTCATATTTTATAATTATTTACCCATTCATTGAATCATATGAATCTTTGAAAATTACAATAATTTATCTTATTTTGTGAAAAAAAATTATCTAAAATCATTATTTAATATTAATAAATTATAAAAATTAAAAATATATAAACATAAATGTAAAAATTAAATACATTTTTATATATATAATTTATTACATTAATAATTACCTGTTATATAAACCCAAATTATACTTAATGTTTCCCCAAAATAGCTACATAATACATTATGTAGAGATAAATATTGGTTTTAGTAGCAATTCATGATTCAGTGAGCCTGGATATCATAGCAATTTTCATGAGCTTGATCATTCCTATAAGAGACTCCACCCAAGACATACTTATTGAAAACTACTCGGGATTCATCAAGGGAAAAACTCGGTGATGACTTAATCCATCCATGTTCTCAAATGTGATCATGATAAGAAGTATTCTACTCCTTGATTCAATTGATTGATTCTTTTTATGCAAATTCAAAAATAAGGTTACTTCTATTTCTATATACAAATTTAATGGATATATTTCAATTCTAAAATTTCTATTGAGTATCTATTATTTTTTTACACTAAACATATAATTTACCTCATTAATTATTCACCTACCAAACAATGCAATAAAATAAACATACATATAACCCCCAATGACCTTATGTAACCAAATTTTCTGTATATTTAATGTCAATATCGTCCAAATGAAAATATTCTACTTTCATCATTTTTATTTTTATATTACATATATTTTAATAATTCATTTTTCCAAAGTATTAATTTCTCCATAGAAGTTTATATTTTATTTGTAATGTTTTCACATCATTATATAGTTGTAATAGAATGAATACTATTAAATTAAATCAATGATGATAATGATTTTCTAGTAATCATATTTTTATTTTTATTTTTAATGATCTAATTCTCATAATTTTGTTTAAAATTTATTTCTAAATTTTTATTAAATATTATAATTTTCTTATTATTTTTATAAAATATAAAATTGTATTGGTACATTTCAGTCTATGGAATTTTTAATGAGAAATAATAAAAATGATGTTTGTTAAATATAACCTCATAATTAAAATATGTAAAATTACATTATACCTATATTAAAATTTTATCTCCTGATGTTTAATTACCTTGATGAAATAAAATAGTTGTACTTTTTTCTTTGAACATAACTAGTTTTCCCATATAGATTCATTTAACCTTTAATTTATCTATAGAATATTGACCTGGTTACATGAAATGTTTTTTATTTATTTATCTCTATGATTTAGGATTCCAAATGGTTATTCCTCATAAAATATTTCATGTTCCATTTTTAGAACCATTGAGTATAGTGTATCTGATCCATATTGTATGAGTTTCATTATATGTTATACAAAAGAATGTCATGTACCTATGAGAATATTTTTATACATGTTATGTGATATGATATAGTGTCGACATTTTCATGGATCTCAAAGGCAGTTATGTATCATTTTATTAACATTACATTCTAATAGAATTCTATAAAAATATCTCATTGTGATATTTGATGGAAAATATTGAACTAATCTAAAACTCTATATTTTTTCATAGATTATCAAAAAAATCTCTTTAATAAAATTTAAACTAATTTGATATATCATATAATGGTTTGATCATTCTATATAATTTATTTTTTAAGATCAGGTCCAAATAAAATCAACTATCCATCATTATCCTAGACTATTTTGGTTCTACATATAATTAATTATTCATCCTTATATATTTGTAGTTAGATTCATAGGTAGAAATTATTTTAATAAATGATGCCAACCAAAATAAAATGTTTATCTTCTAGTACCTTATATTTCATTGAGTGATATCTTAACATGTCATCCAATGTATGGATTTTACATTCAGATAGGACATCTGTAAAGGTTTGACAGGACTTGATTAAATTCTTCTTGTTATGTCATTCATATTTAACACTTTCTCAAAACATTGCAGTGAACCTAAGATCTATATCAAATATTAGAAAATATTTACTCTATAAATCCTTACCAATTATTTTATATATATATATATAAGTTAATCAATTGAGAAATTCATTCGAGCAATAATGATGATTGATAAGATTTTAAACCATTCAACCACTTCCAATATGGTATTATTGCATCTTAAGTTCATGAGATGACTAATGGTGAAATATATAGTGATGGTTATACATTTACATAACGATATTAGTAATGGTAGTTTCATCCCAATAGACTATTCAAATTTGTGGATGACATGCTAGATGATCAAGAATCAATATATATACCCTAGTCATGTTATATGACAATATATTATACATAATATCTCTATAAATCATTGTTTTTTAAACATAAATAGTTTATGATGTTTTATGTTCATTATCCAAAAGAAATTTTTTGAACATTCATACATGTCACACATCTCTAGGCTCCAAACGTTATTACTCCCTTTACAAAACTACCAGAGGGTGTGTACAGTATTTTTTAAATAAATTTCTTGAAAAGTGGCTAACCATAATTCTATCACATGAGGAAAATTTATATTGAATCACTCACTAAAAATCAATTTTTTTGAGGTAGTAAAAACAATAATTTTTTAATAAGGAATAAAAAATATTAATGAAACACATAGTTTAAGAATTAATTCATAATTAATGAGGTAAGAAAGTATAAACTTAGTCCAAGTGTTGTATAGGTGGGTTCCATAGTTATTCATTATTTTTTCAAAATTTTAATTTATAGTCCATCCAAGCATACATGGGGTATTATACACTAGCTCAAGTGTAAAGATTAATATTCCTTTTAAATATTTTTAACACACTAAACCTTGCCGCCTCTAATAGTCAAAAATGTTAAGAACGCAACAATCAAGAGTGCGACACCTCCAAATACCTGACTACATCATATGTCTCTTTATATATTGACCACAATAATAACCACTAGATGAAGTGAAATATTAAGACATGGAAGGGAATTATTCTTTGTATGATAAAAAATAAATCAATGAGTACTATCATATAATTAAGGACAACCAATGCATCACCCCTATATACATCGACTAATGTATTATGAATAAAAAATATTCTTATATAATCAAAGAGTATAATTAAATCACACTGAGAAAACCCTCTTTATAAGCCACGAAATGAGTTATTTACTCATCATCATGAGTGGGAGAGCTCATGGTGATGATAACATTTGGTTGGAGACATAATGAATGAAAAATAATATAAATACAATATTTATTAAATCATGTATTGTAAGAAGTGCATTGTGAGATTTAAATGATAAAATACATAGTATAAACTAATCACCCATTCATTTAAAAAATATTAATTTATTAATATTATCCTAAAATGTAAATAACACTTAATTAAATACTTAATGGGGAAATGGGGTGAAAAATTACTAAATTCAAAGATGGAAAATTATCTATATAAATTCATATTATTACTCCATAGGGTTACCCCATTGAATGATCAAATTAGATATAGAACCATTTTAAATAAATACTAGTATTAGATTATACTAAGAATTTTCACAATTTACACCCAATTTGATAACATTTTTAAATATTCTTATCCTAACATAGAATTTATATCCACATCGATAATTCCAATCTCACACTGATTTCAGATCCCATTATCTCTATGAGAATGTATGATCTAGGTTGAGGTCATCAAGTAAAATATGTCACCCAGAGTTTCTTGAATTCTTATAAAATTTTAAAATTAAATTTTAAGTAATTGAAAATTATATGGAATAAATATCATATTGTATATGAAAGGGACAAATTCTAGTGTACAAAAAATTCAGAATTCAAGTTCAAATTAAAATTTTCTGTTGGATCATCACATAATATAAATGGATATGTTAGGTAAAATAAAATATGAATAAAGATATATAAATCATTAAATATATTATCATTATAATTAAATGAAAATTATTTTATTAATTATTATATGTGAAATCTAACCTATAATTAAAAATTTTAAGGAATTTTAAAAACTAATAGTTCTAGTGAAATATATTAAAAGATTTGGTCTTTCACTTAGAACACATGTAATCATTTCACTCTTGATAAATACAATGAATTAAATAGATAAATACTTACCTACCTTGGTGGAATCATATAATCAAAAAAATTAGGAATTAAAATATTTATTCAATTTTGAAAATATAACACCTCCGCAATATCTCCAATTCATTGTCCCATTTTAGTTTAATAAAATAATTATGCACCAATATTTCTAATAGAATGTAATTTTTATGAATTGTTATTTTAAGAAATAGTAATACAATAAATTTATCTTTCATAATCACTTTCTATAAAAGTTTATTTTCCTAATTCCTTCATGTAATTAAAATGATATTCAAATAAATAATTTTTCATGTTATTCTGTTTATTTTAAATACAACCCCAACCTAAATCCATTCTTTTTTTATAATTTGGAATAAAAAATTTTATTTATTTATATGTTTCATTCACTTTTATTTTTTCTAATTAAGGTGTCTAAATATCATTGAAATTTATGTAGGATCCTATTTTATGATTAAACTCAAGTTTAAATGAACATATATTAATCTTATTTGAGTTTTCTTCTAGAGGGGTTCCTTTTTACAAAGAAAAGTTACTTAAGAAAGTGTTTAAAATTAATGTCTTCACATATTATAATTTTTATTCCACTTAATTCCCATCATTTAGACTTCTTATCCTTATTCTAAAATAATCATGTCTAAAAATATAGTTGAATATATTTATGATAAATAATATATAGTTTATCAATGAAAAATATTTAAAGTCATTAAAAATATCACTACATTTTTCAACAAGAATGATTATAATTAATACATAAATTACCAACATGAAAAGTTAAAAAAAAATAATAGAAAAAAAAGAACAAAAATAATTATTTTTTATATCCCCCCCCCCCAAACATAAACTATTAATACACCCATTTGATTTAAAATTTATTTCACCATTTTCAAATGGTGATTTTAATAGTGTAAAAAATAAGTTAGACTTGAGTAATACAACCTAACTTATTATGAATGATATTATTGAGTTAAACTCATAGGTACAACCCAATGAAACCTATTAAAAAGTAGAAAACATGAGAAAATTATTAAATTTAAAATAAATGAGTATTATTAGGGTTGAAAATAAAGAGATGTATCTTGGTTTAACAATGCAAATGGGTATCGAGTTTTTAATTCCCCAGAAAATAAGTAATTTTGGATAAAAACATGATGGTGGGTGCGGATTAATTTATTTGAATCATGTCATGTTATTTATACTAGTGAACATTAGAATACACAACATACACAATACCCTATATAAAGAGTACTACAGATCAACCCCAATTGCAATTAGTTTTATCTTGTATATTGGGGGTAAGAGACAGTACATGCACTCTTATTTTCACATAAATTATATTGCATTGTCTACAACATAAAAGTTCTCTTCATGATGTGTTTCACAGAAATTATCAACAAGATAAAAGTAATATAAACAATTTATTTTAATAAAATTTAAAAAATATAATATCAGATATGATTTACCCTTATTTGTAGTAATATTAAGAGTTGTTTCTTCATGTGCATCCCTATAGAACTATTTATCATCGAATATAAGATTATTTGTCATTAATTATGATTTCTTTAAAATATTAATTAGAGTGAATATTACTATACATGTTGAGTAGATTTGGTTGTTTTAAAAAGAATGTAATGTGATTTTTTTTCCAATAATGATAAATCAAAACTATTTAATTATCTTAATTGGTTTACACCTTTGAGTGAATCTTCCAAAAGCTCTTTATCTTTAATTCATTATAAAAATTTATTTCTATAGGATAGGGAATTGGGTGTTATCAAATTCAGTTGCATACACTTCAATATCATCTTGTAATTTTATAGGGATTGAATGTGAATCATCGTGTTCCTTTATCATGACCCTCTTTTTTTGGTTGTATATTTACTCATAATAAATATAATGTCGAGTATATTTTGTTACATAGAACTGGTAGTTCGAACAAAAACATCAAAACTTTAATAAAATTATGTTATTACATGTGACTATTATAGTATTAAAACTAATAGGAACAAATTGATGTAATTATATTTTGAATTCCAATATTTATAATACATTTAGAATTTCAATTTTAATAAAATAAATTTTTTTATGGATTTAATATATGAATTTTTTCATAATTTTATTTTTTATGATTTTTTAAATAATTATAATTATTTTGGGAATTGTAAATATACAAATTTTATAAATATTAAGGTTTCAGAACCATTATTTTTTAAAAAAATGAAATGAAAAATAGGTATTTATCATTTAAAATAGTTGTGTTTAATATACCAAAATGAATTTTTAAAACCCATATTTAATGTTCTGGTTAGTGTGTAGTGGTTCTATCAAAAAACTATATGACTATATTATTAATTATTATTTCTATTTATAAGAATATAAAAATACAAAATAAATTTCATATTTGAGATCAACCTAAATATATCATTGTATATGTTAAAATTAATTTAAATTTAGATTACATCATTGAAAATAAATAACTTCCATACTGGTAAACCTATTATTCTGAAATCGTTTTTTTTTACATGCAATTTTTACCGAATCTAATAAGAAATGAATTATAGAAAATGAACATAATATAATTTTTTAACCAATATATAAATGTAGTAAAAATCATTCATATAGAAATAAATATTTAATAGGATTATAAACACTTCTTTATGAAAATAACATTTATATAAGTTACAATTTTATATATATAAAATCTTCATTTAAAATGTGACACTATCATATTAATAAATTTAATTTAATTAAATAATTCTAGAATTAATGTTGATAAAATAAATTCATTTTATATTTTCACCTTATATTCTTAATTAAATATATTTTCCCTTAATAAATACATGTTACCAAGGTAAAAAAGACAATTTGGTAAAATGTAAAAATAAAATGTTAAATAACTAAAAAAAGTTTAAAACATGTGTGAGAATTCATGGATAATGGATTTTCAACTCAATAATTCTGATATTCAATTAAATATTAAATTTTTAGTCATTTACTAGTTTTTATTATAATAATATCATTGAAATTTATAATGTATTCACAGAATATCCACTTTCTTTACTTTTAAATTAGGATAACTTACACACTTATTGTGATAATCATCCCATTTGAATTTCCCTAAATCATATACCATAATTAATTTTAGTAGTTGTTATTTTATTATCCTTAATCAATTGTTACAAATATATTTACCTAAGGAATACATTTCATAGGATAATTCAAAAATAACACTAGTCTCCAATGTAAGTATTACATAATTTTTAATATTTTTTTATAACCATCCTCTTCCAATCCAACTATATCAAAAACAATATATTAAAATAGGTATAATTATTATACTAATATATTATTTTATGAATGTGTAAACCAATATATCTTCCCAGTGCCGCCACCATCATTCCCACCCTCTCGTCTCCCCCCCTCATGGTGAAGATCCTTCTTCGGTGCTCCTCCTCTTCAATCCTTATTATTACCCTGCTCTCCTCCTAGCCTCGTTCTCTCTCTCTCGGTGACCAGGGTTCCTCTTCCCATTGCCTTCAACTTCTCCGTGTTTCTTTCTCTTTGGTCTTGTTTTCTGCTTTCCCTCCAGTGAAGGTGCTTCGGTCTCCTCAAATCGAAGATGTCTTCTTTGATCCTCCTCGAATCGACGGTATTTTATTCGGTCTCCCTCGAATCGACATCTTCTTCGGTCTTATTCGCATTGATAATAATATTTTTCCTGGGTTTCCTTGCTTCTACTTTGATGGTTCTCGGTTTTTCTACCTCGTTGAGGATTCCTTCTTTTAGAGCCTTCGGTCTCTTGAACCATTGCTCTGGACCTATATTCCGCTACTCCTATCCTGGTCGGATCTAGAGTGGGGGTTACAATGGGGTTTTTGGATGTGTGGTTCAATGGCCGTCAATGTTCCAAGCGCAAGTTCCTCGACGTTGGCATTGGTTTTTTTTGCCTTCTTCCTCATGCTACGAGTGAAGGTTTGTTTGATTCTTCCCAGTATTCAATTTATTTGATGATTCTTCAATGGTGTTCCATTTTGTGGTTTGAGTTTGGTTTTGTCTACGTTGGGTTATGGTGGCGGCCTTCGTTGCTGCTCATGATGGTGTCGTAATGGTTTGGTTTTGTCTATGTTTGCTTTGGTGGCTTGTTTGCTTCTGGTTCATTGGGCAATAACGATGGCTTGTTGTGTTGTTCTATGGTGTATTCGATGGACTCCGATGTCTCCAGCGACTGGTGTGATTTCTAGAAGGTGACGCTGATATCGATGATAGGACTGAATTGATGACAGTGGTGAATCATGTTGATGGTCAAAGACGAGACCTTTGATATATGGCATAATGGTTTTGGCTGATCCGGGTAATGTTGGAATGCAATCTGTTTCCTTTGAATTTTGAATTTTGAATGGGCATTTTCTGTTAGTTTTTTGTTCCCGCCTATAGGTTACCATTCACCCTGAAACTGTATTATGAAAATCAAATAAAAAATGAATTTTCGGTCATATACATTTATTCTTCCTCATTCATTGAGAATTGGAAGCACCAATCATGAATTCATACAGGAAACCACCATCACGAATGTTGAATTTCATTTATCATCACCACAAAACATGGATGGATTTTATGATTTTATAATATAATAAAAATTATTTTAATTACACTATAAATACTTTAGATATTATGAAGATGATTTTTAATACATTTGACCATGTTCAACATACATAAGTAATTATCAATAAAATACCCATACAAACCTAAGTAACCAACATAAGTAGAAATTATATTAATTAAAAATAAAAAAATGTTAAAAAATGGATCATAGAAAATTAATTATTGATTAATATTGTCCCTGGTAGTTTATTTAATAAAAATAATTTTATTATATATAATGTTAAGTGAAACTCTAGAGTGAATAAGAACTTGAGTTAAGAGATTTTTCATACCATCCTTATGATATGTTTGTTATATGATTACAATTTTTATCCCATTTTAAAAAAATCATAATCTCATGAAATTAATTTATTTTTATATATTTCCATTACATATATACAAATTTAAATGAACTTTTCATTTATAAGGATATAAATTTTTTTTAGTTCCCTTTGAATATCTCACTTTTAGGTTTACATGATTTAAAGTTCTTTCTGAATTTCTTGTTTAATGTCAAGAATTACCCCAGTAAAATATTCTAAAACCATTATAATCTTCTATAAACCTTGATTATTTTATGTTAAACCCTATTTTATCATTTTTAATGGTAAGAAAAAAATCTATTTCCATTTATAAAAATATAAATTTCTTATTAAAAAAAATATAACCCATTACTTCCCTTTCATTTATTCTTCGCCAAGTTCCTACTTATGAATTTTCCATATTGAAATGTTCAAAAAATGTATAATGTGCTTCTACCTCCTATTTCTTCTTCCCCTCCTTCCCTCCCAGGATCTTCGTCGGTGGATCCTTTTCTATCATACTTGCTTATATTTACTTAAACTCATGTTAAACCTCTAGTTCGACATGATTTTCAAACAAATGGAATTTTTTTTTGGAAATTTCAAACCAAGCCATTGGTTTTCCAAAGCATACCATGAAACATATATTCCCCACACAACATGCCTTTCCCCATGCGGTTCTCTTTTTCATGCGTTATTTTTCTCTTCCCCAAAGAGTTCATTCAATTCCAATGCAACCATTTATCGCCTTGTTTTTTGTTCCTCCTTTAAATGCTATGGGATGTCCATTTTGTGTTTTGTCTTAACCTATAAATAAGACAATTGTAGTCCATGGAAATACATGTGTGATTGATGAAAGCTTGAAATCTCTTTGGTGTTTTGTTGCTATCCCACTTTTTCTTTTCATGATTTATTGGATTATATAGCCAACTAACTAGTGTCAGAGATAATACCAAAGCTTCCTCTAATTTCCGAAGATGGCCACCGCAATCCAACCGCAAGTTTTGAAGTTGTCTAAGGAAAACTACGAAAGGTGGTGAATCCAAATGAAGGAATTGTTCAGATAACAAGAATTATGGGAGATTGTCACTGACGAGTATACTTTACCCTCTATGGAGGAAGAAGCTACCTTCATGAATGAAGAAAATACAACCATCAAAAATCAAAGAAAGAAATACAACAAGGTGTTGTTCCTCCTCTATCAAGGGTTGGATAAATCAATGTTCAAAAAGATTTTCGAAGAAACATCAAGAAAGCAAGCATGGGATACCCATTCCACCATATTCAAATGTATTTTTCATGTGAATCATGTCTGTCTTCAAACACTAAGAGTGGAGTTCAAAGCGGCGCATATGAAGGATGGTGAGAGTATATCTGACTAATTATCACGTCTAATTATTATTATTAACAATTTAAAAATAAATGGTGAAAATGGAGTACATTCGAGTGATTGAAAAAGCACTTCGATCTCTCACAAACAAGTTCAAGCATGTGGTTGTGGAAATAGAAGAATCAAAGGATTTTGAAACACTTTCCCTTGAAGAACTAATGTGTTCATTGCAAGTACATGAGTAGTGAATGAAAAATAATGCGGTTTCAACAATAGAGCATGCCTTAGAGTCCAAGTTGACCCTATAAGAACAAAATAGTGGAAAAGCACAACAAGCGAGTTATCATGTTAGAGGAAGAGGATATGTATACCATACAAGCCATCAATAAAAGAAAAAAACATTTATGTGCTTCTGTGGAAAAGGAAGTGTTGGAGGACGATTCACATGTGGTCATGGAAATGCAAAGAATGTTCAATGCCACAAATGTAATAAATTCAGCCATTATGCCTTTGATTATTGGAGAAATGTGGATCATGATGAATGATCCAACTATGCTGAATTGTCTCATCATGAAGAAGGTACCACACTTCTTTTGGCAAAAGAAAAGTCATGTTAACACCCTAATGTGTGGTATCTTGACACAGGGGAAAGCAACCACATGAGTGGTAACAAAGAGTTGTTCGATGAACCCACTGAAGAAGTTCGTGGCGATGTGAGTTTTGGTGACTCATCAAAGGTAAATGTGATTGGAAAAGGTAAAATCAAAATCTATCTGAAGAATGGACAGTCAAAATACATTTCAAATGTGTGTTATGTACCAAGTATTAAAAATTAATATCATTAGTCTCGGCCAACTACTTGATAAGGGGTATGTTATACACTTGGAAAATTCATCTTTTTCTATAAGAGATTCTCACAGGAGACTAGTCGCTAAAGTCTAAATGGAGAATAATCGAAGGTTTCCACCGCATATCAACATGAAGGCTGGGGAGTGTCTCTTTGGATTCCTGAATAATGATTCATAGAGATGTAATCTACACTTTGGGAATCTCTATTTTAGCAGGATTAAACTTTTATCTTCATCGAGCATGGTGCGTGGCTTGTTGGTGATTGAAGTTCTAGATCATGTGTACGAGGTGTGTACACTCAGTAACCAACAAAGAAACTCCTTCCCCAGTGGAGTGTCCAGAAGAGAAAAGGAACCACTTCAGTTGGTTCACATAGATATCTGCAGACCACTTGAAACACCATCACTTGGAGGTAATAGGTATTTTATTACCCTTATTGATGATTTTAGTAGAAAATTGTGGGTGTATTGCATTAAAGAAAAATCTTCTATTTGCATTATCTTCAAAACATTTAAAGCTCGTGTTGAAGTTGAAAGTGGCCACATAATCAAAGTACTCAGATCTGAAAGAGGTGGAGAATACACCTCAAATGAATTTCAAGATTTCTATAGGTAAAAAGGCATCAAACAACAATATATTGCTTCCTACACACCACAACAAAATAGTATCGTAGAAAGAATGAACTGCACCATCCTTGACATGGTGAGGACCATGCTAAAGGAGAAAGGACCGCCAATGAGCTTATGGGCAGAGGCATGTACTGCCTATCTACTCAATCTATGTCCAACGAAGAGCATCAAAAACTTGACACCATAAGAGGTGTGGAGCGGCTATAAACCGATTGTGGTGATCCTAAGAATCTTCGAGTTTGTCTCCTACACTCACATTCCAGAAACAATAATAAGGAAACTTGATGATCGTGGTAAAAAATTCATCTTCATTGGATTTTGTGAAGCCTCTAAAGCCTAAATTCTCTACAATACATTAACCAATAAATTATTGGTGAGTAGAGATGTGGTATTTAGTAAGTAATAAGCATGGAAATGGAATGATGAAGAATCAAACAAAGATGTTCCAGTCGAGAAAGAAGTTCCTAAATAAAGGCATGATCATCAGAAGAAAACACCCACAACACCTTCCTTGGGAACATTTTCAGTACATAGGAGTCCTAGAGTGTATTTCATCACTCTTGAAAGTACTTCACCAAATCATAATCGGGTCAGCTCATCCTATCATATGGCTCCTATGAAGATGAAAAATTTTAGTGAGATTTATGAGCATACCGAAGAGGTAAATCGTTTTTGCTTGTATACAGATCATGTGCCTCTAATGTTTTAGGAATCCATGAGGGAAGAATACTGAAGATTGGGTATGGAAGAAGAAATTCATTACACAGGGAGAAATGACACATGGTAGCTGACTATGCTCCCAAAAAACCAGAAGATCATTAGCATCAAATGGGTGTACAAGATCAAGTGAAATGTTGTGGCGAGATCGATCAATACAAGGTAAGGCTCATAGAAAATGGGTACAAACAGAAGTACAGGGTGGACTATGAAGAAGTATTTACACCCGTTTCTCTTTTTGACACTGTAAGGATGATTATTTCCCTTGCTTTCTATCATATTTGGACGATCTTACAATTAGATATGAAGTCTGCTTTCTTGAATGGAATTTTGGAAGAAGAGGTCTCTATTGATGGCATGAAGGCTTTGTTATGCAAGGGGAGGAAGAAAACGTGTATCGTCTGAAGAAATCTCTCTATGGGTTGAAGCAATCTCCTTATTCTTGGAATGCACGTATCGAAAACTATATTTGAGAGAACTGCTTCCCCCAATGTCCATATGAGCATGAAGTTTATATTAAGAAGAATGGTTGTGGCGATATTATTATTGCATGCTTGTATGTTTATGATTTGTTGTTTACAGGGAATAATCGACATATGTTCGATAAATTCAAGGGGGGTCATGTTCAAGGAGTTTGAGATGACTGATGGAGGTCTCATGTCCTTTTTTTGGGAATAAAGGTAAAGAAACAACAAGACGATATCTATATATCTCATAAGTGGTATGTCAGGGAGTTTCAGGAAAAAAATTAAGATGGCCAATTTCAATTTTGTAAACACACCTGTAGTAATGAGCTTTAAACTGACAAAAGATGGAGAATGAAGAATCATTGACTGGACTTTGTTCAAGAGTTTTATTGGAAGCCCTAGGTATCTCACAATCATAGGGCATGATATTGTCTATAGTGTTGGGCTTCTATGCAGGTATATGGAGGCACCGAAAGAGTCACACTGGCTAGTGGAAAAATGTATCCTCAAGTACGTTAAAGGAACAATGGATTTTAGTATTTTCTATCCATATAATAAAGAATAAAATCTATATGGATACTCAGACAGTGATTGGGGGGTGACAAAGATGAATAAAAAAGCACCAATGGGTATGTATTTTTTCATGGATCAACTACATTCACATGGAATTCAAGGAAGAAAAGTGTTGTTGCTTTATCCACATGTGAAGCAGAGTACGTGGCATCATCGTCCATAGTTTGTGAGGTAATTTGGTTGAGAAATATATTGAAGGAGATGAAGCATCTACAGGATGAATGCATGATGATATATGTGGATAACAAGTCAGTTATTGAACTAGCCAAAAATCTAGAACAGCATGGGAGAAGCAAACATATTGATACTCGTTTTCATTTTCTGAGAGATCATGTGAAACATAAAATGATAAAATTGGAATATTTCTATACAATGTAATGGGTGGTAGTTATTTTTACAAATTTATTAAAGAAATATGCATTCAAACGGCTAAGAATGATGCTTGGAATGAAGCTGGTTTTGGATTGAAGGGGAGTGTTGGAAATTGAAAACCAAGCTGTTGGTTTTCCAAAGCATCCCATGCAGCGTATATTCCCCACATAGCATGCCTTTACCCATGAGGGTCCCTTTTTCATGAGTTATTTTTCTCTTCCCCAAAGAGTTTGTTCAATTCTAGTACAATCATTTATTGCATTGTTTTTTGTTCCTCCTTTAAATGCTATGTGTTGTCCATTTTTTGGTTTGTATTAACCTAAAAATAAGACAATTGTAGTCTATGGAAATACATGTGTGATTGATGAAAGCATGAAAGCTCGTTGGTGTTTTGTTTTTATCCAATTTTTTCTTTTCATAATTTATTGGCTTGTATAGCCAACAAATAGGTATCAGAGCTAGTACCAAAGCATCCTCCAATTTCCAAAGATGGCCATCGCAATCCAGCCGCAAGTTCCGAAGCTGTTTAAGGACAACTACGAAAGGTGGTGCATCAAAATGAAGGCATTGTTCGGATAACAATAATTATGGGATATTGTCACCGACGGGTATATTGTACCCTCTAAAGAGGAAGAAGTCACCTTCACAAATGAAGAAAAGACAACCGTCAAATATCAAAGGAAGAAAGACAACAAGGTATTGTTCCTCCTCTATCAAGGGTTGGATGAATCAACATTCGCAAATACTGCTAAAGAAACAAAAAGAAATCAATCTTAGGATACCCTTGCCACCATATTCAAAGGTGTTGATCATGTGAAGTAGGTCCATCTTCAAACACTAATAGTGGAGTTCGAAGTGGTGCATATGAAGGACAGTGAGAGTATCTCTAACTATTTATCATGTCTAATTATTTTTGTTAACAATTTAATAAGAAATGGTGAAAAAATGGAGGACATTGGAGTGATTGAAAAAGCACTTCAATATCTCACAACCAAGTTTGAGGATGTGGTTGTGGCAATTGAAGAATCAAAATATTTGGAAACACTTTCCATTAAAGAACTGATGGGGTAATTGCAAGTACATGAGCAGCGAATGTAGAAGAATGTGGGTTCAACAATAGAGCATGCCTTAGAGTTCAAGTTGACCCTATAAGAACAAAAGAGTTTCCAAGCACAACGAGGTAGTTATCGTGCAAGTGGTAGAGGGAGTGGATACCATCCAAGCCATCATCAAAAGCAACAAACATTTACTAGATTCCGTGGAAGAGGAAATGGTGGATGTTGATTCACAGGTGGTCGTGGAAATGCCAAGAATGTTCAATGCCACAACTGTAAGAAATTCGGCCATTATGCCTTTGATTGTTGGATCAAATTGGATCATGATGAACAATCCAACTATGTTGAGGCATCTCATCATGAAGAATAAGGTAACACACTCCTCCTGGCACAATAAAAAGGCATGTGAACTCACTGATGTGTGGTATCTCGACATGGGGGCAAGCAACCACATGAGTGGTATGAAGAGTTGTTTGAGGAACTCACTGAATAAGTTCATGGTGATGTGAGTTTTGGTGACTCATCAAAGGTACCTGTGATTGGAAAAGGTAAAATCAAAATCTATCTAAAGAATGAAGAGTCGAATTACATTTCTAATATGTATTACGTACCAAGTATGAAAAATAATATCATTATTCTCGGACAACTACTTGAGAAGGGGTATGTCATACACTTGGAAATTCTTCTTTTTCTATAAGTGATGCTCACAGGAGACTTGTTACTCAAGTCCAAATGGAAAAGAATCAAATGTTTCCATAGCATATCAACACGAAGGCTGAGGAGTGTCTCTTTGGACTATTGAATGAATGATTCATAGAGATGGAATCTACGCTTTGGGCATCTCCATTTTAGGAGGATTAAACTTTTATATTCATCGAGAATGGTGCATGGATTGCCGGTGATTGAAGTTCCAAATCATGTGTGAGAGGCTTGTACACTCGGTAAGCAATAAAGAAACTCCTTCCCGAGTGGACTGTCTAGAAGATCAAAGGAACCACTTCAGTTGGTTCACACTAATATCCGCGGACAAATTGAAATACCATCACTTAGAGGTAATAGGTATTTTATTACCCTTATAGATGGTTTCAATAGAATGTTGTGGGTGTATTGCATCAAAGAAAAATATTCTACTTTCACTATTTTTTAAACTTTCAAAGGTCGTGTTGAAGTTGAAAGTGGTCACAGAATCAAAGTACTAAGATCTGATTGAGGTGGAGAATGCACATCAAATTCATTTTAAGATTTCTGCAGGGAACAAGGCATCAAACAACAATATACTGCTTCCTACATGCCATAGAAAAATGACATCGTAGAAAGAAAGAACCACATAATCCTCGACATGACGAGGACTATGCTAAAAGAGAAAGGACTGCCAAAGTACTTCTGGGTAGAGGAAGTGGCATGTACTTCCTACCTGCTCAATCAGTTTCTAATGAAGAGCGTCAAAAACATGACACCACAAGAGGTGTGGAGCAGCTACAAACCGAGCGTGGCACACCTAATAATCATCAGGTGTGTCGCCTATGCACAAGTTCTAGAAGCAAGAAGAAGAAAAATTGACGATCGTGGTGAAAAATGCATCTTCATTGGCTATTGTGAAGCCTCTAAAGCCTACAAGCTCTACAATTCATTCACCAATAAATTATTGGTGAGTAGAGATGTGGTATTTAGTGAGGAAGAAGCGTGGAAATGGAATGATGAAGAGTCAAACAAAGGTGTTCCAGTTGAGACATAAGTTATTGAAGAAAGGCATGATCATCAGGAGAAAACACCTGCAACACCTTCCTCGGGAATATCTTCAGTACACAAGAGTCCTGGAGTTCATTTCATCACTCCTGAGAGCACTCCAGCAAATCAGAATCTGGCCAGCTCATCCTCTCCTATGGATCCTATGAAGATGAAAAATTTGAGTGACATTTATGAGCAGACTGAAGAGGTAAATATTTTTTGCTTGTATACAGATCATGAGCCTCTAACATTTTAGAAATCCATGAGGGAATAATACTGGATATTGGCCATGGAAGAAGAAATTCATTCCATATAGAGAAATTACACATGGGAGCTAACTACACTCCCCAAAAATCCAGAAGGGAATTAGCACAAATGGGTGTACAAGATCAAGAGAAATGTTAATGGTGAGATCGATCGATACAAGGCAAGAATCATAGTAAAGGGTTACAAATAGAAGTACAGGGTGGACTATGAAGGAGTCTCACTCCTGTTCCTCACCTTGACACTGTAAGGATGATTATTTCCCTTACTATCCATCACAGTTGGATGATCTAACAACTGGATGTGAAATCTTTATTCTTGAATGGAATTCTCGAAGAAGTGGTCTATGCTGACCAGCCTGAAGGCTTTGTTGTTCAAGGGGAGGAAGACAATGTGTATCATCTGAAGAATGCTCTCTATGGTGTAAAGCAATCTCCTCGTACTTGGAATGCACGCATCGACAACTATCTTAGAGATAACGATTTCTCCCAATGTCCACATGAGCATGCAGTTTACATTAAGAGGAATGATTATGGCAATATACTGATTGCATGCTTGTATGTTGATGATTTTCTATTTATAGAGAACTGTCAGTCGATGTTCGATGAATTCAAGGGGGACATGTTCAAGGAGTTTGAGATGATTTATAGAGATCTCATGTCCTTATTTCTAGTAATAGAGGTAAAACAACAACATGACGACATCTATATATCTCAGAAGAGGTATGCCAGGGAGTTGATTGAAAAAATTAAGATGGCCAATTGTAATGTTGTAAACACACCTATAGTAATGATCTTTAAACTGAAAAAAGATGGATAAGGAAGAAGTTTTGACTCGACTTTGTTCAAGAGTCTGATTGGAAGCCTGAGGTATCTCACAATCACAAGGCCTAATATTGTCTATAGTGATGGGCTTCTAAGCAGGTATATGGAGGCACCAAAAGAGTCACAATGGATAGTGGAAAAATTTATCCTTAGATACGATAAAATAATGATGGATTTTGGTCTTTTTTATCCATATAATGAAGAAGCAATGCTATATTGATAATCAGATAGTGATTGTGGAGGTGACCAAGATGAAATAAAAATAACCACGAGGTATGTATTTTTTCTTGGATCGACCACATTCACATGGAATTCAAGGAAGCAGAGTGTGGTTGCTTTATCCACATGTGAAGGAGAGTACGTGGAAACATCTTCCACAGTTTGAGAGAGAATTTGGCTGAGAAATCTATTGAAGGAGATAAAGCATCTGCAGGATGAATCCACAGTGATATATGTGTATAACAAGTTAGGTATTGAACAAGCCAAAAATCCAGTACAACATGGGAAAAGAAAACATATTGATACTCATTTTCATTTTCTGAGAAATCATGTGAAATAGAAAATAATAAAATTGAAATATTTACATACAATGGAACAAGTGGCATATATTTTCACGAAGGCATTACAGACAGATGCATTCAAATGGCTAAGAACGATGCTTGGAATGAAGTCGGTTTTGGTTTGAAAGGGAATGTTGGAAATCGCAAACCAAGCCATCGGTTTTTCAAATCATCCCATACAACATATATTCCCCATGCAACATGACTTTACCCATGCATATCCCTTTTTTCATGAGTTATTTTTCACTTATCCAAAGATTCTATTCAATTCCAATGCAAGCTTTTATTGCCTTGTTTTTTGTTCCTCATTTAAATGTTATGTGTTGTCCATTTTTGTGGTTTGTCTTAACCTATAAATAAGAAAATTGTAGTATGTGGAAATAGATGTGTGATTGATGAAAGATTGAAAGATCTTTGGTGTTTTGTTGTTATCCCATTTTTTCCTTTCATTATTTCTTGGCTTGTATATCCAACAAGCTTCAAGTTGAGGGTGACAGGCGCCTGTGCTCTAGCTATTGCACTGATGGAAATGTATGGGCTATTTCTGCCTGGTGCTCCCCATGGTAATGTTGTATCTGGACTCAAGGGTGGGGTTCCCAGTCATTGGTCCTTCAAAAATGTTCTTTTAGGAGTTCTTGGTTTTTCTAGCTCTAGCTTGTCGATTATTCCTTCAAACTTGATAGCTCATCACTATGCTAACTGCATTGAAGGTGGTCCAATGGTAGATTTATCAGATACGAGATTCCTAGAAGATACGAATATCTCGTTTATTAGATCATTTGGTTGTGAAAAAACCCTCGTTGACCTTTTTTACAAATTACGTGTCTTCTTGGGTTCTTCATCAACATGTGGTGATTTCGATGTTCTCCATGTTGGGACCGTAAATGATTGGCCCACCGGTGCAGCGATAATTACGAGATAAAATAAAGTGAAAAATGCATAAATAAAAGGGACACCAGATGTAACGAGGAAAAACCCCCATATAGAAGGGGTAAAAAACCAAGGTAAAAAAGAAGGATCATTATGGGGTAAAAGTGGGTACACAATCCCTCACTATTACAAGGAGAAAACCCTCGTAAAATCTCTCTTGAATAAGCGGGGAAATAAACCTCACAAAAACCGCTAAAATATGGGATATGTTGTATTCGTGATGAGAACTGATGAGATATTATCTTTGGAAGAGGGGAGAGCCTACTTTTATAGGCCTCATTTCCCCTTCTCGCTGCCTTCTCCCGCTGAATGGATTGGGTGGGGTTGGCCACCCACCATCTACCTCGCCACCCCCTTTGACAAATCAAGGGGGCGGTGTCATCCAAAAAAAACTACCGAAACATCTCCCACTTGGAGATTTGATTGAGAACCAATCACATCTCCATACATCCTTTCTATCTGCCAAGCCATACTGCTCATGTATCTACAAGGCCGCTCGAGGATCTTCACCTTCTAAACTTATCAGAGTTAATCGCCTTCATCAGGAAACATGCAAGATTTTCTTTGGTGTGAATCTTCTGCTTGTCCACACTTCCTTCCTCCACCACATCTCGGACAAAGTGATATTGTACCCCAAAGTACTTCATCCTATAATAAAAAAGAAAGATTCCTTGCAATGTGCAAGGCGCTCTGACTATCATAAAACAATGGAATCTGCTCCTGTGTATGCCCGAGCTCCTCCAACACCTTTTCATCCAAATTTCCTATTTTCAAGACTGTGTAACTACTAGGTATTCTACCTCTATTGTGGATAAAGCCACAACTGACTGCAACTTTGAAATCCAGCTCACAGCTCCTCCTGAAAGAGTAAACACATAACCAATAGTGGATTTCCTCTGGTCAGAATCACCTGCAAAATATGAATCAACATATCCTCTGACAGTAAAATCTGATCCTCTGTAACATAATAAAGCATCTGAGGTCTCCTTGATGTATCTTAGGATCCTCTTTACTGTGCTCCAATGCTCCCATCCTGGATTCTCCATGTACCGACTAACTTCTCTCACTGCATGTGCAATGTCCGGTCAAGTACAAAACATAGCAAACATTAGACTACCCACTGCCAATGCATATGGTACTCGAGACATTTCCATCCTCTTTGCTTCACTACTAGGACTCATCGTGGAGGATAACTTGAAATTAATGGGAAGTGGGGTAGAGATTGACTTACAGTCTTTCATGTTGAAGTGTTTCAAGACTCTCTGTAAGTAACTCTTCTGTGATATCCAAATCTCCCCATTATTTCTTTCTTGGTAAATATACATCCCATGAATCTTGTTTGTTGGTCCCAAGTCCTTGATATCAAACTCCCTAGCCAACTATGCCTTCGTCTCCTGGATTTGATCCTTGTTGGGGCCTACAACCAACATGTCATCCATATACAATAGAATAATGATGGAATCATTACCATCTGAACCCTTGAAATATGCACAAGGATCTAAATGAAGTCTGTCATATCCAAGGCTCATGATATAGGAATCAAATATCTTGTACCAACACCTCAGTTTTTATTTGAGACCGTACAAAGATTTGTTCAACCTGCAAACCAAGTTCCCTTTGCCTTCTTCTACAAAACCTTTTGGTTGGAGCATATAGATATCTTCATCAAGATCATCATGGAGAAAAGAAGCCTTCACATCTAGCTGCTCTAGATGTAAGCTGTATGTAGCACACATCACCAGAACTATCCGAACAGTCGTCAGTCTAACAATAGGAGAAAATATTTCATTGAAATCAATACCTTCCTTCTGAGAAAATCCTTTGACCACCAATCATTCAAGATATCTTTCCACATGGTCTTTTCCATCCCATTTGATCTTAAAGACCCATTTGTTTCCAATAGATTTCCTTGCATGAGGTAATAGAACAAGATCCCAAATCTTGTTCCGGTGTAGGGCTTTAAGTTCCTCCTGCAGTGCTGCCATCCATGAGGATACATCTAGACTCTGGGTTGCCTCCTTAAAAGAAGATGGCTCTTCATCCTCCGTTAATAATCAGTACACAATATTTCTCTCAGTGACATAGTCTGAGTGCCATACTGGTGATCTTTTCTCCTGAGTTGACCGTCGTGGTCCAGACTCAACCAATACTTGATAATCGTGCTCTGGTAAAGCCTCAGAGGAAACTGGTTCTTCCTCGGATTTTTCATCTACTTCGACTGTTGTTGTTTCTGTAATCTCATTCTCCATGTCTTGATCAGTTGCCATTTTTAACTTATCTTCTAAAAAAATGGCATCTCTACTAATGATAAATTTGCGGGCAGTGGGGTCTCACAAACGATACCCCTTCACACCATCACCGTACCCCAAGAAGATACATTTCATGGATCTCGAATCCAACTTCGATCTTTCCTGATCATTAAACATTGCAAATACAGGACTTCCAAAATTATGTAACTGAGAATAGTCGGCAGGTTTACCAGTCCACATCTCTATTGGTGTCTTCAGATCAATCGCCGTTGAAGGAGATCGATTGATCACATAACAGGCGGTATTCACTGCTTTTACCCAAAATATTTTGGCAATTCCTGCAGTCTTTAACATCACCCTCATTCTATCCAACAAGGTTTTATTCATCCTCTCTGCCACTCCATTCTGCTGAGGAGTGTACGCCACCGTGAACTGTCTCTTGATTCCTTCATGTTGACAAAAAGTATCAAACTCTTCGCTAGTATATTCTCCACCATTGTCAGTCCTCAATCACTTGATCTTCTTTCCAGAGTCAAACTCCTTCCGTGCTAGGAATGTTTTTGAAGAGTTTAAAAACATCTGCCTTCCTCCAGATTGGGTACACCCAACATCTCCTAGAATAATCATCAATAAAGGATATAAACTATATTGCTCCTCCCTAGGATATAACCGGTGTTTTCCAAACATCGGAATGGATCAACTCTAAGATCTCTTTGTTTTGTGTTGTCGATGTCCCGAACATTAACCTATGTTGTTTTCTCAAAACACAATGCTCACAAAATGGTAAGGATACCTTTGTAAGGCCATGCAACAAATTCCGATCCACAAGAATCTTATGGCCTCGTTCTGACATATGGCCAAGGTTCCGATGTCATAAAGTCATCAACGCTTCTGTCGAGGTACTTGAGGCAACAATTCTCCACCTCCTTGTACGTTTCACCCATAAGCACGTACAGGTTCTTTGAGATCTTCTCCGCAATTATTACCACAAGCGCGCCCTTCATAATTTTCATCACTCCATTCTCTATGTGTGTCTTGCATCCGATGTAATCAAATTGTCCCAAAGACAATATGTTCTTCTTCAGGCCCTTCACATGACGTACTCCTTGGATGGTTCGAACAATACCCTCATGCATCTTCGGTTTGATGGTACCGACTCCAACGATCTTCAGGGTGTGATCATTCCCCATGTACACATGTCCTTCCGAGATGGTTTCATATTGGTCAAACCATTCCCGTCGAGACGTCATGTTCCATGTTGCTCCTGAGTCGATAATTCATGCATCATCGAGATGATGCCTACTTCCAGTAGTTGTTGCCGCTTCACTAACTAGTATATCTTCTTTTCCAGAAGTACTTGTCGCATTCCCCTGAGAGTTCTTTTCACCACTCTTCTTATTCCGAAAATCATTCTTGACGTGCCCCTTCTTGCCATAATTGAAACATGTGACATTCTTCTTCTTACTTCTTGATTTGGACGTGCCCTGATTTTGGCTTCCACTAGAACCATGCACCATCATCCTTCCTCTCTCCATTGACAGAGCATCTGTTTGGTGCGAAGTTGTCTCTCTGTCCTCCTTGTTCTTGTGCCGACTTTCTTTTTATAGAACCGTAGCTGCAACATCATTAAAGAGCAGCATATCTATCAGGATATTGTTGGTGAGGTTGATAATGAGTTGGTCATACGAATCTGGCAAACTCTGTAGTAGAATCTCTGCACGTTCAGTATCCACAATTTTATAGCTCAATGTCGTTAGCTGAACGAACATGGTATTGAGGTTGTTGATGTGGCCGGTCACTGATGATGACTCCGCCATCCAAATAGTGTACATTTTTCTCTTCAGGAAAATTTTGTTGTGCAGTGACTTGACTTCGTATAACTTTATTAAACTATCTCATATTTCCTTTGTCGTCTTTTTCTCCGCAATGCTCGATAGGACCCTGTCCGCCAAAGCCAAATGGATGTTAGTAATAGCATTCCCGTCCATATCGTTCCATTTCTCCTCCGTCACACCCACTGACTTTTCGCCAATTGCCAGTAGACAATTATCATTCTGCACCACTGCATGCATCTTCATTTCCACAACGAAAAATTATTCCCATTGAATTTTTTGATCTTGAATTTCATCGACATTTGGACACGTCATCAGTCTGAACCTCCTCCGTTTCACAACGATATATTTAATAATCTCAATAAATTTTTCCTGATGCGACAGATCAACCGGAGTTGCAATTAGAAAGCATACTCAAATTTACTAGAATTTTTAATACAAAAAAATGTGAACAATATCGGGCTAGAACCTTGTCTTTGATACCACTTGTTGAGACCGTAAATGATTGACCCATCGGTACAGCGATAATTACAAGATAAAATAAAGTGCAAAATGCAGGAATAAAAGGAACACCATATGTAATGTGAAAAAATCCCCAAATGGAAGGGGTAAAAAACCACGGGCAAAAAGAATGATCATTATGAAGTAAAAGTGGGTACACACTCCCTCACTATTACACCGAGAAACCCCTCGTAAAAACTCTCTTGAATAAGCAGAGAAATAAACCTCACAAAAACTGCTCAAATATGGGATCAGTTGTAATGGTGACGAGAACTAATTAGAGATGGAAGAGAGGAAAAACTCCTTTTATAGGCCTCATATCTCCTTCCTGAATGGATTGGGTGGGGTTGGCCACCCCCATCTACCCGGCCACCCCTTTGAAAACTGCCGACACTCTATGACGTCATTTTGCCTTCATCTCTTTCCATGGGATGATTTCGTTTGGGCCTTTTCCAGATTGGAACATAGATGTGGATCATGGAGATTTTATCTATCTCGATGGGATTGATGTTATCACTTCGGACGGGGGTCGAGTCCAGCGGCGGTGTGGTTTTCTCTCCCAGGCTTCCACTCCCTCAACAAAATCCATCGATGCTCCAAATTATTGGTAATGCTTTGGGATGGTTCCTATGTGCAGATGCGGATACTCTTCAGTTTCAGGCAACGTCCTCTTCTCGGATCTGTGTGGAATTGAATTTAGCTGATCCTCTGTCTTCCCCTGTTCTTATAAGGTCTGGTGTGGGTTTTTCGCGGAGGCAAAGGGTTTTGGTTCAGGCTGCTCCACGAATTTGTGTTCTTTTCAATAGGAAGGGTCACTCGACTTATTTCAGTAGACGTAACATACCTCTTTATAGTCAGTGGCTCCTAGTTTGTTGCGGCAGATTTTCATTCTCCTACTAACTTGGTGGTATCACCCCTAGGGGCCGTTGGCCGATAGGTGCTTCCGCATTCACCCAAATTGGGTAATGTTGAGGGATTTCATGGTTATATTCCCTTTGGTTGATGACCACAAACATGAAAGACAGGTACCGCTGGTCTTGGGTCTGGCGGATTCAGCGAGGATTCTGGAGATCAAAGGTTCGGTCCTTCTAACTGATAGTTTTTCAATTTTGGAGGGTGAGCTTCATGAGCCTGACACCTTTTCTTGTCACTTAATCCTTTGAGAACGCTACATTAGATGTTGTTTTCCTATCCTCGATGGCTCCTTCTCTTGCCCCTCAGATCCTTTGGTGGGCCTACGTTTCCTTGGTGACTCGGTTTCCCTATCCCCGGTGCCTTACGCCCCTACCAATTCTGCTTCTTCTACCTCCTGGTCCCATTCATACCCATCTTTTCAGGTTAAAGGCCATATCATGGATGTGAAAAATCCTCCTGAATGGCCAATCTGTTCTTCTGGCATGTCAGTACTGGAGGGTGTAATTTCATCCTCTAGGAATTCTCCTAAGAGGATAGTGTTGGCCTCCATGCTTTCAGTGGAGAATTGTTTGGTGTCTCATTTCACTCTACAACATCCTTCTAATGTTGGTTTGGCTCTTGGTGAGCCATCAGACTCTCTGCGGGCTGGGGTTCCTTCGGAGGGCATGGAAGGGAAGAGTTTTAAGTGTTTTCAGTTTTCCGATAGTAGCTGCATCCTCAATAGGGCCTAGTCCAGGGAGGCTTCATTGTCAGGTTCAGATTCTAATATTGTTTCCCTTGACCGTTGGGCCGTATCTTCTTATGAATTATTATTCTTATCATTATATGGAATGCGCTGAGGTTAAGAGCTCTGGTGAAATGTGCGTTTAGTAACTCATGCAATAAACAAATTTGGATTTTTTTTGCAATCATGGTATCTCGCCCAGTATTTGGAAGCCTCTTCAGAGTATATTACAACAAAATTACGATCAGGGGTTTATGAGATCTTCTTTACTTTTGTGTATGTGAGCTCTGTTAATGCTGAAAATGTGGCTCCTTGGCACTAGTTTTAGTTGATCAAATCTGGTAATTTAGCTTAGTTTTTTTCAGTGGGGATTTTAGTACTATTCTAGATCCTTCGGAGAAGAGAGGAGTGTTGCGGGGAGCACCCCTGCACGAGAGGCAGTCCCCACATAATTGCCGGGATCAATTGGGTGTTTTTTGATTCGTTAAAATTCGAAATGTGAGAACGATGTTTATTAACAGTTTAATACATGCAAACTGATAAACAAAAGAATGTTCGACTTGCAATTTCAATACATCAAATGAATACAACCAGTGAACAAATCACAAGGCAGTGGACAATTACATCAACTTTGCACTTAATTCTCATAAAACAGAATGCAACAATTCTAAACACATTGATTCTTCTAAAACCATAATTAAACAATCATTGAGAAATTAAGGGTGCAACACCAATGATGAACCGGGCAGTACAAAGCCCAAAACAACTACTATTTAATCAGATAAATTCAATCAGAATTTAATATTCAAGAAGCAATGAGTGTTCCACATTTTACAGGTCGAATTAAATGCAAAAACAGAAAGCAGTAAAAGGGACATAGAAGATTTACATGCTTCGGCCAATGGTCTACGTGCACGAGGTAGAAACATCATGGGTTTTCACTTATGAAAAATAAAGATGGAGTACAAGCAACATCAAAGCAACACATACACACTATTAGGACCCAACCTTAATCATTACATAATATTGAATTAAATGAATAATTCACATTGAGGATCTTTTCAGGTTTAGAGTTTTAGATATTTAGGTCATAACTATTACATTACAACATGAATATTACAAGTAGACAGTAATACTCAGTATCCATTTTTTTCATAAAATAAAAACTCTTAAAAAGAAACATGTCTAGTTCCATGTTTTAGATAGATTGATTTTTTTTTGATCTCATCCTTGACCTTATTCATCTTTAAGTCCTGTGGAAAACATTTCAAAAATTTGGGATGAGCATAAAAAATGCAGTAAGAGTTATAAAATAAGGAAGGAAAACATTAGCTCATCTGTTGGACTCCTCATGTGTTAATCATGTTTTAATGATCACAAATCTCATTACTGTTAATTAATCTCGGTCTTCATTGCACATCTTGCTAATGCTCTTCAATCTTAATAATATCTACACATCATGTTTTTATGATAACAAATCTTATGATGTTAATTACTCTCTTTATTATTTGCAAGTCTCATGCATGATCACAATTCTCACATATTTTATCACACCTTTATTTTTATGATTCACATTCTCTTACTCTCTAATGATTAACCTTAATCCATATTCTGCATATCACTGTCTTAGTCCAAATACAAATATTTGTCTAAGTATGGAGACACCGTGACCCAGACACCGTGACCACTTACCGTGACCCAGACACTGTGACCACTCACCGTGACCAGACACGGTGACCACTCACCGTGACCAGACACCGTGACCCAGACACCGTGACCACTCACCGTGACCAGACACCGTGATGCAGACACCGTGACCCAGACACCGTGACCACTCACTGTGACCCAGACACCCTGACCACTCACCCTGACCCAGACACCGTGACCCAGACACTGTGACCCAGACACCGTGACCACTCACCATGACCAGACACCGTGAAGGACACACCGTGAAGCTCATATCGTGAACCACATACAGTGAAGAAGACACCATTTCCATAATCACTGTGACACCGTTTCTTAAGCTTTTGTCAATATTATTTTAAATAATGCTAACGGTCATATTTGTTGTTTTTAATGCAATTAATGTAATTTAATGATAGTTGTTGGCATGTCAGGAAACCGTATCTCGAACCTATGAAAAGAGAATCATTCCTACTGCCAGAACTCGTGGAATATAAGAAACATTGAGATGCAGTACATGAAAAATGCAACAAGCAACAACGAAACAAGAAGAGAAGCGGTGTGCAAGTGTGAATATACAACACGAAGAACTTACATGCACCCGAGTGCACTGTGCTGAACAAAGAAAAACAATCCTGAACAAGAAGGAGATTGCAAGACCTTCAAAGAACACACGACGAATCAAGAGATCTTTCTCACTCCTGAAGAAGACAAGCTGAACTACGACACTCTGTTTTTCAACAGAAAAACCAGATAAGAACTCAGAAGCATTCCTGCTGAATCCAACGAGTCCAGAGCTACATTGATAATCACTAGAGCTTTCTAAACTCTCATCTATCTTCTCTACGTGATTTATTTATTAACTTTCGAGCAGTGTTGTGTACTCTGTATATCTTTACACACACTGTCTCCTGCACTGAACTGGAGGATATCAAAATCCTCACTCAAATTCTCTTAACTTCTGTTTACCCATGTCAACTGTGGAAGAGGTCCTTGTGTGACCTGGTCTTTGTTTTGTTTCCCACGAAGAATAGTGGTAGAGGTCCCTGCGTGGCCTGGACAGTTTTGTAAAACTGTTGTTAACCCCGATCTAGGGTGTGGATCAAATTTATATATATATTTGAGAGGACTAAGTCTCGGCTTGAGACTGAACCTCTTGTTATATCTGCTGTGCATCTTTTATTTAAGTTTAAAGTATACTACATATATCTTATTTATTCTGCTGCTATTACTTTGAAATACAAAACTATTTTGAAGCTACTTTGATAGTTAAATTACCAAGTGTTTACACTTTTTGTAAATCAATAGGTTAGCTTCAAAAGTTAGTTTGACCTTGTGGTTAAATTAACTGAGACCTAATCAATCTTTGAGAAGCTAAGCGAACATTTACAATCTGTATAATTTCACTACAGTTTAACTTAATTTATAAATCGGGGGATTTTAACTAGACAATATTTTAACAGAAATTTTAATTGGAACTCAATTCACCCCCCTCTTGAGTGTCCACTCTGACCAACATTTGGTATCAGAGGTGTAGTTTTTGTTCAAAGATTTTTAAAATACTCTGTTTTCAACTGTTATTTTAGTTGCATCTTTAAAGATCTTAAATTTCGATTAGTTCTAAATTTTTATCTCTTTAAATTATCGTTCTAAAATCTAGTTATGGATAATGGACTAGAGGGTGCTGCTACTAACAGACCACCTTTCTTCAATGGTACAAACTATGCTCAGTGGAAACTTAAAATGAAAATTCCTTTAGAAAGAATAGGTTTTGATATTTGGACTGCCATAGAATCAGAATATAAACTTCCCACTACTGCTAGATCCACTTGGGATGAACCTACAAAGACTGCTTACAATAATAACTGTAAATCCATGAATGCCTTGTACTATGCTTTAGGAGATGAAGAGTTTAACAGAATTTATGCTTGTAAAACTGCTTTTGAAAATTGGGATACTTTGGATGTTTCTCATGAAGGAACAACCAATGTTAAAGAAATGAGATTAAATACTTATACTATTAAATATGATAATTTTAAAATGAAAACTGATGAACCAATTTCTGACATATATCTCAGGTTTAATGAGATAATCAACACAATGAATTCACTTGGAAAGGATGTTCCAGAAAAGGAACAAATTATGAGAATCTTGAGATGTTTACCAGACCGATGGAGAGGCACCTCTGTCTCAATCAGAGAGTCTTGTGACATTGCTGCTCTACCTGTCAAAGAACTCATTGGTAAGCATATGATGTATGAGGAAGAACTCAAGGTGAATAAAGAGGAAGATGATGAACCTAAGAGGAAATCAGTGGCTTTCAAGACTACTGCTTCAAAGAGCAAGGACAAAGATAAAGATCAACTACCTACTGACAGCTCAACCAGTGAAAATTCAGATTCTGATAGTGATGCTGAAATGGCTCAGATAGCCAGAAGGTTTAAGAAATTTTATAGGAAGAAGAAATTCTTCAGAAAATCAAATTACAAAGGAAAGTATGACAATAAGGGACATTGGAAGAAGGATTGGAAAAAGTCAGATAAAAGTGATGAAGTTGTCTGTTATGAGTGCAAAAGAAAAGGACATTAAAGCAGACTGCCCAAAGATCAAATTCAAGAAGAAATATGATTACAAGGACAGTAAGTACAAAAAGTCTATAAAAGCTACTTGGAGCGCTTCTGAGGATAACTCTCGTGAATCTGAAGTTTCTGAGATTGAAACCAGAAATAAGGCAAACATGTGTTTTATGACCAACACATCTGAGGAAACCTTCTTGAAGAGCTCCTGTAGGAAGACATGGTACTTGGACAGTGTATGTTCAAGACATATGTCAGGAGACTTCTCATTCTTTAAAAGATTAGTCAGAATTGATGGAGGCTTTGTCACCTTTGGTGATAATTCTAAAGGGAAAATCATCGGCTTAGGCCAGATTGGTAACACTGACTTAGTATTAATTTCTAAATATTTATTCATTGATGGACTTAAATATAACCTGTTAAGTATTTCTCAGTTGTGTGATGATGGTTTTAATGTTAAATTTGAAAATGATTCTTGCAATGTTTTTAATTCTAAAAATGATTTAGTATTTTCTGCCCTACGAAATGAAAATGTTTATGCTATTGACTTAAATTCTTTAGCCATGCAAAATATTTCTTGTTTAAATGCTTTTCATAAAGAGTCTTGGCTTTGTCACAGAAGATTATGACACTGCAATATACACTCACTTAGAAAAATTACTAGGAAGAACTTAGTGAGAGACCTACCCAAATTTGAGTTTCCAAATGACAAAGTTTGTAATCCCTGTCAAAAGGGAAAGAAACACAAAATCTCTTTCAAACCAAAGAAAGAAGTTTCAACTTCTCAACCTCTCAAGTTGGTTCACATGGATTTGTTTGGACCATCTAGAGTTTCTAGCTGAAATGGGAAGTACTATGTCTATGTCTTAGTAGATGACTTTTCTAGGTATACATGGGTATATTTTCTAGCTCACAAAAGTGAAACTTGTTCTTACTTTGTTAAATATTCCATGTCTGTAGAGAACCTTAGTGGACTTAAGATTAAAACCTTGAGAAGTGATCATGGTCGTGAGTTTGAGAATCATGAATTTGAATCCTACTGCTCACACAATGGTTATAGTCACAATTTCTCTGCCCCTAGGACACCTCAACAAAATGGTGTAGTAGAAAGAAGGAATAGAACCCTTCAGGAAATTGCCAGAACCATGCTCAATGAGTATGACCTACCTGTTTATTTTTGGGCTGAAGCTGTAAATACAACTTGTTATATTATCAATAGAGTCTTGATCAGACCTATTCTTAAGAGGACCCCTTATGAGTTGTGGAACCATAGGAAACCTGAGGTTAACTACTTCAGAGTCTTTGGCTGCAAAGTCTTTATTCTTAATACCAAAGATAATCTTTACAAGTTTGCATCCAAGAGTGATAAAGGAAATTTCCTAGGTTATTCAATTTCTAGTAAAGCCTATAGAGTTTTCAATAAAATAACCAAGTGTGTGGAAGAATCTGTTCACATCAAGTTTGATGAAACCGATCCACGTGATCCTAAAACCTCTCTTGAAAATATTGAAGAAGACTTATCTGTTCTAGACCTTAATGACAAATCAAATGAACCTGCTATAAAGACAACCAGTTCTGGATATTTTCCAGAACCTGCTTCTGTTGATTCCCAACCTGTTGATGAACCTGAAATTTCTAGTCCTACCTTTACTAGATCAACTAGAATTCTAAAGAATCATCCTTTATATGCTGTTGTAGGAAATCTTGATAGAGGGACACATACTAGAGCTTCTCTTAGAAATCAGGTTGAACATCAAGCCTTCTTGTCACAGCTTGAACCTAAAAACATTGATGATGCTATTAATGATGAATTTTGGGAAATTTTTATGCAAGAAGAACTCAATCATTTTGAAAGAAATAAAGTTTGGAATCTTGTTGAAAGACCTAAGGACACTTTCACAATAGGCACAAAATGGGTGTTTAGAAATAAAGTAGATGAATCCGGAAACATAGTTAGAAATAAAGCTAGACTAGTTGCACAGGGCTATAGTCAAGAAGAAGGTATTGACTATGAGGAGACTTTTGCTCCAGTAGCCAGATTAGAAGCTATTAGGATTTTACTTGCTTATGCTGCACATCTAAATTTCAAACTATATCAAATGGATGTCAAGAGTGCATTCTTAAATGGATATATTTCTAAGGATGTTTTTGTTGAACAACCACCTGGATTTTCAAACCCTCATTTTCCAAATAATATTTTCAAACTATCAAAAGCTTTATATGGTTTAAAGCAAGCTCCAAGATCTTGGTATGATAGATTAAGTACTTTTCTAATTTCTAAAGGTTTTATAAAAGGAATAGTTGATCCTACTCTGTTTATAAAACGAATTTCTAAAGATGTTTTAGTTGTACAAATTTATGTAGATGATATTATTTTTGGATCTCCAAAAACTATATTATCTACTGATTTTTCTAAAATGATGCAAAATGAATTTGAAATGAGTTTAATGGGTGAACTTAAATTCTTTCTTGGTTTTCAAATCTTTCAAAATGATGATGGAATTATTTTAACTCAAAGTAAATATACTAGATATCTTTTAAAATGTTTTGGATTGGATAGCACAAAAAGTAATGACACTCCCATGAGTACCACCTGTAAGATGGATCTTGATGAAAATGGTAAATCTGTTGATCAAACCACTTATAGAGGAATGATTGGAAGTCCACTCTACCTGACTGCTAGTCGTCCTGATATTATGTTTAGTGTGTGTATATGTGCTCATTTTCAAGAAAACCCTAAAGAGTCACATTTAAATGCTGTAAAGAGAATTTTCAAATACCTCAAGCATACTCCCAATTTAGGACTGTTCTATCCCAAAGGAAAATCATTTGAATTAGTTAGTTATTCTAATGCTGACTTTGCTGGATGTAAGCTAGATAGAAAAAGAAACTCTGGAACATGTCACCTTTTAGGCAAGTCACTAGTATCATGGTGTAGTAAAAAACAAAATTCAGTTGCATTATCTACTACAGAAGACGAATACATAGCTGCTGGCAGCTGTTGTGCACAAATTTTGTGGATGAAACACACATTACTAGACTATGGAAATCAATTCAGTCATGTCTCAATAAATTGTGACAACACAAGTACTATTAATATTTCTAAGAATCCTGTTTCACATTCTAGGACAAAAAATATTGATGTAAGACATCACTTTTTGAGAGATCATTATCAAAAAGGTGATATCACTTTGGAATTCATTGGTACTGAATATCAACTTGCTAACATATTCACTAAACCTTTAAATTCTGAAAGATTAGACTAAATCATAGATGATCTTGGTATGATTAATCATAAATGAATATCTTACTGATCTTAATGTTTAATACTTTACTGTACTTTACTTTACGGTTTCATACTTATTGTTTCTAAGTTACTGTTTTATGCTCACAGTCTGACAACTCACTGTCTCACCATGATGACTAGTTTTCTATCTCACCGTAATGTCTACTCACGGTCTCACCGTGATTTTTTTTTATTATTCTTATTTTTAACCCGTATCATGGTAATTTTTATTTCACCGCTATTTGATTTCCCGCGTTTTTGTTTTTATGACGTTTGACATTCCCAAATGATAAAACTTAAGGGTTTCATTCAATTCCTCACCCGAACTCTCTCCTGAACCATCTCTTCCCACTCACCCGAACCTTTAGTGAATACCAAGGATGAAGTGTCCATCTTCACCCTCGTCTGAGAAGCGCCACTCTAAGAAATAAAAGAGGATACCGAGGATAGCTCCCGAAGGACCTCTAAACCCAAACCTGGTAAGCCGTACCGTTGTACCTGAAAAGGAGGTTTTCCCTGAATGGTTGCTGTCTAGTAGATCGTTAGTTTTGAATGTTTTAAGAGAACAAGGATGGCTTGAACGGTTCACTGGACTGAATAGACCGATTTACCCGAGACTGGTATCTCAATTCTATCAGTATGTGAAGTTTTCTTTTGAGTATGGAGAAAGCTTTATGGTGAATAGTTGGATCGATGGTCAGAAGTGCTCTTTCTCTTCAAGGCTGTGGGCTGCATGCCTAAGAATTCCACATGAAGGAGTTTGTAAAGATTACCAGAGAGACCCTCCTCAAACAACTGACATCTTTGACCTGGAGACTACTTTGGAAAGTCTAACTAGAAATGGCACCAAGCGAAGGGCCATAGCTGCTAAACTAGATGGGGAGACAAGACTTCTGTTCAAGTTTGTTCAGAATTTGGTTAGTCCAAGAAAATGGGATTTTGTTGTGATGAAGTATCAGGATGTGTTCCTGATTCACCTGTTGAATAATGGTCATAAGATCAACCTGTGTAAGTATGTTATCAACCATATCTGTGAGATGATCAAAGTAACTTCCAAATCCACCTCCTTGTTTTATTCAAGGATGATTTTAGCTATGTTAGTTGCAAAAGGGATGGTTGGACCGAATGAAGAAAAGTTAGAGGAACTTGATTTCTGCCTATCCATGCTTGTCATCAGAAGGATGAAGATAAGCTGGAATCCTTGGAAAAAGCAGTGGGTTGAGGATAGTGATCAACTGTATAAAATGTTTAATCCTGTTGACTATCCAAGAAGGCCTAAGAACCTAGATGATCCCAGTTTGGAACCAGATGAAGTGGCTGGGTATTCAGAAGAAGAAGAAAAAGAAGAAGTAACAGCTGAAGTACCACCTAGAGAAGAACCTGTAATACCTCCAATGGAAACAGTTCCGGTTGAAGAGGAAAGAGCTGTTGTCCCTATTGTTATCCCTGCTGAAATACCTCAAGGAGAGGAAGTTGTTGTTGAAAAGGAAAGGACTAAGGATCCTTCAGTTGTTTTTCATGAGGAAGAATCTCATCCCAATGTTGCAAGGAAATTGGTTTTTCCTGTTTCAGAACAGCAATCAACCTTAGAGGCAGATCTTGTTGAAGAGACTCGTTCTGTTGGGAAAGAAGCAAGTATGGAAGCTTATCCAGTGGACAAATCGGTTCCTGAGATTATTCTATCTGCTGAAGAATGAATGGAAATTGCCTTTTAGCTGGAAAGGCAAGAGTTTGCTGAAGAGGTTAGGGATGATCCTATGGATCCTGTGCATGTTCCTGAACCTCAAGAATCTGGAAAAGAAGCACAAGTTGAGGGGGAGGAACCTCAAAACCTTGATATTGTGGAAGCTGGATCTGCTGAAGCTTCTCAACCCTCTATCACTTACTCTGTGCACTCCTGGTATGAGTTTCCAAGATTTTATGATGTGAATGAGTCACAACAAGTGACTGCAACTGGAATGGATCTTTCTTCTCTGTTTCAACTAAAGTCTTTAGCTTATTCAGAACCAAAATCAGAGCCCCAACATCAATCTGAATCAGAATCTGAGTCTGAAGATGACTCTGAACCTCAACCAGAATCTAAACTTATACCTTTACCTGCATCCTTACCTGATCTTCACTCCTTTGTTACCAAAGATGATCTGAAAGTTTTTGGAGAGAATTTGTTAGCTGGAGTTGAGAAAATTGTCTCCACTCAACCTCGCCCAGTGACTCAGTTAAGTCAATAAGATGCATCAATTCTCTTAGAAAATATTATCTTTCATATTCAACTAAGGATGATCCGAGAAATTCAAGAAGTCAAAGTAGAGAATAAGCTGTTGAGTGCTGATGTTGCAAATCCGAAAAGTATGTTAGCAAGTCTGCAGAATGAGTTGTCTTTGAGATTAGAGCCTGCTCCTATTTCTTCCCCTACACCTGTTGATGTTTCTCCTGAGTCATCTGATTCCCTCCTTGCTAGGGAGATTGTGTCTCAAGTTCATCCATACCTACTATCTTTTGATGAAAAGATTGGAAAAAGGCACACCAAGATGTTGGAATGCATGAGAGAGCTTGTGGAAAATCTGAATAAGCTTACAAATGAATACACTGGATGTTTGCAAAAAGTTCTGAAACAGCTCAAAGTTCTAACTGAAGCTGTCAAGGCTTAACTTGTTTCTGGTCAGACCTCCACACCTTCTTTGGATGATTCTATGCTAAGATCCATAATAAAAGAATAATTTCATAATTCCTTCAATGGCTTGGATCTATCTTCTTTGTCTGCAGTGGTTAAGAATAGTGATAGAGCATTGGACTTGGTTAGAATTCATTCTAAGATAGCCAATGATGCTCAAAAAGAGATCTCTAAGAAAATAGATTTGTATCTTTCCCAGATTTTCTCTAAAAGTGATATGACAGATCACTTTAGATATCTTGTGGAAAATTTGAGAATCCCTCTGGTGACTCAAGCTTTTAAAGCTCAAGTTCAGAAACTTTCAGAGTTCACCAGATTTTTGGACAGATTTCTGGAGAATAAGGATGATTTTGAAAAGGCTATGTAGTATGGTGGTGAAATCATTACTGATTTCATCAATATTTTGAAGTTTTATCTTCATGTGCAGAGTATTACTATAGTTGCTCCAACTGCTGCACCACTTAGACCTGACCTACCTGCCTTAGCCTCAACTGCCATGACAGTTAGCCAAGCTCTTTCTCAGATCCGGACAATCATTCTTGACCAACCACAGCCTAGATCTTATACTGCTCCTACTTTGGCTCCATCTGTTTTTGAAGGTCTACCCTTACCCTCATTGTCTACAACATCTATGCCTTCTTCTACTTCAGCACCAGCTCCTGCTGCTGATAAAGGCAAAGACAAGGTGGATCCCTAAAGAGTCTGTGGACTGTTTTTCTTTTTTTTGATGGGATGTATTTTGTTGTTTCAAGTTTTATTGTATTCTGAACCCTTTGTTTAATGCCAAATGCAGTGTTTCATTTCCTTCTCTCTACTTTTTGATAATCCCAAAGGGGGAGAAAAACTACATGTGTCAGTTCTATAATAGTATAAATGGGGGAGAAAAACTACAAGTATCCATTCTATAATGTTTTTTATATGCTAGTATCTTTAATATTACATGTCATTTATATTCTGCCTATATATGATTTGTGATCATCAAAAAGGGGGAGATTGTTGGACTCCTCATGTGTTAATCATGTTTTAATGATCACAAATCTCATTACTGTTAATTAATCTCGATCTTCATTGCACATCTTTCTAATGCTCTTCAATATTAATAATAGCTACACATCATGTTTTTATGATAACAAATCTTATGATGTTAATTACTCTCTTTATTATTTACAAGTCTCATACATGATCACAATTCTCACATATTTTATCACACCTTTATTTTTATGATTCACATTCTCTTAGTCTCTAATGATTAACCTTAATCCATATTCTGCATATCACTGTCTTAGTCCAAATATAGATATTTGTCTAAGTATGGAGACACCGTGACCCATACACCGTGACCACTCACCGTGACCCAGACACCGTGACCACTCACCATGACCAGACACCGTGACCACTCACCGTGACCAGACACCGTGACCCAGACACTGTGACCACTCACCGTGACCAGACACCGTGACCCATACACCGTGACCACTCACCGTGACCCAGACACCGTGACCACTCACCGTGACCCAGACACCGTGACCCAGACACCGTGACCACTCACCGTGACCAGACACCATGAAGGACACACCATGAAGCTCATACCGTGAACCACATATCGTGAAGAAGACATCGTTTCCATAATCACTGTGACACCGTTTCTTAAGCTTTTGTCAATATTATTTTAAATAATGCTAACGGTCATATTTGTTGTTTTTAATGCAATTACTGTTATTTAATGATAGTTGTTGGCATGTCAGGAAACCGTATCTCGAACCTATGAAAAGGGAATCATTCCTACTACCAGAACTCGTGGAATATAAGAAAGACTGAGATGAAGTACACGAAAAACACAACAAGCAACAACGAAACAAGAAGAGAAGCGGTGTGCAAGTGTGAATATACAACACGAAGAACTTACATACACCTGAGTGCACTGTGATAAACAAGAAGAACAATCCTGAACAAGAAGGAGATTTCAAGACCTTCAAAGAATTCACGACGAATCAAGAGATCTTTCTCACTCTTGAAGAAGACAAGATGAACTATGACACTCTGTTTTTCAACAGAGAAACCAGAGAAGAACTCAGAGGCATTCCTACTGAATCCAACGAGTCCAGAGCTACATTGATAATCACTAGATATTTCTAAACTCTCATCTATCTTCTCTACATGATTTATTTATTAACTTTTGAGCAGTGTGGTGTACTCTGTATATCTTTACACACACTGTCTCCTACACTGAACTGGAGGATATCAAAATCCTCACTCAAATTCTCTTAACTTCTGTTTACCCCTGTCAACTGTGGAAGAGGTCCTTGTGTGACCTGGTCTTTGTTTTGTTTCCCACGAAGAACAGTGGTAGAGGTCCCTGCGTAGCTTTGACAGTTTTGTAAAACTGTTGTTAACCCCGATCCAGGGTGTGGATCAAATTTATATATATATTTGAGAGGACTAAGTCTCGGCTTGAGACTTAACCTCTTGTTATATCTGCTGTGCATCTTTTATTTAAGTTTAAAGTATACTACACATATCTTATTTATTCCGCTGCTATTACTTTGAAATACAAAACTATTTTGAAGCTACTTTGATAGTTAAATTAGCAAGTGTTTACACTTTTTGTAAATCAATAGGTTAGCTTCAAAAGTTAGTTTGACCTTGTGGTTAAATTAACTGAGAACTAATCAATCTTTGAGAAGCTAGGTGAACATTTAAAATCTGTATAAATTCACTACAGTTTAACTTATTTTATAAATCATGGGATTTTAACTAGACAATATTTTAACAGACATTTTAATTGGAACTCAATTCACCCCCCTCTTGAGTGTCCACTCCGACTAACACCATCAATAAATACAAATTAGTGAAACCATACTTTTCAATCATAACTTACCTTATGAAATCATGAGATTTATGAATAACCCACACAAATCATAAATCATAAAGGTTACTTATGGCATCCATATCAAACTTACATTGTAGCTATCATAGCTACGTAGGGAGTTACACTTAGAATACTCATCACAGTATATTCCCTAAATCTCTTAGGAGAAACATTGCATTTACCTCCGTCACGTTACCCAATGCATTGGAGAGCTATCTCGGGCTCACCCGCCCTAGGTTTATCACGGAACCACCCGTATACGTAAGCAATGCCCAATAACCATAACATAACACATAAAACAAGCATAAAGGAAATATAACATTTCCACATTCCAATCACAATATATCATATCAAGATATTGAAATAAACAATGCTTTATCAAACCATTTTCACAACTATTTAAAACATTTAATAAATAGATTTTTGAATCAAAGTGTCTCATACCACTTTGAATATTTTAAAGAAATTATCATTTGAAAACATTAATGTCCATATAAATAAATCCTAAAACCCATTTTGAAAACATGGAAATTAATTAGAAATATTTAGAAGAATAAATATTTAAAACATTTAATAAGATATTTTAGTTAAAGAGTTTTTAACAAAAAGAGGGATGCTTTAATACAAACAATTGAAGAATAAATTTTAATCAGAACATTATAATATCATGATAATAAAGGGATTAGTGATATAATATTTCAAAGGATAGTATATACACCGTATAAGTGTGAATTGGTGCATAACAACAATAAAGTCTCAATGGAAATGTAAATTGAGATAAAATACCTTATAAAGATGGTATCCTTAAATTAAGGATAAATCAATCTCATAATTATGTGTGAAAAATATAAATACACCCAATATAAGTGGATATTAAGTGTAAAACAATCATATGTCATTTACAAATATTCATAGGATGACATAAATAAAAAAAGAGAATATCAACCCAAAGAATGAGAATTGGGTTCAAGAGTTCCCTTACCGATTTGGTAACTTACAAAACATATGCCACATGAAAGAAAGATCATCCAATGATTATGTAAATACTCATAAATGAGAGTATATTACACAAAGAGTACAATCATGGGAAGTACATATGCCACACAAAAGGAAATAGTGGCCAATATAGCATGAATCTCACGGGAATAAAAAGTGAGATGAAAAACCCTTACTTCATTGTATTCAAATTGAATCGTATGACCAAAAGTTAATAACCACAAAATGAATCATAGAATACCATGAATATAAAGCTAATCATGTTAATATATATCAATGGAAGTACACATTACACCACATGTAATAAATAAGTGGCAAATAATGGAAATATCACAGAATTAAAAGCGAGATAAGAAAATCCCTTACAAAAATTCGGCAGCCTAACAACGCCACTTAAAAATTCATAAAATGAATTGATGAGAGTAAGAGGGGGTATCTCATCATATGAAAATAAAAATTACAGTATGGTGAATATAAAAGGACATCCTCCAACATAAGAACATGGAGCATAAATGAAATGACATAAAAGAGAGTACTTGAAAAGAAAGAGAGAGGTCGGATCCCTTATCTCGTGTCCGACTTGACTCGATCATTCTTTAATTTCCTGAATAATAAAATAAAGTTATTTTATACTTTCTTAAGAACCTTTTTCAAGTTTCTTATTCCTTTTATATCACTTATTACCATGTTATAAACATTATGTAATCATTTAAGTTAATAATGTTCATTTTGTCGATATTTGGTACTTGAGTCAAAATGAACACCTTATATTTAAAAGTTATCCATGTGGTCAATATTTCATTATATAAAGAATGATATTAATGATTTGGATATCATATATATTATATATATCAAGAATATACATGTTTTTATAATAGTACATAACATTTAATGGTAAGAAATGAAATGCACCGTTCATGGAGACGGTAAGCCGTACGTACGCATGAATGCTACTTTCATTTCTATTTCTTATTTTAATGGAATTAAAACATAATGATACATAGTTATATTATAATTACAGTATAATATAATATATAATATCATTAAATCTATCCTTTATACATCCCACATAAGGCATTAACGAGTCACATCACTTTGAGGGGGTGGTAGTTCGCACTTCCTCAAATGAGATTATCGTATTTACCCACTATAGAAACCATAAAAGTTTGATATAATTGAGAAGTACAGAATCATAAAGAAATCATAAACGTAATATATATATTATATAAATACAGTTCCATCATAATGGCCACCATGAGAGGCGGTAAGATGTAATTGAACAATCATCGTTTTGTGAGGCGTTAGTTTGCCATCCAAAGAAACATTATGTTCTTCATCCATTAGATGGAGGTGTGTGTAAGTGTAGTTCAAATATTTCTCATAAAAACATCCTAGTATATTGAGGATAATGGTGTTGTTACAAAATAAAGTAAATAAAAAGATTTTAGGGGTTGGAGAAGTAAAATAAAAGAAAACAATTTAAGAGAAACCGTTACCTTTAATCTGGGTAACTCTCTTTGGTTTGAACCAAAGGACTTATTGAAATGACTTCTGCCTAAGTTAAGGCTTCTAGGACGAGGATAGGGATGTAGGGAGATTAATTGGGTAGAGTTTGGATGATCCAAATGGCTTGAGAGCTGTGAAGAATTGGATAGAAATGGTCTCCTTTTATAAGGGAGAGGAGGGGCTCTTTAGGAAAGTGTGAAAACATTATTTTATTATATAATGATATTCGGTTTATAATGGTCCAAAAATCATTAAGGTCGAAGATAAGATGACTCATAATCGAAATAAAATCATCCAATCAGAATTGGACATGTTTTGGATACTATTTTAATCATTATAATCTTATATATTTTAATCATTTATTAATGAGGTAAATACTGCATCATTATTATGTCATAAACAAATTAATTTATTCGATGTCTAAAAATTATAAAAAAAATGTATTGTAGGAAATCTTTTTATATTTCCAATGAATATTTATAGTCAAAAATAGGAATTATATAACACCATATAAAAAATAATTACTAAAAGAGTTTTGTTAATGTCAATTTTGTCTTTACATTAAATTAATTAATCTAAATGGTCATTTTCACTCCCAAGTGGATCAATGGGGTCCCAAAATCGGCCCAAATATTCCCATGGTTGTTAATCACTCAAAAAATAATGTTTGGACAAGTGTTAAGGTAATTTTTAATTATTATAATATTCTTTTAACCTTGAATTCCCCTATTTACCTTTAACCGTGGTAAATAAAAGTCAAAAGTTACTATTCATAAAAAATTATTTTCATCTTATTGAACCACATTTTACTTCTTAATAACAACCATGTATGTTGGATTTTCAAAATTCAATTCACAGAAGTGGTAAAATTTCATTTAAATGAAAAGTCAGTTTTTTTAACTACCACTAAGTGGTTTCACTATTCATGAAAAATTGAAGTTTTTCAGAAAAATACCAAAAATTCATCCTAAGCTATATTTCATATTCATAATTCAAAAATGATTTCAATTTTTCCAAATTAAAAACATAAAAGTGGCATTAATTAATTTAAAAATTAATTCCTGTTGTTAAAACAAATAGCGTGTTTTTAAGATACAATAACTATCAAAAGATGGACAGTTGATTAAGTCCAATTTCAAAGTGAAATTGCTTCCAATGACCAACATTCGATTAAATGGTAAAAATATATTTTAATTTCAATTTAAAACCAATTAATAAGATAATATAACAATATAATTAAATTAACTTAAAAGGCACTTTTTGAATTAAAATTCAATATTTTTCACTATTCATTTAAAAATGAACTTTGTCAGAAAAATTCCAAAAATTCACACAAAGTAAATTTTGATGTCCCCATTCTAAAGAAGGATTTTATTTGGTCATATAGAATGTATTAATGTGACCAAAACTATATTTAAAAAGGGTTCACCATTAAAAGGCGATAAATCGGCCTTTTAATGTAAATTATGCTTAAAATTAGATTTATTCACATTTTAAGCCTCTAACTTTTATTGGATAAATGTAAATACATTTAAAAAACATGTATAATCATATTTTATTTAGTTTTGTTCATTCCTGCCAATACAATGGCTAGGAGTTGACTACCGTTTAAAATAATAATATTATATTATTAGTGTGCAACGTAAGATTTCAAAGAAACCCGTTGTTGTGTATCAGGTACGCTAAAGAAACCCTTTTAAAGTAAAATTAATATTTAATTCAAAAATATTAATAAATAAGAAATATGTCTTATTCTTCATTTATCTGGGATGTTACACACACTACCAAAAAAACAGAAGAAACGACCAAAAATTGAAGGGAAACAAAACCGACCAAACCCCTTTACCAGGGTTCGGTCTTACCTCCTCAAAAAGGTAGATCTTCTAGGGCGAGATGCTGCCATCCAAAACTGGAGCACCATCCAAGTACGTTGAAGCTGTCCGACACCCCCATCGCTGTCCAGATCCTCCAGGTCAAAGAATGAGCCTACCGACTCATCTCATCCACCTTTTGCCTCATCTCCTCCAGTGGATGAGGATTGCAATGTAGACCATATTTTCAGACATCTCGATTCAAGAACCAAAAACCCCAAATCTACTCTTCGATCTCTATCAGAGAAGCTGCACCCCCAAGATCAAGAGTTCTCACTTCTTGAAATTGACTCGTGCCGCTCCTCTGAGGATGCACGATCACTGTCGAAGCAGTACACCCGAGGTATAACAATGTCAAATGGTTCCGATGGATTTGTAGTCATTGTGTCTGGCCTCTTCCTCTGCTGGAAAAATTCATTTGGCTAGCTGCCACCCGCTGTAGGTTTTTGAACCGCCGCAAGACCCTAGGTCCGTCGCCCTAGCCTGGATCTTCCTCACCAATTGAGCTACGCACCTCCCTATCCAGCGAAGAAGGTGGTTTTCCAGGAGCGAGAGGACCCTCCAATCATCAAAGATCCAGTGGCGAGAGAGGATTTTGCAGATCTCCACACACCGTTGTGAGGAAACCGAACTCCCATTCCAACCGAGCTCCAAGAAGAACCAACGTTTGGTGTCTTCCTCAATCTCGCTTCCATTTAGGGTGTTCCACTACTGCCACTTGAAGAACTCACACCACCACACTTATAGATCCCGGGAAAAACTCAACAGAACTGCCCTTTCTTTACGAAGTAGGAAAACTGGATGGTGTCGCTGCTCATCCCATCAGATGAAGTACCCCAAATCTGAAGACTTGTGGAGAGTAAACCTCGGCTGATGACATTACAAAAATGTGTATTTGACAGCACACGTGGACGGTGGAGAACAGATGGGCAGTGCGCCATTGCCAACTGTGTAAAACAGATTCTCAACAGAACAAACACATTTAAAAAAAAGGGCATTTAATTGAAAAAATAAAACGAATTAAAAATTCACAAATCTCCACCTTGTAAATTAAATGCATGAACATTTTAATATGAAACAACATCACACACTCCACATTGCAAATTAAAACCTACCACGTGATGATTATGCACCACCTAACACCATCAACATGGGAAAATCCTAAACAAGAAACAATCTACAGGGTATGACCCAAACAGTCCCCCTAACCATGTATCAATGTGACACATGTCACCCAATGTTGAATGATATTGAAAAACTAATAAAAATGTTCAGAATTAAAAAATTCTAAAAAACTGCATGAAAAATTCATACCTACACTTACCTGAGTTGCACTCTGAGACGATGCCAATGAGGAAGACGGAACTAGAAAATCACGTGCCAACAGGTCCCCGAACTAGCTAACTTGTGCCTGCAGAACACCCACAAAACAGAGCAGTACCCAACCTCATAGAAAAACATGAAAAAAAACAAAACATCTCAGAATTTAACAAAGAATGCAACTAGGAAATAAAATAGGTCAGAGAAAACAAGCAACAAAAGACACAAATCTCAAAGCAAGAAAATCGCTCACTCAACCTGAATCTAAAACAGACCCAGGAAAATCTCCACCTGAGGATAAGACACTGCCTAGAACCAAGCCAACAAGAGAGGTTCTTCAATAACAGGGCACCACTGCAAATCCCATGCAGTACCAGGAGTCCTAAGGACAAACTCTAGACCCACGAGAACATCAACAATCCAAGGTCAGCACACTACCGACCAATAAAACCCATCTTAGTCTAGCTTTTTAACTATATGTAGAACCCGCCTAATATCGCTAAAGTGGTCCCGACAGAACCTCCACGAAGTCCAATCTTCACCGAACCTATTCACATGACACTGTCACTCTAAACACTACCTAGGTCCAATCCCCACTCGTAACGGGTCACAACCGAGAAACCAGTCCTAAACCAGGACACACAAGAGGAACAAACCTAGATCTAATTACCAGCTCACTCTCCTAAGTCTATGGGCAGCAACAGGAGAAACACACAGAGGATAAGCATGCATAGTAAAGAAACAACCCAAAGAGGTCTTCACCTGAATCCACAAAGACATAACATGACCAAATCACCAAGAACTGTCAGCTTTAAAACCAAGACACGCTGCCTAAAAACTCTAACAGGAAGACTCTCGACGCAAGGCACCAGAAGATTCTCAACAGATGGATTCATAATTTCCACCATAGGAGACCACCGCCTAAACAAAAGCCAAAAGGAGACATCCTTACACAAAAGGGAAACTGCAAGGACACATGCAAGCAGTCCCAACATCCCAAGACAACTCTAAGAAGCGAGAACAAAGGATGGGAGCTGGCGAGAAACTAGGGGAAAACTAGACACTGAAGGGCCACACATCCTAGTCTAAACCTACTAATGGTACACTATTCCCATGAAACCAAACAAAGCTGCTAAACAGAGTCGAACAACAAACAAAGAAGCTTGGTGGCCAACCTGGAAACAAACAAGAGCACTGCACCCACAAGCTACCCAAACCTAAACACTGAACTCGCAACGGGACCATACCCGGAGCAAACAGTCCTAAAGGATGTGGAGGAACACAACGGAGCTGACATAAGCTCATCTCCTAGGCAAATGGTAGACACTAGAGACACAAGATCCTACCAAGAAATTACTGCTAACCAGCTCTCAAACATAGACAAACCTCTCACATAGAACCCATTCCTACCTCGAAACCATAGACACACATAGGCAGCAACTACCAAGAGGCATCTTTGAGGTTCAAACAGGAAAAGGAAACAGCGAAACAACAAGGAAACAAACTATCCACAATAGAATGAAATTACAACTTAAGAGAGCTAACGACCTAGCTGAACAAAACAATCAAAGCATGCTACAATAGGTAAAAGCCACTAGAAAAACATTTGAAAGCAATGAACAATCAATTTCAAATTTCAACGAATAAAAACATAAACACAATAACCATCTGATACCACTTTTTTGTGGGGAGCACCCTTGTGCGAGAGGCAGTCACTACTACAAATATGACTTTTATCAGTGCTAAAAATGGCCTTTAACAGCGCTATAAATTCCAGAAAATATAGGGGGGGGGGGTCCCCTTTATCAGTGCTCTAAAAAGCGCTGATAAATACCCCTTTTATCAGCGCTTTTTTTAGCACTGATAAAAATAAAAAAAAAATATTGCCAATCTTTGGGGGGGGGGGATTTTTACAGCGCTTAAGCCCCCCTTTATCAGCGCTTTCCCGCACCTCCAGCACCCGCACGCACCACCTACACCCTTTATCAGCGCTAGCCCCTCTAAATCACCCTTGCGTGTGCGCCCCTGCCTCCACCCGAATTTGATCTCGAGACCCCCCCTGCGCACCTAAAGACTTTGCCACTCCCCTATATTGATTTGTTCTCTTATTTATGATATATCTATTTATTTATATATATATTTAGTTATATTTATTTGTATAGTAATATATATTTATATTAATATATATATATAGTTTTATTAATATATATATTTATAGTTATAATAATATATATACTTATAGTTATATTAATATATATATAGTTATATTAATATATATATATATATATAGTTATATTAATATATATATATATATAGTTATATTAATATATATATAGTTATATTAATATATAGTAATATAGATATTCATATATTGGTATTTTAAATAAAATGGATCTGAGTTATTATTTTGATAAAGCTAATATATTTTATATGTAAATATGTTTAATTATTTATTTAAAAAAATTTAATTTTTAGGTGTGAATATATAAAAAATATGTACATATAGTTATATATTTGATTATAAATAGCAGTGCATTATAAAAAATGATTAAATTTTCAAAGACATAATATTAATATGAATGTAATACCATGGAATAAATTCATTCCCCACCAAAAAAATCTAATAATACCCTCTTAAATGAGGCTGAAAATCCACAAAATGTTAAAAAATCAGAGTATCCTGACTAAAAACTCAATTTTGGAAGCCTTCTGGACCTTTTTTGGCCTCGAAAAAACCTTGATCGGGGTCTCCCCAAACTATAGCGATGTAGAGATCATCGCAGACTTCGATTTGATATGTGGTAGAGCTCAAACGGACACCCGGATCAAAAGTTATGGACGTTTGAAGTTTGAGTTGCGTTTTCAACATATTTTGGATCTTTTTTTACTTTTTTTTAATTTTTAGTCTTAAAATTGTTATTAAATGACTATTAATCCATAATAATTAGAAAATTATTAATTAAAAATATTTTTTTAATTTTTTTATAAGCCATTTTCACTAAATATCTTATATATTAAGTATAATAGTGTAAATGTATATTTATACTTATCTAAAATATATTTACAAATTATATATTATATTTATATCAATATAACTATATTGATATATTGATATATTAATATATTATTTTTAATTAATTTTTTTTGAAGTCGAACCCTTTATCAGTGCTTAAAAAAAAGCACTGATAAAGGCCCCTCCTTTATTAGCGCTACTAAAAAAACACTGATAGAGGGGGTCCCTTTATCAGCGCTAAAAAAAGTGCTGATAAAGGCCGCTCCCTTTATCAGTGCTAAAAAAAGTGCTGATAAAGGGGTACTTTTATCAGCATTTTTTTAGCGTTGATAAAGGTAACCTCCTTTATCAGCGCTTTTTCGTTAGCGCTGATAAAGGGGTGGCGCTGGCCTTGCCCAGTTTTGTGGTAGTGAGTCCCCACATAATTGCTGGGATCAATTGGATATTTTGGTTCGTTAAAATTCGAAACGCGAGAACGATGTTTATTAACAATTTAATACATGAAAACTGATAAAAAAATAATGTTCAACTTGCAATTTCAATACATCAAATGAATACAACCAGTGAACAAATCACAAGGTAGTGGATAATTACATCAACTTTGCACTTAATTATCTTAAAACAGAATGCAATAATTCTGAACACATTGATTCTTCTAAAACCAGAATTAAACAATCAATGAGAAATTAAGCTTGCAACAACAATGGTGAACCAGGAAGTACAAAGCCCAAAACAACTTCTATTTAATCTGATAAATTCAATCAGAATTTAATATTCAAGAAGCAATGAGCGTTCAACATTTTACAGGTCAAATTAAATATAGAAAAGGAAAGTAGTAAAAGGGACACATAGGATTTACGTGCTTTGCAAAATGACCTATGTGCATGGGGCATAATCATCATGGGTTTTCACTTATGCAAAATAAATATGGAGTACATAAAACAACAAAGAAACACATACACACTACAAAAAAAAATAGAAGAAATGACCCAAAAACGAAGGGAAACAAAACCGAACAAACCCCCTTACCAGGGTTCGGTCTTACCTCCTCAGCAAGGTTGACCATCTAGGGAAAGATGCTGCCATCCAAAACTGGAGCACCATCCAAGTGCGTTGAAGCTGTCCGACACCCCCATTGCTATCCAAATCCTCCAGGTCAAAGAATGAGCATGTCGACTCATCTCCTCCACCTCTTGCCTTAGCTCCTCCAGTGGATGAGGATTGTAATGCATACCAGATTTTCAGACGTCTCTGTTCAAGAACCAGAAACCCTGAATCTCCTCTTCGATCTCTATCAGAGAAGCCACACCCCAAAGATCCAGAGTTCTCACTTCTTGAAATTGACTCGTACCACTCCTCTGAGGATGCACGATCACTGTCGAAGTAGCACACCCCAGGTAGAACAATGTCGAATGGTTCCAATGGAGTTGTGGTCATTGTGTCCGGCCTCATCCTCTACTGGCGAAATTTCTTTGGCTAGCCGCCACCCACTGTAGGTTTCTGAACCACTGCAAGAACCTAGGTTTGCCACCCTAGCCTGGATCTTCCTCACCAATTGAGCTGCGCACCTCCCTATCCAGCGAAGAAGGCGATTTTCCAGGAGCGAGAGGACCCTCCAATCATCAAAGATCCAACAACGAGAGAGGATTTTGCAGATCTCCACACACCGTTGTGAGGAAACTGAACTCCCATTCCGACCGAGCTCCAAGAAGAACCAATGTTTGGTCTCTTCCTCAATCTCGCTGCTATTTAGGGTGTTCTGCTACTGCCCCTTGAAGAACTCACACCAACACACTTGTAGATCTGGAGAAGAACTCAACAGCGCTGCCCTTTATTTACGAAGCAGGAAAACTAGATGGTGTCACTGCTCATCCCATTAGATGAAGCACCCCAAATCTGAAGACCCATGGAGAGTAAATCAGGGCTGATGACGTTACAAAAAATGTGTATTTGACAGCACACATGGATGGTGGATAACAGATGGGTGGTGCGCCCTTGCCAGCTGTGTAAAATAGATTCTCAACTGAACAAACACTTATTAAAAAAGGGCATTTAATTAACAAAATGAAATGAATTACAAATTCACAAGGAGGATCTGAAGTTGAAAAAAATGTGATACAAGACATTAGGGAATTTTTACCTACCAAAGGACTTATAGACATGGGGTTTACTAGGATCTAGTATACTTGGTGCCACAACCGTAAAGGTGTAAGGTGAATGTAGGGAAGGCATGATAGATTACAATCTAATATTCAAGGTTTGGACTCGTTTTCATGGGATTTGGTTTTACATATCACCAGGTCGGTGTCATACCATGCACCTCTCCTGGTTACATAGAAAAGAATTTAAGGGAGTATTGATCATTTATATTATTCCTCTAGTTAGTACTAGAAATGTTATTTCATTCATGCAAGGAATAATTACTTGGAGAAAATGGTGTAAGGATCTGCTTTGGTGGGTCTCATGAGACATCATCACTGTCTAAAAAAGGACTTGCATGTTTCATGGAAATTGCCCGATCGAGGATCTCAATATAGAAAATTTAAAAGGTGACATCGAGGGAATGGAGGCCAGTTTACCATATGTCTGGGTTGATGATACGTCCACCTGCTTGGTTGATAAGAAATTTTTTCCTGAAAAATTCATGGAAATGGAGAGGACTTGTAGACAATGATCAAGATCCATTTGTCTCATGGAATGGGATATGAACAACAGTTATTTCCTAGAATGAATAAAGGAAATGTGTATGGAAAATAAGATTAATCTCAAAATGGAAGATGGATCATTCACTTCTGATATAGGGGTGGCTGGGAAACTAGCCATGGATCACTTTGAGGTGCATATGGCGGGGCCAAACATCATCCTTGGAGGACGTTATAGGAGGGGAAGTGTATAAGTGGACTTTATGGTATGTCTTCCAGGACTCGTCGATGATAAGTATCGAAGCTCTCTAGAGGACATTCTAGGTAATGATGAGATCAAGGAAACTGTGATCAACATAAAGAAGGATAGTGTTCCAAGTCTGGATGGATTCCATGGAGCTTTTATATTATGGTTTTGGAGATTGTGAAGGTGCATGTTAACGTGGTGGTTCAAGACTTATTCTGGTGTGGTGAACTTAATAGATCTATTTGTGTTTTAAGAGTGATCCTTATAACCCAAGTGAAATATCCCACTGATATCAACCATTATAGACATATATGTATGTGTGATTTTTCCAATGATATTCTAGGCAGTCTTTTAAATAGGTGAATTAGAAGGGTGATACTAAGAAATGTTTCTATAGAGAAGTATGTTTTTATAAAAGGCAGAAACATCCAAAGGGATATCATAATTTCTAGAGAAATGGTGGAATTAAATAAAAATATTATTGGCTCTAATGTGATGTTTAAAGTGGGCATGGATAAGGATTACCATAGATTAGAGTAGAGCACTTTATTATAATTCATGGGGAAATTTGGATTTCATGAATGGTTCTATGATCTATGTTTCAGGTGCTATGCATCACCATCAATTTCAATTTCTCTTTTGGGAAAAGGCATCGTTTTTTTCAAATCAGTACGAGTAGTATGACAAGGAGATCCTTTGTCTACTAGCCTTTTTTTATCATTTCCTAGGTGGCTCTAACAAGGAACATCCACAAGGGGCTTGAGGATGGAAGAATCATACCTTTAAAAAAGAAGTTTAGGGATATTTTGGTGTCCCATATCATGTTTGCTGATGACATGTTATTTTTTATGAATGGAAGACAATGTTTAGGGGCCAGTTTCACTAACATCATTACAACATATAGGGATTTGAGCATAAAATGGGTAAAATTCAAGGAAATTAATGTTTTTATCTCTAACACATGTGTAGGAAGGTGAATTAGGGAAAATTAGGAAATGATGGGCATGCATCAATGACATATGCCAATGATTTATCTTTGTACTCCAATTTCAAATGGCATAGAAAAAAAGGACCTCTTCAATGACATATTGAATCAGATCACGTAGTGGATATGAAATTAGAAGAGTAAATTTCATTCCATTAGATGGAGGATAATGATTATAAATAGTTTTCTAAGGTTTATTCCAATGCATATTAATTCCGTTATCAACCCTCCTAAAGTAACAATCACCAAATTGGAGAACATCATGAAATAATTATTATGGGATACTAATCAGTTTGGACATTGTCATTGGGATTCCTGGAAATGCATTTCTATGCTAGTAGAGGAGGGTGATATCAGGCTGCTGAGTGTGGCTGAAACCATGCATGACTTGCAAGCTATATTGAACTATGATGTGATTGAAGGAAACTCATTACGGGCCATGTTTATAAAAAAAGGTACAGGGAGGACTAGAGGAGATGGGATGATCGTAGTGAAAAACTATCAAGTCTTGGATGGTGCATGAACAATCATCTATAGGTATTACAGGATCATGTCAGATGAATAGTTGGATGTGGTGATATTAATCTTTGGATGTATAACTAGGAAATGGAATTGTTGTTCTTTCTAGGTTGTTTGGATCTGAGAATCTCCTTCAAAGAGGACAATAAGTTCCCTACTTTTTTGAATACTATATTGAATCCCGAGTAGAAGAGTGTATATGAATCCACCAGGCTAGTCGAGGAACCTGACCAATGTGTGTTTATGTTCTCATGGTCTGGATGATTTTTTGGTCGGGACATCATGATTTTGATCCATGCTCGTGACAACAGTGATGAATGGGATAGTAAACATTATCGTAAGAGGATTACAAAAAAATTAAATTTTCTCATATGGAGACTAATGAATCAGACCCTATCTATGAAGGATAATATTTATAAGAATGGAGTTGCATTGGAATCCTGTACCTAGTTTGACGTAAATTATCACGGTGAATTAGTAGAGCACATTTTTTTTGCGGAGTTTTGGAGAGAGTAATCTGGGGCTCCTTGAGGTAGTGTCTAAATGTCAGTGGAGGATGGGATTCCATCCAGGATATTCTTGAGGGCTAGTTAATGGATGTTGGTTAGGTGGGGGAAGAGATCAAGGTCCATGGAATGGTCTTCACAGTGGTCTACTAGACCATTTAGGATGCAAGGAACAAGGATAAAGAAGGTATCAAATGCTCTCATATCATCATTCAGGTGCGTGTTAAGGAATTTTTGGTGGAACTTGGAACATTCATTAAGGGTGGGCTTGAATCATACACTATAAATAGAATCATCCCAATGGCTTGAATGCACAAGGAAATCACAACTGGTCATCAGGGATGGTGGGTCTGCTGGAAGGATCCCTACTCCAGGATTAAGTTGAATGTGGATGGTTGTTACATGGCTGGAGGGATGATTCGGGGCGACCTAATAAGGGATAGTAGGGTCATGGTTATTATTTTATTTAGCACCTTTTATGGTGATGGTAAATCAAAAAAATCCTAGGAAAGATCCATGGAAAACACAATTATGCTTTCTAAGAATTCAAATATTCAAATTACTGAAGGTGAGTTGGATTCATCTGGCTTGGTTGGGTTCTTACAAAAGAGGGTGTTATGCCATGTGAATTAATCTATTTCATTAGGAACTATAGGGCCTTACTCAAACAAGTTATTTCTATTCTTTACACACTGAGGGAGGGGAATGTTGCAATAGATTCTCTTGCCAACAAAGGAATTCCAGGTGAATATTTGATCTCATTCATCAGTATGGTATTCTTACCCAATGATTGTAAGCTTATTTATAAAAGTGACGCACTAGTTATTCATCATTTTTGAACGCTTTAGATGGATTGCTTTGTATTTGGCATGGAATTTCAATAAAAAATTATATTTCAGTCATAAATGTTCAAAATGATTTGATTCCTTCTTATATTGGGAATCCATATGAAATATACTTATTTTATGACATGAATATGAATTATTAAATTCACTACCATCTAATTTTTTTGATCATGCATATGATTTATGTATGGTTTCATCTCCTCATGTGGCATGAGTATATAGGATTTTCATAAGTGAAGTGTGGGCCTATAATTATATAATCACCCAACTCATTTTCATAAGATAAAAATATTGCCTGATTCTATGTATGGGATTAGGGATTGAACTGAATCCATAATGTGATTTTTCTACTTTATGTTGATGTCCATTGAAATGAAACTCATGTTATGTTTATTATGTATTGTTTTATGTTGTTTCAAAACGATTAGGATTCCATAAAATTATGTTATCATTTTCATTTTCCATATATCTATTCATATATCCATCCTCAAAATCGTTACATTTTAGTCCTCTTTTATCAAAGGTAATGCATTATTAAATCGTTTTTCCATTACAAGGATTTTTAGCCCACCATTTTCCACATATATTTTCAATTGGATATTATATGTATATCTAGAACATATATGAGAGTTTGGGTAAAAAATGGTGATTTAAATATTTATTTTTTTTAAATTTATGATGATGTATTGATGTTTTTAATCATACAATGAAACTATACCTATAGATCATTAGCTTGTATTGTTTTAAAAGTATATTATAAATCACGTGTTATTATATGATTATGGATTGAGTTTTTGTAGTTTTTATAAGATAAAGGTGTATAAATTTCTAGAGATTTGGAGGAGTTAAAATTAGTGAAACCCCTAGGGATATGTATACAGGATATGCCTCTATATTAAATAACATCCTTAAATCTTATGAAATGTTTTGAGTATATGGTTTTCAAACAAAAAAAATCATTGACTGGATACTACTCATGGATGAAATCTATGGAATATATATAAAATTAGGGGTGATATCCCAAAAAAAGGAATATTGGTTAATAAATATATCTTCACTTGATGAATGAAAAATAGTCCCATCATCAATGAATTTTTGAAATATCTTAGTGATGTGATTTTGTTAAAATTTCATTAACTTTATAAGTAATTTGGAAGGATGTAACCATTATTTATTTCTAAATATTAACTATATTATACAAAATAATAAGAAAATGACTAAGGTTAATTTCGATTTAAATGTAGAGATTCATACAACATGTTGTTCTCATAATGTGTGGGTTAATTCATCTACGTGTTTTAATTTCTTAAAATAAATTTTATAATCAAAGTATTCCCATAACAATCCTTTATTTTATAAAATAAATGGTTGTATTTGGAATATTGTAAACAAAATTCACAATGGGTAGTGTGATGATTTCCAAAATTAAATGCATTACAAGATTGGATCATGAGGTGAGAACCTAAAGGAAGTACTGGAAAAAAATGAATGAAGTTATTAATAATTACTGAAATCACATAAACAATTTTTTGAGAGGAAGTTACATAAAAGTCCATTATACATCAGATACCTATTACAATAAGTTTATATTCCTATTACATAATCTCTAAACAAAAGAATAACTAAATTATGAAAATATTTTTTGAAATTAAATTATATGAGTATGATATTGTAAAACTAGTTGGTTTCCTCCAGGAGGTACATACAAATTAGGGGTGTACACGAATAAAATGAGGCTTCGACCCAAACATTTAAAAAGTGATATTTATAAACAAATATTTCCCTTTTACTTTCCATTATAAAATTGAGAGGTATTTCCATTCGTGGACGAAAAATTGAATGAATCTATCACGTCTTATGATGTTAACTTTACTACGAATGCAAGGTATGACTCTATATTTAACACCAATACTAAATGTATAATTGATTTCTTATTCAATTTTATAATGCTGATTCTATAATGTGGTTTGATATTTCATAATAATGAAATATATGAATAAGTTTTACAATGTGTCTTCAATGTTTATATGGAATTTTTTTATTCTAAATGGTATTATGAGATTGGAGATACTAAGAAGAGAATGAAGGTTAAATCTCAGAGGAATCAGATAAAACTCATAGAATAAATTAAATCCAAAACACCACATGTGGAAATATTGGAAAGAACCATCCTAGAAACTACCTTATCCAGATTGAGAAATGTTCCAAATGTGGAAAGGAGGGACATAAAGAAAAAACATGTAGATTTGAGACAAATAATCCTAATAATGTGATTGAAGAAAAAAAATGTCTAGATAAATTATCATATAGTCATCTAATATTTGAACAACAAGGTAGCTGGATGCTATGAAAACCGTTTCACTTTGGAAAGGGTTTTCAATTTTAACCAAAAATAATAAACCCCAATTCTAAGAGAGCATGGATTGGAATATTCTATAACTAATGTGGTAGTTGATGATGAAAATTATATAGTTTCATATACAATATTTATTCATTCAGGAATAATAAATATACTGTTTGATTCTTGTTCTATGGATTCATAAAAATTATGTACATTTAATAGAAAAATTAAAATACCACTTTATGAAAAGTGTGATTTGTTATTAATAAAACTCACTAATATTTTTTTTTCAAATCTAATTTTCATAAATATTCCTCCTGGTATGATCCTTGAGATGAATCTCCCAATTAACATTGAAATAATCCCATCAGAGGAATCTGATTCACTAATAGAAATAGATAGAATTTATCAATATAAAGCCCAAATAAACTACAAATAGAAGTAAATAATTATAAATACACTAGATTACCCACTAATTATATAAAATTATATCGAATAAAATGAACCTCTATTTGAGTCTTGTTCAAAAAATAGGAAAATAATACCTTATGAGATTGAATATAAATCTCAAATGTGGGAAAAATAGATTTGAAATCTCTTAATGAAATTCCCATTATAGGGCACTATACTGATGTATTCTATAAATAATTTTTCGTTATTCAACTTGACAGATAGGGTGAGTTATAAATTAAACTTATAACTTAATCTCTTATGTTTTCTAAGAATTTTTATTATATGGAGCCTAGTAAAAATGATAATATAATGATGAAATTAAAATAAAATCTTGATATTGATTTCATATTTCTATGTTCATCACCATGGGGGAAGATGGTTATGTCACTGATATTATGTATTTATTATTTTTAACTCGATAGTGTATTTTCAAAGAGCACATATCCTCTTCCATAGATTGATGACTTGTTTGATTAGTTATGTAGGGATAAATAGTTGCTTAATGAGGAACTTTGATCAATATACCATTAATAAGAGGTGAAAGAGGAAGAAAATACCAAGAACATGAATTGTACATGGTATGATCAATATAAGTTCATAGTCATTCCATTTTGACTCACAAATTCACCATTTATCATCATGGAAATAAGGAATACATTTGTTAGAGATTACCATGAAAAATATGTTTTAGTATTTATAGATCGTATTACCTTATAATAAAAATTTAACGAGGAAAATGAGGTGTTATTGAGTATTGTGATAATGACATATATGAAGGATAATTTATATGGAATGTATAGTAAAAGTGGGGTTTTTATGAATCTATTAGCAATTTTGGGGAATGATATGACAAGAGTGGGAATACCTATTATACCATCAAAGACTAATGTGATTGTGGGATTTTCTAAACCTACATATTTTAAGTAAATAAGTGGTTTAATTTGATTATTTGGGTATTATATTTGATTTATGAGAAATGATTCATGTTTTTTAAGAAAATAATGCTGATTGAAATGGGGGTGAAGTATGTCTAGATCGATGAGTGTAAGGAGAGATTCATGGAGAGGTAGGTTAACTAAAACAACTATACAAATCATTAAAAAAATTAGAGAAGTATTTGTGATCAATAGTGATCCATCAAAAACATGTGGGTGTTGTGTACTCATGTATAATATTAACGTGATAACTTAATCCTCAAAATATTTTAAGGTTCATGAATAGAATTTTCTGACACATGATCTTAATTTAGTCATAGTAATAATCACAAGAATGGTTTAAATGAATTATTTATATGATGAAATGTCATATATATATATATATGAAAAATAAGATCATGAAATATATATTAATATAGAAGGATATCAACATGCATCAATGAAGATGGGTAATTATGATCAAAGATTATTATTTCTCAATAAAATATATTCTAGGGAATGTGAACAAATGTTCTAGGTGCTGTAAGTTAAAATGGTCCTAGAACCTTATATATAATGAGGATTAAGAAGAATCTAATAATTTTATCCATGGAAAACATAGATATAATCAATCTTAAAGGAAGGAATGTCATCCAATGTTTCTCAAATGATTATTCATCCATCACTATAAGTGGAGAATTAGAAATCTAAATGGGATGATGTAGAGATACAATAGTTGGTTGATTCTACAAGGAAGGGAAAATACTTTGTGTTCAATGTCGATGAAGAAGGTATTGTGAGATTTTGTAAATGACTATGCATACAATCATAGCAAATGATATAAAATGGTAAATTGAATTATATGCATAAGTCAACATTATTTACTCAACCATAGAGCATGATGAGTTATAGAGATATCGAAGAACGCTATTTATTAGAAAATAAGAAGAAGGATATTTCAGAATATACATCATGGTTTTCATTGTGTCAGCAGTTGATGAAAGAAAGGAAAAATTCACAAGGGATGATAAAACCATTTACCATTCCTATAGGAAAATGGGGGAACACTTAATGGATTTTTTCATTGGTATTCCAATGTTTTCCAAATGGAATAATTTTATATGAGTAATGGTATACCGTCTTTAAAAGACGTATCATGTCATTTACATTTAAGAGTAATTATCACTTGATCTAAATTCAATGATATATAATAGATAACTGGTGTTGATGCATGAGACACCATAATTGATTATATCTGAAAAATATGCAATAATTAAATTAATGTTCTTTAAAATAGTATAGATTTTTTGAAACACGGAGTTGGACATCACTATGGTCTATAACATACATAATGATAAAAATTCTATATTAAATATCTAGACAATTTAGGATAGGATTATAAAAATCACTATAGACTTCCTAGGAGGATGAGACCAAAATTTTCCTTTTTACAAGTTATCTTACAAGAACAGTTTCATCTTGATCATCAAAAATTTCCCCATATGAATCCCTATAAAGGAAGATATGTAGAACACTAATTTTCTAGAATGATGTATATGAATGAAAGATGGAAATACCTAAAATAATCATAAAATTGTGGAAATGGAAAATAAAATAAAACGAAACATTATATAATAAAATAATAGATAGATATTTTATTCTAATAACCATCGATGAGACCTAAAATTTTAATATAGTGATAAAGTGTTCCTTTAAATATCTTGGTGGAGAGTGTCATTATATTTTAGAAGAAGGGGATGATGGGTCAAAGGTATGTCACCCCATATGTGTGTCTTGACTACATTAGAATTGTCGTATATCAACTAGTGATCCCACCAAACCTTTCTTAAGAACATAAAATTTCCCATGACTCCATCTTGAGGATGTATATATAAAATCCCTCACATGTTCTAAATCTAAAGGTAGTACAACTAGAGATTGATATATCATATGAGGAGGATATATTTTCGTTCTTGGACTATAGAAAAAAAATTCTACTCAATAAGAATACTCTACTTTCAAATGTACATTGGTGGAACCATATATATGATGTGGAAACATGGGAACATGAAGATACAATGAAATAGAACTACCCTCATTTTTTACCTTAGTGTATTAAATGAAATTATGAGGGGAAATTTTCTAAGGGGGGGGGGAATGAAATGGATGAATATTCTTAGATATTATTCCCCTTAATAAATTTAGTTTTGAGTAGATAGTTTGAAACAGAACACCAAACTAAAATGAAAGCTTCAACACTTCAATAAATTTAATTATAAAACTTAATAGTTATAGCCAATAACTAATGAGAATAGATAACTATGAATACATTCTAAATTTATATATTAATAATTGTTTATGAAATATAATTATATGAAATTAAAAATAATTTTGGATTTAAAATACATAATTTAGTTTAAGATGAATTTTTTTAATTTTTAAAAATGATTAATTATTCAGAGAATAGTGAATATTATTTTTTAAAATAATAGCTGTATTAAAAAATTATTTTTTAAATTATTTTTTATTTACATAATTTAAATTTATAAAATTATAAAATGAAATAAAAAATTAAAAATTTAATTTATTTAATTTATATTTAATGTTTTGGTAACTTAAGTAGGTGTTTACTAAAAAAAATCTTTCAATGTTCTTATACTAAAAAATAATTTTTATTATCTGCGAATTATTTTCACCTAATAAAATAAATCAATAACACCCCATTAATGACCATGATATTATTTTAAGGCATATATATAAAACTTTTAGGAAAATATTATTTATTTTTTAATTCAAAATATTATTATGAACACTAAATTTTAAAAAATAACATTTTAAATAAAATAAATTTTCATTTATATTAAATGTTACTTTTTGAAAGAAAATGTTTGAATGAGAATAAATTCATATTATCTTTATGTTTGTAAAATTAATATTTTTCAATTATGTTTACTATATATTCAATATATTATATAAATTACTTAGTTAAAAAGTATTTACCACTATAAAATTCCCAAATAGTAATAAGAAACAATATAAAGGTAAATAATTATAAACATGTTTAAAAAATTTGTGGAAATTATTTATTGAGGAATTTTTGACCATTTCTCATTAAAAAATCAACTAATTTGATATTTTTAGTCATTAATCCTTGAATAGTGTAATGAAACTGTTTAAATCTAATCAATATTCTCAAAAGTTCCCAATTATTCACATATAAAAGGGTATCACTTCATCCATTTTAATTGCACTCTTCCCATATTGAAATTACCATGAAGCTATTCCAAAACTATCTTTCCTCAAATTCCTTCTCTCATACATATTTTTATAATCTGTAGATGATACCACATTTCCTTTTTTTGGGGACATCTCTAATACAATATTTAGTTTAAAATATATGTATTGCATTTTTTTTAATTTTTTCTTCATAATCATCCACTTTAAATCCTCTCATATCCATATAAATATAATTAAATTCATATCATTATTATACTAAGATTTTATTATATGAATTTACTAACCATTATTTATTCTAATCTATTATAACACCATATCACCATCTATGGTATTACTTTACCTTGTCTTTGCCTTACATTCTTCTCATTTGGGGATTTTGGGCAGGGAACTTGGTGAAAAACTTTCTGCTGTCAATTTATTGGTTGTGTAATGTGAATAATTTTTTTTAATTTTATTAGGGAAGATGTCTTGAATTTGTTTCACAATATGAAAAGTTTAAATCATGTTTTAAAACATAAGGATACACATTTTCTACTATCATTTCACATGAATGGATTACATGATATTAAAGGGATACACATTATGTATTCCCCCAAAAAAGTGTTTTAAACTAAGAATCTTAGCTGATTTTGTTTTTTGTTTCAAACAAAATCCCTTCCCTCTTCACGAAGATCTATCATTATGTCATTTTTGAGTTATAAAATCCCTTTAGATCATTCATTCAACAATTGATCAACATGTTGGTTAGGCTGCATCTCTGCGGATAATCATTATTCTTATATCCTCCATTCTCTCTTTCTTTCCTCCTTAGGGTAAATATATCATCTTAAAATAAATGAGTCTAAACTATGTCATCTTGAATATTGATTCAACGATGAGTTTTTAAATATTCTATTCCTTCTTACGTTATTAGCGAGCCCTGTTGTGGGAATTGTGTTTCTATAAAAAATGCAGGTTGTTCAATTTAAGACTTCCTAATTGATACCCTACATGGATTTTTTCTCAATCCATACCTTTTCCTTTTGTTGTTTGTCTATTTCATTATTCCAGGCTAGAGAAAAGGTAAAGAGCCTCTTTAGGAGGTGGATGTTCTTATCCCTTAGGGACAGGAGTATTGATACCTTTGGGATGTTTGAGTTTTACCTTGTTAGATTCTAAGTATGCTAATGATGCACTATTTTGATTTTTTGACATTCCAATTTTGTTTCTGGTATTATCTCCCTTTTCAGTTTTGATCATACTAGTATATCTATTTATCTGCATCTATTTTTTGGAAAAAATGTCCCCTATTTTTTTTTCTTTTTTGATTCTAGGTTCTGGTCTCCATCACATGGGGATGAGGAACACCTCCAGGCCATGTTATGATCTACTTGGTTATTAGGGTACTAGGGTATCTAGACTGGTTTGTGATAATTTGGTATCTAAGGTGTAGGTTATTCATATTTAATTGATGTCAATATGCAGTTTGGAATATATTCTTTGGACTTAGGTTGTGAGAGAGTTCCTGGTTAGCTCTCATTATAATGAGCCTTAAGTCACTATGGGTTGTTTGGGAAAGGTGTATTGTGGAATAATTCTATTCTATTACTTGATTATTACTTGGATAAGATTAAATCCAAATATTGGTATCTATATGATCAGATTAATTTTCTATTTTTCCTATTTGAACATTGATTGGTATGACCTTCTGGTGTCAACAATGTTGTTTAATAATGTTGTATAGAATCATGAATTTGATAAGATGTGTGAATAGGCTCTAAGAGGAAGCTTATAATGATCCAAATCGAGTGAATCCTCCCATGGACTGGAATCTCATTGAGATTATTTTTCATTCTCTCTATGCTCTGGGACAAGAACTTGTACCCTTTATCATTTAGGCTTTATCTATAGAACTATAGAGGGATGAATATCAGAATTGTAACTAGTTTTTCCTTCACCATAAGGAACTATAGGTTCATGAATCTAATGATCCTCAAGAGTCTGAGGATTGTTTAGAAAGATAGTGATTTTTTTGAGATCTTAAAAACTCTTAATTCAATTAAGGTAAGGTATTCAAACTTCATGATAGAGGAACCTAATAGAAGATGGTGGGAGTTAATGATGATGGTTAACAAGAATGGGGTTTTGGAGTGGAAGGTCATTAATATTCTTTTCACTAACCAGTTATATCTAGATTCAATGGGGTTGGTTATGACTATGGAGTATTTTATACTCAAACTAGATGATTGAAACATGATTTGATATGAAAACTTATTGGTCAATATTGTGATGTTTTCACGTGATATTGAATCAAATGATAAGATAAATAATTCATTAATCAATATGGGACATTGATATTATATTCATTATTAGGATTTCATGTTGACGATTAACTCTTTTTCTCAGGTGCTGTATATGGCATTGATGATTAAGTGAAAACTGGCTGGTAAGGTATGGTTGATGAGAGCTCTTTTTTCTTGTAGTGGTTGTTGTATTAGTTTCCATTAAGGAAGGAGAAAGTGTGACAAGTCTCATGGTTTTTATTGATAGCAGGGTTCTTCTAGACCTATTTTGGCTCATGGAAGATGCCCTTTTACTTTGTTCTAGTGTGTAAATCCTTGGAATTCAAAACTTTTTTTGCACTGAAGCACATAAGATATTTGGTTCCTATGTTTGTTCTGGAAACTTTATATTTTTTATATTTTCTATTCTCCACATAGTGGAATGGGATAATCATCATTGAATTGTAATAAATCTTAATCTGATGCTTCAATATATGAGGGTTTTGTGACACAGACATCCATCATGAAGCATCATCACACAGTGGAAGAGTCTCTGGAGGAAGAACATATGTGTAAAATGATTATGGGAGGTACCATCACTATATATTCATCTTTAGTTATTGATTTATCTGATACTAGTTCATCTCAATCATTTATATCAACACATGTTTTCAATCTTCTAAATATTCATATAGATCTTTTGTCTTATGTGATGGATATCATTATGATACTTGAAACAAAGAGATAGTAGGGTCTTTATTATCTTATTGTGTTTTATCATTATTAGATATCTAGCTGACATGGGATTTTCTAGTTCTCAACATGAAACATCCAGATGCCATATTATGGGCGGATTATCTTATAGATAATAAGGAGAAAATTGATTTCTATCTTTGACATGTCTCCTTTACTACACTTGATTGTGTGTTCCATATCATTTAGGGATAATGGGACTCAAATTTGAGTACATCCATACACTCATATGCATAGTTGGGGTAAGTAATATCATTTTTCTCCTTTGATATGGAGTTTGATTATATGAGAGGTGATATCCCTCTAGTTTTCATCAAGATTTACGATGTTTTTCCTTCTATTTTATCTTGTTTGCAACCAATAAGGGGGTAGAGTATTATATTGATTTAGTTCCTAGAACTAAACCTATATATAAACCTTCTTACCATGTGGTACTAATAAAAAGGAAATATTTTAGGACTAAGTTGGATGATCTATTAGTAAAAGTCTTTATACATGTATGGGTCTCTCCTTTGGTGGCTCATATTATATTTTCTATGAATGTTGATAGAACACACTGAATTTGTGTTGATTACCAGAAAATAAATCAATTTACAATAAGTAAAATGTTTATATTTACATGGATTAATGATATATTCGACCAGTAAAAGGAGGTGAATTTGTTTTTAAAGGCTGATATTCAATATGGTTATCATTAGTTAAGAATAAAAGAATTAGAAATTCATAATATGACCTTATAGAGTTGGTATGTCCATTATGAGTACCTTTTCATTCCATTTGGTCTAACAAATTCTCTTGAAGTATTTATGGATTTAATGAAAACGAAATTACATGAGTGTATTGATATATTCTTGGTGGTCTTTGTGGATGAAATCCCAGTTTACTCAATTTTTGAGGAGGATGATGTGGGTCATCTAATAGTAGTTATGGAATTTTTAAAGAAGCACTAACTTTATTCCAAGATAACAAAATATAATTTCTCATTTGTGGAAGTTAAGTTATTTAGACATGTAGTCTCTGGACATGGTACCTTAGTTGATCTTGATAAGGTGAAATATGTTATGACATGGGAGAAACCACATAAATTTTTTGAGATTCAAGGAATCTTGGGTTTAATGGGGTATTATTTTTGGTTGATAAAGTATTTCTCAAAGATGGATTCTCTGATTAGTACTCTCACCCATAAGGGAGTTAAGTTTGGTTGGGATGAGAAATTTGAGATTTCTTTTGATGATCTAAATGGTATTTTATCTTCTACACCAATAGTGACTCTTACCAGGGACGTGAAGGGATTTTTGGCCTTCTATGATTCATCTTGTTTGTGTTTGGGTTTTGTTCTTATATAGGGTGATCAAATGATATCATATGAATCTCATTAGCATAGGCCACAATATAAGAATTACCCAACCTATAACCTTGGATATGTAGCTGTGATGCATGAGCTTAAGAGGTGACACCATTACATTTTTATAAATTTGTTTCCATGTATTCTAAACATAATATCTTGAGTTATATCATCTATGAAAATGATTTTGAATCTCTATGAGAATAATTGTGTGGTGTACCGACTATATTTTTATTTTGACATCGCATATACTTAGGGGAAAGGTAGTTTCATTGTAGATACTTTGAGAAGGAATCATTCGACCTAGGACATGAATGAGTCATCATAAGAGTCGAACCTAATTGATCTTATTTCAAAGTTTCATCTTGGATTTCAAGAAACATGGGTTGAGGTTGTCTCATCTATAATTTAGTTTAACTGTGTGATTCTTGAGATTAATCTTTAGTAACCATCATCTAATAATGAACTTAATTGTTTTAGAGAATCTCTTTATAGTGGGAAGATCATTTCCAAGTGGTCCTTATCCATTGAAGGAATCCTATGTTTTTGGAATAGGTTTTATACTCCATTATTAGTTAGAAAAATATTTAGGGTTGTTTCCCTAATTCCCATTGGGATCTACACCCATGAACCACAAAGAAGTTTTATAACATGAGTTAATTATTCTAGATTCCATGTATGAGATGAGGAATTGATGATTTTGTCTCTCATGGTTATACTTTACAATAGGTAAGGGACACAAATTAGAGACCTTAGGGTTTATTTCTTCCACTTTCAATACTGACTTGGAAGTGGGATGATATTTCTCTTGAATTTATGGTTGGGTTTTAATATACCCCAAGAAATAATAATGTGATATGGTTTGTGATCGATAAGTTCACCAAATCGGCTGACTTTGTACCCATTCATGATAGAACCAATGGTGAGGAGCTAAGTAATCTATATTTTAGAGGGATTTTTCATTTTCAAAGAGTTCATTTGAAATAGTCTATGATAGGGATCCCTATTTTACATTTATCTTTCAGAGAGGCCTCCAAGAGGCATTGGGATTTCAGATTCATTTAAGTAAGGCATACCATTCCCAGATATATAGGAATATAGTGATATCCATCCAATGGCCCAGAGGCCTTCATTTTTTATTGATTTTTGATAATCCACATTTCAAGGGGTGAGGTGGAACCCTTACAAGGCCCATAGGTGTAAGTATTACATGGCCCATAGGACTTAGAGGAATTCATTGCCCGTAGGCTTCAAACATTACATACATCCCAGAATAACTACTTGGAACTGCTCCTCCCCAGCATCTTCATCATGAAATCAGATCTCCACCTTCACATGGATATTCAGCTAGGGTATCCCATGCATGCACATGCTTGTCCCGATGGCAGGTTCCATACCCTCTCATTCATGCAATCTGTGTAGCTTTTGCTGTGGTGAAAGCTCCTAGATCATTCTCCTATAGAGCTTGTTCTTTATAGGTTGTCTGGTTTTCATCTTCACTTAAGGTGACCTGAAGGCCTTGAGGTGGCCCAAAGTCCTTACTGGCTCGAAGGCTTGGGTGGCCCAAAGGCCTTAAAGGACTTGGGGACCAAATTGATGGCCCGAAGGCCCAAACAGGGAAAATTTCCGGCTACTACAGTGCTAAATAGTGCCTGCTACAGTTCCCACTACAATACCTACTACAGTACTACACATTTCCTGCTACAGTACCTAATATAGTATTTATATAGTACTACTATAGTACTGCTACAGTACTGTGATTATAATGGCTCTATTCATGGCCTTGTATGGTTGGCCTTGTAAATCATTGATTTTTTGTTTAGAGATCAGTGGAAGTTCCTTGTTTGGACTAAACATTCCCCAGGAGATAAAAGAAATTATTCTATTGATTCATCATAGAATATTGATGGCACAAAGTAGGTATAAATCTAATTCTAATCATCGATATTGATCATTGTATTTTTTAGTTGGTGATTAGGTTTTATTGAATGTTTCACCTCATTTAGACCATCAACTGCTCAGGATATTTGGGAATCTTTCTCCTCATATTGTGGTACCTTTTGAGATTATGGAGTATGTGGGAACAATGGCTTACCTTTTTGAACTTTCTCCACTTTTTATATCGATACATAATGTGTCCCATTTATCACAACTTCGAAAGTATCTTTCTAATCCATATCATGTTATGAGATGGAGTGATTTGATATTGACACTAATTTATCCACGATAGAGAATCTAGTTAGGATTGTTGATTCTGAGTCAAAGGTAAATTTTGGTAGGACAATACCATTAGAATGTGTTCTATATAATAATAGTTCGGATCCTCATGTTATGTGGGAGAGTGATGCATTGATGGGAGAGTAGTGGCCCCAACTTTTTAATATGGATAATTCTTAATAGAATTTATGGTCACACAAATTATCTGTGATAGGTTTGTGGTAACACCATGTTACCTTCTATGGTATGTCATTACCTTAGTAATGAATTTTTTTCTTCTCATTTGGGTATTTTGTGGAGGGAATTGGGTGATTCACTTTTTTTTGGGAATTTACACATCATGTAATGTGATTACATATCCTGTAAATTTCTTAGGGAATATGTCATGAATTTGGATCATGATGAGAAAATGTTAAATTGGGTTATTAAACAAATGGTTACATGTTTTTCATTATCATTTCATGTTAAGGGATTACATGATGTGAAAGGGATACATGACATGTATTCCCTAGACCCATAATTTTAAACCATGAAACATGGATGATTTCTATTTTTTTGAACTACAAACCATCTATCTCAACCTAGATCCACCCCTAGAATATTTTGGAGTTCTACAAACCCTCAAGATCATTCATCTAGTGATTTATCATCTGTTTGGTTGTGGTACATCTCTTCAGGTAAGAAATCTTCCTGTCTCTTCTATTCTCTTTGTCATTCTTACTTTGGGTTCAATTTATCATATTGATATTGATGGATCTAAAATTCATATTTTTTAATATTGGTTCTAGGTTGAGTTCTTATACATTATGAAACTTCTTCCTTCACAAGTGTGTCCTGTTATGGGAATTGTGAATATGTGTAAAAATGTAGGTGGTTCTAGTTAATATATTCCAATTGATTAAACCATAGATTACTTATTGTTTTAAATTAAATTAAATTAATTTTTGAAAAACCAATTTTAAGATAATTAGAATTTGGATTGGATTTGGTATGGATTTTGGGAGAACCACCAATTCTAATGGAAATGAAATTTTGGGTGTGAATTTGTATTGATGGAAATTATAAAATGATTTGAGAATTAATGTTTGAAAATATATAAAATTTAAAAGATAAAAAATAGGTTTTATTTTATTTATAAAAGGCATGAAATAAAGAAAACATAAAGATTTGGTTTGGTATGTGGATTGGATTTTTTAAAAGGAATATTGGGAAATGGAATTATGAGTTATGATTAATGTCAAATGAAATTATTTCCTTGTTTCTATCGATTGATTTAGAACTGGATTGCATGGGTAGTTAATGGATTATTTGGGATAGAAAACTAGGATAAAAATTCCCTAGAAATGTATTTATGATTAAAACTCTAACAAAAACTACATTTGGAAGATCTTTTCCCTAATGGGATTTTGATCAATCCTATGCAGCCTGAGTCTGAGGGGTATATGAACACATATATCCCTAATCACTGGTATGATATGTGTGAGGATCCTATAAATTGAAACTATCATATTATTATGATGATGACCATGGTTCTTATTATTACTATTTTTATTTTAAATGAAATATATTGTGAAAATTTATTATACATTCCTAGTGATTTATATAGTGTTTTTATTTAATCAATGTTAGAAATGTTTTCCATATTTTGAGAGAAAGAATGTTTGGTTTTAAATATGAAAGTGATTTATTATTACAAACCCATTAAACTTAAATTAAAATCATAATTTAGTTTATTTTTATGGAATCTTATTATAGAACACATGATGAGACCCTATTTATCTTTTTATCTCACAGTCTATTTTTTCCTTAGAGCATTTGTAGATTTCCTTCTATCAATTCAAAGCAAAGGGAAAGCACCTCTTGGGGGAGGTTGATGTTCATAACCATCTAGGATTGGAGTGGTGATACCTTCAAGATGATTGAGTTTTATGTAGTTAGATCATGAGTACATTGAAGATGTACTATTTTGGGTTTTTGATATACTTGTTTGGTTTCTGGTATAATACCCCCTTGGAGTTTTGAAAATATAGATATGTATCTTAATCCTCAGTTGATTTTTGGAAAACTCATAACCTATTTTATCTTGTGGGATGTGGGGTTCTTGTTTCCAACCTTTATATATTGGGAATTACCTTCAAGATATGTTGGGATCATCTTAGGTATCAGGTTATGAGGTTATTTGGGCCAGTTTATGATATATATCCACTAAGGAAAACAAATGTATTATAGTGGTGTATGTATGGATTACTGCATCTATGAATTTACATTTTTCATTTTTCATAAAAACCTATCATAGTTGGTTTTAATAATGGTATTGATGACTAAATATGATATATATATATATTATAAATATTCTTATAAAATTTAAAGTTATCTTATAAGTTAATTACCTTTAATTCGATGATAAATGAAAACATTAATAGTGTATATGTATAGACTACCACCTCTACAAGTAACAGATTTCATTTTTCCTCACCATCCAAATAAAAATGGATTTAAAAATATTTTTAATATTTATAAGCATTATTCTCATTAAAATATTAATTTACTATTGATTATGAATCTATTTTCCAAGACATTTGATTTTGGTCAACATAAATAAGTAAATACATAGGTAATAACCAAACAATACAAAGTATATGATGTTTGACCAATATTAAAGATATAATACTAATTAGGATTGTAAATATATTGTTATTAAGATATACATACAAGAGGGGGATCAATTGTATTTTTAAAAACATACTTTAAAAGAATTAAACTAAAACATAAACAAGGACTCTTAAAGCATGTCGCAAAATTTTGAACCTAGCTTGATGATCATAATCATAGAATCAGATTCTATATATAATCCAATTAAATTAAAGTAAAATATCGAAGTCACTATGGATACTATTTTTTTGATTATTCTAATAATTATGGATATGATTCAATCAAATAGTATAAATGGATGAATACGATGTTTCACTTTTTGTTAAAATGTCCAGAGGAATATGAAACCTACATGGAACAATTAATACAAAAAGATAACAAATATAGGAATGAAATATATGCTATTTGAAAGAATATAACTCTTTTAACCTAGTGATAATGGTAGTCTATAACCCAGACTAAATGTATCCCTTTTTTATACTTACAATAATGTTTTTCTTTCCTTATTGTGGAAATCTACAGATATGATGATCGAAATGGCTATGTCTTCCTATCCTTGGAAGCCCTTAATACGATGATTGGATTTTATGTCTAAATATCATTGGTAGGATTAGATTAAATGGATCAGGATCTATATCTTTATATTGTAACACCTTAATATTTTTTTGATTTTTTTTGAATCATTTAGACCCGTTTGATATTTTTCATTTTATAAAACACTGATGATATCTTATTTTATATTAAAGAACTATGTTTAGCTTACATTATATAGAAAACCAATTTAAATTTGAAAAACAAGAAACATAATAATTATCTTTTTCTATATGAAATACCGTGGTTATCTTGAGTAACATGAAATAATGGCTTTCCTCAATGGCTTGCGTAACACGCAAGACCAAATTTTATTGAAAAATAGTATATCATTAAAATTTTATTACATAATATAATAATATATTAGCTACCTATTGAATTAGAATTTAATAATAATATTAGAAAATATATGAAAATATATTTTTTACAAAATATATTATGAATTCATAGGTTACCAATTAATTATAAATTAATATGAAAACTGATTGAATGTAAAAAAGAAATATTATTATTTTTATGGTCATAATGATGTTTTACCATAATAAATTAAATTAAATACAATTAGTGAGTGGTAATCATGTAATATATATGTTATATATTCATTGAAATATGTTTTATATTCATTAAATATATTTTATATATGTAAGATAAGAACACACAAAATTTTATGCCTAAAAACATGTATTTTACTAAACTTCCTCTGATACCAACTGTAACGCCCCGAACCTAGTTACCCAGAGTCTGAATTATTACATAACATTGGTATGATCACAAGGAAATTATTTCCCAAAAGACCAATTAGTTTAGTATTATTGGAAACAAGATTCGTACATAAGTTCAACTTTACAACTTGAAAAGAAATACAACAATAATTTATTCCATTAGAAACATCCAAGCCTCCTATATTATTCCTGCAAGTCACTCATAACTAACTTCTTCATATCCTAGGAAAATGAAATATAATAAAGGGGTGAGAACAAACTTTCAGTAAGGGTAAGCAATATAGTGGAAGATAACATAAATATTAGGCATGGTGAATAATTGGAAACACATGCCTATATAAATACTAAACATGAACACTTTTATGGCAGGAATATGAGTTGAGTAAATAATTAAATAATAAAACAAAGTCATTGATATTCTAATAGTCGAATAACCACATGAACTATCAATATTATTTTCATAATGATGGAATTTATAATTCCATACATTCTGAAACATCTTGTCAAGGCCCCGACCAAGAGGTCTAAAAATGAGTAAGGCTTAAGCCAAAACTATATATCAAATTGGGAAAGGCCATGGCCAATTCCACGTCTAGTTGTCTCATGAGACCTACCTATGCACCGAAGAGCTATATTAGGCTCCACCCGTCACATACTAAGTCCAATACATTCCACATATGAAAATGTTGAAACATAATATAAATATTTGTATTGAAACTTGCATACGAAATGTAAATACTTTAACCATAAACAATGAATAGTATAAAAATAACACATCCACAGTCAAACATATCACAAAACCTTTAATAAAATATGGAAGATTTGTATCATAATGAATCGACTTCAAACAAGTATAAAATCTATCAAAAGATATAGACATAGATGAAATCAAAACTATTTGACAGAAATATCTCTTTCCTTTTGAAATTAATTAAAGTAAAATAATTATAAAATAAAACATTTATTTTGTATATATTCTTATAAGATTGTAAGGGAAGCTTCAGTGATGTTATAACGGCATATAATAACCGTACGCACCGTATAAGTTAAAAAAAGACATTTTTACCTTAATTTTGTCAAAAAGGTCGTAAAGTACCTTGTTTGGAAAACGACTAAAATATTCCTTTTAAAAAATATAAGGTCAAATAAGGGTATAAATGGCTCTAACCCATAGTCTAGTAAATAGTAAATTTTTTTTGAAATACATTTTTAAGAAAACACGGATGTGGATGATAAAGATGTCTCAGTAGATACTTAAGTTAAAAAAACCTCGAATAATAAAGAGATTGTGACATTAACCATTACCTTGTTCTATTCATTGGTCAAGGGAAAGATAAACTCCTGTATAATGGTGAAATAATTGTTATTAAATTATACAATAACCATATACATTAATATTATATCATATATGATCTTCTAATATTGCTTTGTTAATAATATTTTAGCATTATAGTCGTTTCGGGTGTTAACTGATTCGTTTTCCTTTATATGATTGGTTACGTAAGCCATGTTTGTTATGAATAGGCTGTATTTTATTTATATACAGAATCATATTATGTATTTAAAAACTATTTTTAACCATCAGATGAAAATTATTCTTGAATGGTTATGATGGGGGAATGAATCTCATCACGTTCATGGAGACAGCAATCCGTACGTACGCACGAGCGACAATATCATTATTTTTATTTAAAAACATATTTAATTGGATGTTATATCATATATATAGAATCATTATCATGCTATATTTATTATTTAAATATGTTATACTCATTATTATACCCATCCAAATTATGAAGTGTTTGAATAACAAACATTACCATGGCGTGGAGACGGTAAGCCGTACGTACGAACGTATAGTGACATGTCATTCATAGGATGGATAGAATAATGAATATGGTTGTACCATATTTATAATGACATAAAAATATATATAAGATACTTTTTTTATTATTTTAGAACGAAAACAACAAAGAAAGAGGAAGTGTAAGAAGAAAAGAACTTGAAAGAGGTGATGAAGTATTTACCTCTTCATCGGGTTCTTTCTTTTGATTTGATCAAAAGGGATCCTTAGGTTGACTTTATAAATAAATTAATGACTCTAGGATGAATGGAGGATATTTTATAGGATATTTGGTTAGGGGATGGCCGGACCAAAAGGATTTTTAGGTGTGAAATTAAGAGAAGGGGGAGTGCACTTTTATAAGAGAGGTGAAGGTCACTTTAGGAAAAGATTGAAATATTATTTTATAATAAAATAATTTTTAGTTTATAATGGATCAAAAATTATTTATTTATCGTTTAAGGTGGTTATGGGTCGAAATAATTTCAAACAATAGGTTTTAGACAGGTTTAGGTCACCATATTAACTTTATCATTTAGATTTAACTCTAAGTTAAATAGTTTGACTTTTACAACATTCCTTTGTATTTTTTTATTATATGGTTAATAAAATTACTATAAACCAAAAAGAAAACCTCAATAGGTTAATTAATGACACATATAATATTATTTATTCCCTTTTTCCGAACCTTAGAATTTTACGAATATTATATCAACCAATAATATAGTATTGGTTTTAAAAACTCAATTATCTCCATTTGACATTATTTAATAATTTATTTTTGTTAAAGTCACAAAAACATTATTAATTTGAAAAAAATTCATTTAATCAACCTTAACATGTAATATTAACCTATAAAATTCATTTATGGAATCAAAAGGTTCAAAATATATTTACTTTAATATTTATAATATCATTTATTTTATTGTTTTATTAATGAGGAAAATACTGCATCATTATTGTGTCATATATAAATATATTTATTTTATGTCTAAAAATTAAAAATAAAATATCATGATGTATTAAATCATTTAATATTTCTAATGAATTTTTATAATATAATAGATAAATTATATAACCTCATATAAAAATTGTTTTACAAAATGATATTTTCTTTTGTTATTTTTGTCTTTACTTTAGATTATTTAATATAAAATGTCATTATCACACCCATGTCGCTCCATGGGGTCCCAAAGTCAACCCAAGGATTACCATGGTCAGAAATGTATCAACCAATAGTAATAAGACACATGTTATTGTAATTTAGTATTATTATAATTTTATTTATTTACCCTTATTTACCGGATTTACCCTTTTACCGTGGTAAATAAAATATTTACCGAAATAATTTTTCATAATGTATAAAAATAAAAGTTACCAATTTACACAATTTGGACCTCATGATTATAAATATGGAATTAATTTTTCCAAATTCAGAACACAGAATTGGAAGAAATTAATTTAATATTATTTCCCACTGTCAAAACAAAAAGTGTGTTTTTAGGAAATAATAACTATCAAAAGATTGACACTTGTTTATGTCCAGTTTAAATGTGAAATTACATCCAATGAAAAAAATTGGAATAGATGGTAAAAATATAATATAACTTTAATTTAAAACTAATCAATAGTTTAATTTAGAACTATAAATTATTTTGATTAAAAAAGTGGTTTTTAATTAAAATTTAGTATTTTCACTATTCATCAATAATTGAAAGTTTTTAGAAAAATACAAAAAAGTCACCCTAAGATAATTTTGATATTCTGAATTCAAAAATGAAGTCTATTTTACTAAATTCAAAACATATAATTTTCATTTATTAATTTAAAATTAATTCCCGTTGTCAAAACTGAAAAGCGGGTTTTTAAAAAAGTAAAAACTATAAAGATTGAAATGTGTTTATGTCAAATTTAATTGTGAAATTACATATAATGAACAACATTGTATTAAATGATAGAAATATAATCTAATTATAATTCCAAACCATTCAAATGTATAATTTAACACTATTATTTATTTTTATTAAAAAAGTTGTTTTCAGTTAAAATTTAGAATTTTTCACTATTCACCTAAATTTGAAAGTTATCAGAAAAACACCAAAAATTTATCGAAACTAAATTTTTAGGTTATTATTCTAATTTTTTTATTTTGTTAAATTGAATATATAAAAGTGTCAAATATTGGATTTAAAAAGGGTTCGCCATTTAAAGGCGGTAAAATTGCATTTTTTTTGAAAAATACTTCTTTTATCTGGAAAAAATGAATTTATTCTTATATTATGTCTAAGAAACACATAATAAGGATTTTAAAATTTTATAGATTATATAAAATTCAAAATTCAGTTTACACTACTCATAACTGATTTTTTAACGGCTAGTTTGGTAAGTTGTGGTGCGCTCAAACTCGGTGTTGCGTGTTACGCAAGTTATTGAATTACTTTGAAAAGATAACGTACTCTGAAATATTGAGGTGTTATCACTATTGAGTGATACTAATGTAATATCTATTTTATATATTCAGTAAAATATTTTATATATTAATTCAATATATTTTACATACGTAGGATAAGAAGAAACCCAATTTTATGCTTAAATACATATATTTTTATATATGTATTTTTAACATCTTCTAAGGGAGAAAAAATTTTAAATCCCAATTTTGTAACATTTATAGACTTAATATGTCAAAATAAACTTCAAATTTTAATTCAAAACGTAAAAATTATGTTTGGATAATTTTTTAGTATTTTTCTGTAAGGTTTCATTTTTTAATGTATTGTTGAAAATACAGAATTTTAGATCAAATATGATTTTTCATATGATTTATTTATAAGGATAAATTTCATTTTAACCTGGTTTAAAAGTTCAATTAGATAATATTTTTATCAGTTAATTTAATTGGGATCATTCTGTTAAATTTCACTTTGAAATTGGTTATAAAAACGTAGCAATCTTTTGAAAGTTTTTACTTTAAAAACCCATGTTGTTGACCCGACTACGGGATTAATTTTAAATGAATTTTTTCCATATATGTGAGTAGAATTTGTAAAACTAGATTATATATTTTAATCATCATAATTTATAATTTCTAATAAGTTCAAATTAATTTTTGACCAAAAATATTATTCGAAGTAATTAAAATTAATTAAATCAATTAAGTTAAAATTAAGCTTAACTAAGGACAAAAAATTAACTTTAAGACCAAAAATGATATAGAAACTTGTCCCAAAACCATTTTATGGAATTTATTCGGCCATTAAACTTACATTAATGAGTTTTTTGGTTTTTTATTACTTTTTTTAGGTAAAAACATGGGTACACCTAACATGTTTTCAAAAATACCAAGTTAGTCTTTTCCCTCCCAAATAAAAGGCCACCACATATCCCTCTTTTCACACCTATAAAACAACATAGGTTCAGAAAATAACTGCCCAATACACTTTCCAAAATTACCCCCTTCCCCATTGATTCATCTCTTTTGGGATGGATTTCTTCTAAGGAATCCTTTTAGGTCAAACCAATAGGAGTTACCTGATTAAGAGTTAACCTCTTCTCTCAAGATCCTTTCCTTTATTTTCTTTATCCACCCCATAAAATCTCTTTATTAGATTATTTCATAATAATAATAATATATTTAATATACTAATATATTTTATGATAAGGTTTATACCTACAAATACAAACAAATCCATCTAATGGGTATCAAACATATTGTTTATGTGTACGATAAACTACCACCACACAAAATGATGATCATACACTTTTAATTTACTGCCTCTCATGGTGGAAATTATGATGGAAAATCTTTTTATGTATTTCACATATTATATTTAAAATTTATTTATTCCTTTTTACAACACATTTATTTTTTACGTTCCATGTTGGGTTAATACGATAATTTCGTTTAAGGAAGTGTGGACTACTGCACCCTCAAAGAGATATGATTCATTCATAAACTACATGGATTAAATTAAGGATGTTTTTAGTGATTATATATGATATATATGATATCATAAAGATACTATAATAATTACACACACACAAATATATATATATATACATATATGTATTTTACTCTCTTTCAAGATGACAATTTAATGAAAATAGTGTTCATGCGTACGTATGACCTACCGTCTTCATGAACGGTCTATTCTATTTCATACTTATATATTGTATAGATTATGATAATAAAAATATAAGGTATATAAATTATATTTATATCATGTTTTACAATTTTTAAATCATGATATATGTATAAGTACTAAAGATATAACAAATTAATCACATGAAAAAAACAAATCGAATATTACCTAAAGAGTAACCATAACATTAAATTTCTATCAAGTGGGTAATATAAGGTCATAATAAATCCATATATGGTATTATATATATGAATATGGTTATGTAAAATATGTATAATAAATTATCATTTATTTTACATGAGGTTTGAATGAGTATGATGATAGTAAAGACACAAGGTAAGGGGATTTCATCTCTCTTTTTATTTCTGTACGCAACATGTCCGACCTAAAGAAAATCTTATAAACATTTATTAAAAATAAAATAAAAGTTAGGAAAGATATAGATGAGGTAAAACAAAGGGGGGTTCCCTTATTCATGAAACAACATAATTACATATCATAATATGAAAAATCATTTTCGTACCCATAGTTATCAACAATTTCCCAATCAGATTGAGAATGACCTCAATTTCTAATGATGTCTACATACTTATTTTTTATAGACATGGAGGATGATATGGTGGTCCTAGTTTTTGGTAGGTTAGAATAGTCCTTTGATGGCTTACTCTTAGTATTAGAAGGAGTAAAACCCTCATTATCAATCCCCTTTTTCTTACCTTGAAGGAAAGTATATTTGAATGAGGTATGTGTACTGTCCAAAACCTTATGGGGAGTGATATCACTCACCATTTCATCATCAGAGAAATTCCACCATTTGGAAGATATTTTAGAAGAAGTTAATATGTTCTCAATTTCTTGTTGAAAATTACAAAACAAGTGGATTGATAGCAAGAATATGGGGGTGCCTTGACTGATTACCCTCACTATGGGTCTAAGGATACTGAACCATAGGTAGGAAAACCTCCCTCTATATGACTATCCCCACTCCATACTAAATCCTAGCTTCAACATCACTTGGAGAAACTCTAAGAGTCCCCTGATATACTTATTGAACATATGCATGGAGAGATTTGAACTTTTTTCAATTCAGTATATCCCCTAAAGATGAGGCCTACCAATTATGATTATTTCTAGAACTAGTAAACCCATGCTGATCTATAGGATCATTAGACAAAGAGTCTCCAGCAATAGGAAACTTCCCAAATGTATTCTTATTCTTATAACTGGAAGGGGGTCTCTGGAAGGGAAATTAACTTTTTCCTAACTATAAGGTATCATTCACATAAATGCATTATTTCCACTGATAAATAAAGTTGGAAAGATTATGGACTTACTCCATGAATTCTTGTAATGACCAACTACCTTGTAGAAAAATAAAAAATTTGGGAGATTTTCATAAACAACATGAATGTTCATGTCTTCTATCTATATGGATAACACCACATTCATAGTAAGAATTTTACTGAAATAAAATTCCACTAGTACTATGAAAAAATAACCAAAACTATCCTGCTCCATGTTTCTATCCATTTAAATTTTAACTCTAATTAACGAAGATAAATCAAACAAGATCTTGGGATGAAAATAGATATAGTTAATTCTATAAATTAAACCCCAAACTTGAGTGACAGAGTTTGTGACATAAAGGGGTTGAAGTTAGATTTCCATTCATGAATTATCAAAACACATGGGTTCAACTATATAAAAACAAAATCCCATTCATTTTTTATTAACTCTGAATTGGGAAATAAAAATTAAAAGAATCCATGCACCATTGGGATGCACATCCATTTTGACAATCCCAAAACTAAAGAGATTATACTCACCAGATCACCTGATTTACATGGATTATAACCTTTGGGGATCACCACTCATCCAATAATGGAGTGATGAAAAATCACAAGTTTCTATGAGACTGCATTCAGTCATGCAATAACAAGAGCTATGTCTCCCATTTTGTAGATCCGACCAAAATAATACTCATTAGGGGAAGGAAAAATCCTGTTAAACAACAAGGGTTTACAATGAGATGTTACATTAGAGGTTTTTCTGTCATTCTTACCTGCTAGCATCGTTCTGGCCACCATTCCACCCATAGTAGCATCTGATCGATTCTTCAGTGAGGGTTATACACCACTCAGGTCAAAGAAAACACTACCCGAATTGACAACGTGTGTCACACCTTCCATGATTCCACCCACAAAGACAACTTATGAGTTTCCTGTGGGGGAAACAAGCTAGACATCAAGTTAAAACCAAGTAAGTTTCATAACATCATAGAGTTAGGAAACCGTAGACACTATCTTAATGTGAGTTATACCAAAAGATTTTAATTCCATGAGATACATGCTTTATTCACCACCCTTTCCTTTTTTGTAGTTAGTATACTGACCATGGATGTAATATATGATTCTTATACTTAACATTATGCGTATTTAAATATCTATTTGATTTTATTTCTTTGATGGGGTTTATGTTTCAAATGTTACCAAATCAAAAAATTAATTTTGTCTCAATTTTCCTTCTCTCAAACATAAGCTATGTTATGAACCTATATTTTTCCATGAGGTGTATATATTTACTTTTAAATTTAATATTATGAATCTAATTATTTTAATGATTATTTAATATTATTGTAATTTAATTTTCTTACACGGGGAGTATGGTTCAATGTTACCAAGTGGTAAGAGTTTATTGTGACAATCTTATCACTTTTTGAGATTGTTTTTTTAAACATCCTTTGATATAAAATTATGACCCATATCTTAAGTAAATTCATGAAATTTATTCTCCTTTGGTTATTCATGATATATTCATGTATTGGTATCATTTTTACACTTCTTGGTACATATGATATTTAAGAAAGTGTTTTTAAGAAAAATCAACATTACCCTCTCCATTGTCAGAAATATGTGTTTAATTAAAACCATGTTTTATAAAAAGGATTTACAAGAATATTATACTAATATCTTATGATAATTAAATTAAATTTTTTAATTTTTCATTTTTCTAATGTTTTTAAGGGAATATTTTCTCTCTCTACAGACGTTGAAACTTTATAACTTTTTTACTGTGCTAAAGTAATGTTCTTTTTACCTTGTATGTCATGAACCGATTTATCTACTATCAATCAATTGAAGCATTATTTTCATGTTTAGAGGTTAATATTAGAGAAAATGTTTTGGAAATATATATTCAAAGAATTTTTTCTCAACAAATTTCATTATTTATTTAATGTTTTTAAGTAAAATGGTTTCCAAAAGGTTTTATGTTTTAAAGTACATTTTCCAAATAAGAAAGGATATTTACGTCAAGAAATTTTTTCAAAATAAACTTCAAAGTTATTTTCCATATAATATAACATAAATTGATGGTTCTCATTACCTTCTTGGAAATCATCCAATGGTTCCATTTAATATTCTTTCCTGAATGATTTATGTTTTAATGGAACGATTCTTAAGACACCCATTTCACTTCCACGAGTACTAGACTTTTGAAATATTTTTTCTTTTCACGAGTTATGATTTCATGAATTGATTATGAAAACAATCTCTTTTATTAGGTTATGATGTTATAAAATTTTAAAGATACCAATTTTATTTCATGTGTTATAATTTTATATTTATAAAATATATATCTTTTTATGGGTAATGATATGATGAATGTTTTATTATCTTATGGCACATGGATTAATGATTTTATTATGATATGGGTGGAAATTATATATACTTATAATGAATTAAGTAATGATAAGTTGTATATGAACTCAGAGGGTACACTAGTTTTAGACCAAGCCCAAAAATAAGATATTACATTGGTTGTAGCCCAAACCTGAAATCAAGAAGGTACATGGGTTTTAGTTGAAGCCAAAAAGTAAGAGGTTACATGGGTTATAGCCCAAGATCAAAAATAAGAAGTTACATGGGTTTTAGCCCAAGCATAAAAGTAAGAGAGTACATGGTTTTTTAGGGTTAGACCAAAGAAGGTACATGGTTCCTAGCCCAAGACTAACATGTTATAAAGGTCTTGGTATGTAGCCTTGACATACAATTTTCTATTCATATATGTATGCTAAATATTAAATGTTTATTACTATGTTATGTTTCCATTAATTATGTTATTTTTTTACTTATGATTCATGAATTGTGAACATACAATATTTATTATGAACTATAATATATAGGGCATGGTCTTTAAATATTATTCATAAGTTCCATTCCCTTTTGTTCATGTTATGCGTACACATTTTCTTTATTTACCCTTAATGAGCATCTGAGCTCACCCATTTCTTAGGTTTCTTTTCACCATGTAATAATGAAATGGTTTAGGTAGAAGTACTAAAGGTTGATATAATTATGGGGGATGTTGATGATGTTTTACTATTATAGAAGATTTTTTTTTTCGAGTTTCCAAAGATACAAAAATATTACGGTCCCCAGGCATGTATTTTTGTAATTTTATAAATATTCATCTAAAATGATGTAATATACATGTATGCTATGACTATGTCAGTATAACTATCCCTAGAATCCATCGATCATTATGATTATTAGATGTATATTATAATAAAAAATGTTTTTAAGGAGACACCATTAATGGTTTCCTTAGAACTATAGAACTCTAAAAGAATTATGAAGACTAAGAATAAGAAGTTCATGATAATAAATATTCACAAATCTCATAAAATGATAAATTTAAAATGAAATTAGTCAGAATTAAATTATCTATTAAACTACAAACTCTTCATATGATCTAGTTTTTATAGGCATATTCCCAATGGTCATATTGATCTCTAAATAGTAACATTTTGACTGAGTTTGTCACAACAAGTCGTACACCTGGATCTCAATGACTCTATTGAAACTAATTTCAAAAATCATATTATTTTAAACTATTATTGTGTGACAAGTATTAATTTCTTTAAAAATAAGTATTCTGAATATGATTATAATATTATGATAGTCTGATGGACTTCTTTACAATTGTTATTATGATAAACCTTATGGGTATTAGTCTGATGATTATCAGTGAAGACATCAACCCTATGTTTATGAATTTTTCAATATAAAAGACATTAAATAAAGTATAACATACATTCATATAAATGTGAGTATGATGTTTATCAGAGACACAATCATTATGATAATCTCAAAAAGAAATACAAGTTTTTTTTTCTTAATTCATTAGAACTTATTCTATGTATAGTAAAATAATATGTTTTCTAAAAAAATGTTCAACACTTTAGACATTAAAAGTTAGTAATAATGTTTCTAATAAGGTGTTTTTGATTTCAAAAAAAAAAGGAATAGAAAATTGAGAAATATAATTTCAGACCAAACAATGACCCACTTTTCAGAAAGCACAAATCCCAAAATGTAAATAAAAAATAACTTTGAAAAACTTACCATCCATTTCTTTTATGTGCATAATATTCAAATTTAAGATTTAATCCTTAACTCCCTGTGAGTTTATAACTCTTATAAACATGATAGAGAGTATGATATTGAATATGATTAACTCCCCCTTAAGAAAGCATCTTCCTCTAAGTTCATATGCTTCCCCTTAATCAAATATTTACCCCCTTTGTTAAGAAAACCTACTTTGATAAAAAATATCCCCCTTTGTGTAAAAAATATACCCCATAAAGATTCATACCCTTTTATATACAATTATAACACTTTGTGATATTAAAATATAATTTTGAATTACTCTATAGTTTATTGATAAGTTATATAAACAAATATATGAAACAATATAATTAAGTAACTTAACCATCCACATAAAATGAAATAACATTAATCTAATTGGAATTTCAAAATATTTATAAAAATAGTAATTGGATGGAATATTAATTCATTTATAAACATATTTTCAATTTTTTTAAAAAATAAGTATAAAAAGAGTTCAAAATAAATAAGGTCAAACATTATTCATTAGGGTCTTTATAAAAGTCTTCGTCTTCTTGAACCCCATTCTATCTTTTTCAAACTGCTGAAACTTTTATTCATAAAACCATTCTTTTTATTCTAAAAATTTTATTTTTTAGAACAGTCATGATTATAATTTTTCAATATATCTAATTTAACATCAAATAATTTGAGTCTTGTTATCTCCATCTTCAAGTATTAGATAATCCCATTTTGAAATTTTTCTTCCTCAGTACGGTTCTGAGTTGTATCTATGAAATGTTCAATGAACCTTACTTGATCAGCCATAACTTTTTATATCTGACTAAAATATTCATCCGATTTATTCATCATCTTATTCACATCATCAAAATTATAATCATGTAATTAAATATTGATATCTAATTGGTGATACCATTTCATCATTTTATTACCTGACTTTATATGAGTCTGGTAACATTCTAGATAAACGTTCAACTGAGCCTAAATCATAAATAACTTTATCAACTGAATACTTTATTGATTCAAAATTTTTATTCATAGATTCTTGAATAAACTGAAACCAAGATTAAAGGATTATAAAATATGGTATAGTTTCTTCAATCCATTTTTAATAACTAACAATCTAATCGAATACTTCAAAAGAAATTGTTTTGATTGAATATGATTGTTTTGGTTACACCTCATGAGAATTGATTCAGCTTGATCTGTTTTCTATTTATTTCCCTTGAATTTTTATTTCATTGAAACTCCATTTTTTATTTCTTTATAAACATTTTCATCCAATTTCTTATTATTATATAATTCAAGTATCTCATCATCCTTATCAGTATTTAATTTTTCATCAAATTTATTATCTGAATTTTTATCATCTCCATCCTTATTAGATGATGATTGTGCTTCATCTGATGATTACTCATTAAAACGTCCCTATTATTCTTATTTATCATATATGGAGGTTAAATTTGATGATTATGCTTCTGATGATTTTTTGGATTGAGTTTTCTCATTTTTACTAGCATCTTCATTTTCTTCTTCTTCATCTTAAGCCTCTTGCCCTTCTTATTTTTCTCTCACTGATTCTTCAATCTCTTCTTCTTTAAATAATTATTCGTATTCACCTTTTTAAAATACTTACTTATTTTATCCTTCTTTTACTTATTTTTTAACTCAATATATACCTTAATATTCTTTATATAATGATTTATTTATCTCATCTTTGATATTTTTCGATGTTCTTGAATCACATTTCCCATTGGGGTTCATTCCCAAATATTTCTCCTGAGAAATTGGTGCTGATTACCCATCCAAAACTTTTTAATTTACATTATATAGAATATGAGTAACTATGAAATGAACTACATATGTTTCTTGAAAGACAAGAAATACATCTGATATTACCTGATTGGTTTGGGAAGTAGGTAGAACTACATTCCAAAAAGCCTTTTTAACAACCTTCAAAATATTTCCTTTGAGTTCAACATATAATAATATCTTATTTTGTTTTCTTTTTATTTTCTTCCTTTTCTAATTATATGGCATCACGAGTCCTTAATGAATCAGCCTTAGTGAGGTTAATTCCAATTTGAGGATCTACTAGTTTCATTTTTGATTTATTCTTAATCTTTTCATTCTAACATTATGAAGAACATCCTTTTTTTCTTTTCATTATTTGGTGGGGAGGTCCCAAATTTCCTTATCTTCTTACCAATAAAATTATTTTTCAAAAAAAACATGTTAATCTCTCATAACAGGCTCTATGGTCCTTTTTAAGTCAATTTAATGTTTTAGAGAGTTAAAAAATGAATTTAGGATAATTTGTATTTTTAAAACTAGGAGGTTGTTCAACATAAACTTTTTCATGATCATATATATTAAGAAAATCACACTTAACATCCATTTGAAAAAGTTTCAAATTAAAGAATGTTGAAAAGTATAGATGTATACTTATATGTTCAATTATAGCTACTGGTTCATAGGTGTTTTCATATTCTATAACTTATTTCTGATTATAACACTTAGGTATAAGTCTAGCTATATTTATAGAAACTATTCTATCTTCTTCGCATATGTTTTACACACCCATTTTAATCCAATTATAGAAGTTTATTTAGGTTTTTCAACTAATGTACATACTTTCTTCCTCTGAAATTCATTGAGTTCATCATGAATTTCTTTAATCCATTCCTCATCTCCTAAAGCCTCATCATGATTCTAAAGATCAAATTGCGATAATAAATATAGATATTGAATTTAATTCCATAAATAACTTCTAGTACTAAAAAGTTAACCTACATCACAAGTGATACTCTCACTTGGATGATTCTTAATAAACAACCGAATACTTGGGATTTGAAAAGTCTATTCCTATACCATAGGTATAAAATATTCCAAAGTAATAACTTCAAAAATAATTTCTTGTGTTATATCATTATGATAAACAAATTATATTTAATTTTGAAAATAAGTTTTAGAAATAACATTTGAATATATTGGTTGGGGTTGTTTGAAAATAAGGGGTTGTTTCATCAAACTTATCATGCACTATTTCTTTAACAGTACATGAATTTTTATTAAGAACTCGATGTGCCTTAGATGTTGTGGAATAACCAAAAAATTTACCTTCATTATATTTGAGAGAAAATTTATGCAATTTATCATTCATATTCAGGATGAATACCTTACAACCAAAAACATTTATGTATGAAACTTTTGGTTTTCAACCTATCCAAAAATCATAAGGAGTTTTATTAATAAAAATTATAATCAAAACTCAATTGGTATTATTGAAGTTTTTTCTAATAGCTTCATCCCAAAAATGTATATAAATTGAGTATTCATTAAACATGGTTCTTGTTATTTCTTGAAGAATTCAATTTCTTCTTTTAAATACACCATTTTAATGAGGGATTTTATGAGATGAAAAGTTATGTTCGATACATTTCTTACTAAAATGTTTCAAAATTAGTACTTACATATTCTCCAATATGATCACTAAAAATAGATATCTAGAGAAGGGTTTTCTCATTTTTTAATTATCTACAAATAGTTTAAAATAAATGAAGGATTCAGAATTCTTCATGAGAAAACAAACCCATTTTTATCTAGTGTTATCATCAAACAAAAAATATGCATAATATTTTCCACCAATACCTACATTTTGTGTGGAAAAAAATAAGTCCATGTGCACTAACTGTCAATAATCATAAGTTGATACATTACTAAAATATTTTAAATAGGAATTATGTTTCTTACGGTATTGAAAATGGTCACATACATTTGAAGAATAAAACCAATTATCTAGTATATCCTTAAAAATATTTTTATAGTCAACATAAATAAATATCTATGGTTACAGTTCTCTAATCTTCTATGTCATATCTAATATTGATCTCTAATTTCACTAATGAAAGGTATGTCATGGATCCTAATGTATTATAAGTTATGTGTGTAAACATTCTCCTGTAGATTGGTAGAAATAATGAGTTCATCATTGGAAATATGTACTAAAGACTTATCGTTTTAAAATTTCACTATATAACCTTAATAACACTGTTGAATTATGCTTATAAGGTTGTTCTTAATACATTTAACAAGAAAAACCTTCAATATTAAATATTTTCCATGATAAAAAATATTACATATACTAATATTCCATCATTGAGAATTATCTACCAAAGTTACTTTTCAACCATTAATCTTTATAATATTATGAAATAAGTATTTTTTTACTAGTCATATGCCTAAAAAATCCACTATCCATGTACCATGTATTCTTGTTGTTAGTAATTTATTTGTTTTCATGAAAAGAAATTATCATTTTGACACCCAAACCTTCTTCTATTCTATAATGTTAATAAATTAAAATTTAGGAAACTAATTTTTTTTAGAGAAAGAGGAGCTGTAAAATCCTAGGGATTGAACATCATTTAAGGAACAATTATTTTTCCAATGACTTCTACTCTGAAACTTTTTTCAAAATGATGTATTTTTAGGAATAAATAAATTATTAGTATGAACTAGTTTTTTATAAGTATAACCCATTCCTGAAAATTACCAATATGATAGACTTATTTAAAATTTTAATCAAAAAATTTATTTATAGTGGTAATGTTAGATAACGATTTTCTTAAACATTAGATTTCAAATTTTATTTTTAAAACCAAATGTTTATATTCAAAAGTATTATTTTTAGAATTAATATTAGTCTCTAAAATATATTTCTCATAAATAAAATTTTCAAAATAATTAAAAATAATTTCTTTTGGAATTAATCTTATCATGATCTTTTGAAATTTCTGAAATTTTATTTTTCAAAATACAAAATCCATTAATCATCCTTTGAATGTTTTTTCATTGGATTATAATTTTTTGATAAATTTTAAAATTTTTATTTTCTAAATGTTTACAGAATTGGGAAACATATGCATAAGAAAGTAAAGAATTATCATCACTGGATGAGGAAAATTATTCATCTCAAGATGTATAATTTTTCTAATCAGGATAGATTCCAATTAATGATATGTTTGTAAGCTTTCTAGTAACTTATTCTTTATCCATAAAACATTGATTTACTTTAGGCACATTTGTAAAAAGGCATATATTCCTCAAACCAAAACTTTCATTATTCGAAGAAATATTTGAAAAATACCCTATATTGGAAATACATGTGTCAAATAACTATAAAACATTCTTGCCTTTAGATTTTTAATATCTCATATCATTACTTTCTTAATTCTTATCTTTTCTATCATTTCTCTTCAACTTTGGACCATCTGGTCTAGTGTGTCTAGATTTCTTAGATCGATAAAAATATGCTTCATCTTTATTTTCACTTCTATACTTATTACCTTTCTTATATCGATATTGGTAATAATTCTTACAAAATATTTTATTCATTCTTATGGATAAGTTATATAATTAATTATCTAAATTTTCTGAAACAATTTAATCATATTGAAAAAAATATTCTTATATCGCAACAATTTTACAATTTTCTCAGTATATTGAACATTAGGTGGACTGGTAGTCGTAGTAAAAGTAACTCCTCTATTTTTATTTTTCATTTTTAAGAATGGATTTTTAATCATACCTCATACTAAATAAAGGTTTCAATAAGATCATCAAGAGTAAGATTTTTTATCTTACTTGTCCCATCATCGACAGGTTTATGAGAATCCTACTCGTAGGGAATGATATCTATTATATTTTTAATAAGTATCTCATCATCAATACCTTTTCCCCAAATATCATGTAAAGTATTAAAAACCTTCATGAATGTTTTATGTATATTATAAAATGATTCACCAGTTATAAAATTAAAGGATTGAAAATCTTTTATGATAATGGATCTCCTAGTCACAATAGACCTTGGAAGTACCAAAATGTATGATCTCATGTTTTTTAGAAATACTGTTAACATCTTCACAAGGAGAAATATGATTATAAATTCCTCTTGTCAATGAGAAGAAAAGTATATTTATTACTATATTGAATTTATATTTCTATTTATTCTTGATGAGTAAAAGTAGTAATATCCTTATCAAGAATTTTATAATCTCCAGTAAGAAAGAAAAAATTTCCAACACCTTTGCTAATTACAAAAGTATGCACCCTATCCCTCCCCTAATCATAGTCAACTCCATCAAATATAGTGGGTCTATTAGGATTCAAATATTCTATTTTTCCAATATTCATTCTGGTCATCTTTAAAATAAATAAATAAAATTCCCACAAAACACGTTAGTGTAATAAAATTTTTATAAATAAAATTTTTATAACAAAACATGAAATATTAAAGAATGTAAGAATTTTCAGCAAGTATTTCAGTAATGGAATCATTCTTTAATACCGATTTTTTATCAGTATTATAGAACTAATACTGATTAGGATTTTATGAATGTGATCATATAGATGTACTTACAAGAGGGGGTGAGGTAATTTTAGTTTGGAAAAATTAGTTTAAAATAATTAAACTAAACAATATAGAAGCCCTCTTAAAATATGTTAACGAATATAGCCATCAGTGTGATGGATGTAATAACAGAATCAAATTCTATCTATGATATAATTAAATTAAACAAAAATATCAGAGTCACAATGTATATGATTATAATAGTATTGTAATCACGATGGATAAAATTAAATCAAATTGTATAAGTATATGAATTTGATTTATTCACTCTTTATTAAAATGTGCAGCTAAATATAAAAAGTGTATGAAATATTTAATAAAATATATAACAATTATAAGAATGGATTATAATATATTTTAAATAATAAACCTATTTTAACCTAAATAGAAAGGTTTTCTATTACCCAAAGTAAATATATCCCTTGTTTTATGTTTACAATAATGTCTTTTATTCCTTACTAAGGAAATCCCTCGATATGATGATCAGAGTGATTCTATCATCCTATTCTTGGATGACCTTGATATTGCGATCAGATTTTCTATCTACATATGTATCGTTACCCTCGATCTAATGGAGAAGATTCTATATATTCATATCCCCATAATCCCTTGATTGTTACGATGACTAGACACATATTATATTGAGAATGTTATTAAAGAGAAAAAATGACAAGGTTTCCTTAAAACTAGATAAATAAAAATAATTAAAAATTATAAGAACAAGAAATTCACACTAATAAATCTTTAATTATCTCATAAAATGGAAAAATGAAAATGAAATCAATCAGCATCAAATCAGTTATTTATCTCCAAACTCTTCGAATAATGTAGTATTTATAGGAATCTTCCCAATGGTCATCTTGACCTCCCAATGATCATATTTTCTCTGAGATTGTCATACATAATTGGATACCTAAAACTCAATTGTTCTATTTTAACTGATTTCTTGGAACTATATTATATTAAAAAATTATAGTGTAAAAAGTATCACATACATTTGAAAGATGTCTTCTGAATAAGATTATAAAATAAAGTCAGTCTGATAGAATACCTTATAATTGTTCTTATGAAAACCCATATGGGTATTAGTCTAATGTTTATTAGTGTTTATTTCCATATAATATTTATGACATTATCAGAATGAATGACTTGAAAAAATTCCAACATCCCTTTTGAAAAAGGTGATCACATTTTTTATTAGAAACATACTGATTACGATACTTATAATTAAGAATTATAAGTTTATCTTCATAATTCATTAGATCTTATTATAAATATAGTAAATGAATATGTTTTCTACAGAAAAATTTGAAAATACTTTTGACTTGAAAATTATATAAATATATTTTTTATAAAGGTGTTTCTAATTTCCAAAACCAAAGAATGGAAAAGTGAGAAATAGAATTAATGAATGAACATATGATGTATGAAAAAATTATATTAAAAATAAATAAAAAGTGAAAATAAATGAAAAACATAGACAAAAATATATATAAATATGTTTTTTTGGATTGTTTTAAATAATTTATAATTAATTAATTTTGGAGTTAAGTGCATGTATATAACAAATCAAAACACGATGTAAGGGATCTTTCATACCACCATTGTTCCTCATCAGTTAAATATTCTATTTCAATTTTATCCATTTAAAAAAAATATAATTGAAATATCATATTATTTTATATATCTCTCATAAATAAACACCTAGTTAAATATATTATTCATTTATTGGGTTATACATTTTTTAATTCCCATCAAAATTACCACTTTTAACTGAGCCCAATTTATTTTAAAATTAAAATTTATTTTCTAATTTAAATCCTAATAGAAAAAAATAATTTGAAACCATTAATATATTATAAAAAATATCATTATTTGATAGATATACCTTTGGTTAAAATCTATTTTTATTTAAAAAATTATATCTTTCAAATTTTGAAAATATAGTTTTCTCATCTCATAAAGTGTCAACCATGTGGTTTGTTTTATTACATCTTCTCCAAAATTCTCCTCATGAATTTTCATTATTCAAATAAAATGTTTAATAAATATCTCAATATTTTAAACTATGAATGTTAACTTTTATTCAATTCCTTAATCTATTCTGAGTCCTTTTGATTTTCACATTAGTTAGTCAATGAATTGGAATTATTAATTCCACATACCTCCCATGGGTTTGATCATGCTTAATATTTACGTATGGTTTTTATTCTTCACATATAAAACATATGTATGATTTTAAATTTTTGATAGTGTTAAACTTGATATATATGTCACTCCAATTCATTTAGTAAGGCTTTATATCTTATTTGTTGATTTGAATTTTTTAGGGAGTAAACTTAATCCAAAAAATTATTTTTTCCACTTTATGATGATGTTCCTAGGATTGTTCCTTCGATTATGTTTATTATGAAATGATCTATGTTGTTTCAATATTATGATTATTCCATGTTCTCAAGGTATCATTTTCTTATGAAATTATTATTTTCAAAGTCACCCATGTTATTATATTATTTTATGTCTCTTAACCCTAAATTTATGGTCTATTTCCATATTTATTCCCATACTATGATTTCTTGATCACCATATTCCTTATTTATTTTACACAGGGTATCCTATGGAGTTTTAGATTATCTATTATTGTTTAGACTATAATGTGTGGTTTAAAATAAAGATGAAAATTTTGAATTTATGATGTTGTATTTATATTTCAAATATTCCTGTTGACCTCACCTGTTTTGATAATCTCAAATATGTTTTAATATGTTTTGACAATCCTATCTGTATGTTAAATTATGTCATCCTACTATTGAGTTGAAAAAAATATCAAAATAATCATTGGAATATGTTAATCAATGTTTATCTATGTTTATACATGTTTTGAAACAATACTAACTCAATCTGGGTATTATTTGCATAGAACAGATAAGTATTAAGTTTTTGAGTCACTGATATAGATCTACCGATACATAGTCACTGATACAGACATAGTCTACCGATAAGAAAAGATCATAGATAGACAAAGTCTACTATTATAATCAAGAGCTACCGATATAGACATACAAACCTACCGATACAAGTCTACCGATGCAAACAAGCATCTATGGATATAAAGTCTACTGATACAGAAAAATCCACCGATATACATAGAGATCCACCGATACAAGTAGCTACCGATATAGGCGAGTTACTGATAGAGAGAGCCACCAATACAAGAATTATACCTTTACAGAAGAGCTACCGATAAGAGGAGCTTCTAATACAGAGTCACTGTCACTAATACATAGTCTACCGTTATAAAGAGTAACAACTACCGTTACAAACCCACTGACTCAAGTCCACCAATACAAGATCACTGATACTAGGAGCTACTGATGGAAACTAGTCACTATATCTCTAAACCCTACTTATGTTTGTTTATTAACAACGGTCATATTTGGTGCTTTTAATGCAACTGATATTAATTAATTAATGTCTGTTGAATGTCAGGAAACCATACCTCGTACCTGTAAAAAGGTAATCATTACCATTGCTGGAGATGAATATATATATAAAAGGAAACCTCTAACTACTAAAGTAAGATCGATCAGTCTTTCCATGCACATATGAAATAACCTTCCGGAGATACACAAGGGCTTACATGCATATAAGAAGAAGGAAGAATACATTCTGAATCTGTAAAACCTGATCATTCAAGGAGTAAAGAGCTTCAACGATTTCACCAATACTCAAGCTGATCAGGCTCATCAACCTGGACTTGGAAGTCAAATACAAAAACGACACTCTATTTTACTTGACTAAAACCATAGAAGGACTCAAAGCTTCATCTGAATCAATCCAAGGAGTCCAGAGCTTCACTCAAAACACACAGAGAATTCTAAACTTATCTCTATTTGTTTAGCTCTATCATGTTTACATTTATTTACATTTTGAGCAGTGTGTGTTCTGTATTTTAATCACACCCTGTCTCATGTGCTGAACTGGAGGATATATAAATCCTCACTCAATCATTCCCTTACACTCTTGTATCCCACTGTGGATAGTGGTAGAGGTCAAGTGTGAACTCCAAAGCTTGTGAGCTATTGTTATTTCCCATGAAGAACTGTGGTAGAGGTATGAGGACCTGGACAGTCTGAGTACTATTGTAATCCCCAATCCAGGGTGTGTATCAATGTTTATATAAACTGTTTGAGAGGACTAAGTCTCGGATTGAGACTGAAACTCTTGGTTAAACCTTCCATGAATCCTATTTCCTTTTTAACTATATCTTATATTCTAATGCTATTTTCTTTGAAAATCAATTCTATTTTAAAATAAATTTGATAGTTGAACTAGCAAGTGTTTGTAATTATTGTGAACTAGTAAGTTAGTATCAAAAGCTAACTTAATCCTCATATTAAGTTAACTGAGAAATAATCAATCTTGGAGTAACTAATTGAACATTTACAGTCTTTATAAATTCACTATAGTTTAACTTATTTCATGTTTTAGGGGATTTTCATACAATGATTTTAAGCAGAAATTTTAATAGGAACTAAATTCACCCCCCTCTTGAGTATCCACTCTGACCAACATTTGGTATCAGAGGATTGTTAAAAAATTTTCAAAACACTTTATTTGTGAAAGTGTTTTTAACTATGATTTTAGTTGTATCTTAAATATCTCAAAATTTCTATTATTTCTAAATTTTTTTATCTCTTTAAATATATTAGATAAAATCTAATTATGTATAATAGACTAAAAGGTGCAACTACCAACATGCCAGCTTTCTTTAATGGTGTTAATTATGCCCAATGGAAACTAAAAATGAAAATTCATTTAGAAAGTATGGGATTTGATATCTGGACTACTATAGAGACTCAATATAAGATTCCAGAAACTGAATGAACTACTTGGGATGAACCTACGAAAACTGCTTACAATAATAATTGTAAAGAAATGAATGCTCTATATTGTTCTTTAGGAGATGGAGAATTTAATTGAATATCTTATTGTAAGACTACTTATGAAATCTTGATTACTTTGGTAATTTCCCATGAGGGAACAACCAATGTTAAGGAAATGAGATTGAATACCTACACTATTAAGTATGATAATTTTAAAATGAAGCCTGATGAACCTATTTCTGACATGTATCTCAGGTTCAAAAAAATTGTAAATACAATGATCTTACATGGAAAAGCTGTTCCTACAAAAGAGAAAATCATGAGGATACTGTGATATCTGACAGACTGATGGATAGGCACATCAGTTTCAATTAGAGAATCTTGTGACATTAGTGATTTACCTATCAAGGAACTCATTGGTAAACTAATGATGTATGAAGAAGAACTGAAAGTAAACAAGGAAGAAGATGATGAACCAAGAAAGAAGTCTATATCATTCAATACTTCTGCTTCAAAAAATAAGGACAAAGGGAAAATTCAAAGTGAAAGTGATAGTTCAAGTAGTGAAGAGAGTGCATCTGACAGTGATGCTGAAATGGCTCAGATAACCAGAAGATTTAAGAAATTTTATAGGAAAAAGAAGATCTTCAGGAAATCCAATTATAAGGGAATGTATGACAATAAAGGTCATTGGAAGAAGTATTGGAAAAGAACTGACAAAAGTGATGACATAGTCTGCTATGATTGTAAGAGGAAAGGACATGTGAAAGCTGACTTTCCAAAATTAAAGTGTAAGAAGAAATATGAGTACAAGGACAAAAAATATAAGAAAGCTATGAAAGAAACCTGGAGTACTTCAGAAGGCAGTTCAAGTGATTCTGATTCCACTCAGGACGAAAAATCTAAAAAAGCTAATATGTGTTTCATGACAAATACATCTGAGGTAACATTGGATACTCATGTTTTAAATTCTTATTATTCTGGAGATGATTCTGATTCTGATTCTAAAAACATGTATAATGAAGAGTTATTTAAATATTGTAACATGCTAGAAGATACTTGTAATGGGCTAAAAGAAAAATATAAAACCTTAAAGAAACATCATGCTTTAACTAGCACTGTGAAATCTGCACTAGAAATAGAAAAGAAAAAGAATGCTCAACTGTTAAAGGAGAATACTGAACTAAAATTGTCCAATGAGCAACTTAAAAAGGACTTAGATAAATTCACTAATGGAAAGAACAATCTTACACAAATTCTATGGAAAAAAGTAGCACCAAAGTATACTACTAGGTTAGGCTATCATCCTCGATAGAGATAGACCACAAAAATAGATTTATTCCAAAAAATGGACAGTTTTCTTCTAGTTCCTATTCTGGAAATTCTTATGTCTCAACTAGTTATTCACATAGTTATAAATCAAACAAAGTTTATCAATCAAAGACTTGTGAATCTATTGATTATATAAAAACCATTAGACAAATATGGTTACCAAAAGTTTTGCTTGCTAACCTGTCTGGACCCAAGAAAATCTGGGTACCAAAATCATATTCTGTCTAAACCTGTTTTGTAGGAAACCTACTTAAAAAGTTCCTGTAGGAAGACATGGTACTTGGACAGTAGATGTTCAAGACATATGACAGTAGACTTATCATGTTTTAAAAGCTTATTAAAAGTTAATTGAGGACATGTTACCTTTAGTGATAACTCAAAAGGAAAGATCATTAGCTTAGGACAGATTGGTAACACTGGTTCAATTCTGATTTATAAAGTTTTACTTGTTGATGGACTAAAGTATAATCTATTAATAATTTCTCAGTTGTGTGATGATGTATTTAATGTTATGTTTGAAAATGATTCTTGTAATGTTTTTAATTCTAAAAATGTTTTAATTTTTTCTACCTTAAAAAATGAAAATGTTTATGCTTTGTATTTAAACTCTTCTACTAATAAAAATATTACCTGTTTAAATGCTTTTCATAAAGAATCCTAGATTTGGCACAGAAGATTAGGACATTATAATATACACTCACTTAGGAAACTAAATAGGAATAATTTAGTTAGATACCTACCTAAACTTGAATTCCCAACTGACAAAGTTTGTAATCCCTGTCAAAAGGGAAAGCAACATAAAGTTTCTTTTAAATCAAAGAAAGAAGTTTCAACTTCTCAACCTATTGAGTTGGTTCACATGGATTTATTTGGACCATCCAGAGTTTCTAGTTTAAATGAGAAGTACTATGTCTATGTTCTTGTAGATGACTTTTATAGATATACTTGGGTATATTTTCTAGCTCACAAAAGTGAATCTTGTTCTTACTTTATGAAATACTCCAAGTCTGTAGAAAACCATAGTGGACTTAAGATTAAAACCTTGAGAAGTGATCAGGGTCGTGAGTTTGGAAATCATGAATTTGAATCATAATGCTCACAAAATGGCTACAATCATAATTTCTATGCCCCTAGGACACCTCAATAGAGTGGTGTAGTAGAAATAATAAATATAACACTTCAAGAAATTTCAAGGACTATGCTAAATGAATATGACTTACCTATTTATTTTTGGGCTGAAGCTGTCAATACAACTTGTTATATTATAAATAGAGTCTTGATTAGACCTGTTCTTAAGAATACACCTTATGAATAATGGAATAACAGGAAAACTAAAGTTAGTTATTTTAAAGTCTTTGGTTGCAAATTATTCATTCTCAATAGTAAAGATAATCTGGATAAATTTTCATCTAAAAGTGACGAAGGAATCTTTCTAGGTTATTTTATATCTAGAAAAAACTATCGATTCTTTAATAAAAGGACCAAGTGTGTGGAAGAATCTATTCACATCAAATTTGATGAAACTAATCCACATGAACCTAAACCTTCTCTTGAAAATCTTGAAGAATATTTGTCAATTCTAAATCTTAATGACAAAAACAATAAATCTGCTGTCAAGACAACTAGTTCTGAAAATATTCTAGAATATGCTTCTAGTGAACCCTAACCTAGAGAAGAACCTGAAATTTCTATTCCTACCTTTACCAGATCAACTAGGATTCTAAAGAATCATTCTTTAGATGTTGTTGTAGGTAATATTGATAGAGGGACACAGACTAGAGGTTCTATAAGAAACCATGATGAACATAAAGCCTTTCTTTCACAGTTAGAACCTAAAAATATCAATGATGTAGTCAATGATGAATTTTGGGTAATGCATTTGCAAGAATAATTAAATCAATTTGAAAAAAAACAAAGTCTGGTAATTAGTTGATAGACCTAAGTACACCTGGAACATAGGCACTAAATGGGTTTTTAGAAATAAAGTTGATGAGTCCGGAAATATAGTTAGGAACAAAGCAAGAATAGTTGCACAAGGATATAGTCAAGAAGAGGGAATAGAATATGAAGAAAACTTTTCACCTGTAGCTAGATTAAAAGATATTAGGATTCTACTTTCCTATGCTGCTCATATGAATTACATGTTATATTAAATGGATGTTAAAAGTGATTTTATAAATGGTTTTATAATTGAAGATGTTTTTGTTGAAAAACCACCTAGATTTACTAATCCTCATTTTCCAAATCGATTTTTTAAGATTTCTAAAGTTTTATATGGTTTAAAATAAGCCCCACAGGATTGGTATGATAGACTTAGTAGTTTTCTTATTTCAAAAGGTTTTTCTAAATGGATTACTGATCCAAATATATTTATTAAAATAATTTCCAAATATGTTTTGATATTATTAATCTATGTTGATGATATTTTTTTTGGATATTCTAAAAATTCATTGTGTATTGATTTTTTAAAGAGTATGCAAAATGAGTTTGAAATGAGTTTAATGGGAGAACTCAAATATTTTCTTGGATTTCAAGTTTTTCAAAATGAAAATGGTATTATCTTAAATCAAAGTAAATATACAAAGGATATTTTAAAATGTTTTGGTTTGGATATTAGTAAGGGTAATGACACACCCATGAGTATCACTTGTAAGTTGGATGCTGATGAAACTGGAAAACCAGTGGATCAAACCAGCTACAGAGGTATTATAGAGAGTCTGCTCTATCTTACTGCTAGTCAACGAGATTTTTTGTTTAGTGTGTGTATGTGTGCAAGATTTCAAGATAATCCAAAAGAGTCACACTTTCTTGCTATTAATAGAATTTTCAAATATCTTAAACTTACTAATGAATTAGGATTATTTTATCCAAAAGAACAATCATTAGATTTAATAAGTTATTCATATGTTGACTTTGCTGGTTGCAAGTTAGATAGAAAGAGAACATCTAGAAAATGTCATATTCTAGGTAAGTCCCTGATATCTTGGTGTAGTAAAAAGCCTAATTCTATTGCATTGTCTACTGATGAAGTAAAATATATTGCTGCTGGTAGTTGCTGTGCACAAATTCTGAGGATGAAACATACATTATTGGACTACAGATATCAGTTTAGACATGTATCTACAAACTGTGACAACACTAGTGCGATCAATATCTCTAAGAATACTACATCTCACTCTAGTACCAAACACATTGATGTAAGGCACCAATTTTTGAGAGATTATTACCAAAAGGGTGATATTAATCTTGAATTTATAGGTACTGAACATTAATTAGATAACATATTAACCAAGTCTTTATGTTCAGATAGGTTAAGGTACATTAGACATGATTTAGGAATGATAGAATTTGTAGAAGAAAATCATCACCATTAGCCAAATCCTCATTGTTATCCAAATCCTCACTGTTAGCCAAATCCTCACTGTTAGCCAAATCCTCACTGTTAGCCAAATCCTCACTGTTAGCCAAATCCTCACCATTAGCCAAATCCTCACTGTTAGCCAAATCCTCACTGCTATCCAAATCCTCACTGTTATCCAAACCCTCACTGTTAGCCAAATCCTCACTATTAGCCAAATCCTCACCGTTAGCCAAATCCTCACTGTTAGCCAAATACTCACCATTATCCAAATCCTCTCTATTATGAAAACCTTACCTCTAGAGACACCTCACCACTAGATACCTCACCAATAGATAAACCTCACCGTTAGGATCCTCACTGGTAATTGTCACTGATATGTCATGCACTATCTGATTTTTGTTTTCTTTAGACGAAACTCTTATTGTTTTTAGAAAAATTATTTTTATTACATTTTGATTCCTAAATGATAAAAAATAAGCCTTAGTCACATTTCAATCCACCACAAACTCTCCTCTCTTCAATCCTCACTTCTCGAACCCACGCATTAAGCATAACCCTAAGTTCTTCGATTGGAGATGACAAGAACAAAACTCCCGATATTCAGGGATAATAGTGATGCACCAAGTGCGAAGAAGCATAAAACAGGACCTGAAGGTATTGGCAGTGAATGTAGAACAAGGTCGGGGAAGCATGCAGTGAACCCACATTTGCAGAATAGAGAAATAGTGATAAAAAAGGAACTCAGTGAGGAATGGATATTTCCTAGAAAGTCATTGGTTCTAAGAGTATTGGAGGAATAGGGATGACTCGAATGTTTTTCAAAAAACAATGGACCTAATTATCCGAAGTCGGTTAAGGAGTTTTATGCTTTTGTTTGTTTTGAGAAGTCTGAGAAGAAAACAGCATGGTTTCATTAGTGAATGGAAAGGAAATTTCTTTTTCTTATATTGAATGGGATGAATGTATGAAAGTCCCACATGAGGGTGTATTTGGGTATAACTCGAAGATAATAACTTCTACCAGTGACATTTTTGACTATGAGGTTTCCTTGGAAGAGCTCACCGGTAGTGGAAAACAAAGAAATGTAGTGGCTATTGAGATGGATGGAGAAAACCAACTATAATTCAAATTCATCCAACATGTGCTAAGTCCAAGAAGAGGGGACTTTGAAAATATGAGATACCAAGATATTTATTTCTTCCATCTACTGAGGCATGGTGTCAAGGTAAATTTTTCTAGGTTGTTGATGATCCAAATTGAGGATATGACCAGGCCTAAGTCAAGATCCAATTATTTATTCTTTACAATGTTGATTTCAATAACGATCAAGGTGAAAGGAGTAGCTGAGTCCCAGGATGAGACAATAGTTGTGAGGGAAAATTTTTGCATCTCAATCACAATCTGTAAGTATATGTAGATTTTATGGAACCCATAGAGAAGGCAATGGGTTATTGATGATGAGAAGGTGTATGATAAGTTCAACCCTGTTGACCATCCCAATAGGCCAAGAGACAAAAGAGATCCAGGTCTAGGACCTGATGAAGAGGAACCTCAATATAGTGATGATACTGATGAGGGGGATACCTCTATAGCTGATGGAGGGGATCCAGACTTGCCTCCAAGTCTAGTTTCTGAAGTCGTATCATCTGGAAAGGAAACTATGTTGGTAATAAGCAATGAAAAATCCCATATTGATGAGGAAGACAAGACTACTCCAGAGAATGAGGAAGAACAAGAATCTGAAAATGAAGCATCCGTTTCTTCCTCCTTGAGTCTCAGTCAACAAATTGGGTACTCCTCAATGACTACTGAGGAAATTGTTGAAATAGACAGACCAAAATCGATCCCTCAGTCACCCTAGGTTGGGACACCTGATGTGGATAGAGTTATGGAAAATTCTTCTGAGGAAAACCTGCCTGCTCAAGCTTCTATTGATATACATGTACAGGTGAATGCACAGATTTAGGGGGAGAATCCCACCAGACATGGAACTGTTTTAGTAGCTCATGAGATTGAATACTGGGCCGAATACCTAGGTTTTGTAGTTTTTGGGTTGGACTATCCTGATTTAGAAAATGAGACACCCATCAGTAGACCTCATGTCACTTATAATCTACTTTTTAGAACTTTACCTAAGGATATATTAAGAAAATCTGATCTAGACAAGTTGAAATATGATCTTAAGACCTATTTGGTAAAATAAATGAGAAGAATGGAAACCTCATTAATATCATCCAATCAATCTGCGATGAATGAATCTGTCTCTGGTGTTTTGGATGATGTCAAGGCCTACCATAATCAAGTTTCAAGCTTGGCAGAGGATGCTGAATCTCTAAAAAAATCAGTTGTCTCTATGGAGTCTTATATGAGTTCTAAATCTCAAGAAGACAAAGATTTGTCTTTTGTGAAAAGTGTAGTTTCCCAGATGGTATCATTTTTTGATGAATTTAAGAATTTCGTGGAGTTGCATGTCAGCACCTAGGACTCTATTTTGAAAAATCGCATTAGTGGACTGACTAAATATTTTAAAGAAACAATGGATTTTTCTGTTTCACCTATGAGTGCTTACAGGTCTTCTTTAGATGTTGATCATATTCGAGCTGTGATGAGAGAAGAGATTAGATAGTCTTCCACCAGTGGCTCTATAGACTCTGCTGCCTTGACCCAAATGGTGACTACCACTAGGGATATAGGGAAAATTGTTCAGAATTTTATGAGAGAGGCCGCTGCTTCTCAGAAATAGGTAAAAGATAGAGTGGATTAATATTTTCGAAGGGTATAAACTAAGAATCAGTTGAACAATAACTTCAAGCTTTTGTTAGAAAATTTTACATTACCTTATGTGACTCAAACCTTCATAGAGAAAGTGAGTAAGCTTGGGGAGATGAATCTAGCCTTGGAAAAATTCCTATAAAAAAAGATTACATCATTTATGCTATGGAAAGAGGAGGACGAATCATTATGGACTTTAGGAATCTGTTATTGCAATTTTTTCATGTAGACAGTACTCCTATCATTGTACCTTCAGCTGTGCCTACCTCTGGTCAGTCTGCCACCATTCCTCAGATGACACCAGCTTAGGAAATCAGAAGTCTCTCTCTTGTGATCACCCAGAGGGCTCCACATTATAGGCCAGGCACTATATTAGTAGATCAGCCTCCTATTATTATCACTGGTGTTACAAAGCCTCCACCTGCAACTACCCAGCCTGAATCCTCTTCTGATTCCAAGGGAAAATCCAAATCACATGCTGAGGAGGTGGATTGAATAGTGGCTGGGAAATTTGATAGGAATCACCTGTACTATTTTTTCCTGAAATTTGTATTTCTCTTTAACCTAGAAATATATATGATATTATTCTATTTTACTTTATATTAATTCTCTCATCCATTGTTTACTACTTTTTTCTAATCACAAAGGGGGAGAAATATGAGAATAATATATTCTACCTCTGGTACATTTCTACCTATGGTACATTTGCTTTATAACTCTACCTATGATACATTGGTTTCATACCTCTGATACATTTGAATGTAATACTCTATTCTCCGATACATTTGAAAATGTCATTAATCACACTGAGAAGTGCAGACCCAATATATTTTATACTAATATATTAATGATTATTTTGGATTATAATACCATAATTTGTGATTATCAAAAAGGGGGATATTGTTGACCTCACCTGTTTTGATAATCTCAATTATTTTTTAATATGTTTTGATAATCCTAGCTATATGTTAAATTATTTCATCCTACTATTGAGTTGAAAACAATATCAAAATAAACATTGGAATATGTTCATCAATGTTTACATATGTTTATACATGTTTTGAAATAATACTAACTCAATCTGGCTATGATTTTCATAGAACAGATAAGTATTAAGTTTTTGAGTCAATGATACAGATCTACCGATACATAGTCACCAATACAGACATAGTCTATCGATAAGCAAACATCACTAATAGACAGAGTCTACTGTTATAATCAATACCTACCAATACATATAGACAGTCCTACCGATACAAGTTTACCGATACAAACAGACAGCTACCGATATTAAGTCTTTCGATACAGACAGAGCCACCGATATATAGATAGATCCACTGATAAAAGAAGCTACTGATATAGGAGAGTTACCGATGGAGAGGGCCACCAATACAAGAATGCCACCTTTACATAAGAGCTAGCGATAAGAGGAGCTACCGATACAGAGTCACTATCACTGATACATATTCTACCATTATAAAGAGTAAGAGATACCGTTATAGAACTACTGACTCAAGTCCACCGATATAATCTCACTGATACTAGGATCTACCGATGGAAACCAGTCACTATATCTCTAAACCCTACTTATGTTTGTTTATTAACAATAGTTATATTTGGTGCTTTTAATGCAACTGATTTTAATTAATTAATGTCTATTGAATTTTAGGAAACTATACCTTGTACCTGTCAAAAGATAATCATTCCCATTGTCAGAGCTGAAGATATATATAAAAGGGAACCTCGAACTACTAAAGTAAGATCGATCAATCTTTCCATGAACATACTAAACAACCTTATGGAGATACACAATTAATTACATGCATAGAAGAAGAAGGAAGAATACATTCTGAATTTTTAAAACCCGATCATTCAAGGAGTAAAGAGCTTCAACGATTTCACCTATACTCAAGATGACCAGGCTGGTCAACCTGGACTTGGAATTCAAATAAAAAAATGAAACTCTGCTTTACATGACTAAAAATAGAGAAGGACTCAAATATTTATCTACATCAATCCAACGAGTTCAGAGCTTCACTCAAAACACATAGAGAATTCTAAACTTATCTCTATTTTTTTAGCTCTATTATGTTTTCATTTATTTACATTTTGAGCAGTGTGTGTTCTGTATTTTAAGCACACCCTGTCTCCTGTGCAGAACTGGAGGATATATAAATCCTCACTCAATCTTTCCCTTACACTCTTGTATCTTACTGTGGATAGTGGTAGAGGTCAAGTGAGACTTGGACAGCCTATGAGCTATTGTTATTTCCCATGAAGAACTGTGGTAGAGGTCTAAGGACCTGGATAGTCTGAGTACTGTTGTAAACCCCAATCCAGGGTGTGGATCAAAGTTTATGTAAAATGTTTGAGAGAACTAAGTCTCTGCTTGATATTTAACCTCTTAGTTAAACCTGTTGTACATCCTATTTCTTTTTGAACTATATCTTATATTCTGATGCTATTTACTTTGAAACTCAATTTTGTTTTAAAGAAACATTGATAGTTGAACTAGAAAGTGTTTGTAATTATTGTGTACTAGTAAGTTAGTTTCAAAAGCTAACATAATCCTCAAATTAAGTTAACTGAGAAATAATCAATCTTGGTGAAACTAATTGAACATTTACAGTCTTTATAAATTCACTACAGTTTAACTTATTTCATGTTTTGGGGGCTTTTCATACAAATATTTTAAACACAATTTTTAATATGAACTCAATTCACCCCCCCTCTTGAGTATCCACTCAGACCAACAATTCCAATGAATATAAAACTATTGATCCCATGCCTGTATTATTTGGAAATCATGTAATTAATCATGGATTAATATGTGTTTAAGGATTGTGTTTATATATTCTTATCCTATTATTTATTGAATTTGGTAATGTAGGAGTAAAACTCATTTAGTTCCCTAACCAATGGTTAATGAATTGGTTGCTCAAGGTTCTCTTAAATATCCATGATGAGCTTTATAGAAAGATCTACATTGAAATATGATCTTCGAGCTCCCATTTCTTGTCTATAATGTAAGGAAACAATATCACCCCATGTAAGGGTATGTTAAAAAATGATGTAAAAATATATAATTATTATTGAAACTAAATTCAAATTATTTTAAAATATATGAAATAAAAATGATTAAATGGATACTTATCTTCATTAAAATGGTAAAAAAATCAGCACACTCATCATAACATCTGAAAAAATTATTTAATTTTTCTTAGTGAAACATAATGTCCTATGATTTTCATCTCTTTTGGGGATATTTTTCTATCATTCAATCAATATCCCTCAATAATTTACTTTAATATTATTATTTTTCATATATTTTTAAAAAATAGAAAACATGGGGGTTTGAATATTTAATGAATCATATAATATAATGATATAAATGAACATTTCATAGATAATTACTATGGTTAGATAAAAAGAACACGATCCTAGTGCTGGTCACATGGGTACCATCGTTATTAATTATTATGTCTTATATTATGTTTCATAGTTCACCCCATAATATATAGAATAATATCTATAATATTGAATATAAATATGATCATGGATTAGATATAATATCAATATAAAAAACATCACCTCAACTTGTCATAAATAATAAACACACCTCAAAAGGGAGTGTGGAACAATCTAAGACTAGATTTAGTTTAAGATGTTTCATCCCGAGAACAGACAGAACTCTATTTTTTGAAGATCATTCTTATGGTAAGGGAGGTAATTAATTTTTTAGGGAAAAAAATAATGCAGTGAATAATATCTTGGAAAGATGAAACTCACCACATCAAGCTTTAATAGACATATTTTCTAACTGCAGAAAGAAAATAAATATAAATAATTACCAAGAACCACTTCAATAATACTAAATAAAATCCCAATTCCAAGACATGATTTATTCACTTACATTAATTAATATTATAATAAAATGTGAATTTAATGTTCGGAGGTATATGGGGAGAGATAAAAAATGATAGAGAACAAAAATTGGTTTCTAAAAATATATGCAGTGTAGAAAATATATTTCAAGAGAGAAATAATTATAAAATATATTCAAAAATAATATCAATTTTTTTTTCTAAACTAATATTGAATTTAAATACCCCAATAATGTTAAATAGTAAATATTTATTTAGATAATGGAGGATATGTTAACAAAAAAAAATACAAAAATGGACTTGTGAATATATAGCCAGAGTACGTCCTCAATTTTGATGTTAAACCGTGAGATTTTAAGATAAGTATATCATGTTCAATAGTTTATATGAACAAAAATGTAAATTCTTGAAGACAATGTAACATCTAGTGACTTTGTTATATATTTATTTTTAAATAAATATAATCTATTCAATATCTTACAATTCACACAACAACAGATTAAAACGAAATGTGATACTCTATAAAATATTATTATTTAAACATAACTAGTATAACATAGAGATTAAAATAGAGCGTATGTATATGAATAACTAAATTATGAAAATTACATGACTTAAACATGTATAAAATAAATTCAATGGGTATAAATTTATTAACAACAAAATCAGAACCATTTTGAAATAAATAGATTTCTTTTTGAAATACTATATTTTTATATGAGGCGGTCTAGTCGCTATTTATGCATGTATTTTATAAATATTTTTTTAAAACTATTAGAAAATTTGAATTATGAGAGAAAATATTTTTTTAAAATCATATTATGATATTATCTTATGGTAAAATTTCAGGATTTTTTGAGAATAATACATTCTCATTGAATAGTGAAAATTCTAATTTTTATAAATTTTTCACTTATTTTTCATAAATTAAGATCCATTAATATTGTAATTTTATTTGAAAATAAAAAAATTATTTTACTTAATATTACATTAAATTAATTACACTTAAATCAAATTTAAACAATATTTGAGTTAAAATTTAATTTTATGCTTTCAAATATTGTTTTCAGAATACTATTTTAATGTTTATAATGTTTATACATTTTATATAAAAAAATAACCCATGAGGAGGAATTATTTAGATTAAAATTTTATATTATATATCGATAATTATTAATTTATATTCATCTAATTTTAATAATTTTTTATATTGTTAATATGATTACATGTGTTCCCTAAAAAATACATTTCTTGAAAAATAATTTTTTCGACACGTCTATATGATTATTTTAAAAAGAAATTAAGCCACTTTTTTGAGTTTAGTTTTAAAAAATTGATTCCATAATTGGACTAAAAATAATTTATACTATGTAATAAGGCTAAATTAATTTTTTCCATAATTAATATTGATAATAGTATTTAATATTTACAGCTTTTAATGTAAAAATTGGTTTATTGGGGGTCAAATAAAATTGATAAAGGGTATAAATTTCAAAAAAAATATTGGTGATTACTATTTTATAGAAATATATAAATATTATTCATCTCAAATATCTAACTTATGGTCATTTAAAAGCTTTTTTACTAGAAATAATTTATCATATTTTAGTCTTTTGAGAAATTTCTATGTAGTTTCCAACTAGGATTCTTTCCCCACATATAAAAGGACCTATCCACCCCTATTCTATATAAAATATCATATAATTTTTTTATTATCATTACCTTATAATAAACCTTTCCCAATTACTACATAACTTATTTTTATTAGGAATTTCTCCTTAGAAGGATTTAGGTTTAAACCTAAATGAGTTCCCCAAAGAAGAGATATAGTATAAGGCCCCGGCCTAAAAACGTACTTAATATTGAATTAAATGAATAATTAAAATTGAGGATCTCTTAAGGTTTAGAGTTTTAGAGAATTAGACCATAACTATTACATCTCAAAAGATTACAAAGTAGACACTTCTACATTGTTTCCTTTTTTCTACAAAAATATGAACTCTTGAAAAAAAGAGTCATGTCTAGTTCAATGTTTAATACAACATGACTTTTCCTTAATCCCATCCTTGACCCTATTCCACATTATGTCCTGTGAAAAACATTTTAAAAAAACTTGGGATGATCATAAAAATCTCAGTAAGGGATACACAAGAAGGAAAACTGTTAGTTTTTCAAAACATCAAGTAAACCATGAATACTTTATCAAAGCAACACTTTTCACCTTTAAGAAGTAGTAAATACTCTTCACTGAATAAAAGATCATTAATTAACCTTTTGTAACCAAAATATTACCATAAAACCCATATAAAGAACACATAACATATAAAGGTAACTTGGGACATAAACATACTTAAATGGAATGACCGTACGGTTGACTTCCACACATAACACTAAATGGAATAGCCATACGACCAACTTCCATACCCAATGCATTAGAGGTTATAACGTAACCACCCATCCTAGTATTCATGGAGCCACCCGTCATATGGTTTATCACGTAACCACCCATCAAATGTCCAAGTACCATTATAAAATCATAAGACATAAAACAAATATAATGGAAAGAAAACATTTCCACATTTCCATCACGATATATCACATGAATATATTGACATAACGAATCCATTACAAAAATTTGATATATAAAACCATTTCCAATACCAAAATAAAATAATGGTAAAACATGGTATTTATTTTTCATTTTTAAAAAAGTTATGTCTTGTAGAGGAAGCCGAATCTCAAATAATGGTCATAGTGGCGAAGAAGTCATTGTCGCCACATACGTACGACAAAAAAACACTCCATTTTGTTATTTAGTAAAACACTTAGTATAAAAAGATTACTTTTGAATAAACATAAAATTCAAAGGGGTTTATACACCGTATAAAAGAAATTTGTGTATAAAACAAAGTATGCCTCAATGAAAGGAGATTGAGATGAAGTCCCTTACCTCGTGTCCGACTTGACTCGATCGCTCTTTAATCTCCTGAATAACAAACTAGTGTTAATTTATAATTTTTGAAGAACCTTTTTCTAGATTATTATTCCATTTATATCACTTATTTCCATGTTATTAACATTATGTAATCATTTAAGTTAATAATGTTCATTTTGTCGATATTTGGTACTTAAGTCAAAAATGGACTTCTTACAATTACATGTTGTTCATGTGGTCAAAGGTTAATTATATACAGAATTATATTCATGATTTGGATATCATATATATCATATATATCCCGCATATACATGTATTTATAATAGTATATAACATTTAGAGGTAAGAAATGAAATGGACCGTTCATAGAGACGGTAAGCCGTACGTACGCATAAACGCTACTTTCATTTCTATTTTGTATTTTATGGAGTGAAATCATAATGATATAAAGGTATATTATAATTACAGTATAATATCATATATAATATCATTAACTCCATCCTTTATACGTCCCACATATGGCATTAACGAATCAAATCACTTTGAGGGGGCGGTAGTCCGCACTTCCTAAAATGAAATTATCGCGTTTTCCCATAATGGAAACCATAAAGGTATGACATCAATGAAAAATATAGAAGCATAAGGAAAACATAAACATAATATATATCATATATAAATAGAGTTACATCTTAATGGCCACCATGAAAGGTGTTAAAAGAATATTGAACAATCATCGTTTCGTGAGGCAGAAATTCACCATCCACAGAAACAGTATATTCTTTAACCATTAGATGGAGGTGTGTGTAAGTGTAAATAAAATAACTCTCATAAAAACATCCTATTATATTTAATATACTGTTTTTGTTACAAAATAAAGGAATAAAAAGAGTTTAGGGGGTTGGAGAATAAAAATAAAACAAAAGAACACAAGTGAATACATTACCTTTAAATCGGGTAACTCCCTTTGGTTTGAACCAAAAGGGTTTCTTGAAGAGCTTTCTGCCTAAGGTAAGGCTTCTAGGATAAGAAGAGGGATGTGGAGAGATAAAATGATCAGATCTTGGACGATCCAATGGCTTGAGAGGTGTGGGTAAGGGGGTAGAGGTGGGGTCTTTTATAAGAGGGAGGAGGGGCACTCTTGGAATGTTATAAAATGTTACTTTATTATATAATTAGTTTCGGATTTTAAAGGTCCCACAATTATATATTTTTAGGATAAGGTGATAATAGTTCTAAATCAACCATAAAATAGGTTTTTTACATGTTTAGGGGTTAGATTTTTCATTATCTTTTCATTTTATTTAAATCGTTAAATAATGAGGTAATCACTACATCATCATGGTGTCATAAATAATTTAATTTATTTAATGTCTAAAAATTATAAAAAAATATCATGATTTACTAAATCTTTTTATATTTCTAATGAATATTTATAGTCAAAAATATGACTTTTATAACCCCATGTAAAAATTGTTATAGTAAAAAAATACATGTTTGTGACATTTTTATTTTTACTTTAAATAAAAAGTTATTAATGTCATTTTCTTACCAAAGTGGCTACATGGGGTCCCCAAGTTGACCCATGGATTTTCATGGTTGTCCATGACTCATAAAATAAGGTTAGGACATGTTTCAAGGTAATTTCATATTATTAAAACATTATTTTTACCGTAAATTACACTAATTACCTCTAATCGGGATTAATAAAACAAAATAGTTACTATTCACAAAAAAATTATTTTAATCCCATTGAACCACATTTTACATCCTAATTACAACCATGTATGTATTATTTTTTGAAATTCAATTCAAAAAAGTGGTAAAGATTCATTTAAACAAAAAATCAGTTTTTTAACTACCACTTAGTGGTTTCACTATTCATAAAAAAATGAAGTTTTTCAGAAAAATACCGAAAATTCACCTTAAGATATATTTGATATTCAGAATTCCAAAATTATGTCTATTTTAAAAAATTCAAAAAATATAATTTGAATTAATAAATTTAATAATTAATTCTCCTTGTTAAAACAAATAATGTGTTTTTATGAAACAATATATATCAAAAGATTGACACTAGTTTAAGTTTAATTTCAAAGTGAAATTAATTCCAATGACCACCATTAGATTAAATGATAAAAATATATTATAATTTCAATTTAAAACAAATTCAAAAGATAATATGACCATATAAATTAATTAGATTAAAAAGAGGTTTTAAATTAAAATACAACATTTTTTACTTATTCATTAAAAACGAACGTTATCAGAAAAATAACAAAAACATACACAAATTAAATTTTGATGTCCTGATTCTAAAGAAGGGTTTTATTTGGTAAAATAGAATGAATACGAGTGACCAAAACTATTTTTAAGGAGGGTTCTCCATAAATTTACCTTTTAGTGAATATTAGAGTACCTATGCCAAAAATTGAATTCTTTTCTTATTTTAAGCCTGAATCTTTTATTGGATAAATGTAAAAACATTTAAAAAACATATATAATCTCATTTTAGTTATTTCTATTCATTCCTACCAATACAACTACTACTTGTTAACTACCATTTAAAATAATATTATTATATTACTAGTGTGCAACATAAGATTTCAAAGAAACTCTTTGCTGCGTATCGGGTACGCTATCGAACATAGCAACCCCTTTAAAGTAAAATTAATATTTAATTCGCAAATATTAATAAAAATGAAAATTTATTATTCTTTATTTACCTAGGATGTTACATATAGTCTTTAACTATGGGTTTTCATATTATTTATTTTTATAACTCGTTAAAATATTAGTAAACCATGATGATATAACAACCTATGACTATTATATACACTAATATTTTAATATTTTATAGTCATGACTTAAATCTATATCCCCATCCTTCAAATGGGAAATGAAACCATTGATCGTGTGTACGATAGACCACCACCACTTGAACTAATGTCTATAATTTTCCATTAACTCTTCTCAATGATGGATGTATGGATTGATTTAAAATATTTATATTAAATTAATGACATTATTAAAATCTTTTAATTATTATATCTCATATACATTCTTTCTATCTATTCCATTGATGATATAGTAATGTCACTCGTCTTTACGGCAGACTAAATCTTCATGAAGCGATGCAATTTGGTTTTCACTAACACTTGAAATGGAAGGTAACAAATAGGAAATTAAATTAATTTATGTGGTATATATGTCAGTATATTTAATCTATAAATTTAATTTACCATCAACGTATTTACCCTTTCATCCATTAAGAAAATATAATGTCGATCATGCGTATGTACGACTTGTTGCCTCTACAAAGCGATGTGATTCATTCACCAAGTTAAATTGTAAAAAATGAATATAAATAATATTAAAATAAAAATTATTTTGAAAAAATTAATATAATTATTGATATGGAGAAACTACATCCTATGTTTATGATTTGGAACATTCATGACAGAATTTCTAGGAGAAGAAAAATAAATTAACACACAAAACAATAGTGATAATAAAAGATTATTAACGAAAGGATAATAATATGTCATAAAAGTATCATGTATAATATTATAAATAACCATATGGTTTTGGTATAAGTTAATAAAATGTTTAACACTACTATAAATGAGGTTAATGAGTGCTCAACTAAAGGGAAGCGTGATGTAAGTGATTTAAAAACTCAATTTTTCATTCATTGGGATATATGTCTTATTCATTGATTATATTGTTCCATGATTATGTGTGAAATCAATTTTGATTATTTTCTGTTATATTTACACACATTAATTTTGGGGATACATTTTTATAGATAGTTATGCCATTTATTAACTCTCACCTCAATGATACAAAATCTATAAGGGTTTCGTCTCAAACTTTCTTATTTTACAGTCATGTTTTTATCCACCTAATTCTTTTAGATGGTGTATATTATGTTGTGTTATAGACTATATCATTAATTATTTCTAATTTATTATATTTTTCATTACTATTCACCTATTTAACTCATGGGATATTATGGTTACAATGTTACCAAAGCGGAAAGGGTTCAGGTTTCAAATCCATTTTAATAGGAATTTATTATATTTTAGTTTATAATGATGTTATTTATTTGGTCATTGGATAGTAAAAAAACTTCATTTCCATATTATCTGGTTATTTATGATGTTTTTAAGTAATAATATAATTTACCGTACATTTTTATTAAAATTTATTGAGATTTTTTAAAGAAATATCATCTTTATTTTTCACTTTAGTCAAAAACCCTTTTTCTTATAAAAACATAATATCTAAAAAGAAGTTCATTTTTTTAAAGAATTATTCATCCTAATTTTGTAAATACATTTTTACCCATGCTTTACATTTTTAAAAAATTTATCAACATAATATTAATGCCCATTTCCAAATTAGGGTAGCTTGTATTTTACCAAAAATGTAAAAGGAATCTTTATTTTTACATGTATTGTAGTTCCCACTGTCAAAACCTCTCAACAATTTTATATAATTCTTTATTAGATTACCATTTTATTTATAACGATAATTATTTTAAGCTATTTTATATTTTATAATGTTTTTTTAGAGATGAATGGATATTTTCCTAAAAAATGATATAAAATATTTTCAAAGATTAATTTATAAGTTTTCATGGTTACTTTGAAGGGAAATGATTTACAAAATATTTTATTAATATATATTTTTAAATAGATTTTCAAATAAAGGATACATTCTTTTAGAAATATTCAAAGTGATCTTTGAAAATAATTTCAATCTAAGATGACATCCTTTAATGTTACTCAAAGTCAAAAGTTTATTTTACTGAAGAATTTTTATAATATTTTCAAAATTATTTTCTTCAACAAAAACAACCATTGATGTTATGTATAAATTCAAAATTATGTGTATATATCCCTGAAATAAAAATATAGTTTATTTTCCTATTTTTTATAGGGAAAGACATGCCTTATTATCATTTATTAAACCCCATCAGGATAAAAGTTCCTTTAAATATGATATGATGTAATATTATGGAACCCATTTTACATCCATGGGTAATTTATTTTTGTAATGAAGTATGATTTATTTGATTTATGTGGTATACATAGATAATTAGAAAGTTATTATGCATGCACCCAAATAGTGTTCTAATTAATTGGGTAATTTTATTGTCTCATGAGACATCAATTATTAGATTTCGTAGTAAACCTAATCCATTATTAGACTTTTTCCACCATGTGATATTATCATGTTCTTTTGTTGCATCCACATTTCCTATTATACCAAGATCTCATAATTCAATTTTTTTTATTTTATTCTTCCATGTGATCACTCTTGTTCCTTCAATTTTGTTATATAATGTTAAATCATTGAATCAAAAGTTATGTTTTCTTATCATAATTATTCCCTTGCTAACATTTTTATCTCACCCCATTATTTAATATATTCCCTATTTTATAATATTTAGTTTTAGGCGCCCAATGTCATATGGGAGCTCAGTTAGTTAATGAAAAAAATTAGAAATCTAATTTTTAGTTTCCTATGATTTATTATGATCATAGTATTATAAATATATTAAGCCGCATTATCCTTTGGATTTAATTAATAGATGTGAACATTAAAAACCATGTAATGATATGTATAAAAGTATTTTGTTTCCATAGTTGGTATCATAGAAAATGATTTTTTATCCTTTGGGAACAAGTATGAGAAAAAATTAGTGGGATCCTTAGGTATATTTCTCTAGATAAGTGATGTAAGAAACCAACCTGAATACCCTCTCAAACTAGTAACTGGCATGTACTTACACATGCCCGAAGGATGTTATCGTTCCCTATAGGCTGGAGATGAGCGCTCAAGCAAAAAAAAAACTAGAGAGAATTATTTCTACCAATAAAAAGTAATGACATGGATCATATATAAATGATATAGAGAGGAACAACAGAAGATAAATATATGCAATAACTGAAACTAAAAACTCATGAAAGGAAACAATATCCATGTACAAGTTCAACCAAAATGGACTACTAAACTAATAGAAACCCAAAACTCAATGTGATTTCATGGAAAAACTCCCATAATACCACCCCCAACTAACCATCTAGCTGATATAGAACCACGCCACCACACTCCGACACCTTGGATTTCCTTGCATTGAAATACATACAAAGGTCTATGCACCATCGAAGAAGTGCACATGAAGTGGTCCAATAGTATCAGTAGGATCCCACCTAGTTGTTCTAAATAAATTCATTATACAATAATCCATGTACACTCATTTCAATCAAAAAATATAATTATTAGTAGTAAATAAGTTTTATCCAAATCATGGTAAATATATTCCTTTTCAAAAAAATTAAAAAAGGCATGTATATGAATTTTAATCATATTTTCCATTATTATTTATCAAAAACCGACAAATTCATATCATATTCAAGACAGGATAAGTCTAAGAATAGGAAAATCATTCCAAGGAAATAAACAAGTCATTCTGGAATTCAACTTACACCACAACAATGAATAGTGGAAAACATGTCCCTCAAACACATGCATTAGGAATAGGGGAACACCCTATGAGATAACCCTATAACAATATCAACAACAAGACCCTATAATGATAGGCTTAGATAGAAGATAAAATACCCATTATATAACCCCAAAATGTAATATGGATGATGTAACTAACTAATAACCTCCACTAATGTTCCCAAGGATTACCATGTAACTCATTTCATACTTCATTTCAATGCATTCAAAATGACCATTTATACATTTACCTAAAAGAAGGGAAACCCTACCCCTTGTCACATATCCATATACACACAAAAAAAATCAATCAATAATAATTTATAAATCAATTTCTAAAAATATGAGCAATATAACTCACCAACACAGTCTAGAGATAGATCCACCTACCTAAAAACTTAGGGGACGCACACACCCATAAAGGACTCACCAACATGAGAATGGAATAATAAAAATGGATACCCTAGAATCTATATACACACCATTGAATCAATCAAACTTACAAAAAGTGTTGGTGGAGAGGAGGAATCAATACAATCCTCATGAATGGATAACCATCACACCATATCCAAAAAATGAAATGAGCTCGAGAACAAGATCACACCAAACATCTAGAAAAAAACAAGAAAAAACATCCCCAACAATAAAAAACAGATAAAATGACACCATAGAGTTTCCACAATAAAGGGAAAAAATAAGAAGACATATATTTATGGAAGGAAAAAATCAATATAAAATGGCGATCAATCGACATATGAATCAATCCAAATTGAACGAAGACTCTAAAAAACACTGGAGAAGGGTTTTAGGTCATGATCCAAGAGCGCTGTGGGAGAATGAAATAAAATTTTAACCGAGTAGAACCCTACAATTTGAACTCCTAATAGTTACATTATGTGCAAATACTTTACATATAATATAATTCATGACTGTTAAGTATGCTAGAAAATATTTCACCTTTTTATTAAAACTGACAATTTATTATTCCCCATCATGTAACCCTTATGTGGAGTGTACCACTTTCACGCTATGTAAACAGTGCTGAATTTTTTTATAGAGACCAATTACACAACTTATAACCCCCTTACATGCCTGTAATTCCTCACCACATAGTATAAAACATCACATTCTTACAAAACTTAAAAACACCTCAGGTTTTCTCTAAACTCCTAAAGAACCTTGTAAGTCTATGAACACATTTATACCTAGATTCAATTAATTCCAAAAAATAGTCATCCCCAAACATTGTTTAATTTTTAGAAAAAAATTATTTCAATCCTTGCGAGTCCCAAGAAGCACCCAATTAAAGAGGAAAACATGTAAAGGGATGGAAATTTATAAAAAATGGGTAACCAGATATTATAAACTCCCCATCATAAGACATCCCTTCCTCGAGAAGTCATGTAGAAGAATGGAGTCTAGTAAAGAGGTAAGGACACTCATCCTTCATCAATGATTTGTGATCCTAATTCTCAAGATAATATTATATGTTCTTCCATAAAACTAAGACTAATAGAATAGACTTCCCATGAAAAACATTAATCTAAGAGTCCATGATCTCTACTAGAAGCTCCACATTAAAAAAATTTAACACTAATTTAATATCCTCCCAACTCAAAATGTGAGAGGGATGAGGATGATATTTTCTATGATATGATACATGGAATACATAATGAATTCCTATTAACTTAGATAGATGTGGAATATGAAAAGAAAGCTTCCCATGTAGCTCAATGATCTCAAATTCTCTAACATATCTCGTAGCTAACTTTCAATGTTTTCCAAGCTGACGGTGACCCAACCAAGGAGAAACCATCAATAAAATCTGGTCACCAAGGAAAAAGTAAAACATATGGAATCATCAATATATTTAAGATGTTAATGAACTCTACTATACAATGAGATGCTGATGTACATCCCAAATTCTCACGGAAGTCTCTTGAAGCAAACCCAGTCCCATGAAAGAATCTTCATCCACCTCCTCTAAACAAAGAGGTGAACTGAACATGATACTACACAAAACCTTAAGGGGATAAATCATAATTTAGGGCTTATAACTATTGTTTTAGGAAAACTTAACTACTCCTAGATGGATATCCTATGATCCTACTAAAGTTCATGGTACATGAACAATGCATATCCTCTAGAATCAGAATAAGATGCCCATTCTGACTATCTATCTGTGGATGATAAGTTTTACTCAATATGACTGGAGTCTCCATCACCTCTTGGAGACTTCCTGAGAGACAAAAATTAAACCTAGATTCCCTATTTTAAACAACAACTATCCTAACCCCACATAACCTCATAAATTTATGCACATACAACTTACCAAAATCATTAAATTTTGTGGTGTACTTCATCAAGATAAAATAAGATAATTATGCCAACCGATTAGTCACCACCAAGACAATATTTCTACCTAAAATATTATATGGTAATCTAAAAATGAATTCCATGGATACCTCATCCAATTTCCAAACCAGAACTAGAAGAGGAAAAATAGAACTAGAAGGTTTCAAATGCTCTTCATTTATCTGCTGGTAGGTTTAAAAAAGGCACACACAATCAACAATTTCATACTTCATACCCATCCACAATAATCATTATCACATGTCATCATCACATGTTCATAGTTCTCAGATGAATAGTCCATGAAGAACTATAACAATTTAAAAAAAATGAGCTCTTATTTATTGATATTGGGATAACAAATGGATACCTAAAACTAGGAATTCCAGAAAAAGAGAGAGACCATCCTAAAATGGTCTCCCCACTATATTAGGTTTGTTGAAATCCTATGAACTCAAAATCATACTCCGGACTCTGCTAAATAGTCTCAAGTGGAGAGGATGATAGCCAAAAACTAGTTAAAACCATACTTAAAACTCTTTCTAGAATATCTAGATGCATTTGATAAGAAATCTCCATATATCACAACTTTTACTTCAATTTTTGGATAGATTGTGGTGCAAAATTCCAATTAAGAGTATCATGAATGACATTTCCCTTCCTTAATGGGTAGAATATATCAAAGTCAATCTTTCGAAGGTATTCCACCCACCATCTCTATCTAAGATTGAAGTAATTCTATGAAAATATATAATTCAGACCCTTATGGTCATAAAAGACTATGAACCTTTCCCCAAAAAGATAACCCCTCTAAAACTTAAGTACATGAATAACTGCAATAACCTCTAAATCATGAGTGGGGTAATTCATCTCATGTGGGATAAGATGACATGATCCATAAATCAATACATGATAATACTGCATGATAATACAACAAAAAAATGAACAAGAAGAATCACAAGAAAACCAAATTACCTTTACTAGGATTTGGTAAAATTCGAATAGGATCTTTTGGTAGAATACATTTTCTCTCATTGAACTAAGACTGAATTTTTTCATCCCTTGTGAATCTCACCAATTTCTTGGTAATAGTAGTCAAAGGTGATGGTAACATAGATAAATAATTGTAAAACAATCGATCATATCTTTCACGACCAAGGAAGCTCTAAATTTCATAGACATTCTTGGCTCTTCTAATGAAAAAATAGCCTTTACATACTTAGGATCAACTAATAATCCATTCTCAGATATCATATTCCCCAGGGATTTTTCTTCTTGAATTTAGAATTGTCATTTAGAAATCATCCCATACAAATAGTGAATACCCAATATTTATAAAACCAAAATCATATGGTTCTCATGATCATGGTCAGATATTGAATAAATCAAAACATCATCTATGAAAACTACAAAAAAAGTGACGAGATACTGAGGGAATATCTGATTCACCAAATCCATGAAAACTACAACTATTTTTTTTCAAAACAAATGTTATCACAAGATATTTTTAATGGCCATACATAATCTAAAAATTCATCTTTGTCATATTAAACTCCCAAAGTCTGAGCTGATGATAACGTGACCAAAGGTAAATCATTGAACACCACTTTCCACCCTTTAACCAATCTATCAAATCATTCAGATAATGCAATGGGTATTTGTTCGTAAGCATTACTCTGTTCAAATTCAAATATTTTATACACAACTGGATTGAACCATATTCTTTATTGGGAAATATCACAAGGGAGACCCAAGTTGAAACACTAGATAGAACAAAACACTTTTACACTAGTTCATCCAAACTAATATTGATCTCTTTCAACTCTAATACTGGCATGCAATAGGAAGGTATCAACATCAGCTGTGTACCTAGAACCAGGTCAATTGTAAACCTACCTCACTTTTTGGAGGAATCTCAAAGGAATAGTCTGGTAAAACATTAGGAGAAACCCAAAAAATTTAAGAAAGATCAATAATATAAGAAATATCATCAAAAACAACTACAAAAACTGACAAAAAACTCCTGAGCTAAAGGCATGAAGTTCCATCATTACCAGACCTTAGATAATATTCTCCCTAAAACACAAGTGATCTCCCATAAGTCATACGAAATGAGACATGCTGATGATTACAATATACCTCATCTTGGTGAGAAATAAGCCAATCCATCTTGATGATGATATCAAATAGATCCATATCATGAACAAGAAAAAGCCAAACTAGTACCATATTTGCTATCGATAGTGTACATGAAGGATATTGAAACCCCTAATCTGTCCTCTTTACATGAGTTATCTCTAACTACATAAAAATGATATGATATCCATTGGATGGTTAATAATATCAATGAAAAATCTAGATATAATCAATTGAGAATCATCAAGTATTAAATAAAAAAATTACTACTGACGATGAAATAAAGATGCTACCTCTCACTATCATTGCAACCTTATATACCACTGATGGAAACTCGTATAATACGTGATGTTGATTCACTCATGAGGCATGTGGATAGAGGATATAATTCATTGAATCATCTAAATATATAATTTTAGATTTTGGAGCCAATGTTCCCTGGCCATATCAAGGTGTAGATATTGCCTAATATAAATGATACATATGACCATAATGCCCACAACTATTACCCATCTTTGCTACTACGTGGAAATAATGTCACATGTGTCCAACCTTTCCACACTGAGAACATGTCAAAGGCACACCACTATCCCCAAATGGAGGTGCTGAAGATTCCTACAGCCATGATCCACCTCCACTACTACTATGACAGTCCTGTCACTTTTTCTTTTTACCTAGAATGCTCCATTGATGCTTCCACTAGTTGGAAGTGAAGGGGTAGAAGATCTAATTTATTTCCATATTCATCTAAGTAATAATATCCATGTCCACTATCTTGAAATAGTCCCAAAGTGTTAGAATAAATATTTAATATTTTTTTTCTTGTTACAAACCCTACATGTTCTTATAATCCTTTAGCTGGTCATTATGTACAACTCCTGGTGCAAAACAAACCACCTTTGAAAACAGATTGGGGTATATCATCACTTCATTATATCCCTGATGTAATCAGATGAAAATTAGAAATTCTCCCATAATTAGATACTCTAAATAAACTTATAGAAGAACAGATTCATGAAACCCTTCCATTATAAGCTCACATGCTTATTATCCTATACCATAAAATCCCACCAACACATTCTAGGGCCCAAAATTATGTATTTTGAACACTTCACCTTGATATTATCAGGTTTTTATAGGAAGTCAATGATATGATCAATCTTTTCAATAAATTTCTCCACACCGTGAGGTTCTTTTTTTACCTTTAATGGGTTTTCTCTTATCACTCAAAACTCTCATTATTGTTCCATGTCTCCTCAAGATCCTAGATGTACCTCAACAATTACATTATAAACTTGTGGAACATTCTGGTCGAAAATACGAACTTCCCCCCAATATCCTCGATAAAGTTCTTACCCATCATAGGATTATCATGAGAAGCATTAACTGGACCCTCATAAGGAACTCATAGAACACTTCTCAGAGGAAGGAAAATGCACACAAAAACCCAAATAAATGATCATAAAACTAGAAAAAAATCAATCCATAAAATCCATAAAAAAATAGTTATTAACATTTAGAAAAAAAAAACAAAAAACAAAAAACACCCAACCCAAAATCCCATGGTAACTTGTCACCCATCACAACAAGAGATAGATTGAAACTTCCGGTAATATAAATTTCAAGTCCCAACAATACTATCTCCAATATACCAAACATCCCATGATAATGTCTACTGAGGACAGACCACCTCTGATTCTACACTATAAAGAACAAACTAAAATACCCTCTCAAATTAGAACTTAAACCAACCCACCACATATCTGAAGGGAATTAATGATCCCCATGTGATGGAGAATATCTCCCAAGCATCAAGAAACTAGAGGGAATTATTTCTCCCAAAAAATGAAATGAAATGGAAAATATATGAACAATACTGAGTGAATCAGTGGAAGATAAATATATACCATAAATGAAATAAAAAAAACTCAAGAGAAGAAAAGATATCAAAGTACAATTTCAACCATAAAAGGAATACTAAAATTGGAATAACCTACTACTCTATGTGATAGCATGGGTAGACTCCCACCATCTCACCACTACCTACTAATTGATCTAACAAAAAGCCTTGCCACCTGACAATTGTAACACCCCGATATTTTATGAAAAACATTATTTTTAATTTTATTGATGTCTTGTGTTGTATGCTACACCAAAAGGATCTCGCACTACACACATACCTGACTTGTCTTGCATTACATGTAATCAAGACCTTCCATGATAGTGTGTTTTGTACGCAATACCGAGTTTCACTAAACAACGATATGTTATATAAACTAGCCGTTATAAATAGTAATACCCACTTTTTAAAATTTTATAAATTTTATCTTTTGAAATGGACTTCATTTTTGGATTTGGAATATTGAAATTATCCTAGGGTGAAATTTTGGTATTTTTCTGAAAACTTTCAATTTTTTAATGAATAGTGAAAACACTGGGTTACTATTTAAAAACCGAATTTTTATTTAAATAATTATTTATTTTATTCAAATTTATTTTAGGTAAAAATTGATACATAATACCTATTTAAGTTCAATGAAATTCATTGGAGTTATTTTATAATAATTTTAGATATATAAAAAGTTTATTGAACTTTTCACCTTCTTTTACCCACCTCCTAAAAAAATTTGTAAATTCACAAAAAACTTAATTTTACCGCTTCTGTGAGTGGAATTTTGAAAATTTGAGAGACAAGGTTAATATCAAGAACAAAAATGTGGTTAAATGAGAATAAAGTAATTTTTGGTGAATAATAACTTTTTAATTTTTTTTACCACGATTAAAACTAAATAGGGTAATTAAGGGTAAAAATGATATTATTATTACCCTAACACATGTCATAATTCTATTGGATAAGTTTAATTCGACTAAAAACATCCTTAGGAATAAAATATTACCATTTAGGCCCACTTGGATTAGATTAGGACATTTAATATTATTTTATTTAAAGAATAGTTAAAATAGTTAAAATCAAAGTTTAATAACTAAAACATTTTTAATATAGGGTTATACATAAGATAAACTCAAATATAAATATTAATTAGAAATATAAATATATTTCATACAAAATGGTATTTTATTTATAATTTTTAGACATTAAATAATTTAATTTCTTTATGACAGAATTATGATGCCGTAATTATCTTATTAATGAAATATTGACATAATTGATGTTATAAATACCCAAATAAATGAAATTTGATACTTTTTATGAATTAAAATAATTTTCTAGGTTAATATGACATGTTAGTATTTCTTTAATTAATTTTCTTCGAACTAGTCATTCTGTTATAATTTTCAAAAAAATCAATTACCAAATAGTGTCAAAATTGACATAAAATAGTTTTTTTAAAAAGTATTATATTATTAATTGTTATTTTATTCCTAAAAATATAAGGTTCGGAAAAATGACTTATATAAGGTTATATATATTAATAATGAACCACTTGGGGTTCTTTTGGACTTTCATAGTATGTTTATTAACCTTATAGTGTAAGACAACAAGAAGACACGGTAAAAGTAAAATTATTTAACTAAATGTTAAATCAAAATGATAAGATTAAAATAGTAACCTAAACTTGTCCAAATTCTATTATATGAGATTATTTAGACCCAACACCACCTTAGCTTCGAAATGAATCAATTTGGAGCTATTATAAACCGAATATAACTTTATAATAAAATAATATTTTTTGTTTTTCCAAAGGTGCCCCTATCCTCCCTTATAAAAGGGCACCTCCTCCCTCTCTTACTCACACCACTTTAACCCTTAAGCTCGGCCAAACCCTGCCAATTTATCCTCTCAACTTACCTATAAACATCATATAGGTTCTGTAATTCTTGAAAGACCATATTTAGTGCCCAAAGGGGAGGTTAAGAAGAGGCGCTTCAAAGAAGAGGTAATGTCCGTTACCGATTCTTTCAACATTATTTCTTCTTCTTCTTCTTCTTCTTCTTTATTTGTTTCATTATGAGGTAATAACATCAGTATAAATAATATACTGATATGTTATTATATGTATGAAACAATTCTATTTCACCATCTATCTATCCTACGGAAAATGAAATCACCGCGCGTGCGTACGTACGGAATACCATCTCCACGCCGTGCTGTAATCTATTTTCCACCACCACCTTACTTGGATAGGTATAATGGTGTAAATAATGACTATATATGATTATTTTAAAGTTATATTGATTCTTAAATAGTATACATACACTCCAATACAATTCCACGATTATGGGATTGGTACATTCGCTCGTGCGTACGTACGGACTACCGTCTCCACGACGCGATGAGATTCATTCTCCATGTTAACCATTAATGAATGATTATAAAGTATATATAATGAATAATAATGAAATATATGACATAATAATGATACTTTATTTATGTATATATATGTATTTCATCTACTTAATTCCATTCAATTCGATAAGGAAATGAAAATAGCGTTCATGCGTACGTACGACCTACCGTCTCCATGAACGGTGTATTTCATTCCGTTCATCGATATATCATATATATATGTATATGCTGAATATATATTATATATAAATCATTTTTTACATTCTGGAATTAAGTAAATCAGGATATATGTAATAATATCAAGAACAACAAGTCAAAACACGTACAATAAATGAAACGATTTTACCCAAATCGCTGCTTTTACATCGAATTTACAAAAGAACGGGTAATATAAAGTCATAAGTAAACTATATATGATATCATACCAATGAATATGATTCTATAATAAGTGAATAACATTATTTAAATCATTATACTGGAGGTTTGGATACATACAAGGCATATCAGACATAAGGTAAGGGATAATTTTGCAAATCTCATTTTTATCCGAGATTGCTTATACGTAAGTATTTACTGGGGTTTTTGTTATCATCCGTGTCTATGTTTTCTTAAAGTGTTTTTATGTATGTTTAATGTCATTTTTACCCATTTTTACTTTTACTACATAGTATGTAAGGAATCTTTCTTTTGTTTACATTACGAGGTACTTTTTGACTTTTCTGACAAAAGTACGTGGATAATTTTTTTTAACTTATACGGCATGAAATGATTTTTTACGGTTTTATAAAGCCTTATTTTCATGAAGAATACTCCAAAATATTTCATGACTATTTTCAACAAAATCATTTTCTTTTAAAATTGCATGACATTTTGTGAAAATAAAATTATTTTTAAGAAGAAAGGACGTTTTCCACAAGAATTCATTTTAAGTGTTTTATCAAAACCATTTTCCATCTAAGATGAAATTATTTCATATGTGTATGTTTCAAGTATAATGTCTCTATGATTTAAATGGTTTCACTTTTCTTATTATGAAATGATATCCTTTAATTTTATATGGATTATGTGATAATGGGATGATTTTTATGAAACCCATTTTATTCGTTGGGTTATTATGAATGATGTATGTTTATTTTGTGGCACAACTAAGAATGATTTCAGTATGAGATGGGTGGGAACTATATCTCCCACAAATGTATTGGGTAAAGATTTATATCTCATGAGATAAACATAGCTGTAATGGTAAGTTAATCCGGTTCAATGTTACAGGACTGGAACGAGGAGTGAACTCGATTCAGAATGGGACTTTTTCCACTAAGATGGTCTTGGAATTAATGCATTGGCTACTATGAAAATCATAACATGTGATTAATGGATTCCACAATTACATGTTTTATTACCATGCTAGTTTATCATGATTAATGTTCCTTTATGATCTATGCCTTGGTTACTTCCAAGATAAATGTCGTTGCTCATGATTTTGATGTTTAGATTTTATGTTCAATTTTTTGCATTCAAATGTTTATGGATTGTTTTATGTTCTCTATGCTTACCCTTACTGAGAATTTGAGCTCACCCTTTATATTTTTTCTCTTCCCCAAGTTTTAAAGAAAGGTTTTAGGTAAGAAAACAAAAGGGGAAGATCTTTATGGGAAATGTTGAAGATCTTTTACCATGATTAGAAGATTATTTTCCGAGTATACAAAGATGCTAAACTATTATGGTCCTTGTGGGTCTGTTTTTGTTGTGTATCAAGTATTCCGCAAAAGTAATGTAATGTCCATGTATGTCAAGCTTTGGGTCTCTACAACTATGGTGCCTTCCCTTTCCCTACATCAAAATACATACAATGGAATAAAAACCACCGATGAAGTGAATAGGGTATAAGCTAATATGATTAGTTAGATCCCACCGAGGTGTTCCACAAAAATTAATAGTACAATAATCCATTTCTATCCATTTCAAATAAAATAATGAATTATAAGCAGTAAATTAGTTTTATTAGATGAATTTCAAAGATTTACCATTTCTAAATAATTCCAAAACAAAGTCAAATAAATAAATTTAAAGAATATTTTCCACTATCAATTACGAATATCCAAATCTTGAGTATCATATTCAAAAAATTAAAAATATAATAACAAGTAAATTTGGCCAAGAACCTCACCAATTCAGGATAGAAGACTACTCATACCCTAATAATGACTAGTGAACAAAAATTCATGAGAACATAACCCTAATGAGTAAAGTAACACCCCATGGAGAACCCCCCAAAATTTCAAGAACAACTCCCTAGAATAATAGTAATTGTAATAATAGAAAATCCCCTTGAACTAACCTCGTAACAGTAATATGGAAAAATTACATAAGAAAAAACTTATTCCTACTTACCTAAGGCTTCTCATATGTTAAATTTCATAAATAATTTCAATTCTTTGAATATTACACTTTTTACATTTTCCAAAAAATAAAAGACCCATAATTTAACCCAAATAAATTTACACATAGCAGGAATAAAATTCCAAAGTCATTTATAAAACAATTTATAAAAATAGAAGACATACATTTCATCAACATAGGATAGAGACAAAACCACTTACCTCAAAAATTAGGGTCACAAACACCCATAAAGGACCCACCATCATGAAAATCTAACAAAAAAATGGAGGCCCTAGAGTCATATTTTACACCTTTAAAATGTTCCAATTTATAGAAAAGGGTGGGAATAAAAGTGGAAAAAACACATTCCTCAATAGTACAAATCCTTCACACCACATCCAAAGAAGGAAATGCCTCCTATAACAAGATCTCACAATATATCTTGAAAAAAATAAGAAGAAATATCACCAAAGATCAAAAAATCTAATAAAGAGATACCACAACATTCCTGAAATCAAGAAAATGAATAAAAAATGATTACATCCCAGATATATGCAACCCAAATGAAACAGTTATCAATATTTTAATGAATTAATTATGATTAAATAGAGAATCCAAAAATCACTGGATAAGTGTTCTAGGTTGAGAGATAAGTGATCTGTAGGAGAAAGAAATAAAATTTCCACCTAGAAAAAACATAAAATCGAACTTCCTTTGGAGTTACATGACATGTAAATCCTTTACATGTTGTGTAATCCATTATGATTAGTACTATGAAAAATGATTCCCCTTTCTATTAAAACCAACCATCAATTATTAAACATTATTTCGCCTTTATAGGGCATGCATAACTTTCACGCTATGTAAATAGGTAATGACATCTGTCTAGAGACCATTTACACACCATATAACCCCCATACATGCCATTTAATTTCCCAACACACTGTAGAAAACAATAGGTTTTTACATAAAAAATCCAAAAACCATTGGGCATTCCCCAAACTCAAGATAAACCCCGAAAATATATTAACACATGTATACATGGACTACATTAATTCAAAAAAACATTTATCACTTAAATTTAATTAATTTTCTCCAACATATTATCTAAATCCTAAAGAGTCCCAATAATCTAAAAATTAAAGAGGAAAATAAGTTAGGGGATAAAAAATTTCCTAACTGTGGGTAAAAATATTTTACATATAAAGTTATAAGTCTAAAAATATTTATATAATTATGTCAAAGTATAAGAAAATTTCCATAAATTTTGTTAAAGGGTCAAGAGATTGATTTCCATTTAATTACATTCTGACCTGGATACTACAAGTAGACATGGGTTTGGTAAAAAGGTACCTATGTGAAATATATCTAAAAAGGGTACATTGAGGTGGAATCGATCATCAAATGGTGTAACAAAATATGCCTTCTTGCACACCTAGTTTTACACACCTATGGGATATTCTATGGAAATTCTAAAACTCATTATGAACAATCATGAAGGATATAAGTAAAGAACATGAATTAATTAAGAGATACCAAATGTGTCATCGATTGAAAAGAATGTGTCATGATTTAGACAACTTATAACATCACTTTCATGATTATGTGTTTTTCCATTATTATTATTATTTCATATAATATTGTTTATGGTTATAGTAAATGGATGGAACCAAAAGGAATCATGTTAAAGTTGAATGTGATGGACACTATGGTGATTATGAACAATAAAATTGGGTTATGAATGGATAGAAATATATAGTCAATATTCCAAAATATCTACCATGATACTTGATTAATAATGTAAACATTAGTAAGATTCCCAAAAAGTCAAATAAGAGGGGGTTGGAAGTTTCAGAAATTCCATGTGATAATGAATATGGAGGGAAGAAGATTCATCATTATACATGTAAATAAGGTTGGAAGAATCATATAAAGGAATATCTTGTATTGAGTGATATGTTTTCTAGGTTGAAATAGAGGTCATATTACCATAAATTTCCATGGTATTTGATTTCTTATATGTGGGGAACATGGGAAATATATGAGTCAATTACATAAACTAATTGTTATCCCCAAAACTAAGGAATGACCTATATTATACCAGATCATTAATGTATAATTTTTAAAGTATTATTTATTGGGATTAAATATTTATACGGTAGAATTATTTGTAAGAGATATATAATGGATATATGAATCAAGTTATATATAATAATTGTGTTTATTTTTGAATCATATAACACAATGTGATATTAACTTAAGAGTTATGGATACCATAATGGGTTTATGAGTTTATGTTTGATCATATTTCAAAATGTATTAGGCACTTATTCTAATGTATTATGTCATTGTATTTCGAGGTGACTATTGATATTTATTATGATATTTTTTTGGGTTGATGTATATATAAACTTTTGTTTTAATGTAAATGATTAATTGGGAAGAATAATATTATGTTTTTGAGATGTAATTTGAATGTTTATTATATTAATTTTGAGGGTAAAACCTTCTTTCATGTTGACGTTAGTGAGGTCATTTGTGATATAGGGTAATTTATTTAGGGGAATAAGATATGTTAAGACATTTATTTCACTATTTAGTTTTATAGATTACTAGATTAATATTAATTTTGTATATTATCTTGCATTATGATAACTATTTATAAAAACATTGGATTAATAACTTGTTCCACTTTTATGGATGTTATAATCAATTAAAAGTTAATGCCTCATGCATAATTTTGTTTTGGATATTAATTTTTTTGGTGTAAGAGATGAAGTGGAAATTGATATAATCACATCCAAAGGATGATATTGTGCTTATGAAATAGATTGATATAATGTATGAATATTTACATATAATATTAGATAGAAAATAACTCCTCAACATTAGGAAAAGGATCATGAAACAAAATTTTTTCCATATTACCATCATATATGATGAATCAAATGGTATTTTAAATCATCTTAGATTTGTTTTTTTAGGTCCTTAAAATTATGTTGATCATTCAATTTCTTTTGATAAATGATGTCTATCAGTCTCAATAATTATTTATTTTTTTCTTCCACATACATATCTTTATATACCACAAATGTTGTAAAATTTGGAAGCATAGTTTTTATTGTTCCAAATTAAATTCACACATACCGTTCCATCTTTTCAAGAAGAAATTTTATTAACCATTTTTACGATGGGAGTTTCCAAAAAAGATATTTTGATGTGTCCAAACCTTTATTAATTGGATTAAGATTAAACTTTAAAGACGTAATTTATTTGAAGTTGGTAGATGATAACACCCGTAGATTTTAATTAAGGCATATCATATTCTATATTGCATATGAAATGAAACAAATGTCATATAATAGAAGGAAACAACCTAATAATTTATGATTTACTAATTTTTATATAAATTTAATCTCTTCAATAAATTTCAATGCATGCAACACCAGGTTAAAATGAAATGAGATAATATAATAAAATATTATTATTTAATCCTGACCATTATATCCTAGCCCTCAGATTGATGGGTATGAATAAGAATAATTAAGTTATTAAAACTATATGCTTTACATAGGTATAAAATAAATAAAATGGTTATATACTTATAATAAATAAAATTTGAACCATTTGAAAGAAAAAGAAATGTTTACAGAAGAACTATATTTTTATAAAAGGCAGTTTACTCACGTTTTTCACATAAAATTTAAAATAAATTGTAAAAACTTTATAAATTTTAATTGTAAAATAGTAATATTTTTTAAAAAATAATATATATAATCATAAGGTGAAATTTTATGATTTTTTTAAAAATATTACAATTTCAGTAAATAGTGAAAATACTGTTTTTTTAAAATTATCATTTCATTTAAATATTTTATGTTCAGTTTTTATTTTAATTTGATTTAAAATTAAAATAAGTATTTATTATTACTATTATTAAATATAATTAAATAAATTTAATTAAAATTTAAACTTTATTTTAGTATAATTCTATATTTATTATTTTTAAAACCTTTTTTATGAAAAACTCATTAAATGTGTATAATGTTTATTCATTTTAAATTATAAAAATAACCCATAATGATGAATTGTTTAAATGAAATTTATATATTATATATATATAAATATGAATTTAACGTCATATGATTATTACCACTTGTCAAATAATTAATATGATATCACATTTTCCATAAAAATGAATTTATTGAATAATTGTTTTTTGGACATGGATTCGAGTTTATTTTTAAATGAAAATTTACCTATTATGAGAGTTAAATTTAGAAAAATGGTTGGAATATTTATAATAATAATATTTCATATTATATAATAATTTCAATATAATATTTTACTAGAATTAATATGGAAAAAAATAAAAAACAATTATGTCAGTTAAAGTACAAATTGGTTTACATGGGGGTTAATGAAAAATGTTAAGGGTTAAAAATCAATCAAAAAATCACTAATTACTAATATATGGATGTATTTAAATAATAACCATCCTAATATTGAACCGATGGTCATATGAATATTTTTCCAGGAGAATGAATTTATCAGTTTAGTGTCTTTTGAGAAAATTCCAAACATTCTCCATGCGGGTTCCTTTCCCACTTATAAAATGACATCTCCAATCCTCTCCTTTAAACACTCAAATATCATATTTCATAATCCATTACCTTAAAAAAACTCTACCTATTTTCACACATCTCTTTATATAGGTGTAATATTTATTAGAAATCTGTCATTAGATGGAATTAGTTGTAAACCTAGAAGAGTTCTATGGAGAAGAGGTGTAAAACTAAACTATGTGTTTTTATTTTATTCATTATTCCACCAACTAAAAATATTATTAATATATTATGATAAAATAAAATTATTATATATTCCAAACTTAGATGTTATTATTATTTTAATAAATTTTAACCATCACCTCCTCCCTAAAATATGAAACAAAACTGTTGGTCGTGTGTATAATAGACCACCTCCTCGAAAACCGACATTTTTTCCATCACTGATTCTTAGTGTTGGATATAATGATTCATTTAACATATTTATATAATATTTATAAAATTATTATAATATTTCAAAACTTTTGTATCCCAGATACATTCCTATATTCCATTCCATGGGAGATACGATAACGTCGCTCGTCTGTACAACAGACTACCACCTTGAAAAGTGATCTAATTTTTCTCTAACTCTATACATATAAAGAAATAAAAGATAAATTTAATGATTTTACGAGATATATATTACATGATAAAATTTTTATAAAATTATTATATAGTCCACCTTCTTAACCTTTAACCCATTATGAAAATGATAAAATCACTCATTCGTATGTTTGACCTACCATCTCTATAATGAAATGTGATTATTTCCCCACATTATGAATTAAATAATAATTATTAATAAAAATATAGTCAAAAAATTTATATATATAACTATAATATAAATATATATATTAGATCTATATCTTATGTTCATGATCCAGAACTTTTATAAAGAAACATGAAGGAGAAAAAAAAGAAATTAAAACCCAAAATAAAAATAATAATAAATTATAATTAATAAATAAGAAATAATATATTTTAAAAGGATCATATATGATATTATAAATAATAATATGATATTTATATAAGTTCATAACATGTTTAAGACAACTTTTCAAGTTGTTAAATAGTTTTTAACTAAATGGAAGCATCTTGTAAGTGATTTCTTGACTCAATTTTCATTGATTGGGTTATATGTCAACTTGGTTGATTATATTGTTCCAATATTATGATTGAAATTATTTTTTATTTCATTATATTTCATGTATAATATTTCTATGTTCATATAAATTGGTTACACATAAGCACCCCATTAATTAACTCCCATCTCAACGATGTGAATTTTATATTGGGTTCGAATCAAACTTTCTTCTTTGAGACACAAGTTCTTTTATACAACTAATTTGATTTAGATGGTGTATATACTTCCTATTTACATAATATAAAATTAATAGTTCCTACAATAATAATTTTAAATAAAATTCATCCTCTTCATTCATGGTAGTTTAGGATTCAAAATTTATCAAAGTGGTAAGGTTTTATGTTTCAATCTAATTTTAATCAGGATTTCATATCAATTAATTTATAAGAAAGGATATTATTTTATAATTTTATAGAAAAACATATAAATTTAATTCTCTATTATTTATTCATCATTTTTAAAAATAATATTTCTTTATTCCACTCTTTGTTACATTGAATTATTGATATTTTTTAAAAAAAAAACGTATTAATTTCTCTCTTCCGTCGAAAAATTCATTTTCTTCCAAAACCATGATTTCTAAAAAAAAATTTTACAGTTTTTTTAACATTATTAAATTGATTTTTAAAATTTTTTTTTATTAATTTTTGAATTCTTAAATTTTTTAAATGAAATATTTATGTTATTTTTTAAATAATTCACATTTAGATTTTACGAGAAATGTGAAAGGAATCATTATTTTAAAATGTACAACAATTCCCAGTTTCATGGCCACTCAGTGATTTTAAATATCCACTTATAATATTATATTGAAATAAAATTATTTGAAAATAAATTTTTTTATAAAGGTTTATATTATAGATGAATGTATGTTTGGGTTAAAAAATGTTTAAAATAATTTTTAGAGGTTCTATTATAATTTTTCGAGGTTATATTTAAAGAAAAAAAATTGAAAACCTATTTTATGAATATTTATTATTAAAATAAAATTTCTAAAGACTATTTATTTTACTCAATAAATATTCAAAATGATATTTCAAGATCTTTTTCAATATAAGATGAAATCCTTTAATATTTATCAATCAAAAAATTTTATTTTCCTCATGAATGATTATAATATTTATAAAGTAATATCATCAATGATAGTATCCTTTAATAATATATATTTCATATAAATATTATATATATGCCCCACAAATATAAACCTCATTTATTATCCTTTTAATTTATGGTTAAATACATTTCTTATGATCATTTCTCATATTAAATAATTAAGAAATTTACTTTGAATATAATAAAAGAAATGATTATGTAACAAATTTTCATTCCAAGGCAATTTTTATCTTAGGCATTTTGACTTATTTCCTATATATAGAACACATATATCATGTAATTGTTATGATGGGTAGACCCAGAAAGAGATCTTATACATGGGGTACTGTTATATTTTCATGAGAGAATATGTATTGGATTAAAAGGTAAAATTAATCTTTTATGGGTCTTTTTTCCACCATGTTATATTTTTTAGAATGTTATCCTGGAATCATGTTTATATCATTCTTTTTTGTTTCCACCACATTTCCTAAGATACCTTGACATTATAATGCAATGTTATTTTTATTTTTATTTCATGTGACTAGTCATGTGTTATCTCTTTAATGGTATCATAGTATCTCTTTAAATCAAACGCTATGTTTCTATATCATGATTATTCCCTTACTAGTATTTCCCACTCACCAAATTATATTAGATATTATTCAAGATGTCCTATATAATTTTTTAAGATAAAATGGATCTAGGATCTCAATATTGAATATAAAAAAATGGATTCCATGTTTTGGTTTACTTTGATGTATTATGATTCTAGTCATCCAAAGACACTAGGCCTCATGATATTTAGGTTGTAATTCCTATACGATTCTATAATAAATTATTTAATGATATGTATAAAAGCCTTGGGATTCCATATTTGTTCCCTATGTTTATACCAAAAGTGATAGAAATATTTTTTGACATAATTATATGATAGTTTCTTCTTTTATTTAATAACATATCTCAATATTTCAACCCAATATAAGAAATTTTGCAATGGTTATGATTAATAAATTGTAGTAATATATAGATTTATGAATATAATCTATCATTGATTTTAGGTCCCATTATCCACATAAGAATTTTATCTAGCACATCGTGAAAAAATAAACTAGTATCTTGAAATTTGTACAATAAATATCATGAATTTCAAATTAAATTCAAAACATATAAAATTAAATTACAAAAATACTAATGTGTTGTAGAAAGGAAAAAAATTGGATTTAAATTATTTTCCCAATTTAATGATCAAATTAAAATTTCTTATTAAATAGTTATATTAATAATGTCATTTTCAAATAATATATAATATGAGTTACAACAAAAAATCAATTAATATTCCATTTTTTTAATTTAATATCAATTAGTACATTAATATGGATATGTTATAACAAATGAAAAATTGGTAGTATATTTGGATTTGAAATATTAAAATTCAAAGTGAAAAATATGAAAATATCTTGGAATGAATTAGGACATAAAGGGGAACCTTGATAATCTAGTTATTGAATAATTTACTAAGGAGATGACTAAATTGTAATAGTAATTTTTTGATTTCCATAATGTATTTGGTTAATATAAAAGAAGAGCTTCTCCCTCAAACATTCCAAAAATATATTGAAGAGAATAAAGTTACGTTGGTTGATTTTCCACTAATATAATAGAAGCCCATCAAAAAGGAATGTAGTTATGAATAATAGTAAGAGGAAAATTTCACAAATAGGAGTAAACCATACATAAGATTAATCTACATTAGATTTATCATTGTTAGAATAAAATTTTAGTTTATTCTATTATAAAATAACCAGTTGTCTATGCTCTAAAAACCATAGATACTGACCCATAATATAAGGAAGTCACTTTTAAATAAATATTCTTAGTTTAATTTGATAATGAAAAGGAAAATGGGGATATGAATGATGTAGAAATTTTTAAATATGATATTAATGAAGGAGTACATGATCAAAATTCAGAATGGTTTTATTTTATTCAATTAGAAATTTTTAATATCTTCCTTATTGGAATTAATAATAATATAGAACATTATGATAAAGACATAGGTTTTAAATATATGTACAATTATTATTTGTTTAGAAAAATATGGATGCCCCATAATTTATTATTCGATTACCTTATAAGTGATACATTATTTAAAAGAGGATGAATGTGATAACCATGATTAAATTCAATAAAATAGATACTATGTTTATACATTTACTTTCACTCTAAGTTCTTCAATGTTATGGGGTTTTTAGTGGAATTTTTTTGTTAACTATGGGATTACAAATTTTTCATTTGAATGGTGGATTGATATCATCCCTATAGTTTATATAAAATAGATTCCATATCACTAGTGGAACACACTAGTAATTTAGTGTGGGTCAAAACAAGTCATTTGGCTATAATATACCACACATGTTAGCTGGTGGACAAGGTATAATTCTAGGAATTTTAATTACACTAGACCCCAGGTGGCCTCTAACTAGCTATATGATAGTAGAACTGTCTCCCCAGTAATTCCCACAGGGTCACTAGTGCACCTAGTATGGGGGTCCAATTAATCTTCTATGTCAGATTTTAGTGGATCTAAATTTTTCCAACTTTTAACTCCCAAATATAATTCAAAAGGACATATTTAAAATTAATGACAATATCCATTGTTTATAGAAATATTCTATTCATCTCCCATAACTCCATTAATGTATGATCAATCTAGAGATTCTAAAATTGTATGATATTTATAGATATACCATGTTTTTCCCATCTAGACTTTTATTTGAATATTGATCTATAATTATTGTATGTTTTCTGTAATGATCTGATAACTAATTCATCATTTCATTGTAATTGGATGATTTTATTACTATGAGGGATGATGTTTATTGATCAAATCATGTTCTACCATCAAAAACTACTTCTCTAAACGTATGTTTTTGAGATTGATATTTATAAAGATCGTGATAATTATATGTTGAGATGTATTCCGATTTTTTTATTTTTTATTTGGTAGATGGTTGATGAATAAACATGCTTATGATAACCCTCTTAATTGGAGATAGTATTATAATAAAAAATTGACACTTCCTATTATGTTTCAGAGAAATATCATCATCCGTTCTTCATTGTAATGATTCTCATCTTCAATCACATATCTGTTGATGTATTGATAATGTATTTATGATTGTTGGCTAGACCTAAGGTCCTTGTCTATAATCAACAATTAATTCATTATCCATTTTTCAATCAATAATTGTGATAATGAGTTAGCATTCTATCTTTCAATATACCACAAAATGGATTATGTTAATAGAATCTATAAGGTATATGATTATATAAATAAAATATTAACATGTAATTATCTCAAGTCTCAATTATATAATTCATTCATGATGAACTAGAACACATGTTAGAAATCCATCATGTGAGATCCATTCTATATGGGAGTGAGATGTGTTTAGACTTTATATACATTGAAAAACCTCCGAGTTCATCATTAATAACAATAATGTAGGGTTTTCTTTACAATTTATGTCTCTCATATGACTAGTGAGATTGTTATAATTAATTTGGTGTAATTTTTTTATGATGATATTATTTTTCTCAAGATGACATTATATACTTTTTACATGTATGCACTACATTATTATATCTGTCAATATCCCATTAATGGTTTTCCATAGTTCTCATAATAGTCGGTTCTTTGTGTAATGATTAGCCAATATAGAGATTTTTTTCATTTCCTGGAAAAATGACGAATATGTACTTGAGAACAAGGTAGTGAAATGATGGATTTATTATATAAATGGGGGAGAAGAATTTGGGTCACTCTGGCCTAGAGGCCTTAACCAAGGAAAAAAATGTGGTATGATGACCAGGAGGCCAGAACCGTGACATTTTTGGGATATTATTTTATGGGGGTGTAACCGATATAAATTCCTTGAGACTGATAAGTGACATGTATTTGAGATTTTTAAAATATTCTTGTTCAAATACATATATCCTACAAATTTCCTTCGTAAATTGATCTATAAAAGGTATGACCATGGATATATGGAGGCTTAGTTAGTACACAACTTTTTAAAATGTGATTGTATTCTTGTTATGAATATTTGTTAATTTATTGTTATCATAAACAATACACCTATTATACATATGTATATTTGGTCAAGGACGTATTGGTTTTTTCTATGTGGGCTTTATTACTCACTCCAGGTTTGGGTATTTTGATACTTGTGAAAAATTCATGTAATGGGATTCGGGAAATGGGATGGGCCCTATGGTAGATTACTAAGACAAGGGGAAAAACATTAGAGTGGTACTGATTTTTAGTCAAGAGGATGCCATATTTTTATTTATTTATTTAATTTCACTCTATATAATCTTGTTTGGATTTAGAAAGAATGATATCATTTATTTATTTTTGTGTGAAATAATTTCCATTTGACATTATTTTCTTCCTTAATATTTAGTTTGTGTTTTTATATTTTATTTATTATTTATTTTACTATGAAATGATACTGAGGGTATTTCTAATGCACTAACAGTATTCAAGTCATCATTACTAGTAGCCATCCTCTTTCATATGGGGAGGGTAACATGATGTAATTTTACTCTCTAGCTAAGAATCAATGGTTTAGGTTAGGGAATTATCCAATGGTATCTATGAATGTTTTAATTTTTAATTTTCTTAGAATAACTAAGGACATTGCATAAATGAGATAACTATTTAGGACATAGGTATGGGAGTTTCCATGTTCCTAACTATATCATGTGTAATGGACCCCTGAATTACCATTAATGGGAATACAGTTACAATTTTATGGGATTTTGGGTTTATTCAGGCATAATAACTAAGAATGTAGGATCATATGTCATATATATATATATATATATATATATATATATATATATAAGTTTTTTGTCCCAAATTTAGTTCATAAATTTAATTCCGTGATTTGTGTTATCTAATAAGAATAATATTGTACTCTATTGGGTGATATATCCATTTTCTTAGTTATTGAGATATATATATTCTTCCATTAATTATTAGAACTTGAGAATGATGTTATATTTGTATTCATATATATATATATATAACTGAAAATAGCAAGAGAGGATGGATTCCATTATTAGTTCTATGAGGATATACTATTGGTTATGGGTAAAATCCTTGTGAAAAATTTGAATGAACCCTTAGACTGATTATGATCTATCCTAAATGTTATAAGTGTCTCCAATTATGTCACAAAATATGACACCTCATTGAATAATGATGGGAGCATCAGCTAAAATGTGTTAGGTTAATACCATTGGGCAGGATTCCCATATTCTACCACATATTGTGTAGGAGGATTCTATATAAATTGCACCCACACCTTATCCTATAGCATATGTAATAGGAAAAGTCTAATCATGATGCCTTTCTCTTGATCTTATCTTGGGAGGAGGTTCTCCAAGCTATATTATCGACTATGAGAGTGACTTGTGACTCTTGAATCCTTTCTCTTTTAAGAGAACTGGTTGACCAATGGATGTATAGTAGTATATATACAATATAAAGTGTTTATTTGACCTCATTCAGACACCAGTGTACCATTAAGTAATGTTAGCAGTGTTGATGCAACAGGGACCCACTAGAAGTTGGTGGGGCATGATGGGATAGGCTGGTAATCATGGGGGTATTAACTGTGAGACTATCTAGAACATTCTCATCGTGGAATTTTTATTGGAAATAGTAAATAATGACTAAGAATAAAATTTCATGGTCATTTAGTAAGAGTCTATAATGGTATATGTATACTCTTTTTATTTCATAGAACATATTCACATGGATCCTCTATTGGATAGAATTGTGGCATAAATGGTCAGAAAGTTCTAGATTGTACTTCATTCCATCATTTGATAGAAGGTACTATGTTTCGACCAAGAGAAATACCCAGAGTTTATTCATAAGGCATTGACCATCAAAAATTTCTCAGAGAAGGTTCATAAAGGATCCTATCTTCTACCCCGCCCCATCTTACATTGGTAGACACCTAATACCATGATTAATTCTTTTTCTTGTATCATGAATAAGAAGTCTATAGGCATGAATCAATGTAGTTTTATATAGGTGGGGAATTGTTCACCTTATTCATCTCTCTTAGGAGGAGATAGATTTTGATTAAAACTTAGATATATCAGACACTAACACATGTCATACTCAACACCTTAGATATTATTAAGGAAATGTTGAATGATGGACATTATATAGTATTTTTTCCATAGATATTTTTTATTAATATTCATTAACTAACCATAGAAAAAATCTTTAGGGAACATGGGTTTTAACTGATGTCCTCAGTATTGGGATCAAACAACATAAACATAGATTGTTCAATCATTTCATTGAAAATGTTATAGATCTAAAGATGGTCATGTTTATATAGTGGACCAAACTCTAAAAAATGGTGGTGATGAGATTTCTACTATAAAAGGTGTAGTTTTGATCACTTATAAATTATCTACTACATTTTTTGATACCTCTACTTCACATTCCTTCATATATGAATAATCTTTTTCTTGACATAACTTACATGTTAGGTCATCTATAACATCCTTAAACCCAAACACTTAGATATAGTGCTAAAACATGAGCATTAGATTTGAAGGTTTGATACCAATGATGGTGACCCAATTAATTCTATCAAAACCATAAAACATCAAAATGAAAATTTGAATCATTTACATTCTATAGAAAATTTTAGTTTTAAAGTTACCAAGATATTTAAAAAACTCAGACAAAAATTATACTAATGACTTTGAATGATAATATTTATAAAATAAACCAGATTTTATTATTACATATTAATTAAACATGATCATCTATATGAAACCCCATCTCGACATAAAATTTTCAACCTAAAAAATTATAACATGTACAAACAAATCATAAGAAGGGGGAGCTCAAGTGCTATTTTGAGGTAAGCATAGTCCTTAACAATTTAATTTCCTTAGTGAGAATATGAAGATCATAAGGGAAAGATGAAATAATCCATTTTCATGAGAATAACACAATAATATTTATTCTCATAAAAAAATGGATCATCAAACATGAAACATATAATAATATTTTAATAAAGTCAATAATTATTAAAATCAATAATCATGAGCCATGTGACATCAATCTTGATAATAAGATAAAATATAAGACTATATAAAGAGTAGATAAAACTTTTTGGTATTCTAGAACATTATCTTCACATAACTACTCAAAAATGGAATAACCAATATGGTCGAATTCCATCTCAAAAGTATCCAATGCATTAGAGGGCTATAACAGACCCACCTGTCGTTGGTTCCCTATAAAACCACCCCTCTTTGGTTAATAATGTAACCACCTATAATTGGTTTATAATGGAACAACCTGAAATTTTTTATGATGGATCCATCCATCATCATAAAAATTTTCAATGAACTTTATTATGAATAATGTACATAGAGAATTTATATCATCATAAACTCAAAAAAACAATCAATTTCCCTTCATAACATGAATAACATGTGGAAAAGAAACATGTTCCATGATAATATCTATAAAAATGGTTAACACATTAAAAATAAATGGTTTCTATAACAATATCATTGAAAAAGGATTAACCCATAAAAAATTGGGTTCCATAACAATATCTTTGAAAATGATTAACCTATTTAAAATAACTAGTTTCATTAACGATCTCTTTAAATCATAATTAGCTCATGAAAATGGAATAGGTTGAAAATCAATCTCTTTGAAACAATAATAATCCATAAATATAAATAATGAGGATAATATAATAAAACATTATCCCTATTGGTTAATATGTAGCCACAAGGGTTGTTGATATTGATGAATGAAATAACCATTAAAAGAACATTAGTAACATTTCTTGAAGAAAATAAGAATTTTATTCCGAGAATGTATTTTAGAAATTAAAATTTCAAAAAATATTGGAAAAATCCTTTTTGTTGAAAATATACTCAGAAAAATAAATTGAAACATTGAAAAATATAATTAATATGATATTATGGAAATAATTTATTCCATATATGTTAAAAATAAATATTATTTCAAACATTTTAAAAAAGGTTTTCAAAGTGAACAATTTTGAAAATGTTATTAAATTTTCATTTAAAACCATTAAAAATAAGTTAAAAGATCTTATAAAATGTCTTTATGAAATAATTTAGTTTAATAAAAAATCAATTTGAAAACATTTTAGAAAACAGAGGTATGGAAGAGAAAGATACCATATCAAAAAGATAAATAAAACATCATTATCACTTATAAAGGAATTTTATGATTTTTCTTCAATAAATAAGGGTGAAATGAAAATTAAACACCAGAACCACATTCATAACTAGAGGAAAATAATTTATATTTGTTTCATGAAAGTAATTTCATATTATTTCTTCTTAAGGTAACTTGACTAGAATCTATCCTGAAATAAAAAAGAGTATAACATAAATACTTTTCCTCTTTGGTAATTCATCAATTATAAGCGTCATGAGAGAATAAAATAAAATAATACATATTTTATAATGAAAATAAGTATTTTCATGATATAAAATGCCAATGTAAAGTTTATACACATCACCAATTAATATAGGTGCTCATAGAAAAATTATTTCCCAATGAAAATGAATTTAGGATGAAAAACCTTAAGAAAATTCTTACCATTTAATTTTATAATTAACAAATTAATCAATTATGTGTATAAAATTTAAATCAAAATAAAATAAGTGGATATAAAAAATAATATAATAAAATTTCATTTCATGCATACTCTTATAATATCAATGATAATGAAGTAGCCATATAACCAAATGAATATAAAGTGAGATATGAATTTTCTTACCAAATGGTATTTTTCAAATAAAATACACATAGATAAATTAAATCAAATTAAGACACAAAAAATCACGATTTATGAATTATTTAGGATATTAAATGTAAAATTTGAATTATATACCCAAAATAATAAAAAAAGTGGTGTATATTTCATTTGTCTCGCAAAAATTAAATGTGAGATGATAAAAACCCCTTACCTCGAGTTTAGAATTTCCTTGTATGTCCTTTTAATTTTATGTAATAACAATACATCAATTATTTGATTTCATATTAAACATTTATAGTTTTAACAAATTATAACTAAATCATTTATTTAACAAGTTTACAATGACATATTTTAATACATAATTAATTATGTCTACATCATTTGTTTTGAGAACGTAGTGTTCATTATTTCAAAATTCATTCATTGTGTTTATTTTAGTTAAAGTTGTCATTATTTCAACATATCTAGAAAATTAATCATGAAATAATTAACATATTTTTTCATATATTATAATTTTAAAACCAATTATGAAAAATTATTTTGAAAACTGAACTACATTATGATCATGGAGACTCTTAGATGTATGTACTCAAGAGTAATGATTCAAATTTTCAATAATCTTTATATGAAGAAGATATGTATTATTATAATCTTTCAATAATGTTAATAATATTATAAACACAATATTTTTTTTAAAATACTAATATATATCACTTTTTTTATTTGGTTATGAAAAAATAATCACATCACTTTATGGAGGTGGTAGTCCACACATATATGAACGACGCCGTCATGTTTTTCAGTGTAAGAAAGTAAATGATATATTATATTTTAATAATGATAAATATGTGATGAAAATAATTATTATGTTATTTATATCACATATATTTGTTGAAAATATATCTATTACCTTCCATGTAAAGTGTTTGTGAACATGAATCACATCGCTTTGTGTGTCAGTAGTCCGTTATACATATGAGCAACATTATCATATCCCCACTAAACCGAATATAAAAAGGTATATGTGATATAATTAATAAAAAAGAATAAATATGTTATGAATATAATATAAAAACATTTAATCCATCATTAAAACAATTCTTCAGAGGTAATGATAGAAAACGAATGACATCTGTTCATAGGGCGGTAGTCTACTGTTCACAGAAATGATGATTTCATATCTCAAGTGATATAATATGAGATGGATTATGTTATGAAATTAATATAATAACTTATAACTATATATTATATACTATTTTCATCATAGTATCATACTTAAATAATATTATACAGTGCTCAAGATGAAATAAAATAAAAACACATAGTTAGAAATGTTACATCTTCTGGGACCACCTATTGAGTATTATAAAAAAATGTATTCCTAAAATGGATTTATGGAAAAACCAATGATCCTAAAATAAGTTTATAGAATTTTGGAATTTATTTGGGTAGGTATTGGTGAATCCACAAGGATTATTTTGTCTATATAAGAGAGGAGAGATGGTGGTTTTTTATGATTGAGGTGTGTCTCAAACATATATGTTTTGAAAAGAAAAATTATTTCCTACATTTTTCACATGAAAACATGATAAAAATGTAAAATTATAGATAATTAGAAATTATATGGTCAATATATTTCAATAAAATAGTTTATAGAAAATTGTTATGTCATTTTGAACCATATCCTTTTAGTTTAACCCATGGTAAACTTGTTTTCACCCTTATCATGTATTTTTTTATTGTTTTCAATATTAAATATGGATAAAAATTAAATTTTTATTATTGGATATTAAAAATTATAATGAATAAAATATGGAATCCATTTTACCATATTCAACTAACATAAGATTCCAAATTTAATAAAAAATTAATCCCATAGACATGACGAAAGGAGGGTTTTAAGTATTTTATTTTTCAAGGAAAATATGATTTCATATTTACTATATGAATAATAATAATTAATAATATCAATGCAAATTAAATTTTTTTGATATATAATGTATAAATTTAATTTAAATCATTCCACATTATGGTTTATATTAATTTATTAAAATGAAGAAATATTATACATTTTAAAACACTTTTTAGAAAAATTACATTTTTAAACCAAAAAACACACTTATAATAAAATCAAAATAAAATATGATTTAAAATACATTATTTGGCCTTAATATAATTAAATAATTACTATTTATATAAAAAATATAAAAAACAGAATGAGACATTTAAATTGATTAATTTAATAAAGATAAATGGAATTTTTATAAAATAATATTTTATATTGTTCACTGATAAGTCAATAATTTCTAAAAAATCCACAAATTTCACAAAAAAGTAAATTTTGATACAAAAATTTAAAAAATTAATTTAATTTTATAAATAAATATACATGTTTCAAAACGTATTTATAATATTTTTAAGAAAATTAATATAATATATTTTTTAAGAAAACTAAACTTTTAAGAATAAAATTATTCTACTAAAAATTGAATGATTATATTATAACTATAAATAAAATATTTATATTTATTTGGAAATATAGAAATATATATATCATAATGTATTAAATACTATTTACACCCACTAATTTAATAGATATGTTATAATGGTTATATATATCATAGGTCGTTTGTGCTTGGTTTTGAGTGTCAAATATGGTATCAAACATGAATTAATTCTCTAAAATATCACATTGTTACATCATATACAATTTAGTTAATTTTTTTCTTCAAATTTTATCTTTATCTGATAATTAAAAATCTATAAATTTGAAAAATACCTTTTTTAGAAACCCATATCATAAAAAGGGTTAATAAAACATCATCTTGGTAAGAGAGAAAAAAATGTACGAATGTCTTATGGAAAAAATACAAAGATTACATGTAAGATAACACATACTAGAAGTTATGATTATGATATGATATAAAATAATAAATACTATATAATGATATAGAGTTACAAATATCATTGATCACAAGATCTTTAATGATCAGGAGAATCATAAAAACTATAAAACCAGAAATCAGGGAGGTGGAAATAGAACATTGATATAAACATAAATGATGGTAATAGGAAAAAATTGTGTTTTATGAATATTTTACTATTATTAATGAATTATTTCACTATCCATACTGAAAACATAGTGATATATACTTACTTGACAAGTATAAATTCATCCATTATCTAATTTTCACCAGAATATCAAAATTTTCTCCAAACAATGAGTGTTTAATATGATTTTTTCATTACCAAAGAAAAAAAATAAACATAAAAATACTACATAATTCTAAAGTGGATAATCAAGGTATTCTATATATTTTTAAACATTAACCAAAACCAAAATATTTAGTACATGGTGAGAAAATTTCCAGATTGAATAAACATTCCAATGTTGAAATAATACATTAATGTTCAAAATTCCACTACAATACCCAAATTTATAACGCAATCATTCCAAAAATAAAAAACCCTAAATTCCAAATATCAAAAATGATTTAAACATTAAAGAATTTATGAACTGAAATTTTTATATCATAAAATTCATCTTACAAGCACAAGAATATGATGATCTATTTTTAAAATAACACTAACCACTTAGTAACCAAATCACTTTTCAGTCCCATGGTTATCTATATGATAAAACATGTCTTCCATTGAGTTCCGTACAATCCACTATAATATAAAACCTAAAAATTATCAATACATTAAAACATATTTCCAAAAAATGTAAATAAATAATTCATATTAAAATGATTCTTTAAATATAATTCTACCCAATAACATGTCCTCTATACTATCATTAATAAATTTAATATCTCACAACAAAAATCCATAAAAGGGTGTTTAAGACATTGATAATATGATCAAACTTATTCATATATAAAAATGATTGTATCCATAACTATTAAGATAATATCACATAAAAAAATAATAATACCAAATATATCTAAAACATTCCTATGATACTAACTATAACATCCTTAAACCCACACTCTTTAATTTTGTAATAAAACATCAACATTAAATTTCAAAATTTGATACTATTGATAGTGACCCAATGTTTTCCATCCAAACCTTCCAAAAATTAAATAAATGATGCATCAATTAAATTCTTAGCAGCCTTCTAGGTTGACGTTGTTTGAGAATTTAGACAAATTAATTCATAAACAATAAACTAGTCTTTGATTCAGCATATCTCCCACCTAACCAAACATTTATTATTTCACATTAAGTCATCATCATTTTTTGTATTAACTACCTTCTAAACATTATTTGTTTAACCATAATCCTTATAACCAGGGGATAATGAAATATAAGAACAGTAAACTAAAATTCATAGTAAGGAAAAATGTAAGAATTAACAATTTAATGTCATCCGGGAGCATAAGAATAGAATAAGGTTATGATGAAATAAGAAAAGTGCATGAGTAAAAACTAAGGATATCTATACCTATATATTAATGTATCCTCAAAAAAGAAAACTTTTCATAAGGATGTAATAAATGAAATATTTATCCTTATCAATAATCATGATCCATGTGATATCAATCTTGTAAAACCATATAACCTTCCTTCAGGTATGCCTTGTTTTTATGGTTTCACTTTTTATTCATGTGAATTTCAGGATTATGATAAATGAAGATCCTATGTTGGAAAAAATGATATAAACTTTTGGGATATATGTTTTTTTTGAATTAATGCAATCAGTGTATAAATATGTAAAATGTTAAAGAGTCTCTTCTTTAGAATTGGGAATTCTTATTTTCTACTATACATTTTAAAGTTGTGCATGGTTCACCAAATGATAAATTAATATTATGAAGTATTCATTAACTATATTAAGGATTTAAGGGTTTTCATGCTATAAATTTGGTTCAAATCATGAAATAGTCAAAATCATGATTTTAAATATTAGGTGAAAAATATTTCACTTTCTTTTATTAATTTATAAATTCCCATTGTGAAATTTTTTCACATAATGAATTTATTTTGATATTTATTTTTATCCATGATTCGTTTAAAATTTATTTCTCATTCATTCATAACCTTATCCATCTATACCTATAAGCCCCCCCATGTGATTTTGTGGATATCTTCCCCTTTTAGAGTATTCATTCAGAGATTGATCATTGTGGTTGTTGTGATGTGTCTCTTTGGGTATGCAATCTATCTACTTCATTGTTCCCTTTGGTAGTGGGAACTTAATTAGTGATATTTTATTCATATTCATTAATAATTGATGTTTTCTATCAATCTGGTGAATTTTATTTTTGTGTATTTTATTTTGAATGGTGATATGCTGATTTCCGATCAATATTGTCAATGAAATGTAGGTTTTGATCATCATTTAGTTATGGGAAGATATAAAAGTACTTATAATTATTCAATTTATATATTTACTTGTTAAAATGGATTTTATTCATTGGAAAAAAGGTTTTATTAAAATTTAATGTGGGTTTTGGAAATGGTTTTGAACAAACATAGCACACTGGGAACACCGAGTGCATTAGGAAATGAACATTGGTGAATATAGTGTGTGTGGAACCATTAGGTGTTACTTTTGGGGTATCTATAGACTGTAGTAGGACTTGATATCATTTTAAAAACACATAATCCCAATGTAGGTCAATTTTATTTCTAGTATTTATTCCCATAGGCTAGTACTAAAATGGTATACTTTTATTTTAATTCCCATTTTGATCAAATGATGATTTATTTCATGGATATTTGATCACATGTTTAATTTACCTATTTTTATTATATAATATATATTTTTCTAGATTTTGGGAATATGGTATGAACATATAGAAAATAAATAGGATTATTATATATGGTTTTAATTAAGAAAATAATTTATAAACACGATTATTTTTTAAAATCTTGAACGTGTGAATTACTGATATTAGACTACATATAGATTATTTTGTAGTATGCTACTGGGACTTGTTATCATAAATTACTTGTTATATTGGGTAGATATATAATCTATTTTTTGGGACTGAGGGAGATGGAAGGGAATCAGGTAGAAGGCCATGTTCACTTTTCATCTATTTCCTTTGTAGCATGATACACTGGAAGTGGATAATGGTTTGATGGATAATTTTTTGACTTGTATGGGTCATAATTTTATAATTTATCCTTTTTGTATTGTGTGGTTTGTAACTTGTTCACTCTCTCTTTCTTTTTCATTATACTCTAGTTGTAAAACTTATTTTTGATTATATCAAACACTTCTATCCATTATATTTTTTACCTCAACATGTGATGCCCATATTAGGAGGATGGATTAATTTAATTTTTTTGGTTTATTACAAATTTTTATTAGAGGGATTCTTAGTTTTAATTGTGTTAACACTACATGAGTTTGGTTCTTTGTATTAGGTAGATAAAATATAAGACTGTTGTAATTTTTATAGTATGTTCAAGAAGGGGGCAACTATCTCACTTTTGTGTCTGAAAATGAGTATCCATGGGGGTCAAACAAATTTACTTGGTTTGAGACTTGGAGGGTGAAAACATTTGAATTAATTGTATATTAAATTTATATAAATGATTTTGATCATTTTTTAAATCATATTATTTCATTTATATGATTTATAAATTACTTAAATTTTAAACAATTTAAATCATTGATATCAATACCTGATGTAACACCTATTATTTGGGAATATACTCATGATTGATTGATTTTTTCCTTGTGATTATTAGAAAAAGAATCATAGAATAGATCTTCTAACCTATGTGAGGAAGCTGTAAGATAGTTTTTTTAGGAAAATATTTTGATGTGACCATTATTAGTAGTAGCTATAATATCCCTATTTAGACTCGAGGTTAAAAAGGTATTTGGAACCGAGGATAAATAGTGGATCTTGTATCATAATTTATAGAGCAGTATCCACCTTCCTTCCATAGTGATAATGGACCACATGAATATAAGGAATGGATTTAGAAGATTCAGAGGATATTCAACTTTTTGAATACTCCTAAAGATTCTAAAGTGGATTTTGTGACATATATGGATGATGGTCCAAGATAGATATAATAGGAATCTAGTGTGAAAGCTATGTTGCATGAGGATCTTAGATAAGGTTATTTTAATAAAATATTTAATAAGAAGTTTTATACCATGCCATGATGTAAGTTAAGGCCCTATGAGTTTTTGAGATTAGAGTAGGGAGAGTGTACTGTATTTGATTATCCCTCCTAGTATTCTAAGATATTTCACTTGTCATTGGACCTAGTCATTGATTACCTAAAGACTTTAGGGTTGGACATGGGATTTATGGATGATATTCAATCCATATTGATTGTCATGCTTCATTTGACCTTTATGAAGGTAGTTGATATGCTAGCTTTAGAAGTAGCTAACATAACTGGAAGGACATGTTTGACAGAATATTCAGTTGGTATCAGTGTTATCTATAGTGAATCCACATGAAAATTTTTGGGGGCCTCATCTATATTGTAGGTAGTTGTTTTTTATCCGTATGTGTTTCTTGGATATACCAAGAAAAATTATATGGAGGATCCCAAGACTTTTCACAATTTGGAAAATCTACCCATCTGAATTTTTTTTCTCACAAAATGTCCCATGGAATTAATGATGGATCTACATTCACAAAGGGATCATAGGTTTGTACCAGTAATTCCATGGATGGTTAGTCTTATCATTAGGCTATATGGGAGGTTTATGTGTATATGAATACTCTTAGAGGTGATAATACTAGATGTCTTTATAATGTGGAGTATTCCAGAGAGGGATCTGAAGCATGGAAAACTACAAAAAGTGGTATGATTTCTATTTTATCTTCAATTGTTTTAGATTTGTTTGATATGTGTCTTACTCATTATTTAATTTCATAAAATATATTTAAAGTTTCAGTTTTTGTTTAGATATTTTTTTGTTCTTGTTGGATCATTACACTAATTTTTTAATGATTTCCAAACAAGGTTTCATGTTCCCTACATATTGAGTGATAATAGAGGACCATGAGGTGGTTTGGGACTTTTTAGTGCTCGATCATGAAATATTTGAATTTATTACTATAATGGATGGATGGTAGGTGTTAAGGGACATATAAATTGTTAACATTTTCTATATCATTTGTTAATATTCTATTGGGGCCACACATGTTTTTAGGGTGAGTGGAAGTCTAGATCAGGAGGGGAAGGGCATGATATTCCTTATGATGGGGTAATATCATGCTAGTTGTCAAATATTTTTCTTGATTTCATTGAATTTTTTTTGATGTCATATACCTATAATTGTGTGTTCATACCCTAAGGTCTTTTAGATTATTTTTATATTTTATCTCTATAGATACATGTTGATTTTACTGTTGACCAGTTCCCTAGTATGATGCATAATTCTATGTCATCTTATCAAATGGAACGTACTAGTGTGATCGAACATAATGTATGTCATATGGATCTCAAGGTTAACATATTTATTCTTCCTAGAGATCCATAGTGGGATTATCATTTCCACTTTTATAATAAGGCAGAAAAGAGTCTGTAACATTATATCAACAATTGAATATTAAATTAGGTGATCATCAAGAATAAATACCCCTTTCCCCATATTTATGATATATTTGATTATCTTAGAGGAGATCATATTTGTTTCAATGATTAAAATATTGTTAGGGTACCCCTAGTTGAGATTCCGAGAATATGATATATATAAGACAACATTTAAGAGCTGATATGGGCACTGTGAGTATTTTATTAGGACATTAACACTAACTAACTCTCTTGTGATGTTTATGAATTTGATGAACTAGTTAATTATTCGGTTTATGGACTCATTTCTTGTGGTGTTTGGGGATTATATTTTGTTTTACTCATAGTCAGAGAGGTTTATATGAACAATTTGCATATAATTATTAAAACAATGAGTAAACACCATCTGTATGGTAATCATTTATAGTGTGAGTTTTAGATTCTAGAATAATGTTTTTGGGGCATGTTATATATGATATGGGAATATTAGTGGGTCCTGATAAGGTACTAGAAGTTTGAAACTAGGAACGACCCAAGAATGAGTTTGAGATTAGATTCTTCTTGAGTTTGGATGGTTATTACGGGTTGATTGTTCAAGACTTGTCCATGATTGAGTCTTCGATTACGACATTAAATCATAAGGGTATACTGGTTGAGTGTAATAAAAGACATCAAAGTTCTTATGAGGAACTGATGGAGTCATTTATTTTCACTCATCAATTTATTTTTGTAGCACCAGGTTCATTCTAAGTTTTTTATGCTTTAAGAACATGATTGGGATATCTCTTGATGTATAATAGATGGGTTGTAGCCTATATCTCTCGACATATATTCCCTCATGAAAATATATACCTGAAACATTATCATAATATTGAATTAGTAATTCATTATCTCCAAATTTTTCATCACTACAGCTTTGGAGAACAATTTCTTATATATTATGATAATAAAACACTGAGTTATAATTTTTATTAGAGGAATATGAACATGGGAAATAGATGTTGGATAGATTATGTCCAAACACTTGGTGAGGTCTCTTTAAGTGCATCCATGAGACCTAGGTTCGAAACTAGGTGGAGGAATAATTCTGGGTAATGTAGCATGCACTGTAGAAAACATTGTAGCAGTACTGTGCAGGTAATATAGAAGGTACATCAGTATTTACTGCAGCCGGTACTGTTTGGTACTGTAGTAGCTAAGACTATTCACCTTGGACCACTAGTTTGGGATTGGAGTCCTTAAGGTCGTTGGGACACCTAGGTCTTTGGGTCAATAAGGATTTCGGGCCACCTTTAAGGACTTCATGCCACCTTAAATCCTTTAAACCACCTCAAATCCTTTAAGGACACATGATATGTAGATGCCCATGCATATTCTATAAGGAACGATCTCTAGAGGAGGATTCAAGAATAGGGAAAATTCACCAGAGCATGGCTACAATATTTGGAAGAATACGAGGGTATGGTATTGACATCGGTACTGGGATTGTGCATCTCTACATAGGACAGCTAGCTGAACATCCATGCAAGGGTGGAATTATGATCATGATGCAGATGCTGGGGTGGGGTAGTTTCAAGTAGTCATAGTCTGTATAATTTCCTTAAGACCTATGGGTCTTGAAATGTCTCCAAGCCTACGTGAAATGTAATCTCTAAAGCCTATAGGACTTGTAAGGGTTTCCCCTCATCCCATGAAATGGGGTTATTAAAAATCAATAAAAAAGAAGGCCTTCGGGCCATTCAAGAAGGTATTCACTGATACACTAAGTATGGAATTACCAACACAACCGTTGAAGGAATTAGTGTAATATGTGTCTTTGATGAGTTTTTTTTCTAAGATAAGATTGATAATGGATGAATATGATGGGAGGGTATGTCTAGATTCCATGGAGACTAACTCATCATTTGATGAGTGGATTTGGAATGATCATATGTCCAACATTTAGTGATAGAGAGTTAGTAAAATAATTTATAGTGTGATGAAATTAGGTGAGTGGTCTCGGTCTCATAGAGGCGATTCATTTTTCTAATGAAGGTTGGTCGTTTCTTATTCCCCGAGGAAGGATGCGATGCATAATGGAAATATTTATTTCTGGTACATGTAACCAAGTGATACAAATCAATATCATAATATTTAATTATTTTATTGATATTCCAGGATAAGATGGTCGATTATATATTTTATATTTTGGTGACTTGTTAGAAAATTTAAGAGGAATTCTAGATGCTTGATATTTTTTTCATCCCTCACCCATTACAATGTAAAATTGGGATGATATTTCCATGGAATTCATGATTGTTTTGCCATGGATTCCTATTGGGAATGATTCTATTTAGGTGTTCATTGATCAACTTATCAAATATTTTCATTCATCCTAATAAAATAGTTTAATAAGGTGAAACATAGTTTCTACTTGTATTTATGAGAGATTATGAGGATTTAGGGGGTTCCCTATGAAGTTTTTTCTATTAGGGACTTACAGTTCAAATCCTTGTTTTGGAATGGTTTGAAAGAGGCAATTTTTTTAGTTGAAACTCATTATAGTATATGATTTTCAAATAGATGGATAGGTAGAGAGAGATATCTAGGTTTTTAAGGATATGATTTGGGTTTATGTTCTTGATATTATTGGTTCTTACGAAATGTAGTTTACTGTAGTCAAATTTTCATATAACATTGGTAAAAAAGACTCAATGAAAATGGTTCCCTTTAGGGATTTTTATGTATGTCCATGTTGAAATCCATTGTACATGGAAGTGTTGGGTGAACGGTCCTTAGTTGCACCAATTTTTTCAGGTGGTGATCAAGAGGGTGCATATTATCTAGAAGATATTGGTCATGGAATAGTCTCATTGAAAATCATATGTGGACCATTATCACTAGTTTATAGAGTTTATGGTTGATGGTTGCGTCATTCATAGAGTTTTACCTGACTTGGTACAAGGTTAGTTGGGTTTGTAGGGTATGATGTGAATTATATTTTTAGTCCCCTTAGAGATCATCGAGCGACTCAAAATTCTGGCCTATCAGTTGAACATACCTTCTAATTTGACTTTCATTCACGATTTGTTTCATTTTTGTCTACTTAGGAGTTGTAGACTGCATCATTTCCATGTGATTGATTGGTATGATGTCAATCTTGAGCACGTCATCACTATGGTTGAGAAACTGGTTAATATTATTGATCACTAAGATAAATAAATACATAAAAAATACTTTGGTCCATGTACTATGGTAGTGCAGATGGGATAACCATGAGATATGTGAGTTTGTATTGTTGATGATGTGGTAGTGGATTTAAATTTTTATGACTCCATGATCTTAATTAATTTTTGGGGTTATAAAGTATTTTTGGTGAGGAGATTATAACACCATATTACCTTCTTTCTAGTATTCCAGGTCATTTTTTTGATTACCTTTTTTTGGGAGCATTGTGATCTTCTTGGGAATATAAATCATTTTTTAGTGAAATAACCTAAATTTTACTCATGTTTGTTTTTTAGTTAATAGTGTATGGGTATTGATGTGTAAAATTATTAATAGGTTTTTCTTAAGAATTTGGATTGTTTTATCTCTATAGTACATTTTCACAAATTGAACGGTGTATACAATGTGAATCATTTTTTAAGAATATGTCATAAATTGGTTAATGGAATTTATGTTTGACATGATTTGAATTGATTTTACATTGTTTAATGGTCAATATTGGGTTTTTAATTCAACTAACAATATTTTTAGAAAAATTATGTTGATTGATAATTTCTTATCAGGAATGTCTCATGTTTTTTGTCTTTAACCATGCTGCATGACTGATTTATTTTTCATTCATCCATATTATTATCTCTTGAGACCTATGAGCTCTCGCATATGATTTTGGGGATCTATTCTCCTTTCAGAGTGTTCTTTCAATGATTAATCACCATAGCTTTTGTAGTGTGAATAACTAGGTAAATGTTACTTATACTTATTTACGTCCATTTGTCATGGGAAATGTGTTGGATGTGTGTTTTGGTTATATATTCATGATCTATTTGTGATTTCCATTTATCCTTTGATGATTTATGTCATTTATTGACTTTCAGATACTGTTTTTTCGCTTCCCAATACCTATTATTGAAGGCGAATATGTTTCAATCGATCAGGTGGTAGATAGATATATGAAAGTAGTTCTAAATTTTTTATTCCTATTTTTATTTTTGTATTGGAATTTCTTTAGTGTAAAATGGTTTTCATTTAATCAGATTAAGTGTTTTGGAAATGTTTTTAACAAAAATTAGCACATGGAGAAATTTGGGTGCCTCAAGAAATGTAATTAGGAGACCCTAGTGTATGTGACACCCTAGGGGTTACTTTATGGATATCAATTTTTTTTGGAAGAGATCAATATTTGTTGGAGCCGACTTGTTCCTAATTTAAAATTCCTTTGTTTCAAGTAAGTGTTCCCATTTGGTAGATCTTAAATGATGTTTCTTTATCTTTTATTGCTGATTTATCACATGATGGATTTTTTCCTGGAAATTTGCTAACATGTTTAATTTATTTTCCTTTTCATTTATACATAACATATTCCTAGGTTTGGTGAATATTTCATGAATGTAATTAAAATAAATTCTATTTTTACAAATGGATTTATTTTTAAAAAATCATTAAAAACTAAATTATTTTCTAAATTGTAGAACATGTGCATTTATGATAGAATTAATTATATATATTTTTCATAAGTACAATACAAGGATTAGTTCTCACAGCATACGTTTTCCTTTAAGAGGTTGTGAAACAGGTTCTTAAGGACTAAAGGAAAGGGTTGTGCATTATCTAGCATGGAAGGTTGTTTCTTCATCTATTTACATCATATCAAGATGGTTTGGCGATGATAGTTTGTCACATAGATATATGTGGGTCTAGTACGATAAATTCTATTTTTTTTGGTTTATAATGTTTTGTATAGGTTTTATAGATATTATTTTACCTTTTTCTCCAACATATTACTCTAGTTGTATGTATTGTTTTTGTTACATACAAAACTTGTTTTCATTATCCCTATTTTATATAACCAAGTAGCGCCCGACTCAAGTGTATGGTTTAGTGTACCTTGGATGGTATAATATAAATCATGATCATAAGAAACACTATAAACCCATATAAAGAATATATACAACTAATTGGTATGTTGAAATATTATCATAATATAATTTATTAGTAACAGAATAACGAATATGGTCAACATCCATCTCTGAAATACACAGCACATTAGATGGCTAAAATAGTCCCAACCATCCTTGGTTTATCACGGAACAACCCATCCATGTTTAAAAATGTAAAAAAATTCCTTGGATTATAAAATAACCACATATCCTTGGTTTATAATTTAAAAAATCATAAGTAAAAACAATTTCTATAAACAATATCATGAATAAAGTTAAGATAGAATTAATTACATCATAAACTCTTAGAAAAAGTCATCTTTTCCATTCATAACATGATTAACCCATAGAAAAAATGGGTTTCATGATAATATCTTTTAAACAAGATTATCTCAGTTCAAAATAATTGGGTTCTACAACAATCTATTTGAAGCATTATTAACCTGTGGAAATAAATGGGTTCTATAATAATCTCTCTGAAACATGATTAACCCATGGAAAAAATAGTTTCCATAATAGTCTCTCTAAAACATAATTATCTTATGGAAAAGAAATACTTTCAATGTAAATCTATTTGAAATAATCATAATTAATTCAGAGAAATAATGAGGAAGATATCATCATAAAATATCCCATTGGTGAATAATTAACAACAAGTGTTCTTGAAAATGATTATTTAAAATACCATTAAAAGATAATAAAAAACATATTTTGAGAAAATAACCTTTTCATTTTAAAAATATTATTTAAAATGTAAAAAAAAAATTAAAAAAAATTTGATTTTTTTTTTAATTTGAAAACAGTAATCGAAACATATAATGTAAACTTCAAGAAAAACGTTTTACAAGAATTCTTGAAAATATTTTCTAATCATACATGTTAAAAATAACTAATTTTTTGAATTTTTTTTTAAAAAAGGGCGTGTAAGTGATTTTTTTAAAAAAATATGAATTTTACTAATATAATATTTTAAAATAAGGAAAATGATAATGTAAAATATCTTTATAAAATCATTAAATTTTAGAAAATAATTATTTTTACCCATTTCAGAAAACATTGATATGAAAGAGTATGTTACTCAATCTAAAATAAAAATACAAGACCAGTATCAATTAAAAATAAATTTCTTGATGTTTTATCAATTAATATGAAAGTAAATAAAAAATAATAATTAAAAACAAATTGATAAATAAAGGATAACAAAATAAATTTGGTTCAAGAAAATAATATTACATTATCTCCTCCAAAATAATCTTAAATATAAAATATATTTAAATAAAGGAGATTAGAACTTCAAGGCTTTTCCACTTTGGTAACACTTCAATCCTAATCCTCATGTAATAATAACACAAAATATTACTTTATATATCATGAAAATAAAGTTTTTCATTATATTATTTTTCAAAGGGAAGTATATTAACATCACAAATAAATATATGTGTATATCACAAACGTATGTATCAAAGAAAGATAATTTGAGACAAATTACCCTAACAAAATTCGTACCTTCTAATTTTAGAAATAAAAAATGAATTGATTGTGTATATAAAATTTAAATGCACATAAAATATGTGGAAATGAAATATAGGATAATATAAATTAATTATACTCATTATATTTGAATATCAAATACAGTGAAAAGGTAATATAACCAAATAAAAATAAATTTTTTTATTTAATTATTTACAACTTGGTAAATTTTATATAAGATCCCATTGGATAAATTAATCCAAATCATAGCGTAAAATTTCATGATATATGATGGATTATTTATATTACATGTATAATGGACTTAATATTCAAAAATAATAAAAACATGTTGTGAATATTTCATATGTATCACATCAATAAAAAGTGAGACGAGAAAACCCCCATACCAAAGGTCTATACATTACTGGTATTTTCATTAAATCGTGTATATTAATATTACATAAATTATATGTTTTAATAATAAAAATATCTATGTATAACAACTTAAAATTAAATAATTTATTTTATTTCATTATAAATTTATATTTAAAAACATAACTAGTTAAGTCCACGTCGGGTGTTTTTAGGTCATTTATTTCAATTGTTCAAAACTGACTCAGTGTGTTGATCATAATCAAATAGGTCAATACTTAAACTTATATAGATTAAAAATCATGAAATATTTATCATAGTTATTTAAAAATTACATTTTTAAACCAATCATGAGGAATGGTTATGAAAAATGAACTACATTACGATCATCGAGATGGGAGGTTTTACATACGCATGACTCACATATCATTTTTTCAATTATTATTATGGAATGAAGGTATGCATTATTTATCTTTATATAATTATAATAATATCATTAATACCATATTATTTCATTATATACACTTATATATGTATCAATCTTTTGATTTACTAATGAATAAAGAATCATGTCGCTTAGGGGAGGCGGTAGTCCACACGTACACAAATGACGTTATCATTTTAACAGTGTAAGAAATAAAACAATATTTTATTCTTTTAAAATGATAAATATTTCATTAATATAATTATTATTTCATTTATATTTTATAAATTCATTAACATTATCCTTATTACTATCCATGTAATGCATTATTGAAAAATGAAACACATTGCTTCGTGTGGCGTTAGTCCGCTATATATGTGAGAGGCATTATCGTATCCCATATAGAATGGAATTTAAAAAGGTATGTGTGATATAAAAACTCCACATTTATAAATTTATTTCAAATATACTATAAATAATTTAAATCTATCATTATAATAAATCATGAGAGGTGATGATTGAAAATGAATGAATCGGTTTCTGAGGTGGTTGCCCATTGTACACACAAATGACAATTTTATTTCCCATTGGATGGAAGATAATGCATATTTAGGATATAAAATTAATGAAATAAAAAAATATTTTATTTTATATGTGTTTTTATTATATTTTAATTTTCAAGAATATTTGAGGGGGTGGATGGGAAGATAAAATAAAAATGCATAGTTACGAATTTTACCTATCCTCGGACCACTTATTTTGAATTATATATAATATATTCAAATAATTATTTTATGAAAAATTAAATCCACCTAGTATGATGTTATATAATTTATAAATTTATTTGAGTAGGACTTGTATGATCCAAATTTATTTTATGCTCTGAATAAAATATGATAGTGGTTGGCCTTTTATAAGTGAGGTGAGTGGAACAATTGTATTTTTTTGAAAACAAAAAGGAATACCTCAATTTTTATGTTTATACAAGGATCTAATATGGATAATTAAAAATAAATAGAAAATATAATTTTTAAATATATCAATAAAATAGTTTTTATACATGTTTCTAACTCATTTTAACCCTTATCGTTTTATTTTTACCCCAGATAAACCCATTCTGATCATAACATTAGTAATTTTTTTAATTGATTCTCTGTTAATAATGGTAAAAAATTAAGACAAAGTTATTATATATTATAAATATTTCTTATTAAAATTATTTAATACCTTTTACAAAATTAAATTTATAGAAGTTGAAATTTTAATTTAAAATTAATCCCACAGTCGTAGTGACAAAGTGGGTTTTCAATAATTGTATTTTTCAAAGAAAATATTTTTTTTATATTTAATTTGGGACTAATAATTATTATTTTTGAATATAAATTATTATTTTTGATATATAATTTATATATTTAATTTTAATTATTCCCCATGATGTTTTGTTTTAATTAATTATAAAGAATACACATTATTCACATTAAAATTGTTTTAGAAAAATACTGTTTTTAAATCAAAGGACAGACTAATACTAAAATTAATATCAAGTTGATAAAAAATATTATGACTATTTAATATTACTAAATAACACATTTGTTAGAATAAGTAATATTTTGAACATAATAGAAAATTTAAATTTCTTTCTTTTATGCAAAGAAATGTCATTTAAACAAAAATTAGTATTTTCACTATTCATATGAAAATAAATATCTTTGGAAAAAAAATCACCAAAATTAAATTTTAACATGAATATTTCAACCTGTATTTTAGTTTTATCAAATATATATTTTAAATGATCTAACATATAATTATAATTTTTTTCATGAAAAGATATTAAAATAATAAATGATAAAAATGTATTTTGGAAGTATAAAATTACATTACTTAAAATTGATTGATTATTTAATAAAAAATTATGAATAAATTAAATTATGTATGATATATATATGTATATATATATATATATAATAATTTAGTTAATACTATTCATACCCACCAATTTAATGGCTAGGTTATTACTGTTATATATTTTGTTGGCTATTTAAAGTCGGTGTTGTGTGTGAAATATAATATTGAACATAAATTAATTTTATAAAATATTGTCGTGTTACATTATCCTATATATTAATTCACTTTGATATACTATTGGGAAAAATAGTGGACCATCATTGGTGATTCCTAGAGTATACTATTTTGATTATAGTTTGTTGACATCTAAGGGACATCATGATTCTAGAGTTGATGAGTTTCAGTGTGATTCTCGACATGAAGTGTACGAATTGTTTATGAGCCTAAATCGATTTCAATTCTATATATTTATCATTTAAATCACAAAACGTAGGGATATATGTGATAAACAGAGTATAGGGACTAGGATTAGGTATTTTTGGTTTTGAAATGGGTGAGGTCAGGATGATTTAGACGTAAATTGCAAGCTTGGATCATTCAGAAGAATCAGTTGAAACACCATTCTCTTTTTATAAAATCATGCATCAATATCTAGATATTATTTCAAAATACCTCATAGGAAATCAGGAAAATATAGTATATTACCTTAATATTGAGCTCATGATGGGTTTCAATCCCATTTAGAACAACCATTATTGTATGGTGCTAACTGATTTCATGGAGCTAAAAGTGAATCTCAAGGATTTGGAGGAGAAGAGATTTATTTGGATGAGTACCTCACCATTGGGTGTTTCTATCTTGGTCTCTAAGAAGTTGGATAGTTGTATTTTACTATTCATAAATTACTAGATGTTGAACTAGGTTATGGAAAATAACATCTATTCTTTTCCCTAAATAAATGATATGTTTGACTCTGTTATGTTGAGCCCAGTGGTTCTCTATGATTGAACTATAATTAATCCATCAATAGCTATGGAATATAAAGGAAGACATCATGAAGATGGTTTTTGATAGTACATATTGTTTATAAGTGTATTGGTGATTTATTTTTTGATATAGAACTATTTATAGATTATTAATTGAACTCATGAAAAATATATCCTAGATATATCTAGACACACACACTATGTTGTTCACTAACAACATCGTCATCTACTCACTGACCCCAGAGAATCATGATAGTAATATTGTGATAGTCCTTAGTACATTTTGAGCACATTAGATTTAATGTATTCACTCAAAGTGTATTTTATTATTCATAAAATAATACTAATGGGCTATTTGGTATCTAAGATTGGTAAATCTAGGGACCATAAGAATTTTGAGGTAGTGATGTACAACACACTTCCCTAGAACATGTTCATGATCATGATATTTTTCTAATTAACTGGATACTACCTACATTTGATCAAAGATGTTTCCCAATTATCATCACTTATGAATATATTGATTTAGAATAGAGGTGAGATTAAATGTTCAGACCAGGGTGAAGAGGAATTATGTGAGATAACGAGGAGGTTGCATATAACATCAATGTTCATGCATCACTTTATAATGATTTTATATTCTATATACTATGATTCATCATGAATTTATTTGGTATTAGTACTAATGATGATGGAGAAGGTGGTAGCTTATGGGTTAGAGATTTTTGACCCTATGTATCAAAATACCATACACATAACTTGGATCTAGTAGTCACAGTCTATGACTTCAAGTATTGGTGACATTATATTTTTAGTGAGTGGATTATTTTATACATTGACTACATCAAACTTTTTTTTGTCTTCACACACACAAACATGAGCTTGAGGAAAAGGTATTGGATAGATTATATACAATTTCATGAATTTGATATTTATTTTTATTCTATTATTGGTAATATCATTTTAGATTCAAATAGACATAGAAAACAAGTATATTAGTATATGAGTGATGACTTTTAGGGGAAAAAGTCACCAGGATGAGATTGTTAGATAAATATAGAATATATTCTTTTGGGGATCTGGGAATGTGGAAATGTAATCCAGGTGTGGTTATATCTTATTTGGTAGATTGGGTAATGGATGGCTTGTATTTTTACCATGAGTGTTCGAGGATATGAGAACAACTATTTGTAGATGACCTGATACTTGAGTTTTCATAGGGCGATGATGGTGTGTTACTAATATATGGGAAAATATTAGTCCTTGATTATTATAGTAAATATATGATGAGGGAAATACATACCTATAATTTTTAGTACATCCTTTAGTGACTGATATGTAACATTCCTTCTAGAGGTAGTCCCATTGTATTGTAATATAGAGGGAAATTTTAGGATTTGTCTCTCGATGTCTTACCTACCGATGGAGAATGGCTGAGAACCAACATTCGGACCTTATAATCCATAACATCATGCCCATTTTTGGATTTTAGAGGATTTAATGATCAAATTTGTGATGGTTTCACCCAGGACCCTAATGATTCATGAAACTTTTAGTGACATTTTCGAATTTTTTATGCTAGATTCTAATTTCATACTGATCCATTATATATACTCAGTTGGTGAGCTAGAAATGTTGTATATCTATGAGATACCACACTTATATGTATTTAAATTGATAAATTTTTATGTTATAGATATATTATTTACATTTTTTATTATAGTTCTTGTATAAGACCAAATAGACCAAACAAAGCTTGTATACAATGTTCCATCCCTAGGAAAATGATCACCCAGACCAATTTTTTTTGATATTGTAGAATATACGCTGGGATTGTTCACTAGAATTTTATAGATAATTGGATGATCACCAATCCTTGGTTGATTTCACATAAAATAATAGTTACAATTCTTTATTCATATGAATCCATGTGAAGATCTTTATATGTGGAAATTCCAATCACTACTCTTTTGGTATCTTGCCTGTGAGTTTTTAGTAATGGGGCATAGTATGGTGTTGGAGGACTATGAGGAAGTGAAGTTTATTTAGAAGAAGTTGATGATAGATTATAGTTATAATAAATAAAATAAAAATAATAGGTGTAAAACTTTTTGTTCTCTATATCGAACCTAGTTTTTAATTGATTGACATTTCATTTAGGAGATAAAAATTTAGGGAAGAAAGGGAAATTAATTACAAACTATTTTCAGCCCCTCCAGATCACATAATAGGTTTTTATTGTGGTATATTTTCAATATATTTCTTATTTATATCAAGTTTTGCATGATTTGTTTCATGTGTCTCATCTCTAGAGTTACATGCTCTATCGTAGTAATGTCATTGATTGTGATAATGTTGAACTATAGTCCCACACACCATACATGGATAACCAAATATATATTATAGACTGGAATGAGAATGAAATTTGATGGAATATGGTACAAATTCACTAGATTATATTTATTACCAAATTGACAAGATTATATTTTTCCTTGGATGGATCTAAGAGTACAGATGGGATTGAGAGGATGATGTTTGTGTTTAGTGGATGTTGTTGTTTGAGCAGTACAATTGAAAGTACATCCTGAGGAAAATAATTTATTAGAGGGGATGATTGTAACATACACACATTGATACATAAATAATATTTTAATTTTATAATTAATACATTATCTTGGAATTATTATATATTATGGGATGTTTAGAAGAATTATTTATGTATAAGGGCCCATGAATTAGTCATTAGAATAGTGGTAAAGGCTTGATCATGGGGTAGCTGGAAAATATCCAATCATTCACCAGTAGAACCCACTTTCTACTCATTGAGGAACCAATTTGTTTTATAGATATATAAGACACCACCAGCAGGTTTGTGGACAAGGTGAAATAATAACCATTCTTCAATTCCTAGAGTCTATATGATGGTCTATCACAAGCCATCTAGTGGTTCCACCATCTTACCGGGGAGGGAGAAAATGTTTCTGATGTTATTTTTATTGGGATATTATTAATAAATACCACTATATTTTAATGGAACTCATTTATTACATTATTTAAATACCAATTATGAATCCTATGGAATTATTCTAAAATTGAGACCTCCCCCCATAGTTTCTATATCTATCTCTTTTATCTACCCTTTCACCAAAAATTTATGATTTATCCACTAATGATAAATTGGTATGTTATTCTTATATATATTCTATTTTAAATTAAATTATTATGAGATGATAATTGATCTAGAATTTAATTGTTTTTTTCTATCAAGATAAGAAGGATAATTTCTTATCTAATCATTGACCAATGAAACATCTACCTTGTTGATGATGTATCTTTACCAAATCTAGATATATCATCTCAACATATTCTATATGGGTATGTATTCAAGAATAATATTCCTAAAACAGGAATGGGAAATTCTATGAACCTTCTAGCATTCCAGTCAACTCTTATTGGGTGAGCATGGATGTCAGTGCTTCTCCTCCCTCGTCAGGCTCTAAGGATTTGTCTACTGTTTCTCTTTATCCATCTCTAGTAGCCCCATCACCGATATGTGATGGTGGTTCTAAAGTAGTATTTAATATTTAAAATTTGAGTTATATTGAAGAAAACACTCTAGGTAGGTCCCATATAGAGGTGAAAACTTATGAACTCACCTCAACAGTCGCATGGCCTCCTAAGATGATCCTTGGTCTAAGAAAACCTATTCTGTCTCTATCACTGTCAGCTAGCCCTCCTACCTCTGTTGTGCCGGGTTACTTGGTTCTAGACTCTTGATCCAAAGCAATCATATCCCAACTTAGTCCCCCCCATGTATTTTCCTCTTTATATTTCCTTTGGTCATCTTAAGATTTCTACATCAATCCTACCATTTAAAAATGCGAAGAAGCCTGTGACCCAGGGTCTCGCTATGCTAGTGGGAGTGAGGAAGGCGATTCTTGAATCCCATCAATCTCTAATAAGAGTGTTCCTATTATCATTGTCCTCATATGATGCCCCTATGATAAATAGTTGTCATCCACACATAGTATCTAAGAGTTTATCGATACTGGGGGAACTCCCAGAAGTGGAAGAGGTGGTTTCATTATGGTCCAAACCTACACTTGCCTCTTCTATAGGTTATAGTTTCAAATCCTCAGGGCCCTTTACCATTTCTAGATCTATATAATCCTCTAAATACAAGTTATCCTTCGGTTCGACATCACATGGTCGAGAGACCCCCTTCTGTTTTAGTAACATTTTTTGGAATCATTTGGAATTCTTGAGGGTTGGGAGCTCTTGTCAAGAAAGCCTTCATCACTTCCGAATCCAAACAACATCAAGCCTCTATGGTTGTTATTTTGGAGATGAAGTAAGAGGTTAATCATATGGAAATTTTTGGTAAAAGGATGGGATTACCTCTTCACATTCATGGGCTTCCTTGTAATTCCCTCATATGGGTCTTCTAGAGTCAGGGAAAGGAAGTAGAAATAGGGGACGTGTCAGATAAGTGCATCACAACTCGAATAAGTTTGACTGGTGTGGATATCATTTTCACCTTGGTCTATGTATGTTTTTACCCTTTAGAAAGACTATATCTTTGGCAACACCCGGACAACTTTCAACTACTGAATAAACCTTGGTTTGTTGGGGGATATTTCAACACGGTGGAAGAGGTGACCAAGAAGAAAAGTTAGGTGGAAGGTTATACCAATGCTATGGGGGACATCCAAAACATCATGTCTTCCAAGGGTCTAATGGACATGTGATTTAAGAGAAATAAATTCAACTAGTGCAATAATCACAAATAAATCCATTGCCTTTGGTGATGCATGGGTAGTTTTATATCCAACCTCCAAGGTGCTGATTCTTTTGGAAAAGCCTCAGTTTCCCATCCTTCTAGATTTATATCTGATCATGCTCCCCTATTTATTGAGCTGAAAAGAAACTTAGAGGAAAATTGGAATTTTTTTTACTCTACTGAATTGCATAAAAGGAAGGGTTCTTGCAAATGATGAAGTATTATTGGGTGGAGGAAGTCAACGACCATGCTTGGGTTAATATCTTCTAACTTTTAAAATGTCTCATAAACTACATACATGATTGGTTTGAAAACAACCACAAGGAGGACACTAATATGGATGATCACAAGACAGACATTGATAAAATTTAGGGGCTCTCCAAGAGGGATAGGATGATGAAATATTTTCTATTCTTAATGAAAAATTATCCATTATTTCCAAAAATATCCTAGATGTGGAGATACACTACCCTGAGAGACCTAGGGAATTATAGCTAAAGTAATGAGATAAAAATACAGTATAATTCCATGCCTATATGAAAGAAAAATAAAAAAAATTCTCAAATCAACATAAAGTTATAGGACGACACCCTGACTTTGGATATTCAAGTGGTTTGAAATCATGCCTTAAATCACTTCAAATCCCTTTTGTTAGGCCTGACTGATTCAAGAAATGAGGTCCAGAACATAGGCATCATGGAGGATGGGTTTAATTAAAGCATGAAAAATTTATTGGGGGAACTCGGACAATAAATTCCTTGTGGAAATACCGAAAGAGAATGAGGTGAAAGATGAAACCTTCAATCTTAGTGTGGATAGTGCATTGGGACTGAATGGGTTCCCTGATGATTTCTATGTTTCACCATGGGATTTTCTGAAACCTCAGGTTATGAATGTTTTGAAGGATTTTATTCATTGGTGGATCATTAATCAGAGGGGTTTTTGCTTCAAGGATTTTTCTCACTCCCAAGTGCAAGGATCCAAAAGCTATCACTTAGTATAGACCAATTTTCATGTGTAATATTTCATACAAAATTCTATCTAGACTCCTATCCAAAGGGTTGGGAACAATCATCCCTAGACTGGTTTCTCCTGAACAAAATGGTTTTGTGAAAGGAAGAAGAATCCAAGGGGCCATTGGTGTTGCTACAGAACTAGTGGAAGACATCAATAAGTAGACAGTTTCCTCCAAAATTATCATTCAAGTTGTTATGGAAAAAGAATATGATAGAATCAATTGGGGATTCATCATCTGGGTGATCAGGAAACTAGACTTCCAGTAATGGTTTGTTGACTTGTGCTTCAGATGTTATTCTTCTCCTTGGCTCTAAAAATCATTCAAGGGTAAGGGGTTCAACTTCTTTAAAAACACCAGAGGAGTGTGAAAAGGTGATACAATGTCCCCTTATCTTTCCTGTTGACTTAAGAAACCCTCTCAAGGAACCTCCACCACAACTTGTTGGAAGGAAGGATTATTCCTTTCAACACTAAATATGGGATCAATTCTATCTCACATATCATGTTCGCAGATGATGTTCTTGTCTTTCTTAATGGTAGGTGAAGGTCACACCAAAACTTTATGAAAATTATGACAACATATGGTAAGTAAAGTGGTCATATTATCAACCCAAGGAAAATCAAGGTCATTATCACTAATTAATGTTCATTTAAGAGATTTCATGCTATACAAAACATCCTAGGAATACATAGGAGTGAGATGACAATGAGCTACATTGGAGCTCCAATATCTAATGGGAGAATAAAAATAAACCTCTTTTATGACATTATTAACCATATAAAAAGTGGAATTTTCAATTGGAAGAATAAATTCCTCTCTTTTGAGGGAAGGGTTACCCTGATCAACAATGTACTCACTTCGATACCTATGCACATGATTTAGATCATCAATCCACCGAAGGGTTCAATCCCAATGATAAAAAATGTTATGTAGGCTTATATTTGGGATGATAACCAATTGGGATGGTGTCATTATTATTCCTGATGTTTCATGAAAAAACTTATTGAGGAGGGGGTTGTGGGCCTTAACGATGTTGCTGAAACCATGCATTCCATGCAAGCCCGAATAGTGTGGGAGATTATTGAAGGGTCATCTCTTTGGGTGATATTTATGAGAGATAAATATGGGATGAGATAGTAGGGATGGAAAAATAGCAGGAGAACTATTTAAATCCTCTCTAAATTCATGTATAACCACATGTCGGATCTCTAGGATCACACCCTTTGGTTGGCTGGAAGAGGAAACATCAACCTTTTGAATGATAACTGGGAGGGTGAAAAAATCTTCTTTCCAGGGTGCCCTACTCTGAAAATTACGTTCAATGAGGAAATAAAACATCAAGGTCAAATTGAGGTAATCCACAATGAGGATCCAAAATCCATTTTCAATAATATTCTCCTTACCGAGGAATCAAACCATTGAAACTTCAGTGGTTCTTCTTCTAGTAAGATATCCAGTAGTGACTAGAGAACCACATTTTGTGCTCAAGGTGAGAGGTATGAGCCTTCTACGATTCTATGGTGCAATGAGATCCACACAAATCACAACTTCTTTATATGGAGAATTCATCACCAATATATTTTGATGGGCAAGAATATCTAATAAAAATGGGTTAGCACTGTTTCACGATGTATTTGTTGTAGAAGCCTACAACTAGATTCCACATATCACCTATTTGTGACTGGAGAATGGGCATGAAACCAATTGTGGTTCATGGGGTTTGGAATGAATATCAGATATGGTGGGATCACACTACAAGAGAAATTTTCGATCTACTTCCATGGTTATGGGAATAAGGAAACAAAGAGTAACAGACCTCCAATTATAGTGAATATGATCTGATGGACACTTTGGGATGCCCTAAACAAGGAAAGATAAGGCAAGACCATTTATTCCTCCTCCATCTAGATTTGAATGCGGGCCATGGTTTTGGAACTCAAAAAACTCCTTCACGGTGGAGAAGGCTTGATCGCCCTCCGTAATATTATTCTAAGAGACATCCCATCAACAAGTTTGATTCATATAAAAAAGGGAAGATGGGTTAACTAGATACCACCAAATGGTGGTATTAAGATCAATATTTATGTCTCATATATCAATGGGGAAATGAGGTGTGGCGGCCTGGTTAGGAATCCCTATGGTTCTTTCATTCTTGGATTAAGTGATTTCTATGGATGGGGGTCATCTCTTGGTGTGAATATTATATCCATGTACACTAGTTTAACCCTATTTTAATGAATCAACATCACGACAAAGGAAATTTAATATGACACCATAGTGTCAGTGCACTTTCTATAAGGGAAGGATAACCCACCATGAGATCTTTCTTATCTGGTAAGGAAATATAGAAAAAAAATTAGTCATGGCATCTCTATTAAGCATACGTGGAATGAAGGAATTTTTTTGGACATTAATCTAGAATGTGAATGAAGGGTAAGAAGATGATATTATTTTTTATTGTTCAATTGGCTCCATCATAAAAAGCTGTAATCACATTATTCTTGGTGATACACTAGGTCTTCACCACATTAGGCCAACATGATTCATGTTGGGCGTGCCCATGGGGTCTATTTTCCCTTGCTCTATTTCTTTTATTATTATAATAAAAATTTACTTTTCAGTCAATATTATTCCTAAAACAATTATTAATTGTTAATTAATGATGGATTCTTAATACATCAAATTTTACTTGGTAGATTTTTTGATAAATAGACTTGTCCATTAAAACCATTTTATTCGGAGATTGAATTATCAAATATAGTGGATGTTTCATAATAAAATTTATAGAATAATCATCAGGATATCTTCTTATTATTGATTATAATATTCAATATATGTTTATTTAAGGGTTTATAAAGGGTCTATAATCATTATCCGTATATAATGGACTCTCTTAGAATTGAACATAACATGATTTGATCTTAAATTAATAATAGATGTAGTGATTTATCACTATTACCTTCAACATACATAAGAGTTGATTTTAATGATGAAATCCCTATAGTATTTTTGTCTAAAATGATATAATTTACTATGAATTATATTTATTCTCTATTCTAAACATCTTTCATGAGGAATAAGAAACCATTGTACACAACCATGATATGTGAGCTATTATCCCTAGGAGTGTGACATGTTCAACCATAAATCCTTTGAGAAATATTTATTTTCATAATAAAAAACCATTATATAGTATTTCCCTAATCATTTGGATCACTCAAATACACTTGTGTCCTTGATATACTTCATATATTAGAAAACCTATTAGTAAGTTCATAATTATGACTGTATGTAGTTATATGTGTTTCTGTGATACCTATTGATGTTAAATTATTATATTTATAAGAAAACATACTTTTGGACCATGTTTGATGTTTATTTCATGTATTTTATGTTACTACTATTTTTAACATGATGGTATGTTATAAATTTCCATGTATTATTTCCCCTATTATACATGTTACAATTCATTTTTAGGTTTTTTATATTGCTCAAAATTGGTAGATCATCATGTTAACATTATCACTTATAGGGGGAGTGATATTTACTTGATATGAAAAAGAAAATTGAATTCAGAATAGGTTTTGTAAAAAAATATAATAGAGTCTTGACTTGAGGTAGCGGTGTTAGTAAAATGACAGCACATAGGAATGACCATAGGCATAGATAGGATACAAAGTTATGGAGTCATAACCCCTAATAGAGCATGAATATGATGTTCTAGGTCCTATGCCGACTTGATTTATTTAGACCACTAAGTGAAAAGTTTATTATCCTTTTGAAATTTTATTGGTCACATACAACATCCAATAACTATCCTTTGAGTATGATGCTGAATCATGTATTCTCATGGGTATGTGGTATATTTTTTACTACATGACCGCATGGTACATGATTTTATTCTTTTTATTATTATTATTATTTATTTATTATAATCAATTAATATAATTTTTATAAGTCTTAAAATTTTGTTTATGATGGATTTGTGGTGTCCTACAACAGTTTTGTTACTCACACCCTATAGATGTATTTTGATATGCAAGTAGTCTTAATATATATGGATCTATGGAAGTGTATGTGTCATAAGAAAGTAATTTGATCCAAGTAACATGTATCTTTGATAATTTCCTAGACATAATCTAGAGGATAACACATTTTTATTTATTAATTTACATTCACACTATAAACACTATTTTGAATTTCGATATAGTGTGCCCATTTATTTAACAGTGTATGGAGTGTATGTTATTTGATATTATTTTCCTCCACACTATTTAGTTAGAGTTTTAATATTTTATTTATTTTTATTTTTGTTAAGAAAATATATTGAGTGTATAATCTCTCAACTTATAGAATTTGGTCCCTTGTGTCATGTTGACATCCACATGTATACGGTAAGGCATTCACAATGTCGTGTGACTCAATAAATCAGAAATTGTGGTTTATGTGAGGGATTTACAACAAATATGATATAATTTTTCTATTGGATATTATACATGCATGTAAAAATAAATAAAACTAGAAGAAACAACATTCTTGGGCTAAAATCAAAGAAACCACATCCCTCATTATTTGTTGGACAAGAGTTAGAAATAGATAACTTAGGAAGTAAAACCCTAGTACACACATCACTATATAAACCAAAAATTATCCTTTATGTTTTTAATTATATATCTATATCTATATCTTATTCACTAAGATATTTTGTTATCATTTCCTCTATTATATTTTTTATATGTTCATAGTGGACAACATATTGTTGATTAAAACATGGCTTACATTAAAAATAAGTGAGGATGTATCATACCTTTCAACTATATCAGGTTTAATTACTAATAAAAATTTTTATGAAAAGAAGATAATATATTATTTAAATTAAATGGGTGCGGTAACTATTTATGTGTTGGATAGTAAGACCAATACTCATTTTGGTTTTCATTTTTATAATATTAATATTTATAGAGTTTTTAGCTATGAAAATTGAGATTATAATTTCATCTAACCAAAGAAAAAATACATTACCAATATTTAATATTTTAATTATTTTTATGTTATTTAACTTATATTATTTACGTGTGAATTTTATAATTATTTATTAGAAATAATAGTTTTATAAAAATAAATCATATTTTATATATATTAAAATTTAATGGATTCATAATTGTAAAATGAGTAAATTTAATATTGAAAACTAAATTAGGTAACATTTCCATTGTATTAATTTACACAATTGAGAGAAAAAAATTTAATCATATATCTCCTTCAAAACCAGGTAAAATTTTAAATTGGGATCCCTTACGATGGTTTAAGACATTTTAATCCACAAAAAAAGGAAGAAAGAAAAAAATAGAAAAAAAATATTCCTGACTGACTATTAATAAGGAATGGATTTTTATTAGTGGAATATTGAAAATCAGATGATGATGGGGATAAATTTACTTATATGAATTTTATTTGGGCTATATGAATGAATTAAGAAATGTAACATTGGTAGATAGATAACTAAAAATAGTAATTAATGGTAGTTATAATTGATAAAATAATAATTCCATAAAATTTCCACAATTTTATCCATTATAGGACATGCTAATTTTCATAAATTAAAATATGATAGTGGGTAATAGTTACATTATAGGCATGATATTTTTCTAAAATGAATAAATGTACGCTTTTATTTTTTTTCATTTATACCATCATTGGAAACTTCTTATTACTAGGTAGATAATTTTTTCCCTGGAGTGTAATGATTAAGTGTGGGAAATTTGATAGACATAGTGATTTCTTATATTTACCTATTCATTTTAATGTTTTAATTTTGTTTTTTTATGATTAAATAAATAATTCTTAAAAAATTGTGATAATGAAATATTTTTGGAATGCATAATTTTTATTCATATTTTTATTAGTTGATAATGTAATTATATTTTCTTTTAATTCAATAATAATTTTCTTTTTAAACATGAATATGGTAATTTAATGGTAATTCCACTTTTTCTATTCATGTTCACTATGTTATTTGTATCATAAAAATTAGATGTATCAAATTTGAATTTAAATTCAAAATTAAAAATATTTAGGGATAAATATTTTATTTAATGAAATTGAACTAGGGCACATATTTTCAATGATATAATGGGAATTGAGTGCTATGAATTGATATATTCATCAATTTAGATTCAATTAAATTATTTGTAATGTGATAAGATATGTTCAATAAAAATGGTTCATTTTTTAGAGTTTTATTTCATATTAACATTATTATTTTTTCATATTCATCAATCTATTTCATTTTTATATATATCATTCCATATTTAAAACGGAATAAGATTAATTTATGTTGAATAATATGAATAATCAATGTAAAATATAATATAGTTTTTAGGAATATTGAGTGATTGACTAAATAATCTCCTCAAGAGAGATAACCCCATATCAACATTCTATCTGACTATAATAAATAGAAAAAACATTTATCACACTCCATTTTCTTGTTTATTTCATCACAGGGACATGTATATTTAAGTGATTCAAAAAATAAAATACAATAAATTTTGTTCTATTTTTTCTACACATTTCCCATGGCATGAAAAATATTATTACATTTTCCTACTACATAATAGTGGCTAGACATGGTTTTCAAAAACTGAAGTTACTTTTTTTTATATTTATGAAAATAATTTGACAAAAGTTGGGGGTTATGAAATGGAATTCTGGACAAAAACAAAATGAGAATGTAAGTGTAGATAAAATAATGTTATTACGAAATATATTGGTCAAAAGAGTTTCATACCTAACTTCCATCATTATTTATTAGTCATTAAATTGATTATATTTTATATTCCACACTACAGGTAGAATTAAGTCAGAGGGGATCAACTTTATTAAAGGGTATGTGCTCGAGCTACATTATTTTAGGCCTCCTTAGTCAGGGCCCCTGGCTAGGGGTGATGAGGGGATGGTGGGTTCTTACTTCTTTTTTATTGATTATCCTTTTCTACTTTACTCTATTTAATAAAAAATTACATGATGATAATTATATTTTATAGTCCACCACATCATACATGTATAACTAATAACTACATTAACTGTGAAAAAATTATTCTTACGAAATTTATTTATTCAACTAAAAGTTACCTCCTTCAATTTCCATGAATAGTGAACACACACCAATCTAGACATTAGACCATCTATGAGTAGAATACATTATGTTCTCTTTCCTCCCATTTAAACACTCGAATCTATTGTATTAAGAGAATATCCACGATAAGTTAGATTATAGTTATTGGGAATAGAATATTATGTGTTTAATAGTGAAGCAATTATGGGGTGGATAATTGATGCACCAATTCAGAACACTTATTAATCCCTCACAAAAAATAAAAAATAAAAATGAATAATTTCAATGAATTTATTTAGGAACATTGAAGAAACATCAAACAAGTCTAACTTTTAGGTCATCCATATACCACCATGAGTAAAATAGATCATTGTGAAGATAAGGAATTAAATTATAGTTAAATAGAAGAAAAAAATTACAAAATAAATGTTCAAAATAAATAATTATCTTCACCAAAACCATAGGAAATTGAACAATAGTGCAAGAGAAATGATGTCAAGGAAACTATTTGAAAATATCTTTTGAATATAACTTCTAGTAAACTCTCTAATTGAAAACTATCGATAACAGTTAATAGTATATATATATATTTATATAATAAATTTATTCCTTGGATACATAAATAAAAAATAGAATGATAAATTTTAGTAAGAGTGAATCCATATATTTGATGCATGTGGCTAACCATAAAAATAATTGAACTATATATTTCTATAGCCTAATAAAATATTCTTCATGTGGATCTATACCTTGTGTCAAACTTTTTACACAATCCATGAATATAAGCAATGTTTATGGTTAAACATTTTTAGGATATCAATATTGATAAATCCAGTAAACCATTGACATTAGGGTCCTTTCTCTTGATGAAAAAGTGTGACTTAGATCTTGGTATTCAAATAAAATATATTACTGAAAATGTATCAAATTTGATAATTTGGTTTCTATTATAGACATATCACAATATATATATATAATTATAACAATTTAGATTTTGTTTTTGAATGTGAAAAATATATTTTCCATGCAATTTATACATTTATTATCTTATTAGAAATTCTAATAAATCACCCCCTTAAGTACAATATATATCATTACCGATTAATATCAATGATGGATAAAACAAAAAAGTAATAATAATTAAATATCCATTTTCACAACTAATACCAACTTAATCATATTATCTGAATATGTAGTATGTACCAATAAATTAAATTTTTTTTGGGATTTAAAACACCAAAATTCAATTTTTATTTAATGATACATGAACCACTGTCAATTACACCAAAAATAAATATTTTTCACGTAGACAATATGTTGAATTAAATTACAAAAAATAACTATAATTATTTGCAAAAAACATATCAACTTTAAAATAACAGAATCTTTGATTTATTCATTATTTAAATTATCACTATTCCTCAATAAGTATTATCCATAATCGAAATTCAATTTATGTTAATGATCATGTTCAATGTTTTTAAAAAGAATATAATTTAGTGTATTTAATATTCTATCAAGTGGAAATATAATAAATTCATCATTATAAATATTATTAAATAAAATATACATTTCTAACATCTTTGATAAAACTAAAATGAAAATTTTATAAGTATATTTCTCACTATTTATCTCGTGTTCAACATTCCCCCCACATAAATCCAATTCATTTTATCAATTGGTCATTCATATTTTTCCCTTATTTTTTTTATTTTGTTTGGGGAAATGTAATATAATTTCATTTTTAATTTGAATTTAATATTTTAATCTAGTATTAAAGGACTTGAGTTATTGTTTTTTTATTTACTCCATGACATTTTTTTTTCAAAATGAATAGTTATCTATGTTTATGTTCAATATTCTTGTCTCCTCAAGATATTATTCAGATTACACTTAATTTTATTCCATTTAAATACATTTTCCATGTTATCAATAAATAAATTCTTAAATTTTGAATAAACTCATTGAATAATTTAAAAAACTGAAAAATAAATATTATATTCCAAATAACGAGGGGATTTTTCAATAGAAAGGAGGAAATTTACAAATATATTTATTAAAATGATAAAAATATTAGAAATTAAATTATAAAAATTAAATAAGTGAATCCGAAATTGATAGGCACCACTCCCCTAAAATTTGAATGTTTCTTCTAATTTCTATATAAATAACGATCTTATCATATTTTCATGTAGAATTTCATTATAGAATAAATAATATAATAATTATGTGAATGATAAAAATACATATATTTGTACTTGAATAATGGATTAAATCACTTATTTGTTGGCCACTTATGAATAATAAATAAAAAAGAAAAAAAATCGAGAAATTTACATAAAAATATTGATAAATAATTAGATAGGGAATAGATAAGAAACTGGGTAAATCTTGAAATAAACTCCCACGTTGGTAATAGGTTTTGACATCCCGAAGCCAATGAGTTCAAACTATTAACTAATATCTAAGGTTGGTTGAGGATTATTTGATTTTAACACCTATATATTGTTTATTCTTGTTCTATTCAACATGTAATACTATTGAACAGTCCCATTTATAGATTATAATTGATCCATCCCATTTGAAATAAGATTAAAAATACATTTTGGGGAATTAGACAATATGGTTCCTCCTCTATTATATCATCCACTACTTCTTTGGATACTAAATCATCATCTAGGGCTTGCTCATAATTTGAAACATTAACTTTTTTTTTCAAAGAGGATGTTAGTGAGTATTTCTATTTGAATGAAACTAAAACATGGTGAATTCATATATAATTCAACTTCATTAATATCTTCTTTTGAATTTTATACTTCATGATCAATTACAAAAAACTCATCTTATTTTAATTTTATTATCACCTATTCTTTATAGATTACTTCAATAAATTCTTGACCATTTTTCATAGAATAATATATATTTCATAAATATATAATTTTAGAATATATGGGGTGAGAAGACGATTCCATGATAGATAAATAAAAATTAAGTGATTTTAATGAATGTATAACTCCATAAGTAATTATCATTCTAGATCATTACCTTGAATTCATTCCTCTGAATGGATTACATAGGATATGTTATTGGGAAGTAATTGAATTAATTTTAAAACTCATAAATATATTTTTAGAATGTTGGAGGGAATGTATAATATACTTTACATTTCTATGGGGAAATATAATAGATCTCTATAATGTAGTGAAAGATCTCAGTTAGTTCCCAATCTAAGGATTCTATAATTTTATATGGAATTTCTTATTTATGGTTATATATGACATCTATATAGAAATCCTATTTTTACGATATTTAATTAATTATATTAACCTATATCTAATGTAATGAAATAATATTATCCTAACTAAATGTAAGTTAAAAAATTATATTACGTTGTTTGATTTTATATGTATCAAAATGTCACATTGTTTACAAATAATGAGTGTAATAATAAGTAGTTAAGTACGTAGATTCCAAAAAATGATTTAAAATTTTAAGAACAAATGTCATGGGGTTTGAAAAATATTATTAATTATGATTTTTTAATGATTACCATTTAGAGGGATATTTATTTCCCCAAATAATTCATTCCTTATCTACCTGTTTTTGATGGTTTAGATCTGAAATAGTTTTACCATTTTATTATAGCTCAATATCATCTTTATTAGCTTCTGTCATATTCATATGTATTGATAGTTGAGAAATAATTTTGAAAATGTCGGATTTTATCCATTATATTATTCTTTCAATGTAAATCATTTTTATATCCCTTATGAATAGTCCTTTGAAATCCCTATAATGTATTATGAAGAACGACCCATTTTACAAAGGGAATCAACCATATTGTTTTCCTTTAAAGAGTTTTAATGTATTGAGTAATAATAATTACTGATAAACTATGAAACTCACATCTAGATCATGTTCACAACATTATATGTGATCATTTTCTTTAAACCCATGTGATTTGTATGCATATCATAATTTTCTCTATAAAAATATTTTTCTATCAAATAATTAATTTCAAAATTACATATAACAAATCTAGGTCATGAATCATGTAATATTTAACATAAATTTATAATTTTAATGAGGAATGATCTATAAACATTCAATTTTCCATAGGGACACATCATAATAATATTTTGAGAAAACAACATATATAAAAACACTATTATAATGGCTTGGTAGTGTGGGTACAAGGGCATAGAACAACCTCTTATTTAGCTCCTTGATATTTCCTTCAAATATTTCTATCCGTAAAAACTATACTTATTCCTAGATAAAATTTTATAAAGTATTTCGTAATTGGATTGAAATGATCAATGAGAAATTTAAATGTCAAGAAGATCATATGAAAATAATGATCTTTATTATGGATTTATGTATTGGATATTATTCTATCATATTTTAAATTAAAGGATCCACATATATTGACTAGAATGTAATTAAATAACACATGAATGATTTATTTTGTTGTAATAATTTACACATTAATAAAATGGAGTATAGTTTCTCCATTCACAAGGATATTGGAACAATACCTAAATCATATAAATATTTTTTATCTCTTAGAAAAAAGGACAATATTGTCTATAATGGAAATTAAAAAATTATCATAGTAATTTATATATAATTTATTCATCAAATAAATGATGATAGTATGGGAATCAGTATGTATGAATGGATTAATCATTATTTTATAGTATCCAAATCCTTTAAATAATGATGTATTGGGTATATCATCTATTATTAAAATTATTTGATGACATCGCGATCAATTATCCATATTTATATAGTTTTGGGGACCTATATATTGATTGAAAAAAACATTTATATATGATCTATGAAAGATTTTCTTTGTCACAATATTCTTATAAAAATTATTATAAATGAAAGGACACAATGAAAAATCATTTATCAAATAACAGTGGATTGGAGCACCATATTTGAAAGCACATGAATGAACAAGTCCCATGTTCAAATTCTTATTAACAAAATTATTTAAATCTTCCAATTCAATGGGGGTATATTAACTTATGACCCTTCTATATTTTCATATAAAATATTAAATGTAATTTTTTTAACAAAACTTCATGTTATTTTGGAAGGCCATGCATCTCTTTAGAAAATAAATTGGTGCACTATTGTACTATTGGCATTTCATTAATGTATAGATCCTCCATAACATTTTGAACCAATAATCACTAATTATTGTGTACAATGATACATATTATATAATTATTTTTCAAATGGAATTCATACTAATCGATGAATTGATATATAAATATATGATTATTTAGGTTTAGAATAAAAAATTCATAATCTTGAGAATTTATATAGGATCTATATAGTGAGGGAACATCCATCACAAAAATTATTGAATACTAAAAGTGTAAGAATAACATGATATTGATGTAATATCCCCAAATAAAATTAAACAAGATAATATTTATATATATTAGTTGTAAACATTTTACCACCATGTGGTTTTTAGGAAAATTCAATATAATCAATTAAAATATTAAATCAATATTATTGACCAACATGAAATATATGAAGGAATATATAGAACCTAAATTAAATAAGACATTCATTATGATATAGTTAATTGTTAGTAAAATATTGATTATCCCATTATTTTTTACAACCTTTAGTGATAAAAACATCATAAAATATCACATAATATCTTTATTTTTTAGGTGGTTTGAATTTATTTTCATCTTTCACACTTTTATTAGATCACTCATATGAAAAACTTAATATTTATTATTTTTTAAGGTCTAATGTTTGGGTGGTGTATTAAATTTGTTATTATTTTACTCCATTATAATAAATAATCTCTAAATATACTTCAAATAATAATGAATTATTCATAATATTATACACATGAAAATATTCCCCTTATTTAGAGAAAATATATTAGGATCTTCCTCTAATTGTTTGGAATATAAAGAGGTTTAGTTTTCTCTTGAATATATTAATCAATTTCACCTGAATGAAACTCCATATTTAATTTATTATATTCAATTCTAGGATTTTAATGAGGGTCTCTTATTTCTATTTATACCTTAATTGATCATCGAACAATTTATTCATCATTACCAAATTCCTATAGAGAAAAATATTTTATAAGAAATTTTTTATGGACAACATATAAATGATTAATTTTTTATTATGGAGAGATAATAAAAGTTTAATTGTAGTATGAATGTTTTTTTTGTGTTTACTTCATATTAACCAATTTATTCATCATCCATTTTTTAATCATGGAATTATTTCATTAATTTTATGAACTAATTTTCAGTATAATATTTGCTAAGGATTTTTTTGTTAGATACATAATGCTCAATGGAGGAAATTTCATCCCTTTTCCACATATAATTGATCAAATTTCACCATTGTTTTGATTCAACATAAAAATAAAAAACAAAAAAATATAAAAATATCATTACATAAGAATTGTAGAATTGAAAATTAATTTTTTATCACATTTATCCATTTCTCAACAATAATTTAATATGTGAACTGATAAAATATTTTTATTCACGATACATGAAATAAATGATATCATATTAATAATTCTTTGTAAAATTTGATAGCATGAAATTATTTTGATTTTTATTAATAAAATATTATTTAATATCCCTTAAGGTTTTCAAAACACATCTATCTAAATTTTCTTATTCATTAGGTTTATCACTGCATTGTCCATATGTCTCATTATTTACTCATTTGTTCCCAGTTTCACTGATGATTAACTATATAAAAATATAAAAACAAATTATTGGTAAAACATATACCAAATATTTTATATCTATAATTTCGGAGTACATAGATTTTTATAATTAATTTCACTGTAAAATAGGAAATAAAATGATTGATATGAAATAATTAGTAAGGGAATAACCTATCAATGAGTCATATAGGGTAAGAAAATTAAAAATCAGAGGACATGAATATGAGTGAAATAAAATAATTAGAATAATATGTTATAATATGACATGTTTATGTGGCATGAATAATAAACCTTATCATAGAATTTATGCATAAGGGAATTCATCAATCACCATGAAGGAATAAAAAATACCATGGAATTAGAACAGGAAATTGTAATAAAAAAATCACGATAGGTGGGGGAATAATTAGAAAGATGTAAAAAATAGAATAATTGGAAATCTAATAATTTTAAACATAACTAATAACATAATTTACATAAATACTAGTTAGAGAAAAACAAACCACATCATACCCATAAATAATGATTTAATAATAACATATTTATATCATAACCATTCACAATGTTATGAAAATTGTTCACTACATCGTATACACATGTAAAATTAATTATCTGATGATATATAAATATTTTCCAAATTAATTATAGGTATATAATAGACCCACCCAAAATATATTTAATAACCATTCAAATTTATGTCATATCAAGTAAATAAAACTTAAACAATAGATTATCCCGTTGAATGAAAATGTGATTAAAAACACTTTTAAATTAAATTAAAGAAGAATAATCAATGAATTGGATTAAATGAATCAAAAAATTTAATCACAAGAAATAAGTATTATATAAGGCAATTCACATGATAATTCATGAAATATAACTCAAATAGAGATATATATTTTTGATATACATAGTAAAATGATACAAAATCATAAAATTAATATTTCTAAAACATTTATAGAATTTTATTACAAATGATCTCATAAATTACATTAAAAATCATTTTCCACTATTACAAAATGAATTTTTCACATCATCCATTTCACATAGGATATTAATAACCAATGTGAAAATTAATGTATATTAATTTATCATGTCAGTTGTCCTATAACCAACATTGTAAATGAAGTATCCTACTTTATCATGTTTGTTATTATATAAATAACACGATAAAGCATGTTTTTTTCACATCAGTTATATATAATAGCATAAATTTTAATGAAAATATCATTTCATTATAACATCAATTATAAAAAAAGGCGGTAAAGCAATTTATCACATTGGTTTTTATATAACCGATGTGATAAATAAGTTATAATTTTATGAATTCCTATATTGGTTCATTTCCGTGTTTTTTATTTAGCCAAACCAAATTCAGTTCTCTCTTGCACAAAATTATTATCCTCATTTTTCTATATACTAGCCTCCAACCTCATTTTCCAGCTTCATACACCCTCATTTTCTTTGGTGCATTCGTTCTGATTATCTATTGACTCTCAATTAATCCTCTCACACCTCCCTTTTGGTCATCCATTGTCATGGATGCCGTAACTTTCCTATAATTGATTATATTTACTAAAATCTCACATTACCAAATTTTTAATCTCCTCATGTTATCTCATATATTCCCTTTACATGTATCCCAGATTCTAATGATAATATTTGATTTCCTTCCATCATTATGGATTATTTCTCATGGGGGTTCATCTTTGGATATACTCTCTTGACATAAAAAGAAGTATGATACATACCAAAGACTAGGGTTTTAAATTATGGTCTCATCATTATTAATTATATAAATAACTATTGGTTAGGATGGGTGTTGAATTAATATATTTTCATTTTAGGGGCCTTTTGTGTGGATTGTGGATGTCCATTCTATGTGTGATAATTTTACTCAATTTTATATGATGAGCACAATATAGTTGGTTTATATGAGGATATCTATGTCATTAAGATTTCTATCATTAGAATAATCAAATTATTCCACACCTGATCAATAGATGGATATATAATATTAATAAATTCATTCTAGTCAATTTATATGTAGGATTAATACACTATGATGTCGATGTTATTACATGAGACCACTTTTATAGACATTTATAATTGTTAATTCCCCAATATTCCACATTGGATAATACAAAGGGAACTAATCCAATCACAAGAGTAATATTTATTCATGAAGGTAACACATTTGGTGATGAAATGAACCCAGTAATTGAAATAATATTTAATACATGAACTGAGTTAGTCATCATGTTTAATTGGGAAGAGCAGTAGATGAGAATTCCCCTAATCTACCGAACTCATAAAAGCGATGGGATTAAGAGTGGTTACTAGATGACAATATAAGAGGGTTTTTAAAATGATTGGGATGTGGATATCACCATTTAGATCAACTAGAAGGTACATCTAGAAACCTTATTAGAAATGTACATCACCATATATCTCATACTCATATGAGAATCATGTACCATTGTATGAGTTGGGAAATTTTTTATGGAATAATAGATTGAAACAAGATGATGGATTAGTATTACACACCGGTATTGAAAATATTATATTTATAGATTATAAAAATAAATATCATGATGGCCTAGATATGGGTTCTATGTCATTGGAAATTACTATAGGGCTAGATAAAAAACATTAGGTGGGGGTATGAATCAATCAATTAGAAACCAATCATTGGTTATTATTTTATATCCTACCTATAACGAATTAGACGAGTTAGGGAAACATCATTAAATATATGATAATTAGCACATATTTTTGATCCCCATACCAATTTAATTTTCATTCCATATGGTTCTATAATAGAATCCAACATCTATAAAACAATATACATCCTTGATGAATGTGAATATCTAACATCCCAATAAGTGTGTATATTAGATGCCAGAATTTACTGTCTAAATATATTTTCTTTTTTAAATTATCTCCATGTAAATATATTTTTCATTTACCATTTATATTTAAATTTGACTTCTGTTAATGTATATAATTTTACATTATATTTTCAAATACATATATATTTATTTAATAATTTAAAATTGTGCTACTTTCAAATTATGGAATATTTCATATAATTTAAAAACACTCTTATCTAGAAAAAATATTTATTTTTGATATTTATTATAGATAATAATGAGTCAAATTTGGATTACAAAACTTCAAATAAGTGATGAATGTGAGGAAGTTTCTGATGGTTTTTTGGAATTTTATAAACATAATGTTCCAAACAATGACATGATTTTTTGTCCCTTCCAAAAATATTTAAACATGAAGACGATGAAAAGAATAGAGATCAATGATCATTTAATTTGTAAATTTTTAATCCAGGTTATATCTCTTGTAATTGTCATGGTGAAACTGGGTAGAATTTCAGATCTCTTTATGGTGATACTTTGCAATAAGATATGTTTGATAAAATTAAAGAAATGATTCGTGATATTAAAGTTGAGGAAATTGAGAATGAATCAAAAATTGAGCATCCATTTGGTGATTTTGAAAACCCATTATATTCGAGTTGTATGAAATTTACGATTTTATTGATTGTTTTAAGATTGATTAACTTGAAGGAGAAACATGGATGGGGTGATAATAGTTTTACAAGTTGCTATAATTTTTTGAAATATATTATTCATAAAGAAAATGATATTACATATTCACATTACAAGAAGAAGAAAATAATATGTATGATGGTATCAAGGTATAAAAAAATACCTGATTTTCTGAATAATTGTGTTCAATATAGGAAGAAATGAAAATTTCTACAGGGTGTGCTAAATATGGGATGTCATGGTATATGTTGAAAGTAAAATTAAATGCTAAATTAAAAGCTATAGAGGTACCTTACAAGTCATTTTGGTATATTCCTACAATTCCTCATTTGAAACATTTATTTTATAATTCACATGATGTAAAATGGTTATGATGTCATGTTGTTGAGTGGATATGTGATGAAAAAATACACCATCTAACTGATTGTACATAGTAGAAGAAAATTGATCACCAATTTTATACATTTAGAAATGATTTCAAAAATATCAGACATGGACTGTCAACTGTTGGAATGAATCCATGTTGAAGCCTTAGTAGCACACATAGTTCACGATGTTTTTTATTGATAATTTAAAACTTATATCCTAAATTTTTAATTAAGAAAATATATTTCACGTTGAGTTTATTTATATGTGGACCAAAATAGACTAGAAATGATATTGAAGTTTTCTTATCAGTATTAATTGATGATTTTAAACTGATATGGGAAGAAGTTATAATGGTGTATGTTTCTTATAAAATCTAATATTTTTAACTACATTTGTTGATTATGTTCACTATAAATGTCATCCCAACATATTGAAATTTTTATAGATATAGTGTTAAGGGGTATACATCTTGTTCAATTTGTAAAAAAAACTTCATATTAGCAACTGCATTATGGGAGAAAAATAGTTTACATGGGTCCTAGAAAGTTTCTGCATACAAAAAATAATTATAGAAGATTAGAAAAGGATTTCAACAAATCAGATAAATTTGATATTGATCCAAAATCTTTATTCATTGATCAGTACACTGGGAGGGTGAAAGCCATTGACGTGACATTCAGAAAGACACATAAATTGGTAATGATAGAAATATTTGGAAGGAATGGTCAATATTTTTTGAGCTATGATATTGGTCTAATTATGAGGTAAAATATAACATTGATTCCATGTATATGGAGAGTAATATTTGTTGGAACAATGTTATATTTTAACAGAATGACTAATGATGGGATGCATGCATGATTGGATTTAATCTCAATGGGATTATGTTTGGAGTTGGCTCCTACTCCTGATGGAAGGTGAACATTCTACCCCAACATGTTATACCTTATCCGAGATGGAGAATATTATCTTTTGTTAATTCATTTATGATATCCATGTTCTACATGATTATCCTTATAATGTAAATTTTTATTGTATTTAAGGTATTTGTAGGTCACATGTATGAAATCACATGATTGTCATATCCTAATGTAATAGATCCTTCCAGTTTCACTACATTGAATATTTCCAACTCGTGTTAGAATGAATATCATCAAGTTGGGTTATTTCTATTAATTCAATTTTTAATAAGGCGATTTATCCAAATTCTTTGAACACTTTAGAAAACAATTTATTTCTTATAAATTGTCAATTAGAAATATATTTTCCTCCATCTTTATTTTTGATATAATGGTTTATTAAATGGTTTGTTTGGTGTGATAAATGAGGATTTTTTGACATATAATCTATTTTGGATGTATCCTTTTAAAATCTATATGAATATATTAAAGTGGTGTATTAATAATTCATAGTGACCTAAAGTATCCATTGTTGATAAGTATATTTCTAAGGAGGTTGTAGAGTTTTTTACAAGCTATTTTTCTGTAATGGAGTACATCGGTTTGCCTGTATCTCTATATGAATGATTTTAATTATAGGGAAAGGGGATTTGAGGATTCAAAGTCAAGTCATTGATAAGTGAATAGATAAACAAGTTACTTTTATACAACCTGAATAACATATATGATGCTCAACCATATGAAACATTTAATATTAATGTGTTAATGTAATGTCATACAAATAAGAAAGACATGTGGATTTTCAATGAGCATAACAAAACTTTTTCCCATGGTTTTAAGAGAGCGTGATTGGTAAACCAGATGAATCAGAAACATTGATATTTCTAGTGGGTGGTCAAAATTTAAATTTGATAATATGGACTGAGTGTGATATTATTGGATATACTTTTCATATGAAAGATCAAGACAACAGAAGTGTGGTTCTGAATAGTATGTGTTAGTGTTCACATAATAAATGTATTTCTAGAGAGAAAATGATAAAAAATAAACCTGTCTATAAACTACATATTATGGAGTCACTATAGAAACTTGGGAGGTTGATTACATTAAATGATAAGTTCTAGTGTTTAAATGTAAATGTTTTGTCGATAACAACATTTCATGACATGATAAAATTAGAATGAAACTAGTTAATATAGATAAGTTATATTACACCAATGATAATTTTATCATTAAAACACATGGAAAACAAACTTTCTATGTTCTTAATCAATTTGATATGTTGTGGTATATTTCTTTTTTCAATGGGAAAATAGTATGCTGGAGATTATAAACATGATAAAGATGCTGATTTATGTGAGATACCTCCTTCCATGGAATGATTAACAAATAATATAGATGAGCACATCATATACTTGGTTTGTTCCACAAGGAATGATAATAATGAAGGAACTTTAGAAAAAATTCCTTTAGTAAATTCCTAATATTGTTGGTAACATATGTTTAAATATGGTTTACTTTTTAAAATTTCACAAGTTTGATATTTTAATTTGATTTTCATTATTAAAACATGCATTATAACTAATAAGTTTAATTTTTTTTTTATATTATTTTAGTTTTTCCATGTTTTCTATGTTAACCATTACATAAATTATCAATAAAAGGATTTTGTTGAAAACCAATTATTGTTAATTGAACATTTTATATAAAAACATAAAATATTTTGTATTATATAAAAAATTATTTTTATTGTAAAAATGATTTATCACATTGGTGAGTTTTTATTATGCTATTTCAACTCTCATTAATATTGTGTAGTTTTCATTCATCTATGTCATTTAATCACTCATTATAATATTGTTATAATTTTAGATAACGATAAAACATCTGAATAAAAATGTGTTATGTTTTTTTTACAACATATTTTCTTGGATAATTTTTAATTTTTAATTTACATTTGTATGTAATTGTTGGATTTGTATATTTTTTTACAAATTGATGTTGCTTTGATCTATAATATAATGAAAGATTATTCTTCTAATCTAACATATATTTTTGGATATGATCATACTCATTCCACTAGGGTGGAATGTAAACATGATCATGTTGATGAGCCTACTAATCCTTATTTAAATGATAGATCTACTTCTATGGGGTAAACATATATTGACGGTTCACAAATGTGGAACCAAAAGTTTACCAAAATCATTAGTTACATGTAACCAGGAATAGATGATACTAGTAGACATTTATTGTAATGATATTCCAAGAAGATAAAATTAAAACCAACTCAAGACTTTTGTATTATTATAGGCTGGAAGAAAATTTTGTATTTTGTTTGACGATTGCTGAAGTATTCACAAAGGGACATTATCACAATTATGGGAGTCTATTTTGGTAATATTGTTTGTAATTATTTTACTTATCTTGAAATGTTTATAGTAATATATGTTTTTCACCTTCTTATCAGATGAAATATGGTATACCTGATAATTAAGGTGTTAGGAGGAAATTATTATTATTGGCTGCTAGGATATGGAGGGATTTTAAATCATCCCTCACATCATAGTTAATTTTTGGGAATAGATAGCATGAAAATTCATGTGATATATATCCATTTATAGATGAAGATACATGGATGAAGTTTGTTTAATGTTGACGATGATAAATGTTTATGGTATGTAAAATGTTACCTTCTAAGATGTTTCTTATATTAATGACCATGTGAATGATTTTATTATTCTTAATTCTAAATTTATTGCAATCAAGGAGATCTCATCAGAAAATTCATTTTAGAAATATATATCTTCATATGTTATCTTAGGGATGATATATGTTATTGGAAGAACGCATGTAAGAATAAAAACTTCTAAATCTAAGAGATCAGTCATCAAGGCCTGAAGAGGTTTCCCCTCCTTCCCCATCACTAGATATGAAAAATAATAGAGGGATAAGATGTGAAAAATGGAAAATATCATATAAAAGAGTCTAGAGTTGTAGATGACAAGATTTTAATATGGTTATTTGTTTATTGAAGTTAAATAAAATCCTTATATATTGTGATTAATTACATATTTATTCAAATATTCCATTCTGGATTTTATTTAAGTGAATTCCACAAATGGGGTATTTATTACTGAGGGTAGAAGGGTATATTAGCTAAAACATTGGGAAAACCCCAATACCTAGGTCAGGTATAAGGATACCAAGAATGTGTATCAGTAAGAGATGTGTTTCCACAAAAGGACACTTCTTCAAAGGATCATGTTTATAAAAAAAAATTCATTGGAAGCCAATGATCATGATATTCAAATGACGATATAGGAAATGATAAAAGATTTAGTATAGTCAATGTTTGAAGACATGAAAGGATAATTTTGGTCTGCCAATACAACTCCTCCACCTATTCCATCAGATCCCACTCCACCTTATTATCCTACTCACACATCTCTACATACAGAACACACTTCTTCTTATCCTATCCTTATACCCCTCCTCCACATCATCCAAGTTACTATGAGTTATATGTTGATGATCATCATTATATTATTTCACATAGGATGATATATTATATCAACGATACCATTTTGAATTAGTAGATTGAGATATATAATCATAGTTTCACTGTACATGATATTATCGATAGACTAGAATAAATAACATGTCCAACATATGAGGTAAGTATAGTTGGAGAAAGTACTAGTCCTTTTTTAGTTTGTACATCGAGAATAATTTAATATATTTCAATAGTGTTATGTATATATATTATATTATATTTTTTTATTAAATTTGTATTATAATTTTAATGATTATATATTTATCTATGTTTTTATAGGAATAATTTACGGCTAATGAAATATTTTATAAAGAAAAAAATCAATGTGATGTGACTTTTGATAAAGATTCTACTAGTCTTGATAGATTTTCAGTATACTCAAAATTTTTATTAGGAGTATATGAGACTTCAATTTTAGTTATTTTTTGTTGGAATGCAATGAAAATGGGGCTTTTGAAAACTGATATCATGGATCTTATAGCTAGATATCAATTTGGAATCAACACGATGTACATTTTTTCCACATAAGTTGATTAATTTTTTTATGTTTCATTAATTTATTAAAAATTTATAATTTTCTATTCATTGTATTAGTTATCTATGTTAAATTTTTAAAAAACATGAAAACATATACATATAATGATTTATTGACCTAGAGTTTATTTCTTCTATAGATTTGACAATGACTGATGCTAAAAGAACAATTTATCTATCTGAAATAATTCAGAAGAATGTCATCATTCAGTGTTGGATGTTTCCATATCATGAAGATTATAATACATTTTGTTCTCAAAAAGTGATATATATCGACTAACATATTAAAAAACAATATTAAATTTTATTTTATATGAGTGTTCATTGGATGTTGGCAATTTTTTGTCCATGAGATAAGACATTGTATAGGCTAATCTCAATCCATGGTGAGGTTATATAAAATTTTCAGAATATACTAACAAAAAAAGTTTGATTATCTTATTATGTATTTATATTATAATGAATAAAATTTATTTCATTCATATTATTTTCAAATAGGGAATGTAAGTTCTTCAAGGAGATGATATGAAATAAGAGCACCACGATAAAAATTTTAAAATCTAATATGAATTTGCATTTACAAATACTAAATTTTTGATATATTAATTAAAAATGTTATTTTGAATTTTCATCACTCTGAATAAATATTATAAAAAATAATGTGGAAAATAATGGTGATATTATCTATTAAGATTCTTGTATGAAATAATTTCAAATAGGACAATTACAATGTTTCATAAGGTTAGATTTCATTATAAATCTTTCCTTAATATTTCATATGTTTTATTGAAAATTCAAGTCAAATGATTTCTATATTAATTCATATATTTTTGAGGACACATGTCTATATAGTGTAAAGGAGTTGAGAAATTTACATATTGAATGGTCTAATCATTTCTAGGTTTGATTTAATTTCAGTTTATTTGTAATATACACTATAAATATGAATGTTCATTTTAAGTGTCTTGCCGGTAGTCTTTTTCCTTTTCTACTTGTTCTATTTCATTTGGATGTTGTGGAGGAGGATGAATTAAAGTCCAATTTTTAAAAAATAAAATTGGTTATTTAATAATTTCCATGGAAAACAAATTTTATTGTTGTTATTCACATCTATTATAGGATAACTGACATGGAAAACAAGAGTTTAATTTTTTTCATGTCTGTTATTAAATAACCAAAATTAAAAACCAAAAAAAATATTATTTTACAACATTTTTTAGTTAATCGATGTGAAATAGATATTTACAACTCTCATATAATAACAATTCTTAATACCTGACGTGAAAAAGCATAAAAAGTGACATTAAAATTATTTATTCACTAGTGTTCATGTGGTAAAAAAAAGACATTTTAGAAACATTTATTTTAAAAGAAGAAAATATAATATATCCTTAAAATTAATTAATATATCAGTAAAATATAATTCCAATTGAAGATATAATTTTTTTTGTAAATAGAATATTATACTTATTATAATCATTTTTGTTACTTTAAAATTAATGAAATTCAAAAAATGTATTTTAAGTATCCATTTAAATAGAGATAATGTTAAATATAAATGGTAATTGGGTGAATGATATATATGTTTCCAGATAATAAAATAAATAATTAATGGAATGAATGAATATGGATATTGAAGATAAATAACCAATATATATGAGGTAAATTATTCTTTACAAAATTATATGGTTATGGTGAATATAATCATGAATAAAAAATAATTTGACATGAAATAATAAATTTCCACAAAGTGATAGAGAAAATACAATATTTTATGTATAATGGGTTGAATGTAATGAACATTGAAGAATATATTCAACTGTGAAAGAGGATAAATCACATCAAATATACTTTTATTTAAGAAAACACTTAGCATAAATTCTCATTTATTATGATATTATATAAATTTTTTAACAATAAAATTATTTTTATAGTTAAAATATAGTATAAAAATATTGAAAAAATATTAACTTAATATAATTAATTTATATCCTATTATTATGCATCTGTTTGTTTCTCATTATAAATACTATCCTTCAGTTTTTATTTACTCTATATGTTCCACACCTTCTATAATATGGTAGATTTAGTCCTTTTTCCTAGATCATTTTTTATATGTTTTAGAATATAAGTAGTGATGATATAGATGTGTTATAAATTTTTCTAAAGTATGATGGTCATTGTATGGAAGTAGTCAAAAAGGATTTTATGGAACTGTTAAAAATATCATTATTTAGAATTAGTTTTTCACAGGAGTAATTTGTTTACTAATGAATACTATTAGATTTATAATTTTTGGATATATATTTTCCAAAATTAAATTAATTATTTTTAAATTAATTTAACATTATTTTTTTATTAATTAGAAATTTAAATATTGTATAATTCTTTTCTCTGAGGTTTTAAAACTTTACTAAAGAAGAAAACATGATAAGAATTTAATGTATAAGAAAATGGTGATATATATTTATAATATAACTTTTACTAAAGTGTATAAATTTTAAGACCATGTTATAATTGTGAAAAAATTGAAGAAGGAGAGGATGCAGAAGATAAAAAAATGATTTATTAGATGATAAAAATTGTGAAGTATTATTGAATATTCACTTACATCACCTCTTATAAACTAATGTTTTGAGGAAACTTCATAGGACTAGAAGTTTCCAAACATTATAGAGGGTTGTGAGGGATATAATTTCAAACGAGTGGAAACTAAATGAGTGGTATCGATTTAGGTATGAATGTGAGGGTAATTTTATAGGTTGGCATGTGAAAAATTATAATAAATACACTTTCCTTAATTTGTAGGGAATTTTTTTTCTTAGGGATGGTGGCTCAATAATAGAAAAGGGTGGTGGTGTAGTTCATAATGTCCTCATACAATTCTTATAGTTTTTATGTTTTTATGACTTATTTAATTCTTAAAACCTTTTACCTCACTTTACCCTTCACTATGGTTACTCAATAACAATTTTCATTCAAAAACTAAAACTGATGTCGATATTCAATTTTGATATAATGATTAAATATTTTAAATACATCATAAATTTTTTTAAATCTAAATATAATTTTAAAAAAAATATATTGAAAATGATTTGGACGTAAGAGAATGTTTTTTAGAAATTTATAATTTAAGAAGAAATAAATTGTTTCAATTTCATTACAAAATGAATAATTAATATATAGACTCTAATTTAGTTATTTTCATATAAAAATAATTCATTCTAATAATATATATATATTTAATAGTGATAAATTAAGTTTTTATTGAAAATTTATAACATATAGAAAGACATTATATTGAAATTTTAGTTTCAACTTTAAATTATTTTAATCAAATTTAATAAATATTTAATCATACACTGAATCCAGTAAGTACTTTTTCATTAATTTTTTTATTTTTTATTTGAATACCATTAAATAAAATATTTCATTATTAAAAAAATATTAAATAATAAATATATTTAAATAATCATAATAAATAAAATGCATTTTTAAAATATAATTAAATATATTATAATTTAAAATATTATATCATCCATAATTAAACATCAAAACCAACTAAAAACACTAAATCTGACATAAGTTTAAGAGAAAACATGGTTAAAATCATGGTTGGTGATTCATCAAGAATGTATCTCCTATTGATTTCTATATGGTTGAAAATTCCGGTTAGCTAATTCTACCTAATCAATACATATTGAATTTTAAAATTATTTTTTTCAGAACACACTAATTATACTTACTCCCTTAATAGAATTGAAAAATAAGCCACAACATGAGGGATTATATAAATTTATTCCATTATTTCATTATTTCTATATAGAAATATGAATTTCATTGATTTTGTTTATACATTATAATAATATGAATATTTTATATGGTCCACATTGAATTATGTATAAAATAATTTTTTTCAATAATCATATAATTTATCTCATAAATAAATCATAAACCATATTTTTATATATACTTATAGAACGTATAATTCCATAGAAAATATATTCCAATGAATATAAATTCCCAAAACAAATATTCCTATTAGCTATATTCCACTTTCTTCATTCAAATATAATGTATTTATACCCTATATAAATCATTCATCATATTTATTTATTTATATCTAAAAATATTTATTATATTTCTCATGTTTTTCTATCATTACATAGTTATTTTATATGGAATGATCACTTAGGCCCACAATACTATTGGGGATTTGATTTTGATGGTTATTTATTATAATTTTTGTTTTATCCATCTTTTAATTTTTATAGTGATTTTTTATATTATATTATAATATTTTAACAATGGTAATTTTTTCATAATATTATTTTTCTTACAATTTGATATTTGTTTATTTTTGTTGTCTTTTTCATGTAATTGTTTTACTGAATGGAAATTATTAAGAATATAACCACTCTAATAATAAGGGTTATTACATAATAAGTATGGTAATAAAAATTCACATAGCCACTGGTTAGTGGTTCATAAAAAAATATTTCATATCACATTTTCTATTAGTTCATTGATGATATAGATTCCTTACTATCAATTAGATTTTGGTTCCATTTAGAATATATGGGGAAATTAGAAACAAATATCTTATTAATGAAACATCAAAAATAGTAGTTCATAATAAAAAATTCGCATCTATTTCCAAAGGATACGATTTTTAGTTCACCAGTTCATAGTTTCACAATTAATTTTAGTTCATATTCCCAATTTCATTTTTGGTTTTACATGGCACGTATCTCCAACTAATGGTAATTAAGACCGAATCATCCCTTAGAGAATATTTTTTATATAGTTTAATTCTCTTATATATTAATTCATGTTCTCCAACTTTTTTGATTGTAATGAAAATTACCTTTTCTTGAATGTTATTAATTGAAATTAATATATTTTATATTTTAATTTATAAAGGATTTATGGAATCATGTGTCTGGTACTAGTTATTCTTTATATTTTTTATTTAATCCATATTTAATGTCTCTCTAGAATTTAATTCTATCCATAAAATATATATCATATTAGGTTATGTATATTTTTCCTCATTAGAGGTATTTGGAATGAATATGGATTTCTATAAATCTTCTATGAAGTAATTAAAACTTTTATTGTTCAAAGTATTGGTATAAATCTATATGACAAAGATTAAATCATAAGTGAATTAAGATTGAAATCATATGTTGACCAATATGGAAGAATAATTATTTTAACACAATAAATTATTTTAGGATAATATTATTTTTATAGATATGAAACAAGTGTCAATTTAATGTCATTTATAGCCGTTATACAAGGGAAGTGGTTATTATTTTCTAGGTAATACACTTAGTATAAATTTTATGCATTTTAAATTTATAAAATTAATAATATTATGTATTTTATTTTAATTATATATTAAAAAATCATAAAGGGGATGAGTTAAATGTTGCATAATTACTTTTGTGACATATATATACAACAAAAAATAAGAAATGGAAGATGGTCTCAGAGATGGCACATTGCTTGAACCAACATGGTATCCATTCCATGAGAACCTTCTACTAATGTATGGAAGACAATTTATGGAAGAAAAAACAAAACTATATAATGAGATACTGATAGAAGTTATAGAGGAATAAATAGAGGATAAAAATCGAAAGAAAATTCCTCCCAATAGTCATTATCGAATCAATGGATGAAGGATATGTTACCATTTAATTTATATAGGGGATAAAAATTATCTGTGGGGTTTATATACTTCCTCAAACCCATATTCCTGAGTACAGTGACAAAAAACAATCCTTAAAGATAGCCTTTGATAAAAATTGATATTATCCACTCATTATTTTACATTTTTTCTATAAGATAAATAGAATATCTGAAAAAAGACATATAATAAAACTTATATATAGAATAATTACTTTGAATATCATCTACATCAAAATATTATTTTATTATCATTGTGAACATTTTTACAAATTTAAACCACACTGGATATCATTATAGATTTATCATATATTATATTCATCATTAAATCCTTCCAAATAAAAGAAAAAGATAGTTTTGAACTCAAACCCTTACTAAGGGAAAAACTATTTAACATTTCATCAATGGATAGATCATATTAATATAATAAATAATGAAAAAATAAGATAAATATTATTAAAAAGAACATGAAACACCAATATAATTCCATTATCTATGGTAATATACCACGCAGTCTTAAATGAATAAACATATACCAAGGAACAAGAGTATGATATAAGAATGGAAATGTGGAATAAGGGAACTCTATCTTAAGTTCATGGAATCAAAATTTAGTTGTGAAAACATAAATCATATCATGGTTATTAAAAAAGGTCACCACCATGAAAATAAATCATAGTGTTATTTCCCTATGAAGCTGTAACCATACTCAAGGATCACAACCAAGAAAGAGTCACATATTATTAATGCGGGAGCCATTTATACACCATAAAAAATATCTCATGAGTAATGAAATTTCTCCAATTCAGTGAAGTGGTATCAAGGTGAATGTTTCAAATTAATTCAATTTAGATTCATATATCATCCATATGTTAAAATATAAACATTAAAAATTTAAAATCATTGTAAAAAATGTGGGATTCATAATCCCATCATATAGAATAATTGAAGGATATATAAAAATAATTATATTGAGAAAATGTAATTAAATAATTTTTTATATTTATATTTGAATGAAGAACCTATATTCTTGATCATAAAGTTATAGTTTAGAAATAGTTTTGTGAAGGATTAAAGAAATACTAATAGTAAAACACTAATTCAATTCATTATGAATTTTTGATATAATATTTTAATATAGGAATGACCATATTTTTCCTTTATAGATGAATTTAACAAGTATATTGATATATAAAGTAGATGGGGTTTTCATAAACAATTCATGGTTTTAAAAACATGTTATAACGGTGTTACATGAAACGAATTAATTTTTTTTAAGTTCCCTTAAATCAGCTATAAAAATTAGAGAGAATATTTGAGTGAACATACATAATGTATTTTCCCAGACAATTAATGTTAATATAAACAAGAAATATATGTAAAGAACATAAATGGAAAATATATAACAAATTAATTAGAATATAATTGAGGAAAATTGAGAACTAAAGAATTTGTAACCCTGAATTAATAATTATGGTTTGAACAACCAATTTCTATGTCTAAATATATCTTTTTGAAACCAAAAATTGTAAAAAGTTTAATGAAATGTTATTTGGAAAATGGGATTATGGAAGCAAAACTTTCATAGGGGAAATCACATAATTGGGTTTTTAAATACAAATTGGATCTTGAGTAAAAATACAAATCATAGATATAGAATAAAAACACTATTAAGAGAATGAGAATTATTATTAACAATTTTATAATGTTATGGTAATAAATTCATTGAGGATAATTATTTTAAGAGAATGACATAATTTCACTAAATATAAAGAGAATTATCAACTTAAAATCATAATGTAGAATTAACCATGTATTGAAACAAGAAGGTAAATATTATTTCAAAATAAAGGGGTATTGAGTAAAAAACACCCCATATTTCATCACAGTATTATGAATGGAAAATATGTTGAAGGTATATCAGGATATGAATTTCTAATTAAAATAGATTCCATTAATAATATTAAAAAAAATACATGTAAAATAAATACACCCAAATGTAATATGTAATCAATACATATCATATCATAATGAAATAATGTTGAGATAAAAAAACCTAATTTTTTTTATTAATTTATTTTTCAAATTCAACGAGAATCACTAATAGTAAAATTATAATTATTAATAACAATTCAATGAACATTTTTCATCTATATATCAATTTTTAGGGTCTATTTATTATCATAAATTATTTATTAAATAACAGTTTCCACATAAGTTTTTTACATGATGTGGATAGATCAAATTACTTGAAACATTATTTGTTTACTAACCATGGTCATATGTGTAAAAAAATATATTAATAATATAATTTTTGGGTTTATTTATTATATTAATCAATTGAAATATATTTATACATTTTCTAAAATTTATTGAAAATGAATTCATATTAATAATGATTCCTTGATATATTCATTTTAGATGCTTTTGTATACTGTAAAAATATATTATTAATATAACATATATAATTAAGTTTATTATATTTTTAAAATATACATACTATAATAAATAAAAATTTTATATGTTAAATAAATTTATAATTTTATCCATGTTAGGTTATAATAGAAAATGAAATATGTTATTCCATTGATGCTGTAGTTTCCAAGTACACAGTCCAGAGATTCTTTTTTCATAAAATAATATGTGAAGAAAAAAATTATCATTTAATAATATTAATAATGTTATAATTATTATATTTTTATTATGTAAAAATTTTATAATATCAAAGTTAGGATTATTTGAAAAATTGAACATGTCATTCACATATTTGGAAGTCTGTACATATGCATGAAATATTTTTCATTTTTTAAAATATTGTAGAGGGAGTTATAAAAGTTAAATTACATTTTTATAATAACATTTCATCAAATTAATAATAAAATTTTCACCATACAATAATGGATAAAAAATATATTAACAGTTATAAAATAAAATAATTATGAGAGATCATTTTAGAGCATCACTATTTAATTTAGATAATCTCTCTTGGGTTACAATTAAAGCATTCTCAGCATTATATATTTCCAATAATAAATTATCAAATATCATGGGATAATTTTTATGGGATAATCATTTAGGTTTTTTGTATAGATAATTCTATGGGCATGGTGGAGAAATTTTTTTGACACGATCTCCATTTTTATGTGAATAAAATAGCTCTTTTGAAAATACCCACGACTTTTTCAATGATTGAATGAAATTATTCAATGGTTAATGGATGAAAATTAGGAAATAATGATTTTTTGAGAGTTAAGGGTGATTATACCTCAACCATACATTTAGATTCATTTTTTATCACTTTTTTCTTCAAATTTACGATTTGGTTACTTTTATAATTTTATTTTTTGACATGGTAACTAGTTTTTAAATTAGTAACTTAATTTTTAATAATAATTTAATTTAACCTCCTATAATAATGTTATATTTTATGAAATTTTTTTTAAATAAATTAAATTTACATCAATGTCTAAATATATAAAATATAATTTTTAAATTAATAATCAAAATCATTAGAGAAAATATTTGTAGAAAAAAGTTGTTCTAAACATTAGGTGTTATTGATCACATTAACTACAAATGAGTGATTATATATTCATATATAAATATATGAAAAAATAAAATTATATTATTTATATGAAAATTTTCATTTAAATTTATTAAAGGAAACAATCAAAACATTAATAACATAGTTAACTAAAAATAAACCAATAATCATTATCAAAGAAATAAATTTTAATTTATGAAAATAATGAAATTTTTTTGAAACAATTTATTTATATTTAATTTATGAAAATAATGAAAAATAATTTTTAATATAAGTAAATGAAAAAAATTAGATTAAAATATTACATATGATTTCAAAATGCTAAACATATTCATCACTGTATTTTTAGATTATTAATTTTATTCCTTAAAAAATTATTGGTCATGAATAATGTCTTATAAAGATTCTCATAATACCCTTCATCAATTTCTAACCCTAATAGGTTAGAAATTAGGTAAAGGAGATAGATATTTAAAAATTCTTGCTTCTAGTAGGCCCCGGTTGGTAGCTGGGAATGAGGGTATAATAAGAATACATATTAGAAGAATTTACCTCTTAAAGAACATGAAAAAAGAGATATAAAAAAGATACACGATTCAAAACATTATTTTACAAATATTTAATGAAATACCAATTGAAAATATTCAATTCTATATATTAGTATAAAATATTAATGGAAAGCTAGAAAGACAAAAAATAAATAAATACATAAACGACCATGAAGCCGAAACAGATCTTGAAACACCATGGGAAAGAAATAACTATCCCTATCTCAAACTTATTGTGGCTAAATAGGAAAAAATTTTATACCTACATAAGTTCAGTCAAATAGTATACTTAGTAGGATCCACCCCAGATTCTCTCAAGAAAAAACATAAATAAATCATGCTAAAATACTGTGAACAATAGTTATACTAACTCATCACCTAAAGAAGTACAATATGTCCCCAACATCACCATGGTTTATTCTCACCATGTATAACATATAAGAGTGAATATAATAAAATAATGAATCATCAATGGTACCTTCCTACAAATTCCCCACCGGTTTTCCACTTGTCCTCAATGTCAAATATCTGGAACCATCTCTCTCTAAAATAAGTTGGCTCTAGGACACTTAAAAATGAAATCACATGCACCTCATGAATCTCATCATCACATAATACCAACTACATATCAATATAATATATCCAAGTATTTTTTGGGATCCACCACATCCCATATGACATATATCACACATCGGGTGTTATACCTTAAGCCATTATAGCCCATACTCTAAGATAAGTTTCACAAGGCATCAGATCCATTACATTTCAGAACTATAACGATCATTTGATTACTATATTTAGTAATACATGTGTGTAAAATAACCACAATGCATCAAAAACCACTACACAGATATATATGGAAAGACTAACCATTGGGTATACTATCACAAGTGACTACTAAGAGAAGATAGCAGTGACAAAGTGGGTAGTCATCCATCCATCCTACCGCTCGTATATTGATGAAAACGCCCTCCAAGAGTACACTAGGATTAAATTTCCCTAACATATATTGGTGGGGTATCATATGAAATCGTATGATATTCAAGATATATTATATCTCACAACTAAACTATGGGAAAAACCTAGTCTTAGACTCAATTGAATCTCACGTTACTCGGTCTCCAAGATACCACTTCTAAGACCGGATATCTTATAAGTATTTTTTTTGAAAGAGATACATTAAATTACATTATCTTATTATATAAATATCTTTATATTGAATAATTCATTATTCATTAATTAATAATTACCATTTTTAAAAATTAAATTATAATAATCATTTGATTAACTTCCATTCCATCAGGGAATAATCCAATCCAAGTCCCCAGTTTCTCAAGATTAGAATCATTTTATAATTTGAATTCTATCATTACTAACCTCATGGTTTATGAATTATTTATTCATTACTACAATAATTAAATAATTTAGGAACTTTAATAAAATCATCCTAAGAAACCAACTAAAGGATAAAACTAACCAAACCCATCCAGCTTCCTCTATCATTATGGAAAGGAATGAAGATAAAAAAAGAAACCTAGTCATAGACCATTAAATAGATTCATAAATGAAAAAGCCACATATAAGAATCAAATCAATGGGAAATACTATAATAATCCAATTTTATTATCTTTGGTTTCATCCTCATCACTCTCATGCATATACCAATGCATCTCACCATTACATGCATCAAATGATTCTATATCATCTAAGCCTCCCTTCCCCACATATCGCATCAACCATACCAGGATCAACCATTCCAAGATTATATAAAATCTAGGACTCCCCAATATATATCCCATCATATATCCAATATCACATCTTGAGAAAATCATAATAGTTGTAACGAACAAACAATGATAGCTAACATGGAAATCTAGGCCCCAAAACAAGGCATTTGACTATCATACTTAAACGAGATATGATGGATCCAAAACTACTGGAATTGGGCCTTCTCATGTAGATGGACAACTCAGGCTCTATAAATTAACTTTTTCACACAACTGGTTCTTATTATATCTCAAATTATCTGAGTAATTACTCAAAGGATCCAACAATGGGAAACCTTTGGAATGAATCTATAACCAGCCATCAAAGATTACATATTATCTTCAGCATTTAAAACATATTTATCAAAATGTGGGAAGAACCTTTATCATTTAAAATTATTTTTTTATTATCAACTAGAATAAATATGATTCATGTTACTTATCAATTTTTTTAACACATGGACGATCACATTTTTTTACATGTGGGAATTTTATAATGTCAATAATAATCAAATTACATTGAATACCGGATTATAGAAAGAAATATTATTAAATTATTGTTTATCCAATTAGTTATCAATTAATTGTATATTTATATTCATTACCAATTTATAAAATTAAAAACATGCTAATCTATACAATAACAAGATAATCTAAAAATAATAACATAGATATTTCATTCTTGAGAAAATATATAGGAAAACTCTTATCATGGTATAAAGAAAACCAACATGAAATCACTAACCAATTCATTAGTAATTTAGTTAAACCATATTTAGGTTAATTCCATTTTAGTCCAAAGTGATAATCCAATCACTATTTAAGATTTCACGTAAATAAATAGAGAAGAAATGAATCCCCTACCTCTTTGGAATCAATAATCTTCACATGTGAATGAACCAATGTTAGGGATCCCTAGATTCCTATCTCATGAGTAAACTATGATCTCATTAAGTCACTATGCAATAAAAACATAGAAAAAAATAAAACCTCATTATAAAATAGACGTTCATGTTTCATATCATGGTGAGAAGAAACAAGAGGAAACAATATCAATCAAGGAGAAACCACTATAAAACCATGAAGTGACATGTATTAGATAATCATGGATTGAATACGGAAGCCATGGATTGATCACCATTAAGTTAATCCCCAAAAAACATTAAATATGGTCATTATATTTATGGAAATAAATAGAATATATTTGGTTTTAAGAAAATCTAATCCACTTCATCCTTTAAAAGGTTCACTACATAGGGCATTTACACATTTTGAAACCCCTTTTCATATCGTGTAAATTTAATGATATATATCTCTACGAAAAATTCATCACCTCAATCAAAATAATCCTTAAATATCACACAACATTTAACAAACTGTGAAACATCCTTCAAAAGTTATGAAATTCAAAAAAAAAATGATGTGAAACATAGTTACATGCTATATATTCTCCATACTTCTAGATATTTGTAAAAGATCCCCTCTAGACTTTCTGTAGGCCTCTACTAAGCACCAAGATATTTAGAAACATGAAATTATTAAGACTACATGGATTCAGTCCTTAATATTAGATACCTCTAAAATAGTTATCATACATGAGAATCCAAAACTATCCAAGAGATAAATGAAAAGGGGTCATCCGATTAACCACCCCATTAGATACCTCTAATGGATCCTATCATCATAGGAGAAGAACCACATCACTCTTTGAAAATAGGTGAAAACCACAAAATAGAAGAAACATGTTCATAAACACTCTCTTGGGAGAGATACCTCTCAAATGATATTCATGACACAACATTACATATGAGGAAACAACCTCATAATCTATAAACGTGAACATCCAAAATAGAACAACATTACCAGAGAATATCTAAAAAATAAAAAAAATGAGGTACTAATTACATATCCATAACTCACATTCCTAGGTAACTTCTTATATTGCATGGTGCCTCCATAAGACATGAACCAAGGGAATAGAATGCATGTGAAAAACCTTCTTTTGGTGGTCCCAAATCTCTATTGGCCACTTCTCAAGGGTTATATAATCATTTATATTGATCCCATCCAAATTGATGAGATGATAGTCATCATGAATATAAAAACTTATTTTGTGAAATTTGAAAAACGCCATGTATCCAACTCATCTATGGGTGAAGTGATTTCCAATATGAAAAGTCTCCAAAATGATATAACTCTATGAAACCCCCAAAAAATTGGGGGGAAATCTTACTCCCATGAAAGTACCTTCACTTCCCATGAGTAGGAGTCACAATCAAGAACACATGATCTCTAACATCGTATAAAAAACGTATCCTCCTATGATTATCATAGGATTTCTAATGAACCTTACCTCACTTTAACAAATCCTACTTTACCTGAACCATCTCAATTTTATTATACACATGTTATGAATTAGGAATTTCTACCTATCCAATCCATCTCTAACACAACATATAATGAAAGTATATTCTATACAAGGATTCAAATTGTTCCATACCAATGGTGGAGTGGAAAATATTTTTACAAGAAAACACATCCAAGGAAAGGTGACTCGTCCATAAACCTCCAAAATATAGGAAATGAGTGAAAAAAATGTATTTGAGAGTCTGGATTTTTTTTATTTCTGACCATCTTTTTGATGATGACTAGCAGTTCTATGAAGAATTTCAGAGACAAAATCATGCTGCAGGCCTCTCCACACCCTATAGGTAACACACTGATCCTAATTAGACATGATCATCCTTGTGTATCCATTGAGTCACACCACCTCCTCCAGATACTACCTTGAAAAAAAACTATTGGGCTATACTACATGATCACTATAATTTGGGTTTATTTTATCAAATAATCTAATATCACCCACATAGAACCATTTCCTACTTACGATCAAGTTAATTTAGTGAAAATTCCCATAACTATTTCCTCACACCATCAATGGGTAACATATAATGCTTAGTGAGATCCATGAGGAACACGGTGCCTATCCTTCTCAATTCGGAAGACTAAACATTCAAAAATAATATCTAAAACTACACTCTACAACCCATAATATAAAAAATCACATCCTAAATCTATGTACATTATTGTCCCACCACGTTTATAAAGACCCTGACCCTAGTTTCCCAAAGATAGTGCCCTATTTTATTACAGTTTCATATAAACAAGGAAGTTTTATCCGAACGGAACAAACCATTTAGTACCATTGGAAAACCAGATATATACCAAATAGTTTCATTAAAGCATGAAATAAATTATAATATAGTAACTATATTGGAAACATCAATAAAAATATAAATTATCCTTTCAAGGAATTCGTAATATAAATATTTGAATTATGGGAAAAAATTAAACATAAGAATGAGGTGATCTCATAAGCTCAGTAAGGGCCTGTAATACATCAGAAGAAAAAATATAAAGCATTGTGAAAAAATAAAAGTACACACGCCATTAAAACATAATATTGATCATAAAATAGAAGGAAATAAAAACTGATAATTCCATAATAAAACATAACCATGGATATTCTACTAGTCGATTAATCTCATGGGAAACCCATTACTAGATTCATAGTGAGGTAATTCATAATGTAAGACATCATAATAATATCATCAAGTCATCGACCAAGATACCAAACATAATGGGTAAAAACCCAGGCTAGTTTGTCTCATGAGACTTACTGATGCATCGAGGAGCTATTGTGGGTCCCTACCATCACTTAATAAGTCCAATTCATTCCTAAAATGAAAGGTGCGAAACATCATCATTATATACATTCATATTGATACTAACATATGAAATGTAATTTTTTTCTAACCAGTAAACATAAAAACTAACTATTTAGTGTAATATGGTGAATGGTTTCAAGATAAAAGATACACAATCAAGCTAATAATAAAACATTTAATAAAATATGGTAGATGATATCATAAAATATTAATCCCAATTAAACATAAGAATCAACAATAGTGTTTAAATATATGAAAATACTCTTATAAAATCATTGATAAATTCTTGAGAGAAATACTATTTTACTTTATAAAGTAGAGTTGTTTTGAAAAAATATTTGTATAAAACAAAAATTTAACTAAGATTTTTTATGAATAATGAATGTAATTTTATAGAAAAATAATGGTTGGATGACAAATATTATAGAGTGTAGTAAAAAATAGGTAAGAATTGAAGAAGTTCCCTTGAATCGGGCTTGTTTATCATGTAGAATTTTAGAAGATCTTTTTAAAACATGTAAATCCCTATAAAATAAAGAAATATTATGATTGTTACATATATATAAAACATTCACATATATTTTATGAGGTATTAATAAGGATAATTATGTCACGACCCATCCTCGGGGCCCGTGCCGTGACTACCCCAATCCCGCCTTCCATAGGCCAAGGGCTGGCGACTAGCACCAAAGGCGTAAAATCCCGATAACTGGGAAGGCATTGCCTTTATAAAAGAAAACAAGCACCACAAAGTAAAGCGGAAGAAGTAAACACTAAGTAAAAACTGAGTACAACAGTAAGTACGGAAAGTAAAAAGGGGCCGGAAATACAAGCCCAACTGTAAAGTACAACTCAAAAGGGAAAACAGCAACTGAAAAGTAAAGCTGCTACGCCGAGCTGTCCACTAGAAATCCCACCTGAAGGGTGGGTACAGATAGCTCCTCTGCTCCTCAGGTACCACCGTCCGCTCCGAGTATGTCTCGCCCAGTGGTTCACCTCCGGGTACCGCCTCGTCGTCACGTCCACCTCTGGGTACCGCCTCGTCGTGAGGTCCTCCTCCGGGTACCATCTCTTCGTATAGTCCACCTCCAGGTACTGTCCAGTCCTCGAACACTCGGCTTCTGTCAGCACTGCCCGTCGTCTGCAACCAACACAACGAGGTGCGGGCATAGCCTGTGCAGGGGTGAGTATAACGATACTCAGTAGGGACCCCGAGACCCTCAAGGTCTCACTAAACCAACAAGGATAACCACAAAGAAGATCTCAAAAGATAACCTCTACTTAGATATATGCCCATACATATACCTAAGTTATCAAGTAAACCATCTCAATCATGAGGAAACACAAGGATTGTGAAATCAACGGATAACCACTACCCGGGTATATGCCCATACATATACCTAAGTTATCAAGTGACCCATCTCAATCATGAGGTAAACACAAGGTCAAAAGTCTCAGCTCAAACCATGATTTTCATTATCGAAACCGTAACTGCTGAAGAGCTCCGTCTCTAGAGTGTACAGTGGTCCTGTCACGACTCCGAGGTACTGCTCACTAACCTAAGACTGCTGAAGAACTCCACCCATCGAGTACTGCGGGCCAGCTGCTACAACCAAGAGCTCCCATGTGCCGCTACAACCAAGCGCACCTCTGTCGTGGGTCTGCCGCTACAACCAAGCGCTCCCATGTGCCGCTACAACCAAGCGCACCTCTGTCGTGGGTATGCCGCTACAACCAAGCGCTCCCATGTGCCGCTACAACCAAGCGCACCTCTGTCGTGGGTATGCCTCTACAACCAAGTGCTCCCATGTGCCGCTACAACCAAGCGCAACTCTGTCGTGGGTCTGCCGCTACAACCAAGCGCTCCCATGTGCCTCTACAACCAAGCGCACCTCTGTCGTGGGTATGCCGCTACAACCAAGCGCTACCATGTGCCGCTACAACTAAGCGCAACTCTGTCGTGGGTCTTCTGCTACAACCAAGCGCTCCCATGTGCCGCTACAACCAAGCGCACCTCTGTAACACTCCGAGTCGTTCGATCAGCAGTCGTCGGGTCTCAGCCAGCTACACGGTCTCCGTACTCCGCACGCTCGTCACTGGGAGGGTTCGCTCCATGAGCTAGAGGTTGATACTCCAAGTATCTCAAAGTCCCATGAATAAGTATCTCAAAGGACCGTCATGTCATAGGGGTCTCAACGCAACAGACAGCACGTCAATCGGGCGCCCGGTCTGTGAGTTATTAGCCTTTTCGTCCTAGGGGCCCAGTTGGTTTCGTGAGCAAACTTAACCCGGCCGTATCTCAAATGTACCCCAAACTCTCATAGGGTAAACTCATAGGGACCGTTTCTCAACGCGATCACCAACGCCGCTGACGGTTCGTCAAACGGACGTTCTGTCAGAAAGATATCAGCTTTTTCGTTCCAGGGGCCCGGTTGGATTTCGGTGCGATCCAACCCAGCCACTATCCAACTACATCCAAAACTCGGGCGGAGGATGCCAAAAGTTCTGTATCATCAACAGGAACTCAACGCAATAGACGGCGCGTCAATCGGACGCCCGGTCTGAGAGTTATTGGCTTTTTCGTCTCACACTCACCTTGGGAAACTTCCCAGGAGGTCACCCATCCTGATCACTACTCTAGGCCAAGCACGCTTAACTACGGAGTTTTAACCACGTAGGCTCCCGAAAAGGAAGGTGCACCTTGAGTATAGTATACCGAAACGACCGTCTCGATCCAAGGATCGCGTTGCCGCTAACGACGAGTCGTTTGGAGGCCCGTAGCCCAAGATACTGGCATTTGACCAAACCGCTCGGTAACGGGGGTTTCGGGCCCGGGCCGTCCCGGCCCGAGACCCGCCGGATGGCCCAAACCGGGTCTACCCGCCCCAGACGGGGTCGACCCGGCCCGGCCCGGCGCGGCGAACCGGCCCGGCGCGCCGGTTCGGCGCAAGGCAGCGTGCTGGGCGCGCTGCCAGCTTGGCCGAAGGCCGAGCTTGCTGGAAACGGGGGGTCACCTGCCCCCCCTTTGTGAAACCGGCCCCCCTCATAATGGCGGGCCAAATAACTGCCCGGGGGAATTAAATTCCCCCGGTTTCCACCAACCCGGCCGGCCCGACCTGGCCGGCCGACTTCTTGTCAACAGGACCGACAAGGGCCGGTCCTCTTCCGTCTTCCGGCACCGGCGGCCCGGCTGGCCACCGGTCATCACGATCCGCCGCGGCCCGGAACCGGCCGCGGCCTTCGTCATCCGGCGCGGTGCGACGACACCGCGCCCCTCCGCCGTGGCCCCGCTCCGGCCGCGGCGTCTTCGGTTTCCTTCGACGCGGCGCGACGGCGTCGCGTTCATGATAATTCTTTCCACGGCGCGGCGCGACGGCGCCGCGCAATAATTTCCGTGTGATTCCCGCGTGGTGCGACGACACCACGCTATCTCGTTTCATCCACAAGAAACATTCAAGAACAAAGGAGGGGGGTTCAACCATGTTTGTGCGGTCCGGTCCCCCTCTCGTTAGACGATAACACTTAAACGTTCATCCTCAAGTTTGTCATGCTAGAACCAAGAACGGAAAATAATTAAATAAAGCAACAACAAACCCCTACCTCGCTTTTCGTTATGTGTTGACGAAGTCGCGGAAAGGCGGCGACGATTCGTCGACATCGGAAAAGAGAAGCCGTTGACGATGTCGGCGTTCTTCGTGAAAGGCGTTCACTTCTTTATTCCGGAAGGAGTGGGAAGGAGGCATCCAAGAAGGGATCGACGTTGGAAACATCACGTTCTTCTTTGGAAAAGGCATTCTTCGTCGAGAAGACGTTGTTCCATGTTTGGAGATGTCCTTCGTGTTCGTCATCGAGGGTGGAATTCTCTTCAATCCTTCCATGACTCTATCACAAAGATTTAGCCAACCCCAAACAATAAAACAACACACCTTATTATAGTGTTAGCTTAATGAATTCAAAATAATTCAAATTCATTAAGTTACATCTTTCATTAATGGGTGGAGAGGCTCCAAAATTAATGAAGGTGGAAGTGAAGAGTCACATTTAATTGGGGGGGTTCAAGGGAGTTAAGGAGTTTAAGGAGTTAGTAATTTGATGGGTTTTGGCACATTAAGAGCAAGGGAGTTTAAGGGGGTAGAAGAGAGTTAAGGGGAAGGTGAAGGGTTGGGGCTCATGTGGGCCCCACCTCACCTTAATCCTCACTTGGTTAGTTAGGAACTTGTGATTCCACCCCAACTTCCACACTTAGGATATAACCACATAAGAAGATAAATAAAATTTGTAACACAAATTTTATTTTTCTTTACACTTAAACCACAACCTTATTAAACAACTGCTCCCAAGCAAACACAACTCCAGGAAAGGCATTCCTAAGCAAAAACCGGCGCTACGGTTCCATCGGTGCCCTCGGAATTTGATTCCGGGCACCGGTTCAAAAGTTAGAAATTCCCGCTCGTTCGTTCACTAAACGTACCCGAGCCAAACTTCGGAAATTAATTCCGGGCACACCGAGCCTCGGAATCAGGCGCCGTCAGAAACTATGTTCTTGTAAAATTCCAAAGAAAATTAACAAAAAAAATTTCCTTGAAATTTCCGGATCTTTACATTACTCCCACCTCAAGGCTTTACGTCCCCGTAAAGCTTCATCACAAACTAGGGTCACAAAAGCGGTACAGATCACGCATCTGAGCCTTCTGCTCCCATGTGCTCACCTGGAGGTTCCCGTACTGTCAAAGGAAATGCACCCAAGGAATCGATCATCCTCGTAGGATCTGCTCCTGTCTATTCTTGATCCCCACTGGAACCTCCGTGCATGTTGCTCTATCATCGACGTCCAACTCCCTGAGGTCGATGATGTGTGAAGGATCAAGCACGTATCTCCTCAATTGAGTTACGTGAAAGTCATCGTGCACCTGGTGCAACTGAGGTGGATGGGTCAAGCGATAAACCACCTCGCCTACTTTGCTGGGGACCTAGAAAGGTTTATTGAACCTCAGAGATCTCTTGCCGCCTTGGCTACATCTCCGTAAACCTCGTCGAGGTGAGACCTGTATAAGAATGTGGTCGCCATCCTCGAACTCTAAAGGTCTCCCTTTTTAGGTTAGAACTGAAACTCAAAACTCCTGCTTCCACGAGGGTAAGGTTGGCCGACCCAAGAATGATCGTCTACACCCTCCCATGCACGAGTTTATCTTGTGCTGCCCAGGGTTTCCTTTTCTCCGACCAAGGAAAACCCATCCCAACATTTTCCTAATACCGTCAATTTGAGTATGAACAGTGATTGCCAAATACATACTCAAACTAACGTCGTAAGGCCTCGACACTGCCACCAAGAGGTCCTAACCGAGACTCTCACCTCAAGGGTTAGATCACACCGTCGGCGTAAGTGTGACAATCGAGTCTCCACCCAAAGGTATCTCCAGACGTGAGGGTCAAGTCAACGGCCTAACCGGAATCTCTAGGTCTGGGACTAGATTCATGGAAGGAAGGGATGATTCGTTTCGATGCCTGTGGCTACGACAGATAGTAGAAGATAAATTCCGCACTTCGAATCATCTTTAGAGCCCCTTTTTGGTCGCACTCCATGACCGCAAGAAGCTACCCTCTTTACCTGCTCTCCAACTCCCTGAGTCTAGCGGGGACTACAAAGGCGGGTGATGTTAACATGTTGAAATGTACACCACCACGAGCTGCTCTCCAAGCTCTGCCTCCATGTCTGCTGCTCTTCAGATTCATCTGTCCTTAACATTTCCTCTTCTTGAAACATTTTACATGCCCAAGTCTCCGAGACTGGTGTTAGTTTCCTACTTTCCAAACTTCTAACATTCTCTGGCTGTATTCGATCAGCAAAGAATTCTCAACCACAAAGGTTCCTTCTAGCACTCTAGCCTAAGTAGAAATGCATAGAGAAAAGGTGCTGGCTCGGAAGCCCTTAAACATACCATGCTCAGAGGTCCGACCTCTATTGTACTGATCGAAACGCTTCCATCGAGTACCCAATATGTTCGGTACGCCTCGATGAATTCTCATCTATCAACACGTCGTCCCGCCGAAACTGTAAAAGTTCTAGAAAATTCTCGGCCACCTCCTCAAGCCAGTCCTCAGCCGCCTATGAGTCAGGTTCACCTCGGAACATGAGGGTATCTGAAGTTAAAACACATGTAAGGTAGTAAACTTACATGTGTCACCTACCGGTACCGCCGGTTGTAACTGCTGACCAACAGGTAGTGATGTATAGCTGACACACTACCCAAAGGCACTATCTCAGGCATCGGTTCACGTACCGAAGTCTCATCACTATAAGGACCATCCTCATGGTCATTCACTGGAAAACACTAGTGGCCATGTCCACCATCCACTCTACTGATGTCTCAGCTAGGCGGAAAACTCTAGCAATCGCCTCCAGCCACTGCTCTGCTGTCTGGAAATCTGCCTCGCCTCGTAACTTCTGAGGCCTCTACTGCTGGAACTCGTGCAACGCGCTCCGCCAGCGTGCACAGTTTTCTAGTATAGCCGTTGGCATCTGCTGCCCAGTAGGTGGTGATGTACTGGTACACCACCCGAGGGTGCCAACATAGTAAAAAGGGCCCTGCACCAGAGCCTCGTCGCTCGGTGAGCCGTCATCGAGTACTCTCTCTGAACTCCAACTGACTGTCTGCGTGGAGACATCCTGAACAGATGTGACACGGTCAACGTCTTATATCTGGTGAGCTGACCTGGTTTGAGCTGACTTTAAAACTTTGGAAACACACACGCAATCAGTGTTTTTGTGTACAAAGTCGGAAATCAGTAGTCAGGGTCCTGGTGTACGGATACGTCGGCCGCCGCACCAACACTGGACTCCCTGAACTGAAAACCACACTCGGTACCCTTAACACTATTGCTTCACAGAAAGAAACATCAGAGTTATAAGTTCTGCGGTAGAACCGAACTCCTCTGATACCAATTTGTCACGACCCGTCCTCGGGGCCCGTTCCGTGACTACCCCAAGCCCGCCTTCCATAGGCCAGGGGCTGGCGACTAGCACCAAAGGCGTAAAATCCCGATAACTGGGAAGGCATTGCCTTTATAAAAGAAAACAAGCACCAGAGAGTATAAGCGAAAGAAGTAAACACTAAGTAAAAACTGAGTACAACAGTAAGTACGGAAAGTAAAAAGGGGCCGGAAATACAAGCCCAACTGTAAAGTACAACTCGAAAGGGAAAACAGCAACTGAAAAGAAAAGCTGCCACGCCGAGCTGTCCACTGGAAATCCCACCTGAAGGGTGGGTACAGATAGCTCCTCTGCTCCTCAGGTCCCACCGTCCGCTCCGAGTATGTCTCGCCCAGTGGTCCACCTCCGGGTACCGCCTCGTCGTCACGTCCACCTCTGGGTACCGCCTCGTCGTGAGGTCCTCCTCCGGGTACCATCTCTTCGTATAGTCCACCTCCAGGTACTGTCCAGTCCTCGAACACTCGGCTTCTGTCAGCACTGCCCGTCGTCTGCAACCAACACAACGAGGTGCGGGCATAGCCCGTGCAGGGGTGAGTATAACGATACTCAGTAGGGACCCCGAGACCCTCATGGTCTCACTAAACCAACAAGGATAACCACAAAGAAGATCTCAACAGATAACCTCTACTTAGATATATGCCCATACATATACCTAAGTTATCAAGTAACCCATCTCAATCATGAGGAAACACAAGTATTGTGAAATCAACGGATAACCACTACCTGGGTATATACCCATACATATACCTAAGTTAGCAAGTGACCCATCTCAATCATGAGGTAAACACAAGGTCAAAAGTCTCATCTCAAACCAGGATTTTCATTATCGAAACCGTAACTGCTGAAGAGCTCCGTCTCTGGAGTGTACAGTGGTCCTGTCACGACTCCGAGGTACTGCTCACTAACCTAAGACTGCTGAAGAACTCCACCCATCGAGTACTGCGGGCCAGCTGCTACAACCAAGAGCTCCCATGTGCCGCTACAACCAAGCGCACCTCTGTCGTGGGTCTGCCGCTACAACCAAGCGCTCCCATGTGCCGCTACAACCAAGCACACCTCTGTCGTGGGTATGCCGCTACAACCAAGCGCTCCCATGTGCCGCTACAACCAAGCGCACCTCTGTCGTGGGTATGCCGCTACAACGAAGCGCTCCCATGTGCCGCTACAACCAAGCGCAACTCTGTCGTGGGTCTGCCGCTACAACCAAGTGCTCCCATGTGCCGCTACAACCAAGCGCACCTCTATCGTGGGTATGCCGCTACAACCAAGCGCTACCATGTGCCGCTACAACCAAGCGCAACTCTGTCATGGGTCTGCCGCTACAACCAAGAGCTCCCATGTGCCGCTACAACCAAGCGCACCTCTGTAACACTCCGAGTCGTTCGATCAGCAGTCGTCAGGTCTCAGCCAGCTACACGGTCTCCGTACTCCGCACGCTCGTCACTGGGAGGGTTCGCTCCACGAGCTACAGGTCAATACTCCAAGTATCTCAAATTCCCATGAAGAAGTATCTCAAAGGACCGCCACGTCATAGGGGTCTCAACGCAACAGACGACGCGTCAATCGGGCGCCCGGTCTGTGAGTTATTAGCCTTTTCGTCCCAGGGGCCCGGTTGGTTTCGTGAGCAAACTTAACCCGGCCGTATCTCAAATGTACCCCAAACTCTCATAGGGTAAACTCATAGGGACCGTTTCTCAACACGATCACCAACGCCGCTGACGGTTCGTCAAACGGACGTTCTGTCAGAAAGATATCAGCTTTTCCATTCCAGGGCCCCGGTTGGATTTCGGTGCGATCTAACCCGGCCACTATCCATCTGCATCCAAAACTCGGGCGGAGGATGCCAAAAGTTCCGTATCGTCAACAGGAACTCAACGCAACAGACGGCGCGTCAATCAGACACCCGGTCTGAGAGTTATTGGCTTTTTCGTCTCACACTCACCTTGGGAAACTTCCCAGGAGGTCACCCATCCTGATCACTACTTTAGGCCAAGCACGCTTAACTACGGAGTTTTAACCACGTAGGATCCCGAAAAGGAAGGTGCACCTTGAGTATAGTATACTGAAACGACCGTCTCGATCCAAGGATCGCGTTGCCGCTAACGACTAGTCGTTTGGAGGCCCGTAGCCCAAGATACGGGCAGTTGACCAAACCGCTCGGTAACGGGGGTTTCGGGCCCGGGCCGTCCCGGCCCGAGACCCCCCGGATGGCCCAAACCGGGTCGACCCACCCCAGACGGGGTCGACCCGGCCCGGCATAGCCTGGCCCGGCCCGGCGCGGCGCGGCGAACCGGCCAGGCGCGCCGGTTCGGCGCAAGGCAGCGTGCTGGGCGCACTGCCAGCTTGGCCGAAGGCCGAGCTTGCTGGAAACGGGGGGTCGCCTGCCCCCCCTTTGTGAAACCGCCCCCCCTCATAATGGCGGGCCAAATAACTGCCCGGGGGAATTAAATTCCCCCGGTTTCCACCAACCCGGCCGGCCCGACCTGGCCGGCCGACTTCTTGTCAACAGGACCGGCAAGGGCCTATCCTCTTCCGTCTTCCGGCACCGGCGGCCCGGCTGGCCGCCAGTCATCACGATCCGCCGCGACCCGGAACCGGCCGCGGCCTTTGTCATCCGGCGCGGTGCGACGGCACCGCGCCCCTCCGCCGCGGCCCCGCTCCGGCCGCGGCGTCTTCAGTTTCCTTCGACGCGGCGCGACGGCGTCGCGTTCATGATAATTCTTTCCACGGCGCGGCGCGACGGCACCGCGCAATAATTTCCGTGTGATTCCCGCGTGGTGCGACGGCACCACGCTATCTCGTTTCATCCGCAAGAAACATTCAAGAACAAAGGAGGGGGGTTCGTCCGTGTTTGTGCGGTCCGGTCCCCCTCTCGTTAGACGATAACACTTAAACGTTCATCCTCAAGTTTGTCATGCTAGAACCAAGAACGGAAAATAATTAAATAAAGCAACAACAAACCCCTACCTCGCTTTTCGTTATGTGTTGACGAAGTCGCGGAAAGGCGGCGGCGATTCGTCGACATCGGAAAAGAGAATCCGTTGACGATGTCGGCGTTCTTCGTGAAAGGCATTCACTTCTTTATTCCGGAAGGAGTGGGAAGGAGGCATCCAAGAAGGGATCAACGTTGGAAACATCACGTTCTTCTTTGGAAAAGGCATTCTTCGTCGAGAAGACGTTGTTCCATGTTTGGAGATGTCCTTCGTGTTCGTCGTCGAGGGTGGAATTCTCTTCAATCCTTCCATGACTCTATCACAAAGATTTAGCCAACCCCAAACAATAAAACAACACACCTTATTATAGTGTTAGCTTAATGAATTCAAAATAATTCAAATTCATTAAGTTACATCCTTCATTAATGGGTGGAGAGGCTCCAAAATTAATGAAGGTGGAAGTGAAGAGTCACATTTAATTGGGGGGGTTCAAGGGAGTTAAGGAGTTTAAGGAGTTAGGAATTTGAGGGGTTTTGGCACATTAAGAGCAAGGGAGTTTAAGGGGGTAGAAGAGAGTTAAGGGGAAGGTGAAGGGTTGGGGCTCGTGTGGGCCCCACCTCACCTTAATCCTCACTTGGTTAGTTAGAAACTTGTGATTCCACCCCAACTTCCACACTTAGGATATAACCACATAAGAAGATAAATAAAATTTGTAACACAAATTTTATTTTTCTTTACACTTAAACCACAACCTTATTAAACAACTGCTCCCAAGCAAACCCAACTCCAGGAAAGGCATTCCTAAGCAAAAACCGGCGCTACGGTTCCATCGGTGCCCTCGGAATTTGATTCTGGGCACTAGTTCAAAAGTTATAAATTCCCGCTCGTTCGTTCACTGAACGTACCCGAGCCAAACTTCAGAAATTAATTCCGGGCACACTGGGCCTCGGAATCAGGCACCGTCAGAAACTACGTTCTCTTAAAATTCCAAAGAAAATTAAAAAAAAAATTTCCTTGAAATTTCCGGATCTTTACAAATTAATAATTTAATTGGGTTAAAGAGAGAAAAAGTGTAACCCGAAAGAAAAATTGTGGTTTGTGTAGAAAACCACCACCTTATGTCTGAATATGTGATTCACATAGACTTAATGTAATAGATAATCAAATTAAATCCATTAATTATTTAATTATAAACCTCCTACATATTTATTTGATTTATTATAATTTTATTATGTTCATTTATGGCTTTTTTGATAAGTTATAAGATAAAACTTTATTTCTCATGAGCATTCATTTCCTTAGATTTCACAATTGGTATACTTGTATTTGAGTAATGAAGTTCAAGTAAATGGGTATAGTTACCTAGAATTGGAAGTAGACATTATTAATGAACAACTAGAATTTTAATTGATTTTATTTATTATTTTTTCTATATATTAGGATGAATTATTAAATAACATGTTAATGATAATCATTTCGATTAATTTTAGCGGTTTTTTCGATCACAATAAAACCATTTTGTTCTATTATTGAAAATTATGTATATAAAATGGTTCTATAATCTTTCATAAGATATAATAAATATTTTCTAATATGTATAAACCATAAAAATGGTTTCATGAACATCGTTTAATGGGAAATTAATGAACGATGGTTTGTCGTCCACAAAGGATGTCAATAGGCACCTCCTGGACATTGATATATTTTTTAAAATAAAAGAGAGAATGTAAGGAGAATGATGATGGGTATTCCATTAATATGATATCATTCTAGTATATATATGATATTTAATTTATAATGATCATTTTGAAAGAGGTGGTTAGGAGAGTATAATAAAAGAATGATCTTGAACATAAAATAAAAGAGAGAGGAAGAGAATTTTTCTTCTTGAATACACCTCCTTGAGAAACTCCTTAAAGAAAGGGGTTTAGGTATTATGTTAATAACAATGGATCCTAGTGTTTGGGAGAGACTAGGGAAGAAGATTTTGGAAGAACACTGAAAATCTTCAAGTCTTATAGGAGTGAGGATAAGAAGGGGTGATGGTTATTTTTATAGTGTAGGCGAGGGGTGATTTCTCATTATTAAATTCATTATTTTATTATTTTGTTGAAGAGAATAAATAGTGTTTATTATTGTGACTAAATAAAATAATTAGATCATGTTATTTCTAAAAAAAATATGCTTACATCTAAAATGACTCAATGAATATTGTATTTAAATTATAGTGTATATATACCGTAAATTACCATATTTTACTATTCCCCAAAAATTCAAGTATTTCAGAAAAATACCAAAAATTACTCCTAACAATTTTTCTAAATGAATAATTTAAAAATGAAATCCATTTTATGAAAATAAATTCTTAAATATGGTAAATTTGATTATTAATTAGAATCATTATTTACTCAAAAAATAATGTTTTAATTTTATAACTTATTTTATAACACCTTCAAAATTTTTCTACAGTTTCATAAAATTATCCTAAAATCAGAAGAAAAAAAATTGTTGATTTATAAATAATTTTTATGAAATTAAATTTCTTATAAATCATATAGTTAATTATAATATTGTAATTAAAGAATTATGAATTACAAAAATACCAACAATTAAATATTAAATTTTAGAATATTTATTTACTAACACTATGATATGATTATATCAAAAATTCATTTGTAAGATGGAAACATTTTATTTATAATTTCCTTGGTGAGGTTAATATTCAATTTTTTAGTTTAATATTCATAAGGTTCACATTACTATTCCTAATCGCATGTTACTATTTCATCAGTATAAGTTCCTTAAATTCTAGAAATACCTCTTATTTCATTCATTATTCATTCATTATGTTTATATTGTATTCTATAAGTGATTTTATATGATATATAATATATAAAATATAAATAATAAGGGTAAATTATTTGATTGGGTTATGGTTCCTTACATTCTCCCCTCATACAAAAATTTCTTCATCTAAATTTCCTGATTGTCAAGCCAAATAAAATTAGGTAGTTCTTCATCATTATATCCTCAGGCTCCCATGTTTCCTCTTCAATTTTATTATTATTTTCCAATGTACCTTTACTAGATTAGTCGTCTGATTCTATAATAGGTGTTATTTAGTTTCTCGAATCCGGATAGGCTATTCATAGTAAGATAAGTCACATTTCAAATCTATACATTTAGAAGTGAGTACATGTGTTAGTTTGGGCATGTACTTTCATAACCGAGACATTGAATACATTTTTTACCTTAAAATGGCGAGGTATCATATGCCAAATGATAATCCAAATATCCAATTCTCTCTATAATTTCAAAAGGTCCAATGTACATGGGGCTCAATTTCCTTTTCTTCTAGAATATTATTTCACCCTTCCACAGAGATACTTTCATGAAGATGTGATCTCACACTTGAAATTCAAAATTCTTCTTTTGAATATCGTTAGGGATATTATTACTAAATAAAGTTTCTTAGTTATGGGTTTTAATATTCTTTATCATTTTTGTTGTTTCCTTCACAAGCTCTGGGTCTACAAGATTCCATTCACTAACTCCATCCCAACATATTGGTGTACAACATCTCTTTTTATAAAATGCCTCATATAGTGCCATTGGAATGCTGGAATGAAAACTATTGTTTTAGAAAAACTATACCAAAGGTAAATATAGATCCCACATACCTTTAAAATTAAGTGAGTATGATATCAACATGTCTTCTATAGTTTTTATTGTCCTTTCTAACTGATCGCCAGTTTGAGGGTGATAAGTTGTACTCAAATGAAGATTAATATCCAAATCATTCTGAATACTTTTCCAAAATTTCAATTTGAATCATTGATCACAATCAGATACTATTTAATGACGTTATCCATGAAGTCTTATAACTTCACTAATGTATAGTTGTGTAAGGTGATACAGTGGAGAATCCTCCCTTATAATGAGGAAATGTGCTTATTTGGTAAGTCGATCTACAATTACCCATATTTCATAATTCTTTCTAAGAGTTTTGGGTAAATCAGTGAAAAAATATACAGTGATTTCGACCCATTTCCATGTTGGAATATGATTACGTTGCAAGACTCTGCTAGGATGTTGTCTTTAACCCTTCACTTATTAACAGACTAAACATCCTGATACATACTCAATAATTTCCCACATCATATTATCCAAACAAAAATGTTCCTTTAGATGTCTATACACCTTAGTGCTACTAGGGTGTATAGGGAATTTCGATCTTTGGAAATCATCCAATAACTCCATTTTTAGCTTGAGGATAAAGGGAACACATAGCCTCCTCCAAAATTTCATAAATTTGTCTTCGTACACAAAGACTTCTGACTACCCATTATTTAAAGATTTAATTTTCTTTGGGAGTATCTCTTCATCATGATAAGAAATTTTAATCATTTCTAATAAATATGACTCGGAATCCAATTCAAAAAGTAGTGATGTTAACATTCTTTGATTATTTACTTATCCATCCTCTCTAGATACCAATACATAGGGTTCTTTTCAATTATAATTTTGTTTAGAACTCCATGATCCTTCCTACTCAATACACCGACTACCTTATTTTCCTTTCTTGGGGGATATTGTAGTGAACACTCAGAATCCATAAGCAACTCGAGCCATCTCTTTTCCCTCACACTGAGTTCTTTATATGAGAATATATATTTAAATCTCTAGTGATTTTTATATATATCACATATTTCCCCATATAGATAATGTCTCCATATCATCATAGAAAATATTACAGCTGCTAACTCAATATCATGAGTTGGATAGTTATACTTAGCAATTTTTAACTTCCATGATGAATAGAAAATAACTGAATCGTTATACATAATAAAAAAACCAATTCCATTCATTGATGAATTAGTATAAATCACAAAACCACCATTTCTCAATGGTAGAGTAATGATTGGATCATTCACTAACCACTTATTCATTTTTTCCACATTATTTTGTCCATATGAGAATAACCCAATTACAACTAATCTTGGTTAATAGGTTAGCTAATTGGGAAATGTTTCAAATGAAAGGATGATAATAACCTGCTACACTAATAAAACTAAGTATCTCAGTTATGTTCATTAGTGAAGGTCATTCCTGAAATGCCTTTATTTTCACAAGACCAACTTTGATTCCATCATTAGAGAAAATATAGACAAGAAAATAAAGTGTTTGAATCCAAAATTAACACTTTCTAAACATCCCATATAACTCATTCCTTCTATGAGACATCATAAAAATGCTCATGTGATTCTCTTGATATTTTTAGATTTTGGATTATACCAAGTTATCATCAATAAATACAAAAAAAATTCATCAAGATATTCTATGAAACCCCTATTAATTATATCCATGAAAATAGAGATTGCATTAGTTAATCCAAAAAGGAATTACAGTAAACTCGTAATGCCAATACCTAGTTTGAAATGATGTATTTGGAATATATTCATTCCTCACACACAAGTGATGATATCTAGATCGAAGGTCAATCTTAAAAAATTATTTATTTCCATGTAGTTTATCAAAAAAATCATCAATGTGAGCAATATGATACTTGTTCTTTATTATAATAGCATTGATAACACTATTGTCAATACATAACCACATGGATAATTATTTATTCTTGAAAAAGATAAAAAGGGATCCCCATCGAGAAGCATAAGTCTGAAAGAATCCGTCATCATTAAATTCCTCGAGTTGTTTATTTATCCCCACTAATTCCAATATGGACATTCTATAAGGTGGATTTGATATAGGAATTCCTCCAGAAATTAAATAAACAGAAAACTAAATTACCTGCTCCGTAGTATATCTAGGTAAATCCTATGGAAATACATCAATATATTCTTTCATAATTGGTAAAACATCAATTTTAATATTTCATTCCTCACCCAAAGATATTGTTTTCTATTTCTCCCCATGAATTAAATTTATTAAAGCTACTGTAGGTGGATCTAGATAAGAATAAGATGGAGATGTTTCCTCTCTAAAGATAAGGGACTCTACATCATTCTCAAAAATTATATCTTTCATCTTCTTCTAATAGATCATCAATAAATAATTTGAAATCTAATTCATAATGAGTATTATATCAAAATAAACCATGGGTATGATGATAAAGCTAATTTATGTGCCATAAATGGGACAAATCGATATATCATTATTGCAATTATACTTCCCCTAAGAGTTATGACTTACAACTCCTTTATTCAATAAATAGTGAAATGTCTAATTTTATTAGAATGCTAGGATGATATAAAACAATGCGATGATTTAGAATCATATAATGCATTAGTTATGTTTTAGGAAATGTTTAAATAACCTTCAACCACATCATTAGGAACATTAACATCCGTAGTTGTGAACGCATACGCTTGGCCTTTCTCTCATTCCCTTATTTGGGGAAATTTTCCATGGAATTTAGGATAGTAATTTTCATAATGTACCACATCTTATCAATTGTAGCAATGAATATTTTAAGATTATTTATTTCCCTTACAATCATAATATTGGTGGTGTTTTTCTCCACACTTGTAACAAACTCCAATATACTTTAGGAAAGTGTTAGGGTGTTTCTTCTCAAAATTATCACAGGATGGAAAATAAAATCTTCCCATCTTCCCCTTTTTCTTATTTCCTTTTCCATAGTGTTTATAATCCATCTTCTCCTCTTTATTTACATTGAATTCATCTGACTTAAGGAATTATTTTTATTTGTTGACAACACCTGAGATTATATCATCATACAAAAAGATATTTTGGGATAGTAGTGTGCTATAGAGGAATAGATTTAAACCATCAAATAATCGATCAATATTACTCTTTGAATTTTTTATGTAGTCCTTATAATTCTTTTATAACCTTTTAATGATGGTTTTATACATTGAAACATTCTCATCTTCCTTTTTCCATAGATATAAGAATTACCTTTCCATATTGCCTTGTTGTTCATGAGGAAAATAATTCTCTATAAAAATTTCACTTAAAATCCCTCAATTCCAAAATTGTAATTTATTCCCCCCTTTGTGTTTTGGATTGGTGACCTCCATTGTTCCACATCTCCAGATAAATGATAAACGACCATTAAAATCTTCATCCTTTCATTACTTCCCAAAGAGATAAATATATTCTCTAAGGAACTTATCCACTAGTCAAATACAAATGTGTTTCTAGTACCATTGAATTATTATGGTTTTTGTCAAATAAAGTAACCTAAAATTTCTCCTCCATGTTGTGGATCAGGATACTCCTTACAAGTAAGGTTATTGTACATAACCTAAGTTAGCTGTCCCATTAAATTTATATGTTGCTCCATACCAGTTACAACACCAATAATAAAATAATTATCTTACATAGGAGGGAAATACCTATTTGGGATACATTCATTCATGTTGTTTCTATATTTTCCACTAGGTGACATTTTAAAATAATAGAATACACGAAATGAGTTTATGAATCATAATGTATCATATCAAATGTGAAAAAAGTTTTCATAAATTTAAATTTTATACATATCTAATATCATAATCATATGAATGGTTTAATTAGGGGAATATATAAATTTAAACACCTCATAATGGTTTGTAAAGAAAATGTGACGTATCCTAAGAATATTCCATGGGAGTTTCAAACCAGGTGCATATTAAGTCCCGTTTTCTGGTACTAGGTTACCCCAAGTTACTCCAGGAAAACCTTTTCGAAGTTGTTACTCAGAGGTACATTTTTTCAAAAACCATGACAACTCATAGTATATAGACGTTTTTGTATCTATATGAATAACCACATAATATATACTTTAACAAAATTCCAGGATGTTATTATATAATTATCCTAAAATTATATCTTGGGGTTATGTTCCCTAAACTATGTTTTCTAAAACTAGTTTCCAAAGTTTCTGCTAAACATCATCTGATACCAACTTTAAATATCATGATCCTAGTTTCCTAAAGAAGATGCCTTATACAATTACATTTTTTATAAACAAGAATTCATATCCCAAAGGAATGAATAGTTTAGTATCATTGGAAAACCAGATACATACATAATATCTTCATTATAACTTGAAATGAAGTACAACATAGTAACTACATTTGAAACACCAATAGAATTCTATATTATCCTCGAAATTTAGTCCAAATATATATCTTTTCTTCTTGGGAAAAAATAAAACCTAATGAATCAGTGAGATCGTATGCTAAATAAGGTTATATAATACAGTTGAAGGAAAATATAAAGTGTGGTGAATAACTAAAAGTACACATTCCACTAAAATATAATCTAGAGCATAAAATGGTAGGATTTAAAAAATAATAATTCCATAACAAAAAATAACCATGGATATTTTACTAGTCGAATAATCACATGGGAAAACAATTACTATCTTCATAATTAGGTAATGAATACTTTCAGCCATCATAATCATATTATTAAATCCCCAGACAAGACACCATACATAATGGCTAAAAACCTGGGCTAGTTTGTCTCATGGGACCCACCAATGCATTGAGGGGCTATAACAAGACCCAACCATCACTTACTAAGTCCAATTCATTTCTTATATTAAAGGTGAGAAACATAATCAACATATACATTCATATTGAATCTAACATATGAAAAGTAAATAACTTCCCCAATCGGTAAACTTAAACACTAATCATTCATAGTAATTTGGTAAATTTTATCAATATAGAACATCCATAGTCAGAATAATCCTAAAAATTGAAATAACATAAGGTAGATGATATCATAATTGATTAATCCCAATTAATCATATTAATAAAGATGTGTGTTGAAAGAGATGAAAATACTCTTACAAAATCATCGAGAAATTATTTAGAGAAATACTCTTTCAATTTGTAAAGAAGAGTTCTTTTGGAATTATATTTGAATAAAACTAGTAGTTAACTAAGATAAATTTTTAATAATAAAAATATTATTTTTAGAAAAATAATTATGGGTTAAAATAAAATATAGAGTGCACTTTGAAATTGTAAATAATTCAAGAAATTCACTTGAATTGGGCCTGTTTATGGGAAATAATTTTAGAAGATATTTTTAAAACATTTAACTCACCATAAAATATATAAGGACTCTGATTGGTACATATATATAGAAAATTAAAAAAGAGTTAATGAGGAGTGGATAATAATAATTAATAATTTCATTTGTGTACCAAGATAAAAAGAATAACCCAAATGAAAAATGGTGGTTTGGGTAGAAAACTCTTACCTTATGTCTAAATGTGTGCTGCACTTGACCTTAATGCCCTAGATAATAAACCTAAATCCATTAATTAATGATTTCAGAAACTCCTCTATAAGTATTTGAATTATTATAATTTTATTATATTCATTTATGTCCTTTTTGATGAGTTATAAAATATAATTTTATTTTTTCGGAGCATTCTTTTCTGAGGATTTCATGATTATAATACTTGTATATGGGTAATGAAATTCATGTAGAAAGGGTATAATTTTCAAGAATTGAAATTACATGTTATTAATGAGTAACCATAATTGTACTTTTTTTATTTTGTTTTCATAAGTGAGGATAAATCTTTAGAATTTTTTTTAATGATAATCACTTTTTTTAGTTTTAGTGGGTTTTCAATAATAATAAAAAAGTTTTGATTTATTATTTAATTTTATGTATATAATGTAAAGACTCAGTTTTCTTCATATAAGACTTTGTGATATTTCTGAATATAATTTCAGAGTTAGGTGATGACATGGATTGCAATTCCAAGGCCCAGTGTGCCCAGAATTAATTTTATAAAAATATTGAGAATATCTTATACTATGAACATGATGGAAACGAGATATATATTAAATGGATTCTTGAATCATAAATCTGAGGCCATTGTTTATTTTTGGAATACAGTGTTTACCTTATGTGAGGTATAAATTTTGTCTGAACGAGCCTTCTATAGAACATGTCCCATGGGATGTAACCATGAATAAAATAATAATAATTTTTTTTAAATTTCTGTTTTTGTTTCAAGTAACATTTTAATGGTGTTTGAGATTGGAAATATGATACAACCATATAGTTCATAATGAAATGTTTTACCTAGGAATGACCTCCAATGAGAGGGCATGGGAATTTCAGATCCCATGACTGTTGGTAAGAGGTCTATTAAATTATATATACATTTCATGAAGGAAATTACCATGGGTTAGCTCATTCCTCCCACGGATAGAGAAAGCTCTCTCACTTCATCCTTCGGTGAATCGATGTCGGGTTCTTAAAGGATCATGATGGAAATGTAGATCCAAGTTAATCAATGTTCTATGATCACAACGGTTGTTGGTGGTCACATTATTTAATAACGAATGGATCTTAAACATCCTAGGAATTTTCTTTCGGATTCCGCACCCCCAATTGAAATTATTGAAATTGTATCTTTGTTTCTTTATTGATCATGCTACATTGACTATAAACAATGATGGATGATCTTACACACCCATTTACTGATTCATCATTTTCTCTATTCTTCACATGTTCTTCACATATTATTAGTATTCTTCATCGATAATCCATCTGGCATGTCTAAAAGAAATCCAAGGGTATAGTGAAGTGTTGATCTATGAAGTTCGTGATCCAAGGATTCCAGATCTAAAATGGATTTGAGTTTCGGGCACCGAAAGAGGTGCGAAAGCTGGCAGAAGCAATGCCAACTTTTTTTTACATTGAAACATAGACGAATTATTGAGTGATGCAAGAGTCTATGTATATTAGGACCAGATTATCGTCGATATGTGATTGTTTTAATTTTTGGGATTAGAATGGATCATCAATGGCTTGTGGAAGGTGAGACGTGCATGTGCAGTGTGTGTGAGGCATGGCAGTCGACGACTAGTGTTGGATGGTCTGGTGGGTGAGTAGCAAGTTGTCTGAGCAGCTGGTCTATGGGGAGGATCTGATTAATAAGTGGTCCGAAAGGCAGCCAATCTAAAGTGGCGAACAATGGGTGAGGCTAGGAAGGGAAGGTAAATGGTGGAGCCGGCGGGGCGTGCTAAGCCGGCAAGGCGTGCCGAGCTGCCAGGAGGCTGGAGCACGGTGGGAAAAATTCTAGGACGACACTGCATGAAAAGTGGGGTGGGGGTATTTTAATAAAAAATTATAAAAATAATTTTATTATTAATAAATTTTATAATATTATTTTTAAAAATATTAATCTACTACAACTCCCCCACATGGTGGTCGATTAACATGTAATCATCTGTAATGTGACCAAATATTTAGCACAGTATCTTTAAGAAAAATGTTGGGTATGTTTCTCTGACTTGGGTATCATGTCTATAAAGAGCCATTAAATAATAATATTATTATTATTTTGAAAATTCTTATCTGAACACAACTCTTACATGGAGCATCTGGTTGAACGTCTATCCGTGGTAGCGCAACCTAGTTTTCGAGACTGTCATTTCAAGACCGATATTGGATGTCTTTTTCAAATTTGCGAATTGGGTCCAAGAAACATATAAATAATAATAATAATATATTATTATTGTTTAAACTTTGACACATCATAATTCCCACATATGAAATCCGATAGACGTTCAATTAGAGGTACGATGATCCTCACATTGAGGAATACCATGTGAGACCAATATCCGGATTTCAATGTAGGATCGAGGCGTTCCCCCCCCCCGAACCCCATTTCGGGCATGTTGTGGTGACATGTGAATTTTTCATTAGGTTTCCATTTTGGATGAATGAATGGTCGATCCCATATGTTTTTCCATGATGATCACAACAATGTGATCATTATATTTTATTTCAGGATCGAGATGTGGGCCCTAGAAGACACAATTTGTGCACAAGGCTGTAAAATGTTTCTTCTTCAATGGGTGTCTATTTTAGTTGAATTAATAGTCAATCCATTGTGTTTTTTAAGGATCTAAATGGTGTGATATGTTTGGTTATCTAGGGATATTTGAAAAGTCATGTCAGAAAAACTATGTTTTTTCCATTCAGACTAACGATGAGCATTGTGCACTCATCCACCTTTTTTCCAGTTGTGACATGTACTTTGGTTGTACACTAGAATTAATAGGGGTAATTTTTCATAGTTTAGTAACCAATTATGTCTAGGTATATAGACTGATGACAACGCTAGGTCACACAACATGTGGGCCCCATACGTGTCCTGTACCTCTTCATGAATCTTCTAAATCATATATCTCTATCTTTTGGATGCATATTTTGGCCCATGATTAGCTTATCCTGTGTATGTTTTCATGTTGAACGTGATGGTTCCTTTTTTTGGATTTTGAGATATGATGCAAGATGTTACAAGCATTACACATATTTAGGCGATGTCCAATGATGGATGTGATTAGGTTGGTTTATTAGAGATTTCCGAGCGTACCCTTAGTTGGGATGGGTATCAGCGTTCTTAAATGCTTTCCATGAAGTACCATCCAATAGGGATTCCCAGTTTAGTTCCTAAAATAATTTTGATTGGAATCCCTCTACCAGGTAGGGTGTGGTTCCTGAATGACTTATAGTTGAATCCCCCTAACGGACTAGGGCATGATTCCTCTATGATGACTATCAATGTGGAATCACCATTATATACTAGGGAGTTGTTCCTCTACAACTACTTGATGGGTAGTACCCTCCATCATATTAGCATGGTTGGGAAATGGGTCTCTTTCGACTCCTGGTTTTTGATCCCCCTGATGCACGTGGGAACAGATCCACAGTGACTAGAGTGGAATCTCCCTGACACACTAGGGAGCGTGTCCTCTACAGATAATATTAGAGTGTAATCCCCCTGATTTACTAGGGTGTGGATTCCTTATATTGAGTTTTCACCATCAATTTATAAGGATCATTGGAAAGGAAATATTTTAAATACCATTAATCTCACGAGAAAGAGGGACACTTTCCCCACCAAGATGCAACCTTGTGATGTGACCTAAACTTATGTGGTCAATTCAGTGGCAGTGAAAGCAGATAGTATAAAGGTTTGGTGATTGAGCCCCTTTGACTTGCATGTTCTGGGAAGACATGTGGGATTCAATGAATCATTGATGGATACTCTTGGAACTTTTGGTGACTCTTTTCCTGGGCAAAGCTGTGAGATGGAGATCCCATTACACTCTCGTTTGGGATTCTTTTATTGAGAATATATTTATATTTATTTATATATATATCCTTTATCTGTACCCAATCCTTGGGGTTTTGTTACTCTCCTTCCAGGAGAGGTAAAGACATGAGGGGTATGGAACATGATTTCCATGACTATATTCTCATGGTTGGACAAGTCTACTCTCCTACTATAGGTAGTAAAAAATTGACGATATGTTCATCTTCTCACCATTTAGAGCTCCATTTCCTTGGATTATATTACATTCACTCAGTTATTGCATTGAGAAGTACTCTTTCATTGTACCTTGTTCAATAGACTTATTTCCTCATCATTTGTATCTCCTACTACTCCACCTTCACCTTTTTGGAATCCTACTAAATATTTTTATACTCACCTATACATGGGCTATGCCCACACATTTTTATCCTTATGAATACGATAGACATGATGATCATGAATTTAGAGGATCATACAAATATGTGGATCTTGGACCACATACAATGGTTGTAGGTTGGGATCCAGGAGTGGGGCTCTCTCAAATGATTTATTTTTCCAAATCTTTTTAAGTTGTTGTACTTTTATGGTCGGACATGTATTTTTCCACATTCCCTTTCTATTTACACTACTGTTCTTTTACTATTTAGAGGTCGATGCATGTTTGTGGTTTTTATATAGCAGTGTTGTATATTCTTTTTCTTTTCCTCTGCACGTTTTCATTGAGTTGTCTATGTTCATGTGTAGAATTACTTAGGCAAAGTCATTCCCAAGTTTTTTGTGCCTTCAGTTCTTGTCTCCATTCCCTAGCCTATAGAGGTGGTCTTGGGGTAGATCTGGCTCTAGCCCTGACATTGGCCATGTCATGAAAAATCATATCAGAGGTGGGTGGACCCTTGGGACATTGTTTAGATGTTTCCCTAAAAAGGTATTGTCTAGGTTTAGCAAAACTGTGTCGAGGTTTCTCGAGTGTGGCACTCAAGACAGTGAGTCTAGTGATGGTGCGTCTTCCAACATATCCTTTTACCAGGACCTTTACTACTAGCTTGTAAACTCAGTATACTAAGGAATTTGTTTTTGGGAACTTTGGTACATGAATCATACAGGATTGAGTCCTCAATTATCCTTATCGAGTAATCTCCCCATTATGGTTGATATATATATATATATATATATTCTCATTTAACCATGGTACTCCTAGATAAGTTTCCAGATGCCACTGTGATGAAATCTAGCCAGGATACTAGCTCTGGTTCATGAAGAAAATTCCATGATTGATGGGAACTCAATTCAGGGTCCATAATTTGACCCCCTCCCTCCAAGTTTGAATGTAGAATCACCTCAACCTATTGATAAGTAGTTAGTCCTAGAAGAGATTGTTGAGGATGTTCATAGGTTGAATACACTATGGAAATTCCAATGATAGAGACCACTAAGGTTCTGCAATAATCTAGATCCTCATGTAGCGGAGGTTGGATGGAGTTGGTGGTCCACCTTTTCAGGATTGTTTATAAACCAAAGGATCCTATGGAGGCTCTGAAATCCAGTATTTTGCAGGGAGTAGTCGGTCATTGGTAGTGCCTATTTACTCATATTCAAATTGAGTAAGAACTCTTTTGGGAAGAATATTAGTAGTTGTTCCGTGAGGAATAAAACCCCTTTTTCTTTTAGTCTGTTCAGATTTAGGAGCTTCTGTAGCATAAACAGGTAGTTATGATAGCGGTAGAGTACATGAAAAGGTTCACAAATCATTCACACTAATCTTTAGACATGATTTACGATAGTTACTTCCGAGCCTGAAACATTGAGTAGGGAATCTATAGAGAGATTCTTGATATTGTTTTTTCCGTGTTCTTTCTCGCCTATGTTGGGGTACTAGAGAGAGCACTGGTGACAAAGATATTTCTGTAATTGCACTGCTAGTTATCTAAAACCAGAATTTAGGGCACAAAGTTGAGACATTTTCCACAACTATAAGATTTCATTTGGTGGAGCCTTAACTCCATAGGTATCCCCATGATCAGACTCAGACACATATCATGGGACTGCCTGACTAGGTATGTTGTGCTTCCTAGATAGTTGGTAGATGGATCACCACGACATAGGAAAAACTGTGATCCAGGATATCCCAATCAAAGACAAGGTGGTCTCTAGGGAGGCAGTTCTATTATAGTAGAAGGATGATATTTTTGTGGAAGATGATGCTATGAGGTCCCTTAATAACCACCAAGCGACCCACATCAAGCTCAGGGAGCAGATGGTCGGCTCCGTAGGTAGCTGCATGCTATTGATGTCTATGGACATATAATACTCGAGATGATAAGAGGTATGATCTATGTCTCATATAATTTTTTACAGTATAAATTTTTAGACACTATGTGAGGTTTACCTTCCTCCCTCCTTCATGCATGAGTTTTTACTAGGGTGTTGTAGGGCGTCGGTGTAACCGTGTATCGATGTAGTTCGACGTAGATTTGAATTCATGAGGAGGAGGGGTCCTTACCCCACTGATACACATTATTGTGAAGTGATAAAAACATTTAGGGAATGTTAATGCATCTCAGATAGGATATTATCAAGGTATGGGGGATGAGTCACTCTCACATGTGCATTCATCATGGGGTTGTGTAGTGGAGTGTTGAAGAAGGTCCTGGAATTAATTGTGGAATTTTTCTATATAACCTCCTTTTTTATAGGATGCCACTAGTGGGTGTGGAGGAGTGTTTAGTTTGGAGTTAATATTCTTCAAATAGATGTTAAGATGCGTGGGGTATTCCATGTGGTTTCCATTTCTAGATTATTTTGATCGGATGAGATCACTCACTTATCGTGTTCACTAGTACCTTTTCATGTTCAACATTAATCTTGATGCATCAATTAACAAGTACAAGTCAAGGTGATAGAGAATACATAAACAATAATACATGACTCACTACATGGTTATTGTAATAGTATTCTTCACCCTAAGGATGTGAAGACACTACCTTCTGAGAGAGCACATTGTTGTTTGTTCAAACCACCTGAGTCTCATGTACATCTTCACTTAGAGAGACCTAAACCTAAGGCAGTGATATTGGTTGGAAATATTATAGGACTATGAAATAGAGATAGTCTATACTCCAGGGAAGGGAAACATTGTAGAAGATACCCTTACCATAATGTAGTTGGTCAGCCTATTGTAGAAAGTTAAGAGTAGTTAGCTTCCCTACTACTGATATTGGTGGAGCATGAGAGTACAATTTATCTATAGTCAATGGTGATTAATTATTCACTTCTTGAGTGTGTGAAAGAGTCCCATATTGGAGATTATAGTTGTGAAGGTATTTAATGACTAATATATCCATAGGTGACACACCAAATGAATATTTTTAAGGTGGTGGTCATGAGACCCTATTCTAGGGAAAAATAGTGGTTCATGTTGCAATGTAGGAGGAGGTGATGAAAGAGTTCTAATCTTCTCTCTTATTTGTACATCCCCATGTATGGAATGTGTACAAGGATATTTAGTGGTACTTTTGGCGGTTCAACATGAGATTAAGATTAGTTTAGTTCATTTCATGATACCTCACCTATTAGCAGGTGAAGGGTGAGCACCGAGTTCTGGTGGGTTGTTACAGCCTCATGAAATCCCAGAGTAGAAATAGGATGGAATATCCATGGGCTTTGTTATAGGGATTTTGTTCATAATAATGGGCCAGAACACCATCTGGGTGATAGTAGACTGGCTTACAAAGCCGGTACACATCCTTACTATTAGGTAGTAGAGTTTGGTATAGTGTTTGGGGTACTTGTACGTACGTGAGATCGTACACCTTCATGAGGTTACCTCGATGTTTTTATACGATTGTGATGCATAGTTTACATCACAATTATGGAGAGGAATATAAGAGGTGTTTTTGAACCAGTTGTATATGAGTACAGACTTTCACTTTAGACCGATGGGAATACCGAGCCCACTATATAGGTGTTGGAGGATATGTCAAGGGCTGGAGTGTTAGTTTTCATAAAAGGAGGAAATATATCACTGAGGTTCATCAATCCATTCGAGATCATGCATAGGGTTGGTGAGGTTGTCTACCTAATTACCCTACCAACATAACTAAAGTGGTTGCATGATGTTTTACACATGTAGTAGCTGAGAAGATATGAGCATGATCCTACCCATGTCATTGATAGAAGTACACCATATGAGGATGGACTATCCCTTTGGATCGAATGTTGTGTAAGAACAAGAATGTGTTGGAGAGTTCCTGGATGTGGGAGAGCCAAGTGTGGGCTTAGTATCCCGAGTTCTTACCCTATATTTTCTTTTTTATTGGATGAAAATATTGAAGTATGGAAAAATGTAGATACCCAGTTTTTCCTTATAATACATTGGAATATTTCTACATATATTTCCAAAGATAGGCACTAAGACTACTTATGATTCCAAGGCCCAGTGTGCTTGGAGTTAATTTTATAAAAATATTTATTATATTTTATACTATAAATGTAAAGGAAATGATATATTTATTAAACCGAATATCTAATCTCAAATATGAGGCCATAGTTGATTCTGGAACATGGATTTTACCCTAGGCGGGGTATAAATTTTGTCAGCATGGAACTTCTGTTGAAAAGTACCAGAGGATGTCTGTAAATAAAATAATTAAATTAAATTATTTTATTTTGGATGTTGTTTCATATAAATTTCGAATAAGGTCTCAAATTATAAATATGAGACCACTTTTGAGTTCGTAGTGCAACATTTCACCTAGTTGTGGCCTCAAGTGAGAGGGTGTAGGATGTTTGGATCCCATGAAAGTTAGTTGGAGATCCATTAAATTATATAAATAGGTCATTAAGTAAATGACCAAGGGTTTAATCATCAATACCATGGATGGTGGAAGCTATATCTCTTCAAACATTGGCTAATAGACGTCATTTTCTTGATAGATCACAGTAGCACTACAGATCCAAGAAGATCAGTGCATGGTGATCAAAGTACTTATTAGCCGGCATGTTCATAAAAGATTAACATATTCAAATTGAGGTAGGGATTTTCTTTTGGACTCTATATCCCCAATTGAAATTTGAAAAATTATATATTTGTTTCATTTTCGATCTAGTTTCTTTGAACATAAACAACGATAGCTGAACTGAAACATACATCAATTGATTAATCCTTTTCTCCATTCTTCAATGTTCATCTCCCATTATTTTTTTTCTCTGTCGATAAACATTTCAACACATTGAAATGAAATCCAAAAATCGAGTGAAGCGTAGATCCCTCAATGTCCTGATCCAAGGATTCTAGATCTATAACAGTTTCAAGCTTTGGGAACTAGAGGAGGAAAAACTCTAAGTATAAACGAAATATACTTTTCTTCACATCGAATCATCGACGAATCGAAACATCAACAAATCTTCAAGAAAAACATAAATCTGAGTAGACCATGACTCAAGGATATTATATTGGTGATTGTTTTTGTTTTTTTCTTGGAATAGATCAGTGATGGATCCTAGAAGGCACGTTGTGCCCGTACGGTGCGTGTGATGCAATGTGACCAAAAATAGGTTTAGGATGGTCCAGTGGGTGAATTGAAGGTTCTCCAAGTGGATGGTATAAGGTTTGACTCTGGAATAGTGGCAGTCCAGTTGGTGGTCGGTTCAGTGTGGCAAGCATCGGGCGAGGCCGACGAGGGATGAGAGACGACGAAGACAGTGCTATGTGCGAAGATGGTAGGAGGCTGGATCATGGAGAGATGATGGCCAGAGAAGCACCACATGAAAGGTTGGGTGGGTGATTTTTGAAAAATTAAGAAAAATAATAATATTATTAATAAATTTAATAATAATATTATTAAAGTGGTTAATCTTTTGTAACTCCATCGTGAAACGTCTGATTGATGCACTGTCAGTGGCGATATGACCCAATCATCTAAGTAATCATTTTAAGACCAATGTTCATTACCTTTCTCCAACCTAGGGATCAGGTCTATAAAATACCTAAAAATAATAATAGTATTATTATTTCTAAAACAATGATTCAAACGCAACTCCAACATTGAGTTTTCGGTTGACATGTCGTCTGCGGCAGTGTGACCCATTTTTCAATATAGTTATTTAGAGATATATATTTAATGTGTTTTTTGGGTTTTCAGATTGGGCCCACAGAATGTTGAAATAAAAATATTATATTTTTATTCTTAAAACTTTGACCCACCATAATACCAACATGTAACATCCAATTGACTTCCGTCAGTTTCATTGTGATCCTGACGTTGATGCATAAATTTTGAGGCTAATATTGGGATTTCAATGAAGAATCGAGGTGTATGCCCCATGAAGCCCAGTTCGAGTGTCTTGTGGTGAAATGTGAAATTTTCACTGGGCATCCATTTTGGATAATTGAATGGTTAATCCATTAAATTTTTCTATGAGGATCAAAATTGTGTGATTTAATATATATTTTATTTTGGGATAAAAAATGGGCCCCATAAGACATTATTTGTTCACAACTCTTTGAAATGTAGCTTCATCACAGAGTTTCTCATTTAGGTAAATTAACAGTGAATCCTTTTCATTTTTCCTCAAGGATCTAAATTGTGCGATACATTTGGTTTTCTGAGTCTATATGAGTAGGCATGTAAGAAAAAATATGTTTTCTCTCATGAGACTGGAGATAGTAATCATGCGCTCATCAACATTTTTGTCCATTTGTTCCATGTACTCATAGAGTACACTGGTATGCCTAGGGGTTCTTATTCATAGTTTAGTACCCGAGTATGGATAAGTACATGACCTGATGACAAGGTGGGGTCACATGTTGTGTGGGCCCTAGACGCATTGCGTCCCACTTAGTAAATATTTTACCTCTCGTATCTTGTTCTTTTGGACTCAGATTTTGGCCCGAGAGTATCTGTGATGAGTTTTTTCCATGTAGAATTTGATGGTTCCGTCTATAGTGTGTTTCAATATAAGATGCGAGATATTCCAGGTGTGACACCTATTCAGGTGATGTCCAACGGAGACTGTGATTAGGATGTTTTATCAAAGTTTTCAAATATTTCCCTCCTATTGGGATAGGAAATGATGTTCCTCAAATGTTTAAAAGAGGTACCATCTATCATGGAAGTCCAGTGTTGTTCCTCAATTCCTTTTTAGTGGAATCCCCCTATCACATAGTGTGTGGGTCCTTGTTGACCTAATGTAGAATCCACCTAACACACTAAAGTGCAAGTCTTCTATGATGACTATAAGAGTGGAATCCACCTAATGCACTAGGTCGCAGGTCTTTTTTAGTAACTAACCGAGAAGTACCATCCAGCGTATTACCCTTCAGTGGGAATGGCCAATGGGACCTCATTGACTCCCGAGTGTTTATCCCCCTAACACATTAGGGCACAGATCCTCGATAACTAGAGTGGAATACCCTTAATTCAATAGGGATAGAGTCCTCTATGACTACTATTAGAGTGTAATCCCCCTACCATATAAGGGAGAAGATCCTATACTATGATTTTTCATCATTCGACTATACAGATCAGTGGTAAGGCAAGGTTTGGCATACCATTGGAATCACAAGAAAGATGAATGATTTCCCAAATGAGAAGCATCATATTGATGCAACCTAAAATCATTAGGACAAGTCAGTGGAACCCAAATAGGATATTATCAACGTGTGGTGATTGATCCCCTTTTACGTGAGTGTTCAGGGAAGATATATGGAATGATGGGAATCATTGATGGATATTATTAGAAATGTTTGAGTCTCTTTTCATTTGGGATGATATGTGAGATAGAGATACTGTTGCTCTCTTGTTTGGGATTATTTAACTAAGAACACACACACACACAATATATATATATATATATATATATCCTGTTTCACTACCCACTCCTAGGGGATTTTTACAATCCTTATAGGAGAGGAGAAAAAGCACGAGTATGCCCTGTGATTTCTGTGTCTAGCTTCTCATGGTTGGATGTTTCCACTCTCCTGCTATAGGTATTTAAGACTTTCTAAGATGTTCATCTTTTCACCATTTGAGATCCTTTTTCATAGATGAGTTTAATTTAACTCAATTGTTGGGTTGAGCATTACTCTTTCAATGTACATTGTTTTGTGTAATAATTTCATCGTCAGTTGTATCTGTTACTCCTTTGTCTTCTCCATTTTGGGGTATCATACTAAGTATTATTATACTCACCCCATTATGGTATTTTACTGCATGTGTCATTCCTTATGCAGATGTCATATCAGTTGATCATGATTTTAGAGGAGCTTAGAGATATGGTGTGCTTGGACCACATATGTTGGTCATAACATGGGATATAGAAGATGGGAACTCTCAGATGTTTTAATTTTCCTTTTTGATGTCAATTTGTGGAAATTTTCTGATTGGGAGTGTATTTTTCCACTTTCCCTTTCCGTTTACACTACTGTAATTGTACTATTTAGAGGTTAAGGCATGTTTTTGGGTTATACATATCAATGTGGTATCTTTTTTACCTTATACATGGACATTTTTCATTTATTTGGTTGTATGAATGTGTACATGTACTTATTAATAGGCCTCCCTATGTTTTTTGTTCCATTGGCACTTATCGCCACCCCTTGTGCTCTGGAGGTGGGCTTGGGGTAGTTGCGGCTTGAGCCCCAACATGGGTCATCTCATGACATATACAATAGTTAGAGAAGCTTACATAAGATATACTAAATATTTTATAATCAGGTTCAACCATTAAAATGGTTTCCTGACTATCCTTGAAGTACAAATTAAATAATGATGTTCGTCTTCCATGAAGGTTGTAAATTGGCACCTCCTAGATGATGATTTCATTTTTAAAATAAAAGTTCTAAAGTAAGGAGATTGATGTTGGTTATTCCATTAACAATATATCACTCTTGTATATATATGATACTGGAGTTATCATGATCATTTGGATAGAGGAGATGAGTATAGTTTAATAAAATAATGAACCTGGAAAGAAAATAAAAGGAAAAGGAATAGTATTTTTCCTATAGAATACTCCTACTTGAGAATGTATTTAAGTAAAGGGGTTTTGGTATTTTGGTAACACCAAGAGCTCCTGGAAGTTGGATGGGACTCGTGAAGAGGATTTGAGTAGAACATTGACATGTTTCAAGGCTTATATGAGTGATGAGAAGTTGGGGTGAGGGTGGCTTTTATAGTGGAGGATAGGGGTGATTTCTCATTATTTATTTCATTGTTTTATTATTTTCCTCATGAAAAATAGTGTTTATTTATGTAATTAAATACAGTAATTAGATCATGTGAGTTTGAACCAATGGTGGTTATATAAGCCATGATTCAATGAATTTCGTATTTAACTTATAATGTACATATATCGTAAATTACCATATTTTACTATTCACCATAAATTCATGTATTTCAGAAATATCCCAAAAATTCTACCTAGATATTTTTAGATGTGGTGAATTAAAAATTGAACATCATTTTATGAAAATATTCTTCTACATATGAAATATTTTATTTTTAATTAAATTCATTATTTACTCGAAAAATACAATTTTAAATTTATAACTGAATTTATAAAACCTTCAAAAAATGACTAAGATCTCATAAAAGTATACTAAAATAATAATACAAAAAATTATTGATTTATGAATAATTTTTATAGAAACGAATTTTTATTAAATCATTTAAATCATTTTATTTTTTTAATTAAATATTTATGACTTACCGAAATACTAACACTTAAATATTAATTTTTCAAATATTCATTTACTAAAACTATGATATAATTATATAATAATTTCATTTATTGTATGGAAAAATTTTATTTATACATTCATTATTGAAGTTACTATTATATTTTCTAGTTTACTATTTATATGGGTCACATTGCTCTTCTAAACCTAGACAAACATGAGCTTGAACATGTTATGCTTGAATGAAATCATCTATGGGAGAAGTTCAAGATAATGGAGATTACCACTCAGGCAATGTTAGCAGAGCCACCCCATGAGTCTGTCTCTATAAAACACATCAACCTTAGGTATTATGTGGTATTTATAAGGGGTTATGTTTCAATGAATTAGTTACTTAGGGTTTAATCCCACTCTATAAAAAAAATTGTTGTTCCATCATTTCTATTTTGAGAATATTTTTTCTTAAAAATATAATGAATTTGATAAATTGATTTTTCAGGAAAAATATATTATTTAGTTAAATTTTATAATTATTAAAATTAATTAAGTTATTTTCAATGATTATTACTTTAATGAATTAGTATAATTTAAAAAATCATATTTTAAATTAAAAGATAAAATATTTTTATTTTTTTCAAGTGTAATACATTTTTCTATGCATTTTATATCCACTATTTTTAATAAATAAAAACTATTATATTTAAAAGATAAAATTATAATAAATATATAATTATTTTGTTAAAATAAAAATAATTTCTGAAATAATAACATAAAAATTAGTTTATGGGGAATTTATGAGAATTTTCTAAAATATTTTATTTTTCAGTGAATTATAAAACACAATTTTTAGTTTTCAGTATGTTTAATGAAATAACAATGATGTGATTTGTAATATAAAATCATGGGATACTATTTTAGATTATAATAACATAATTGGTGTCCCATTTACCAATACCATGGCCAAATACCATGAGAAATCCCATGCTTTTTCAAATACAATTTCTTTGGTATATGAGGAAATGAATAAAAAACCCCTCACTTTCATGATAAATAACCACACATTTCATTATTTCCTTATATTAAGATATCATTATATATGAATCAATGAAATAATTACCTCCCAAATATTCTTACTAAGTTATTATCAGTCCCCGAAGGTCCCAATATTTGTGTTTTAGTAGTAACTTTTCAAGGTAAGGTAAATATCAACTTCTTTTTCCATTCATGGTCCCATTTTTAGGTGTTATATATTTCAAATTTCCATAATATGTTCTTATATAATTTTTTTATCTATAGTGTTACTATATTAAGATTATTTTATGAATGGTAGAACATTTTACTCTATCTTCCTAATGTTTTTTAGTAGTTGGATTTATTCTTGTTATGCTGTCAGATTTTCTTCTCAATTTTTTTTTCTATTTTTCTCAGGAAATTATCTTATTTTCTTTTATGAATACCCAAAAATGTTTCTTTTCCAGGGTTATAAACCTATTTATAAAAGTGATATATTATATTTTGGGATTAATATATGTGAACCCACCATCCCTTTTCATGGTTTAATAATGACCTAAAGATCTTGTCATAAAGCACTTTTTTTAAATGTCATGATTTTGATATGAAACTGATTTCATTTATTCTCCACGTTTTATTTTTAAAATGTATTATTATGATATATGTGGTTTAAATTAATATGTAAATATTTTTTGTGAACCCTGATAGCTCTCCAATTCATTAGGTAAATAATTTAATCTCTATAGATGACAAGCTTTACGATACCATGGTGAATAACCTTGGTAATTTTTATTACACCTTGGTGATAAAAATTGGTGATATAATTATAAAAAACTCAATTAAATGTTATATCTACATTTCCAAGTTAGGATTCATGTTCTTATTATTCTTATATTCCTCTTTATTATTTTGTTATGTATTTTCTCATGTTCTTATTAATAATTCACAAGAACAGAAGTAAAATGTTTTCCTTATTTTCCCTTACTAGGCCTTATGCTCACCATTTCTTTTGATTTATGTCCATAGGTTATTATATATAGTAAAATATTATAGGACAAACCAATGAAAAATCCTTTCAATTTTTTTAAAATATTTTTATATGTTTTGATATTATATATACCTTATTTCAAAGAAAACAATACTTTAAAGGATCCTCTGTTTTGTACAATGTAAATGGAAAGTTACATAATAAAAAGGAAGGATTCTATAGTTGATATAAAATGAAGGTTTAATTATTTTTGGAAATTAGGATTTGAAAACATTAGGATGAACCTTAGGGATAAGTAAAAATAAAGTAAAACATCCTTGTATTTTTGTGAAATATTAAGTAAGTTGTTTTTGAGAAAGGAAATCCCTATCTGGGTATGAACATGTGGAAGTGGCTCAAGACCATATTTATATAGGGGTAAAACCTGAAAATATCACCTTAAGATATAATCAAATAAGAACTAGCACATTCCAATGGGACGTGATTCTCTCATGGTTTGAAACTGTTGGAGGATATTTTTGGTTAATCCTTATTTTTTATGAACCATTCTGAAGGATTTATAAAAAATGTAATTTTTGTTAAAGAATAACATATTTAATAATGATTTATTAAGACATTATATTACTTTATAATTTTAACATAATTAAATGGAAAACATTTCTCACTAAGGTTTTCTTCTTTTATAAAATGGTGTGAAATAGGATACCCCATGTAAATAGTGATTATAATGAACCAGGCGCTGACAACCTTCTGATTGATGCTGGGAAGAAAAACATAATGGTAATGATGAATCAAATGAATCGAGTAATGAGAAAAAAATTGAATCAATATGAGAGTCCAAATTAATCTCAATGTAAAAAAACCTTCCATTTATTCTTTTATGAATCCAAGACCACATTATTTTAGTGAATAAAGTGAACCATTGATTGTTGAATAAGGGATAGACTCTATAGAAATGTTCTTTTATGAACTCTGTTGTTTGGAATGAGTGAATTTCATTGTGGTTTCGTACAAGCTTGAGGGATACGTTGATCATTATTAAACACGTGTTAAAAAAATGAATACAGAAATAGAGATTGATGATATTGATTGGGAAGAGTTCAGGGGAACCTTTTCAAAAAATAATTTCCCCATTCAATGAGAACAGAAATAGAGATAGAATTCCTAGTGCATAATTAGAATGAAAATGAATCATTGGGAAGCTATGAGATGAAATTCACAAGACATTACCATTACACCTCTATCATTTTTATATATCCTAATGGGATATTTGATTGATTTATTTGGTGGACTAAGACCTCATTTATAGAATAATATTTCCATCCGAGAATATAAAAACTATGAGGATATTTTGAGGAGTGATATTAAAGTTGAAATGATGTTCAGAGAGATAAAGTGGTCACATATATTTAATGAAAAGAATATATATTTGTATCTAAACATGGGGAGGATCTATGATCAAGGAAGATGAGGAAATCACATTTAACATTCCACATGAAACAAATTCCAGAACAAGTATTCAGGGAACTGCTTTCTTGGGTGAAATAAATGTTAATAGTGTGTAAGAGATGACCATATTACTTAGAACTATCATAGTTAGGTGAAACTTCAACTTCTCAACACTAATGAAAAGTGAAGATGGTGCTTGCCCATCCTAAAGTCCAATGATTCAAGTGTGTAGAGCTTTACACTATGCCAATCACTGTTTAAAACCAAAGTTACTGGAGGGGAATCACTATCAACCTCAACATCAGACAAGGGAAAAAGGTCGTGATTTTTCTATCATGATTGATAAAGTAGGGGTGCCAAGTGATGTGGCGGCATGTTCTATATTGTTCTCAAATAGATATCATGTACTTTTTTTATTCTGGTTCTATGTATTCCATTATTTCATCCACATTTGAAAAAAATAGAATTAATCCTTGAACTTATATAAGTATAGTTATTAGTCAAGTCTATTAGATGTATTATCCTAGAATCAATAGTGTATAGAAACTATAGTATTTACATTGGTGAGAATAATATCATCACAAATCTTGAAGTCATTCCCATGCTAGAATTCAACATTATACTCAGGATGGACATGCTCTCAAAGTATAATACTAAAATAAATAGAGGATGCAAGGAAATATCATCAGTAATGAATGGAAAACCTATAATTGTTTTCAAAGAAGATATATCTTGACCAGAGTTTTATCTAAAAGCATCTCCTATGTAATTAATTATAGAAATTATATGTGAAGATTAAGAATAAAGGGAAAGTATATGAATAGATAATTTCCCAATCATTCAGGAATACATTAACCTATTTACTAAGGAGTTACCTAGATGTCCCTATAAATAGATGTATATTTCTCCATTGATCTCAATCCTGTTTCCAATATGATTTGAAAGACCCTGTATAGAATAAAAAATGTGGAGGTAGAGGATTTAATCAAACAACACCAAGATATTTTGGAGAAGGGGTTTATCTAGCCATGTGTGTCTCATTGGGGAGAACATGTTATCTTTTTAATGAAATAAGGATGGATCAATGTGTCTATGCATTAATTATAAACAACTTAATGGGATCATAATGAAGAATATATACCATCTTCCATGGATTGATGATTTATTTGACCGGCTTTGAGGGGCTCCATTCATCTCAAAGATTGATCATTTACCGAGTTATCATCAATTGAGGGTAAAGAAAGAAGATATTCCGAATACTATCTTATGATCATGATATGGGCACTATGAGTTTGTTGTTATTTCCTTCGGCTAGACAAAGTTATATGTTATATTTATGGATCTAATGAATATAGACTTTAAGTACTACCTAGATAACTTTTTGATAGTTTTTTTGATGATATTTTTATATATTTTAAAATTCAAGAAGAGCATGAAGGTCATCTAAGTGTTATATTGAAAACATTGAGGAAGAGGATGATATTTAGAATTTCTAGAAAATGTGATTTTTGGTTATAAAAAGTTTCTTTCTTGGGGAACATAATAACCAATGAAGGAATATCAGTTGAAAAAACAAAGATAAAGGTCATGGAAGAGTGAAATGATCTTATAATAGTAACTGAGATTCTTACTTTCTTTTTTTGTAGGTTATTATAAGGGGTTTGTGAAAAAAATTTCACATCCTTCTAGTCGACTAAACAAGTTGACACAAAAGGGTTCTTGTTCAAATGGACTAATGAGCATGAAAGATGTTTCCAATAGATTATTAGGAGATTAGTTACATCACCCATGTTAACACTACTCACTATCACAGAAGGATTCATTATTTTTAGAGATTCATTTCTGAAATGGATTGGGTGTGTCCTCTTGAAAAATGAAAAGGTGATATCATAAACATATTAACTTTTAAAGCCTCCTTACTAGAACCATCCAATGTATGACCTAGATATAGATGTAGTTGTTTTTTCTATGATGATACAGAGGCACTATCTTTATGGTGATAAATGTTATATATATATAGACCATAAAAGTTTGAATTAAATTTTCATGATAAATGAATTGTCCATTATACAAATAAGATGGTAATAACTTCTTAAAGACTGTTATTGTTCAATTCATTACCATCCCAAAAGAGAAAACAAATCCTTTGATGCATTATGTAGGAAAGACCATGTGGTGATGAAAATGATGAGTATTCAAAGATATCTTTTGATCGAAGATCTATTAAAACTATAAATGGGAATTATAAGGAAATGGACATCATCAGCCCTATCCCAAATTATTTCTAAACCATAATTACTATAAAAGATCAAAAAATTTGAAATAGAAGTTATTTTATTACAGAAGAAGTTAGAGGCTCTTATGAATGGAATATTTCCAGAGTTGAATATTGATCAAGAAGGTGTACAGAAATTTCATACAAGGTAATGTGTTCCATTAATTACATAAATAAATAGTGACACGATGGAAGAAGATCATATATCTACTTACACTATACATCCCGAAAGAAAAAAATGTATAGGGACCATTGTGAACATTTTTAGAGAGATATCATGAAAGGGGATGTTTCTGAATACACTACCAGGTACCTAGTGTGTCAATAAGTGAAGGCAGATCGATAACTTTTTTAAATGGGTATTTCAACCACAAGCCATACTATAAAGAAAGTGGGAATATATTCCATTGGACTTTTTCAAAGGTCACCCAAAAACATCAAACCGAAATAATGTGATATGGGTTATAGTGGACAGTCTCACCAAGAATGCCCATTTCATCTCCATTTGAGAAGATTTATCTCTTTACCAAATCACCAAGATATATGTAAAATTAGTGGTAATGATACATGGAGTGACACATTATATTGTTTCTGATCCTCATCCAAGGTTCACATAAAAATTCTAGAGAAGTATTCAACATTCTATGAATAATGAATTGAAATACATCATGACATATGACCCTCAAAGTTATGTCAAATCTAAAAGGACTCTTTAAACACTTGGGGAAATTATAAGAACATGCTTCATGGAATTTAGTGGTGAATGTGATCAATATCTCTCATTGGTGGAGTCTTCATAAAACAACAACTTCTCTCGAGTATTCAAATGGTACCAAATGAAGATTTATAAGGGAAGCGATGTAGAACACCTACTTGTTGGGATGAATCTGCTGAGATAAATCCTATTGGGGATGATCATGTGAATGAGATGATAGAAAAGGTTAATTCCATCCAATAACACATAGTGGCTACTAATATTCAGAAGAAAATATATACTGAAAACTACCAAAGGGACTTGAAGTTTGATATTGGAGACAAATTATTCCTTTATATTTCACCTTGGAAGAGAGTCACACAGTTTGTGAAGAAAGGAAATCTCAGCCTCAAGTACATTTTACCATATGAAATCCTTAATTTTAGAGGAGCGGTGGCCTATCAGTTTTCACTTCAAGAAAACCTAGAAAAATTTCAGGATTTTTCCATATATATCTCTTGAGGAAATACATACCAAACCCTTCACATGAACTGAATATAGAGGTGGTACAATTGGAACATGAACTCTTTTATGAGGAGCTGCTGGTAGAGATCTTGGACCCTAGATACAAGGATTTATGTAACAAGACTACCCACATTATTTTGTGTTTTAGAGGAACCAAAAATACATAGATGCCAGGTGGTAACTAGATGAAATAATGAGGTATAAATACCCTCACCTTTTCTCAACTTAGGGAATGGGTATAAATTTTGGGGATGAAATTTCATAATGGGGAATAATGTAAGGACCTGAAATTTTTGTTTGATAATTGTTTCTTGAAAATACGTGTTATATTATTTTGTACTCAACCAACCTATATCTCTTTAATAAGGAAGTTAGTATAACTGAAATGTGACCATTAGGATTCGACCGTTATATGAAATCCATCAATTATGACCAATGGTTAATATTACTGTTGTGAACTATACACTAAAAAATAATTTTAACAATATAATTACTATTTATAAGTAGAAATGATAAAGAACAATTAATATAGAATGAAGAGTCCATGGACTCAACCAGTAAATTCATTCTGTAAGAATCCAATTTGTCAGAACATTAGAGGGAGGTAGAATATTTTTGATTTGCTCTTGACTAACCCTAATATGAGCTTCAAAATTTTAAGCTTGAACGAAATCACATATGGGAAAGTTCAAGTTAGTGGAGATTACCACTCATGCTATGTTAGTCGAGTCACCCCATCAGTTCATCATTATAGCACACATAACCCTTAGGTCTTATGTGGTTCTTATAAGGGTTTATGTTTCAAGGTCTTAGTTTCATAATATATAATCCCATTGTATAAATAAAATTTGTGTTCCATAATTTTCATTTTTAGTTCAGTTTCTCTAAAAAATATAATGAATTTAACAAATTCATTTTTTTGGATAGAAATTGTACTTTTAAAAAATGATAAAATTATTATAATAAATTTTGGTATTATGAATAATTATAATTTTAATGAAATAGTACGATTAAAAAAATCTTATTGAAATATAAATGATAAAATATTTTTAATTTTTTTAAGTGTTAGAAATATTTACTATGCATTTTCTATACACTATTATTTTTAATAAATAAATATTTTTATATTTAAAAGCTAAATTTCTAATACTTATAGAATTATTTTGATATGATAAAATACATTTTTTAATCTTCATGTCCAAATTAGGTTATGGTGAATTTATGATAATTATCTAAAATATTTTGTTTTTCGGTGAATAAAAAAATACAGGTTTGAGTTTTCAGTGTGATCAATGACATCATAATGATGTAATATGCCATATAAAAGTTTCTTTGACTATTTTATATAATAATAAAATAGGTTTTCCAGGTTTCCAATACCTTTGTCAATTCCATGGTTTTAAAAATACAACTATTGAGGTGTCCAAGGAAATTAGTAAAAAAACTCCCACAATTTTTCTATAAATAACCAACCATATCATTATTTTTCATTAATTAAAAATTAATTTTTCATGAATCTATATTATTTTTACCTCCCATGGAGTCCTCCCAAGGTTTACTCAACCCCTTAAGGTCCCTAGTTTTGATTTTGAGGAGTCACTTTTCAAGGTAAGGGAAATATCCACTTCTCTTTTTCTTCCAAGATCCCTTTTTTATGTGGCATTTCATTCAAATTTCCATACTATGTTATTCTATCCATTTTATTCTATCCGTTAATAGTATTAATAGTATTTTATGAGTGATATACCCTTTTCCTCTATCTTTTTATTGTTTTCAAAGAATATATTTCATAACTGTTATGCTTCTGGATTTTCTTCTCAAAATTTCTCTCTTTTTTCTCAATAAATTCTATTATATTATTTTGTGAAAAAAAAAACATATTTCTTTTATATGGGTATTAAAATATATTAAAAATGATATATTTAATTATCGGATAAACATACATGTAACCAACCTTCTCTTTTGTGGGTTAATAATTACATAAATTTATTGTCTTTAGGATTTTTTTAAACATCATGATTTTGATATGAAACCTGGTTATTTTTTTAAAAGGTTATTTTTAAAATGTTTTATTTTGATCTATGTGTATCAACATAATTAGTAAATATGAAGGGTGTGCACTGATGGTTCTCCAATTCATTAGGTGAAAATTTTAATCCTTATAGATGTCATGTTTTATGATAACTTGGTGAATAACCTTTGTTATTTTGATTACACCTTAGTGGTAAACCATGTTGATATGGTTATGAATGACTCAATTAAATATTGTATCCACATTTCCATGTTATTATTAATGTTATTATTATTATGATATTACTATTTTCGATGCCTTTATTTATTTCCTGAAGTTCATATTGATTTTACTGAAGAACACAAGTAAGTTGTTTCCATTATTTTCCCATACTAGGCCTTATTATCACCCTTTCCTTTGATGTATGTACCCAGGTTATGAGATATAGTAAATGTACTTAGGATAAACCAATGAAGAATAATTTCAATTTTTTAGAAGAAGTTTTTTATTGTTTATTGTATTATATAGCTTATTTCCAAGAAACTAATCTATAAAATATCCTCTATTTTTTACTATGTAAATGAAATGTTATGTACTAAAAATATGGGTTTCCATATTTATCATCATCGGAACAATCATCAGGGGAATCACAAAAATACTCAGTCCCTCTAAAACCCTACCTCAGAATCCTCCAACTAAGACTCCTCCACCATATATTAATACACATTCATCGAGAATACAAAAAATTTTCCTATATCCTCTCCCATATCTAGATACATAGATGAGAGATATTCTATCACTCTCCATAAATCTACATATTCATGCATAGTATACATATCTTACTTCTTGGTCTGCACATCAGTAATTAAATTTCACTTAACTTTTGAATATGAAATCTCAAAGTTATAATCCTACAATAATTTAATCCATTGGTGCTGATGAATGTTTAATTCATGCTAGGGTAATTCATACCTTAAGATATTTCGGTTCGTAAAAACCATAAAATTCAAGAATATGAGGTAATTTATCCAAAAGATCATGTAAAAAAACTTCCCCTACTCAATATCTAGGGTGGAATATTTATACTCAAGGGGAAGAAAATTCTGAGACCCATAAGAATTAACTGATATCTACTTCATCAGAAAGTATCCTAACCAAAGACATAACACATAACAAAAAAAAACAAAAAAATGGACTCCCTCTACTACAATACAAATAACTTGTGTGATGACCCACTTTTACATCTGTTACTCAAAATAAACCTTGCAGTTTCTCATCTAGAAAAAATTCTAATCCTTCTAGCTCAAGGATGTTATAAGTGTTAAAATCCTAGATAAATCAGCCACAAAACACATGAAATATCATGAAAGACCTCATAATCTCTGCACCCCTACCACTATATTTAGCGATTTCCATGAAACAAACTTCCACTATCTCCAACAATTCCATTACTACTCTCTAATGAGACACCATATGTCCCATTAAATGGAATTTATGATGAAATAACTCACAATTTTGAAACAACCCAACCAGCATCTCAGGATGATGAACTCTAAAAAAGGCCTAAAGACACTCCACATTATCCTCATCATACATAGAGTATACATGGATATTTTTTATGAAAACTAGTATGAAATTATTTAGGAACTCACTGAACAATTGATTAATCATCTCCATTAACATAGAAAAATAATTCACCAAACCAAATGGAATCAAAATGAACATGTAATTCCCACGATGAAAATAAAATGAATTCTTATGAATATACTTGTCCATCTACCCCAAATGATGATATCCTGACCAAAATTATATTTTTGAGAAAAAACTTTATCCCTTCATCTGACTGAAAAAATAATCAATCCACACTATTGGATAGTGATTCTTCACTTCCACATGGTTCACGAAATGATAATAAGTTTAATGATTCAAACTAACAACATCCTTTTTCATGGACAAAACTAATGCACCCCAAGGGGACACACTCAGCTGAACAAAACAATACTACAATAGGTCATAAATTTTTACTCTAAGCTCTCATAACTCAAAAGGTTCCATCCGATATTGATATATTGAAATAGGAGACAATTATAGGTGTATCTATATCTGAAACATAATATCCCTCCATGGGGTTAATGCTACAAACTTCTATGGAGATACATTAGGGTAATTTTCCACAACCATAGGAAATACCAACGTCTAAACCACTAAAAAGAATAAAATCAAATTGACCACCAAAGAATACAATAACAGAACATGCCTCTGACCAATCCTAGGGTATCCCTAACCAACAGACAATGCTGGATCTCTGTCAGTGTAAAAAATCACAACCAACATCCTGATGTAATCCATGATTGCCTATATTTAACACAAAAAAATCTTGGCTGAGGATGATTTTATATGGATGTATCTGTAAGCATTGGAAATATCCCAAAGAGTGGCGATATCCCAACACTAGCTCCCAGTCTCTATGTACACCACACATGTTAGATCAACCTCCAATTAGAATAGTCATTTACAAGAGAACTCAAATCCCCTCTACGTCATGTCACATTTCATGGATGATGGTTGGTGATATACAGGTGTGTGTTCCTCCTAAATCAAAAAGTATATTCACCCATGTTCAAAACAAGCAAATTTACATAAAATTATGTATAGATATCCAAGAGATGGAAATTGTAATGCATGAAGCAGACAATGAACCACTCTAAAGCCCCTCTAACCCTACTGAATACCAATTTCACAGACACAACCTAATATATAAGGATGATTATCATCACATAACTATACTATACCTTCCCCATATCCTATCTACTTATAAAAAATTATAGCACCGCACTACTGCTACCTCATATGAAACTACATAAATAGAGTAACCTCATGAGGAACACCTTACACATAATGATTCCTATGAATGTTCAGAAATTCTTATTGATGATAATCCCATCCTACACAAGATAAACATGAGTTTATTCCCTTGGTAAAGGAATTTCTACCTCCACTCTAGAGAAATGATATGGTGAGGGATGTGACGTACCACTAGTTGACTAAAATAGGTTCTATTATGAAAACATGGAACCCTTGACCATATATATTCTTTGAATGAAATCAAGATGAATACCCTCATGTGAACATGTAGTTATCTCCAATTTCATCCATATAACATTTCCTATCACTAGCACCTCAATATACTTCTTTAACATAAATGTGGTAACCTATCTCTAGATATCTGGATGTAATGCCTCCTCTAAATTATTCCCCTGGGACTCCCCACCAATAAATGGTTCTAATTCCAATCATAGATGGGTCTTGAAATGGATACCAAACTATCACACACTAAAAATCCCTAATCGAAGGATACAAAGAACCTAGAAACTGGAAATCATGAAGTTCTAAAAAAGAGACTCTAACTAGATATGGATTCAGAATATAAACCATGATATTGATGACTTCTTTCAATCAATGAGTAACAAAAACCATCAATGCCTCACTACAACATGTAGCATCATCATAGCTAATACAACCCAGTACCCCTCCTTAGAATAGATTGAACAGAAATATTTGTCAACCTCCTACAAAAAGTCCTCTATGAATGAATCTAAAATGGACACCTCATACATATAATGATTTAGGAACTAAATCTATTAGTGTATCCTCCTCCATGAGTTATTATCATTGACCTCTACTTTGTGACTATTGGATGAAACATCCAACTAAACATCTTTGGTTTGACCTTTATGAGGATGTAAAATTGGATTCATTACTAAAAATAGAACAATATTTTAGAATCATAAACCACAAATATATAATAATTAACTTTTTTGATTATTTAATTTTTTATCCATTTAATGTTTATTCTTACACCAAGGTCTATCCATTTCTAAAACAGGCTCCAAGAAGAATGATCCATGATCCATTCCTAAATAACTACCATGAAACCAGTATCAATTCATTTATTAGGCCTAGTAAACTTAATGGTTCATGAATCAGATCCCAGGGGTCCCTATATACCAATGTATCTTCTGATCTTCTATTTTTTACATCTCACACTAAACTTAGATAATACTATTTCCCTACCATCCCATGAGACATTACCTGTTACAAACTCCAAAATCCATCAATCTATACCTTTTTTAAAACTCTTTCATAACCCCATACCACCAATCTGTACCCCTCCTAGGTCAATAATGAGGGAAGGGAGATTTTGAATGCCTGATTCACTACTTTAGTAGGCCCTAGGTCAGCGACTATGACCAACAATATAATAAGCATACATATGGGTAGAATTAACCTCTAAGAGAGCATGTTCAAGAGTGAGAGAAGAAATATACACCAAGCACGACCTATAAAAAAATATATATTGAAATACCAAGTGATAACATAAAATTTCATATAGTATTATAAAAATATAATGGAAGCAAAAAATTCAGAAAACTTTAAAGACAATATTGACCTCAATTCCCTATCAACTCCTGTAAAAACACGAGCTACTAATAACCAGCCTTATCTCTAACCTTCTCTAGTTGACCTGAAAAACATTTTATATTTACCTAGGGTGAGAATAATTGTATAATCAGTAGAATCCTATCAGTAGTCAGTCATGAAAAAGGTATTGAAATAATGCTAAATAATAGTGAATATTAGTGAAACTAACTCATCATCGGAACATGTATACTATGTTCCTAACCTCAAAATGGGTAACTCTAACCATGTATCTGATAAAATAGTGAATATAATATAATAATAAAATTTAGGGGTACCCTACCATCACACCCCCCACTAGTTTTCCTCTCTACTATAGCATCGTACCACATGAGGTATCTCTCTCCAATATTGGCCAGGACAAAGTCACCAGGGCAAGGTGTCACATTCACCTAATGCATCACATCACCACATAATCCTATATATATATATATCCAGACATAGTGAACATGTATTTTTTTGTGTTCCACCACATCCCATGGGACATGAATCATACAATAGGTATTAAACCTCATGCCATTACAACCCATATACAATGTAGTGTACAACAATACATCACTGCTTATACACATCATACCTATAATAATCATTTGGATACTATATCTGGTAATAAATGTGTGTGAAATTAAATCAATACATTATAGATCTATAAAAACATTTATTATAATAAAGATGTCATGAATAACTTCACATATAACTACCATGTCAAGATAGTAGGGCATGAGGGGGTAGTCATCTATCTATCCAACTACTAGGATATTGGAGAAGACACCCTCCCATAGTCTACTGTGTGCCAATCACCCTAACTAACATCCGGGAATGCATATGAAATCATAGAATAGACATGATATAATATATTTCATAACCACACAGTGAAAATAAAAATATTCTTAGACTCAACTACAACTAACATCGCTCAGTCTCTCGGCTACCATTGTGAAGACCATATATCCTATAAGAACACAATCATTTTAAGGGGATATATTTAATTACTTATTTTAATTAAACAATTTACATAACATTTCATAATACCTCAGTACATAATTAACTATTAAAATTATTCTACATTACATTATATTAATCATTAGAGTATTTTTCAGTCCCTCCAACCATAATCCAAACAAAGTCCAGGGTTTCTCATGAGTAACATCATTTCAGAATTTTCATTCCATCATTAGAAACCACATGGGTTAAGAATTATTAATAAATTATTAACATCCTTACAAAATCCTTTTACTTTTGAAAATCCATCATATACTACCACCATGACTAAACATGATACCATGCACATTAAACTACCCTAATAAGTGGGGAAATTAATGAAGATAAATAAAGAAACCCATCCATTAGCCATTAAACATATCCATAAATGACCATCATAGATATCATCATCACATCAATGGGTAATCCTAGATTTAACCAATTCTGTCATATCTAGTGCCATCCCAGACATCTTCATACACATACTGATTCATCTTTCCATCATATACGTCAACTACTGCCACATCATCCATGCATCCCTACCCCACATATCACATTAGCCATCCAAGGATCAACCAACGTATGATCATATCACATTCAAGACTAAATGACAAATATCACATAACATAATGATTATCACATCTGTATCACCTCATAAATGTAGTAAGAAACAAACTAGAACATCCCATTTGTAAATATAAGGCATAAAACAAGGCATCCATCATTCACATAGAAACAGTCTCTCATGGATACAAACTAAAGGTACTCATACTTCTCATGAGGATATCATATTGTTTCCCTAAAAATTATATTTATCACACAACTAGTTTTTATTCCTTCATTAATTAACCAAATAATTATTCATAGGTTCCAACTATTGGAAACCTAAAGCATCAAGATATAACAATCTATAAAAGATTAAATGTGCCCTCTAGAATTTAAACCAGATTCATTAAGCTTTGGGAAGAACCATTCTCATTTAACATGGAATTTTATTATCATCAATAAGAATAAGAATGATTCATATTATTTATCAACTTGATTAACACATGGAAAATTACATTTAATAAAACATTGGACTTGCATCAATTTGATCATCATAAAATTACAAAAAAATGCTATATTAAAGACATAAATCTTATTTAATTAATATTAATCATATAAAGTGTCATTTAATTTTATATTTAAGTTCCTTACCAGTTTAAAATATGAACAACATGATAATCCATAACATAAAAATAAATTCTAACAATAATGTTATATATATCACAATATCATGAAAATCAAGAGGCAAACCACGATCATGGTATAATGAACACTAACCTGTAGTTTCTGACTAATTATTTTTTTGATCGAGTTAAACCATTACTAGGTTAATTACATTACAATAAAATTGTCTAAACCATGCTCAATTTATGATTTATCATTAATATATAGAGAAGTAAATAATCCTCTAATTCAAGGGAATAAATGGTATTATCATAAGAATAAACCAACATTATGGACCTCTGATCTCATATTATATAGTGAAATTGTAATTGCATAAGGATGTGATGACAAAAATTGATTAAAAACAAAAATGAAAACTTATTAAAATAGTAGAGGTCATGAACCATATAATGGTGAGAAGAAATGTGAGGAAACAAGATTGATATGGGAGAAATTATTAAAAATGAATAAGTAACACACCTTGGGTCACCATGGATTGCAGGGATAAACCAATGATCAATCCCCATTGATAAAATCCACAAAAACATATGAAGATGGTCATCATCTGATTGGAAGTCAGGATAAGGCATATGGTATCCGGAAAAACCAATACATTCCAGACCTCATAGGTGAAATGTACAAGGAATTCACACTATGTGAGATTGCTTTTCACATCATGAAAATGTCAGGCTTCAAATCCCATTGAAAAATAGGCCATCTCACACCAATTTGTACCTAATTAACACACATTTTTAAAACCCTATGATTCATCATTTACATGTCCCCAACACCGAATTCACAATGTGAAACACTTTTACACACAGTGTATTCCCATATTTCCAGCTTTTATTTATTGAACCCCTATAGACATGATCTATTCCTCCTCCAAGCACCATGTTATTCAAAAGAAATGAAAGGGTCTTACTAAATGGATTTGGGCCATTAGAATCTTTAGGAGTCATTATTATACAATTTTAAAAATAAAAATAAAATAGTGTAATTGAAAAATGGGTTTTTTATTATTCACCAAAAAATATGCACTTTTAGAAAAGTTTAAAATTTTCATCTCATGATAATATTGACATACTAAATCCAAAAATGATGTTCATTTATTCAAATTAAAATTCTACAAAATAATAATATAACCATTAAATGGAAATATAAAACAAAATAATAAAAATATTTATAGAGATATAGATTTTATATATTAAATATTGTTAATATGATATCCTATCAATTAATACTTAATTTTTTAAATAAATTATTTTTATCCATAATATATATTTTATGGAAAATATTTAGTATCTTAAAATAATGTTCATAAAAATAAATCATTACATAAAAATAAAATTGAAGTATAAAATTAATTTATTTTAACTGATTTAATTATAATAAATATTCTATGACTATTAATTTATTTACTTGTAATTGATATAAATAAAATTCATTAAAATAAATATTTAGGGAAAAATTGATAAAAATTATCAACACATTTAAAAACATTTTTTTAAAATATTTATATTATATTATAGAATCATATCCTAATATAATGAAAACTAATTATTTATATTTTGAATATATAATTTAAAAAATCCAATGTTACTAATATTATTATTATAATTCAATAAATAAATCATATCATAGTTTTCATATAATAAGTTTTATAATAATATATAACAATTAAATATGTAAATTTTTAGAATATATTTTTATTTATTAATTTAATATTAATAAATTAAATAAAGTTATATTTACTATTTATAATACAAATAAACAATATACGTATTTGATATATTTATATTGAATGGTAATATTTCAAATGACCATTTTTTTCAACAACAATTCTTTGAGAAAAATACTTCTAACAAAAATATTTCAAATAGACAGATTTCATTCCCAAACGTAGCCTTACTATACATATTTTTTTGATTCAAATTTTTTTCTGAACTCTTCTTATTATAACAGGTTTTATTTTATATCACATAATATGATTTTTCAATACATAAATTTTTTTATTATTATATTTTTTCATGAAAATGCTCATTCTCAAAGGCGACATTTTTCTAAGGGATTCTATAGTTTTACAGATATCATTTTCCCCTATTTATTATCCACTATAAATTTTTATATTCATAATAGATACATTAATCCATGGTGTGGAATATATAGTTTCACATCATTTTTTATTTTTTTACTATTATTGAATAATGTGTTATTAGATTAATTCATGTCTTATATGACATATTTCCAAACCAATTTTGATTAATTTTTAAATGATGAAAATAATGTTGAGAATTATATAAATATAGATTATAGAATGAATACTCATCCTAAATACATGATTCATGACATTATTCACCTTAAATAAAGTTCATACTCATAATTAAAATTTTCACATACTAATAATAATTTCTCGTGGTGTCTAAAAGATAACAGGGACTCATGATATAACATAACAAGAGATACAATGTAACAAATCAACCAGTATGCCATAAAACCATGATAACCAGTCCAGTCATAACATAGACTGAAGGGAATTCCCAATCCATATGGGTTGCTGGAAAGTACATAGAATTATAAAAATTGAATATGGGAATGAATTTTACACAAACCAAATAGAATAAAAGAAAAACAATTAGTATGTATACAATAGAAACTCTACATGGAGAAGTGTACCAAAAAATAAAATAGGTATGAAAATCCAATGTACAACCACAAAGTACTAGAAAACAGGATAACAACCCATGTCCAAGTAGACATGACTCTCCAAGACCTAGTATTAATAGCTACCACAACCTCAATGTAGAACCTTAATCATTATGAAACCTAAAAGTAGAGAAGATACACACACCCAAAGGTACAAGTATGTTGTGATCTAAAAGACTAGTATGGTCTAACTAAATATTACATAATAATATGACACATTTAATTATCTAAATGAAAATTCAAATATTAGATAAACATGAATAGAATTTCAAAATAATATTTATAAAAAATCATGCTTTACATTTAAAATGATGTAAATAAATTAAACAAATGGATTAATGTAACACTTTTTATAAAACTATTTATATAAATTTAGAAGGAAAGTATAAAATAGTTTAAAACAAAAAATGAAATATATTCCAAATAAAAACAAAAAGAAACATGGTCATATTCCGATAGGTATAGTAGTTCCAAGATATAGGATCCTCCCAAATTCTAATGTGAATCATGGAAATATGTGTATAAACACACCCCTTTGACACTATCCAAAGAGGACTTGTCCCCATTCCATCTTGGATGTGATCTAATGCACTATATCTTGTTTAATATGCAAAGAGTCAAAAGTGTGTTATCCCAAAACTTACTAATTAATTACTCTTTCATGTTATCTAATAATGATCAGTGATGGGAAATTTATTATAAAACAGTTTAAAATGAAAATCATCCCATTATCCCATTTCAAACATTCCAATTTACTTTTAAAAATCAACCCATAAATTTTTATTCAATTATTTCATTACTCCATGATAAAACCACTATCATTATATGAAATCTAGTTTAATCCATTCTTATAAAATAAATCATTGAAATAAATTTCATCGAATCAGTTTTATATTTCAAATTCAACAATTTAAATCTCATAATTTTCCATAAATTTTAAAATCAATCCCCAATTCAATAAAATTGTGTTTTTCTAATTTTATGCCTATTCCAATCTCAAATATCTAATTAAATGGAATTGAATTTTTAAACAAACCAACTAAATGAAATTTAATTAATATCAAGATATTGAATTGAAATAAAAAAATTTAACATAAATAAGTCAATTTAGGGTTAATCAAGATTGGACATTATAACGGAACCACCTACATCAGGATCACGGGATCTCAAAAACATAAACCCCCCAATTTGGAAACTCTAATGAAGAACGTCAGAAGTAAGAATTTTAGAATCAAATATAGATTAAATATTTGAAAAAGTGGGGATTAAATCCTCCCACAAAAAAAATCTAAAAATATATAGGGATGAAAGAGTAGAGAATTGGAGAAAGAGAACAGGAAGATGGAACTTACCGGGAATGGATCAAACATCATTAGCTGAGAAATCAATTTTTTTATAAAGGGTTATATAGTCGAAATAATAACCTATTGGGATCCTATAAGGAATAAGAATACCCCATGGGCTTATACAATACTGTCAGTCAAATAAAAAAATGTTTTATGATTTTAGAAATTAGTTTTTAAATAAAAAATCCTATAAGCATTGTTTCTCAGGTAGGGTTTCACTATTAGAAAAAACATGCAACCTAACTGTGTGACCATTTTAGTAGGGATTCACAGTTTCTATTATGTGGGCCCACATTATTTCCAATAATTATAAAGACTTGATAACCCCACTGGTTGGGTCTCCATGGTTCCCACTAAGATGATGCATAGTTTGGGAAATCAGTGCGGAAACCATCCATAGCCCAAAAACATTCAGATTTTTCCAAATTTTCACATGAAACTTCTCTAAAAGAAACCCAACCAAAGAATGATAAATATATTCATTTAGTAATACCTAAAAATAGTAATAGTTTGTTACCAACTCCCCACCATAAAAACTTTACATCCATATATATCCCACTAAGAAGCTTCCATATTAAAAATATGAGGCCACTACTCCCTTATTAGAGCCTCCATCTCCCATGTCTCATGAGAATGAGAACCATGTTTCCATGTTACTCAAAAAAATGTATCATCCCCCCATGATGTTTCTTGGTTTAAAATAAACTATCCATACTGGACATTCAGTAATGGATAAATTACAGTCAACTATAAGATCAGTCCAACTCAGAACATGAGATGGATTTGAGATATAATTATGTATCTGAGATAAATGCAATAAGTTATGTATTAACTTCAGCTATAGTGGAATTTATAAATTTTAAGTAACCATTCCTCTAATCTTAAAAAACTAAAATGGTCCCACAAAAGGAGGATTAAGCTTCTATTCCTTTCTAAGATTTCGATGGCCCAAATTGGAAAAACTTTTCTATAACACCTTTTCACCAACTGTAAATTCTAAAAGTATTTAATGATGATATGTATATGATTTATACCAGATATGTTGAGTAAAAATTAATTGAAAACTCAATTTAATATTTTTTTAATCTCTTGAACTAATCTTTTTCCAACCAAGGAACATTCACCAATATCCGACAAACACCATGGAGATCTTTAAGGACAACATTAAAAATCCTCAAAATGAGAAATTCTAATTAAAGACTGGTAACTATTGTTATTATAAAACTCAACCAGCCCTAAATTCTCATCCGAAGCCCCATTAATGTTAAAAAAACAAGAGTAAATAATATCTTCAAGAATATATATACCTATTTATGTCTTCCCATATGACATCTGATGGTATCCCGTTCTTAAAGAGACCTGAGATCCCAATGCCTCCTAGGGGAATCTCAAAAAATAATATGTGAACTGAGGATCCCTATTAGAGACTATATAAAATGGGACTCCCTAAAAAGGAATATTCTATTTCATATAGTGATTTCAAAACCCCTCAACTTTTATTAGATCATGAATGGGTATAAAGTGAGTTGAATTAGTCAGCTGATCAACCACAAAACATATCACATTATGATTTCTCTAGGGATGTGGACACCCCACCACATGTCTATAGATATATCTTCTCAATTACATGTTAGGAATATAAGTGGATGAAGTAAACCCGAATTTTTTTGGTGCCTGGACTTATCCTATTGGCATGTATGGAATTTAGAGCCAAACTCAGAAATGACCTACCTCATAACTAGCTACCCGAATCATCAGTGCATGTAATAAAACATATTTACTATTCTAGGATTCACTTCCCACTAAGAATAATATAAACCCCCCATCCCAACTTTCCTGACCAATAATGGTACCCAAAAACTATTTTAATAGCATAGAATTGCCTCATTGTATAATGACCATTGAAGAATTATACCCCCTCATAAAGAGAGTCTCCGATGATACATGACACATAATCAAGGTCGTGTTCATGAAGAATCATTTCATGAAAATTGTATGTCATCGTAACACTAGAGAAAGAAACCTTGGAATAGAATTCTAAAAATACTATATGCAACAATGAAAAAAAGGTCCATCAATTTCCACTCTTCCAAATATCTTTTCAGGGGAATGGGTCATAAGTTTCTTTCTCAAAGAATATGCTATTAACATTTCTTTCCTTGGTGTATAGGTAATGTTTATATCAAATTATTTCTTATTTTATACCCATTTCATTTGGTGGAGATTAAAATATTTTTGATAGAATATATAACCCAGTCTCTTGTGGTCATAACACATGATAAAACTTTTTTCCTCAAAGGTAATACTTCCAACTCTTAAGAACGTGCATCTCAACTATGAGTTATATGTGACAGGTCAGGTAATTATTCTCATGTGGCCTAAGATAATGAGAGTTATAATAAATGACATGATTTCCCGGCATAAGAATATATCATAACTTCAAACTCTATGCATCAAATATGACCACATTACCATATATAGCCTTAGGAAGAGTCAACACTAGAACATTAGTCTAAATTTATTTTGTCTCAACAAAATAAATCTGAAAATTTTCATCCAAAAAATTACTCTCTTATGAGATAGTTTAGTCATTGGATATTATAAAAATGAGAAGTCATAAATGAAACAATAACAATACATTGTTAGATCCATGAAGCTATGAATATATAAGAAATTACCTAGTTATTAACATGTCATAACAACATTCAGCTTTTCAGAATCAACTGAAATTCTATATTATGACACCACATGTTCAAAGAAATTCACTTAATGAACTGAGAAGTCACATTTTGAATGATTCAAATAAATTTGATGATTTCTCAACAATTTGATAACTACTCTTAGATGACACAAATTGACTTTATAAGAATTATATTAAATAAGGATTTCATCCACATAGACAACCATGAATGTATCAAGATACTCATGGAATTTTTTATTTATTACTTCCATGAATACTGAAGAAGCATTGGTTAATCAGAAAATTCATAAAAAGGTACTCATTATGGCCATACATTGTATAAAAGGTAGTTTTCTGAATGCCGACTTCTTTTATTCTCAATTTATGGTATCCAGATCGAAGATCAATCTTTAAGAACCACATTTACCCTTTCATATGATCAAACATATCATCAATTCATGGAAAACGATACTTTGTCTTTACCATAACTTCTTTTTATTTTTAGTAATCTACACAGAGGTGAAGTGAATAATCATCCTTATAAGAAAATAGAATCATTGATTCCCAATCTGAAAAACTATGGTGTATAAATCATATCTTAAAAATATCAGGTAAATTATTCTTACACTCTTTAATTTCAGTTGGTGACATGTAGTGAGAGTTAATAGACATTGGTTGAGTACTAGGAAGTAAGTCTATAGAGAACTCCATCAACCCTAATGGTGGAAAACTAGAGATGTCCAAAGTAAAACCATCGAGAAACACGATGAAAAATGGAGGGAGATCACCACACAAAGTGTCTATATGTAGATCAAACTCAAACACTAATATTACATTCACCAACTTAGGATTATAAGATATAATTGTACAAAACCTCGGTTCCCATTCTCATTGGAAGACAGGATAGACACCATCGACTGTAGTGAAAGAGTTCCTTCTAATAAAACAATCAATCTGTGATTTATTAGTAACGATCCAATATATCCTGAAAATGATATCAAGGAGTCATATTTTGATAATGAGAAAACTCCCAGAAAGATCGACATCTGATAGAGATAAAAAACAACCATGACTGTGAAGAACCAACTCTCCCTTTATCCCAGAGGGTGTAGTAATATCCATCGCATAAGACAAAACATATAGAAGAAGATTTTGAAAATTAATAATATGGGTTGAAATAAATGAATGATATGATAAATTATCAAATAAAGAAGTCACTAACATTGATGATATAATGATGATACCTCTCATAGTCTATGGACCCAAATCAACTTCCTCTAGAGACTCTTCTACTATATGAAGAAGCTTTGTTCCAGATTCATGTGGATGGAACCCCTTTGTCCATTAAGAATATGATTGACTCATAGTTTTAGAAGGTGATACTGATCATGTGCCACTATGCCAAGTGGAATAGACATGTAGTAAGTTTTTAAAGTGACATGAGTGTCCATAAGAGGTATATATCATGGGTTTTGCATTGAAAAATTGATTTTAATTCATAGAAATTCCACATTGGTTTAAAATAAAAGGGCTTCATCCAAACACTGTAGGAGGTCTATCAAAACCCTGATGTCGAGATCCACCATTAGAATCATCATGATTCCTATTTCCATCAGAGGAAATCAAAAAACCACTGGGATAAAAAAGAACTCACATCAACCATAAAATGCCATCTAGGTCCATTTTAACTATCAATAATTTATCCATCACATCTCCATAAGAAGATAGCTTAAATAAGAAAACCTGGGAATGAATTTGAGATCAAATTCCAAGATCAAACATGCGAGTCATCATCTTCTCGTTTGATACTATCTCAGGTGTGAACTATATGAGATTTGATAAATGGTTTTCATATTTTTTCAGGACCTTGTAAGCTTTATTTAGTTTGAAAAACACTATATCCTTGGATAACAAAATTGACTTATGATAGACCTAGTCAGTTAAATGACATTTAATGTCTTTCTACTCAATGCACTCATTCTTCTTCTCCATGACCATTGTGTCCCACAATATCATGCTTGATCCTTCCAGCATGAAGGCAGAACACATCACATTTCTTTCATCAGGTGTCTCCAAGAACCCAAACAAATGCTCAATCTTATTCAAGCATTCCACAGACTCTTGAGTATCATTAGAGACATTGAATGCTTGAGGATTTTAGTGATGTAACTCCTCATCATGATTTCCTAAAGAGTACTATTGAGGTTCTAAAACTATTGCGTGAATGTGAATTGGTGCAGGTTCATGTCCCATAGCATGAAAAGTACACACAATCACTTTAACTGGACTCAGGTCCATGATAAAACTTTCTCACAGTGGTTCATCAACAACTTCCACTTAGATCTGATTCACATGACTTCTCATTGTAACGATGCTTTAAATAAATAGTATACATCATCTATGATAATAAATTAACACTATACTAGAACATAAAATGAAATTAATTACTACATATAGAAAAACATGATTTGGTTTTCAATATATTCAAATAAAAAAGGATCGAAAATTATAAAACTAATCCACAAGACATCTTTCTAAAACCACCCCTAGCGATGTAAGCCTCATTATGGTTAGAGTTGGCCAGAAAATTAGTCATAACCACCACCTAGGTCCGGAAAATAATTATAATTTTTCATACTAAAATCAAGATAGGATGTTTAACCTGTACCTCTGATACCACTTGGTGAAGAACTAACCTAGATACACTAGTACCCTGGTAACAATTCTAGTCTAGACATATATAGAAGGGTGTTCCTGATCCCCATGGGTAGAGGACAAGCACCTGACATCATACAACATGAAAGTGGGAATGAACTTTCTAAAAGTATAAGTGGAGAAAGAAAACAATTCAGTATGAATATAATGAAAAATCCACTAGGAGAAGTGTAATGGAAGTCATACATTTATGAATCCCTAAAGTACAACTTCAATGTACTAGGAAAAAAGGTTAAAAACTGAGTCACAATAGACACAAATATCCATTCCCAAGTATCAATAGCCACTAACACCTCCCAATAGTGCCTTAACCTTTCTCTATCTTGGATGAAGATATTCTACAAACACCCAAAGGCCCATGTATGGAGTGAGCTAAAATCCCAGTAGGGTTTCACCAAGGATTACATAATAAGTTTCCATATTTAATTTTCCAAAAAAGGTTTCGATTTAAAATAAACATAAATGTTATTTCAAAAGTTTATTTAAAAAAAATCATTTTTTACATTCTAATGATGGAAATACATTAATCAAATGGATAAAAGAAACTATTTATATGAAAAAGTTTGTATAAATTCAAAAGGAATGTGTAAAATTGTTTACAACAGAAAATTAAATATATTCCATATAAAAACATCAAGAAACATAGTCATCTTCCAAGTGGTAAAATATTTAAAATCAATAAGATCCTCACACACTCAAAGGTTAATCATGATAATATGTGTATACACGCATCCCATTGAAACTAGTGAAAGAGTACTTGTCACCATCCTACAGGGGATGTGACCTGATGTACTATGTTTTGTTTCTGTTATAAAACATCAAATGAGTGTTATCCCAATAACTCACTTACTACATAGGATTTCATGTTCTCAAATAATATTCAATAATGTAATTTTTTTAAACATGTTTAAAAAAATTCATCCCATTATCTTATTTAAAATATACCAATTTCCTTTTAAAAACCAACACACATCTTTTTAATCAAGTGATTACATTCTCTAATATAAAACTATAGAGTTTCTATCAATACTAATTTAATCTATTTTTATCAATTAAAACATTGAAATAATTTTCCTTAAATAAATTTAACAATTTAAATTTAACAATTTAAATTTCAAAATCTTCCATCAATTTTACAGTCAATCCACATTTAAATGGAATTAGGGTTTTCAAAATTTTGTACAAAATAAAATTTTAAATCCCCAATTAAATGGGGTTAGTTTTTTTAAATAATTAAATTGAAATAAATTTAATTAATGTTATGAAATTGAATTTAAATCAAACAATTTATTTTAAATCAAGAAGTTTAGGGTTAATAAAAATTGTCCATCATAAAAGAATCACTTACCTCTGGATTATAGGATCTCAAAAATTTTTCCATAATCCAAAAACTCTAATGAAGAACATCAGAAATGGGGATATGAGAACCAAAACTGGATTCAATATCCAAAATATCAAGGATTAGATCCTCCAACAAAACATAGATATACAAAATGCTAGGAAGGAAGGAGGACAGTACTGAGAAAGAGAAATGGAAAAAGAAACCAAACAAGAAGATATCAAACATAATTAACCTATATTTCATTAACTTATGGAGGGGTGTAGAGGATCTAAAATCACTATATGGGGTCCAAAAAGGAAAAATAAAATTATATGGGTTTGTACAGGCCTATCTAGAACCTAAAAATAGGGCCGTCAGAGTTTAAAAATAAAATTTCAGATTAAGAAATATAGTGTGCATAGTTTCCTGGACCGGTCACATGGTTATACAAACCTTGTTTCCTAACTGTGTTCCCCTTTTAATGGGGGTTCATGGTTTTCCCTAGGTGAGAACATGGGTTTTAAAACCATTCACTATCCATGAAAACCAGCATTGTTTTTTCATTCATGGTTTCCACTGATAGGGTGCATGGTTTGGGAAAACCATATGCCAACCATGAATAACCCTTAAACATTAACATTTTTCAAATTTTCACCCAAAACACCCCAGACTAAAACTCAACCAATGAATACTTCAAATATGGGTTTGAGAATACCTAAAATCAGTAATAGTATGTTACATAAAATCCTATCTATATTATGGAAAACATTGTAAAATATATTTTCGAGTATATTAAAAATATGTAAATAATCAAAACAAATAATTCCAGATATGCTTATACTTTTATCTCTTTATAGTTTATAGAGATATACGAACACAAAATTAAATTTCAAAAATAATATTCCCTAATAAATATTAAATCCAAAATGATTATGATAACACCCATGAAAATCACACTAAATGATCATAGTAATATGTAACCTATTTCTTGAGATTTATTCTTTTATTAAACCTTCATTTTATCAAATGACATCTTCATTTTTACTATGGAATTATTTAACCAACATTAAACACTAATAAATTAACATAGGATTACTATGGTATTTTTTATATTAGGTTCTTCAGTTATAACATAAAAATGTATTTACATTTTTAATATTAGTTTGTAAAGTGGTTATGAATTAACCTAAGAATAATAATTAGGAGTGTCTTTTGAAGTTTATTATTTAAGACATAGTCACTGATAAAACACTATTTTATTGAATATTTTATTGATAATAAATAATATAATTTCCTCACATTGTGTTAAATATGTTTATTTATAAAATATTTGGGATTTGATCATTCATTTGAAAATTTGGTGAAAATTCCAGTTTTACCCTTAATAGTGCACTGTATTATTTCAAAGATAAATATTTTTATATTTATTATTTTAATTTTAAATTTTGTAACAGTGTTCCTAAATTAATTATCTACAACTTTTATTCAGGACACTAAAGCTAAAGAGTTAATTTGGTTGTTGAAATTGGGCCATGAAGTCAAAGTTGGGCTGGGCTCGCCAGAATGGAGAAGGTTCTGTATTTGGGCCATATCCTCTACATACGGGCTTGGATTGAGCCCAAAATTTGAGGAAAGCTCGGGGACATGATGTGGCACAAATCATCCTTCTGGAAGGCCGGTCAATTCACGCTTTTTGGAGGTCAAATGGGCGGTGCAAGTTTCATTAAAATATTTGGCCGAGATTTTGCATTCACACTTGAAACCACTTTAAACCTAGCCTCCCCTCCACTCTATAAATTAGTGATTTTCTCATTTGGAGAGGCTGGTTCGTGCATTGGGAGATTGGAGGCAGAGGAGAATTGGTTTCAACCAAATTCTACAACCATTGTAAGAGAGGTAGCTCTTGAAGCAAGGATCCTCTCATCGAAGCCTCCTTCTCTCCTTCATGTTGTAATTGTTTTGTTTGTGTAATAAACTTCTTTGTTCTTCTTTTATTTCTTCTCTTTTCCTCTGTTTTATTTAAATTTATTCTTCTCTTAATATTCCTCTTGGGGCTGGAATTCTTGAGTAGAAGCGATATTGGGTTATACCCATTATAAACCTTTGCACATGCAAAACGCTTCTACGATGATTACGCCACCAATGGAAGAGTAATTTTTAGTGATCGATCTATCTTCTACCCTCTTCATTTAATTATTTTGAATCATTGAGCCTACTGTAATTCAATTAATATGATCCATGAATTATGTTTTTAAATTTTAAGAAACTAAGAAAGCAATTGAACAATTAATACAAAAACACGCGAGGTCGAGATTTTGTGTAAATTGTGAGAGTGCGAGCTTAATCGGTAATACAAGACCACTTGGGATAAATTTGTAGAGTTCAAATATAATCCCTAAACACAACTCATCCTCATTTCCAGAATGGATTTGTGCTCTAATTAACCACTGACCATAAGCTAACCTTAGAACAACAATCAAAGCAGGGTTCTGCGATTGCATGTTCCGAAGCTAGCCTAGGGTTTAAGTAATTCCATCTTTGTGGTTAAGTTAACTCTTGTAGGGTTCGAGGGTTAACAAATTAGAGGATCATAATTAAGTGGATATTCATTTAAATGATAATGATTAATATGTAAATAAAGAGGTAGAGTTAGATCGATTACGCCTTTTAAAATTTTTTCTAAAAAAAAACATCTTCTTGTTGTGTTATTTTAATCGGAATTCATTTCAAAACTAAAAACAAAAAAAATACAATCTTCTTCCAGCAAACTTCTTCTAGATTCATAAACTATAAACAACCCCCATCCTTTTCTAGTAGTGTTTTTATTCTCTTTTATTTAATTTTTAGAATACCTCTAATAAGATGTTTTAATTCACTTCCTCCTTTGAGAGACGACCTTGGTTAGCCCCCTATGCTACACCAAGTAAACTAAACATTAGCTTCATAGAGTGTTGTGCTTGGAGTTTTATCCAACGTAACTCACTTTTGAAGTTCTTTTGATAGCGCGTGCGACAACGCTCTTTCAAATTGGCACCGTTGCCGGGGAGGCAAGTAATTATTTCAACCAATTAGAGGTATTTATTTTATTTTACATTTTATTCTCTTCCTCTCTTCTTTATTCCTTCTTTACCCAATCTGATTTTTCTTCTTCTTCTTTTAATTTCTTCTACTTCTCTTTGGACCATCAACTCAAACTTCTCATTTTTATTTTACTATGGTCCACTTTCTTTCTTTTCATTTTTATTTGATCTATGACACGAAATAATCCCGAAGATCTCTTAGATCTTGACCCTGAGATTGAACGCAGCCTTAGGGCACGAATCAGAAATTCTCAGTCTACGGGAAGTTTCAACATTCAACCAGTTGGAGAATTACTCCAATATCAGAACATTGAAATTGGAAGCAATTCAAATTCAACCATAAAACAAGAACCAATGGCTGGAAATAATGGAAATGAACTTAATAGAACCATTCGAGAATTGGCTGCACCTGATATTAACTATCAACCAAATTGTATTGCATACCCAAATCTCGAATCGGACTTTGAATTGAAATCTGGATTAATTCACCTTCTTCCAAAGTTTCATGGCTTATCTGGTGAGGATCCCAACAAACACCTTAAGGAATTTAATGTGGTTTGCTCAACTCTAAAACCTAGAAATGTCTCTGAAGATCAAATCAAACTAAGAGCATTCCCATTCTCACTTGATGGAGCTGCGAAAGATTGGATGTATTATTTACAACCCGAAGATGTAACTTGTTGGAACGATTTGAAACGTCTTTTCTTGCAGAGATTTTTTCCAGCATCAAGGACCACATCCATTCATAAGGAGATCTCGGGGATCAAGCAAGCCCAAGGGGAGTCAATGTATGAGTACTGGGAGAGATTCAAGAAGTTGTGTGCAAGCTGTCCGCATCACCAAATCAGTGAGCAATTACTCATCCAGTACTTCTATGAAGGACTCACACCCATGGAGAGGAGCATGGTGGATGCTGCAGCTGGAGGAGCATTGGTGGACAAGACACCAGTAGCTGCACGAGCATTGATCGACAAGATGGCCCAAAACTCCCAACAATTTGGTGATAGAGGTACACCACATGTTCGAGGAGTACATCAAGTAAGTCCTTCTTCTCTTGAAAGTCATTTGATTGATACTAAGTTAGAAGAATTGACAACTATGGTGAGGCAGATTGCATTGGCACAAAAGACATCTCTACCCCCTCCTTCAAGGCCTTGTGGTATTTGCACTGAGACAAGCCACCCGACTGACTGTTGCCCACAACTCCAAGAAACAGAAGATTGTGCAGCAGTGTTCCCTGGGAGACCATTTCAGCAGCAACAACAACAACCATATCCCCAAAAGAAGTTTGATCCAACATACAACCAAGGGTGGAAAGATCTAGCGGACATGAGGTATGGCTCTGGACAACAACAAAGGCCCCCTTTTCAACCAAACTTCCAGCAGCCTCCGCCTTACCAGCAGGGTTTCCAACAACCCCAAAGGAGATTTGAAGCTCAAACATCAACAAGTCAACAACAAGGGAATCATCCACCAAAGGTAGATTCTAATACTGATGATCTTTTGAAGCAAATTGTTCTTAATCAACAGAATGAGCTGAAGAGTCAAGGTTCGGAGCTGAGAGAGTTGAAGACTCAAATGAGTCAGATTGCCACCGCCCTCCATGAACTTGTGAGTAAGAATTCTGGAAATCTACCTTCCCAACCCACTCCAAATCCAAAGGGGAATGTTAGTGCCATCACATTGAGAAGTGGGAAGCAAATGAACGATACATCTACACCTACCATTCCACCGGGATTCACCTCAACTTCAGAGAAGCCGCATTCCATACCAACTGATGAACAATCCAAGGAGAAAGATAAAGGTAAGAAAAAGATTGATGATGTTCCTCCTAAACCACTTCCTTTTCCAAACAGGGTTGTTCAAACCAAGAAGATGGCTGAAGAAGCAATGCAAAAGGAGGTTTTGGACACATTCAAGCGTGTGGAGATCAACATTCCTCTACTCGAAGCCATTAAGAAAATCCCAAGGTATGCCAAATTCTTAAAAGAACTTTGTACCAATCGAAGAGGGCTCAAGGGAAATGAGAGGATCAACCTTGGAAGGAATGTCTCAGCACTAATTACACCAACTCTAGCAATGCCAACAAAGTGCAAGGATCCCGGGACATTCACCATCCCATGCACCATAGGGGAGTTTCACTTCTCTGATGCTCTTTGTGATTTAGGAGCTTCAATAAATGTGATGCCTCACTCTGTTTTCTCTTCATTGCAGATTGGTGAGCTCAAGCCTACAAGGGTAGTGGTGCAGCTAGCGAATAGAGCTACAACATATCCGGCTGGTGTCCTTGAAGATGTGTTGGTAAAGGTAAAGGACATGATCTTCCCTGCTGATTTCTATGTACTAAACATGGAAGATGACCAGGTAAGTTCTCATGCCCCTATCATTCTTGGTAGACCCTTCCTCAAAACTGCTAAGACCATTATCAATGTTCATGAGGGTACTCTTTCCATGGAATTCGGGGATGAAATCGTGAGGTTTAAAATCCTGGATTCTATGAAGTACCCACCAGAGGAACACTCAGCATTCTTTCTCTCTCATTCTGAGTCTCCATGTGATAGTCCCTCTGTTTTTGATTCCCAATCTCTTGGGGACTATTCACTTCTTAATGAAATAATGAGTATTGGGTCAAACTTGATGTCTCATTCTACTTCATCCCCTTTAATTCATGATCTTTCTGATCTTGGGATTGGTTCATTTGTCCAATCATATTCAAATTCGGAGCATGTATACTCTGATTATGATATGGCTGCTAATTTTTCTGATGGATTTGATGCATTTTTCTCTCATTCAGATGATATGTATGATTGTGCACAGATGTCTACGCCACTCATGCTTCCATCCATTCAGCAGCCACCATCACTGGAAGTAAAGCCATTGCCACCAAATCTCAAATACTCATACTTGTTAAGTGGTGAAAAATTACCTGTTATCATTGCTAACAATCTCTCTTTTGAACATGAAGAAAAACTTTTGAATCTTTTGAGGGAGAACATCAGGGCAATCGGGTGGACCTTGGCTGACATATCAGGTATTAGCCCCTCCATTTGCATGCATAGGATTCTTTTGGAAGATGGAGCTAAACCGGTGAGGCAACCACAAAGGAGACTCAATCCAACCCTTCTGGAGGTTGTTAAAAAAGAGGTTGAAAAATTGCTCGAGGCAGGTATAATCTATCCCATTTCAGATTCTCAGTGGGTAAGTCCTATTCAGGTTGTGCCTAAGAAAAGTGGTGTTACTGTTGTTAAAAATGAGAAAGATGAGTTAGTTCCAATGAGGGTACAAAACAGTTGGCGCGTGTGTATTGATTATAGGAAACTAAATCATTCCACTCGCAAAGATCATTTCCCCCTCCCATTTATTGATCAGATGCTTGAGAGACTAGCTGGGAAGACACACTATTGTTTCTTGGATGGATTTTCTGGATATTTTCAGGTTCCTATAGCTCCGGAGGATCAGGAGAAGACTACATTCACCTGTCCCTTTGGGACATTTGCCTATCGGAGGATGCCATTTGGACTTTGCAATGCCCCAGGTACCTTCCAGAGATGCATGGTGAGTATTTTTTCAGATTTTATTGAGACCTGCATGGAGGTATTTATGGATGATTTTACAGTGTATGGATCTTCATTTGATGAATGTCTAAGTAGTTTGGAAAATGTGTTGAATCGTTGTATTGAGAAGAATCTAGTCCTGAACTTTGAAAAGTGTCATTTCATGGTAGAGCATGGCATTGTCTTAGGGCATGTAGTGTCAAAACATGGGATAGAGGTTGATAGATCTAAGGTAGACATCATTTCATCCTTACCCTACCCTTCATGTGTGCGTGATGTTCGATCATTCCTTGGACATGCTGGATTTTATCGACGCTTCATCAGAGATTTTAGTAAGATCGCTCTACCCTTATCTCGATTGCTGCAAAAAGATATTGACTTCAATTTTGATGATTCATGCAGGGTATCATTTGATGAGCTAAAGAAGTGTCTGACCACTCCACCGATCATACAGCCCCCACGGTGGGAGATTCCTTTTGAGCTTATGTGTGACGCCTCCAACTTCGCGGTTGGAGCTGTCTTATCTCAGAGGGTGGAGGGACGTTCACATGTGATCGCCTATGCATCGAGGACACTAGATTCAGCCCAATCAAACTACACCACAACAGAAAAGGAGTTTCTTGCTGTTATATTTGCTTTAGATAAATTTCGTTCATATTTATTGGGCTCTAAAGTAGTTGTTTTTTCTGACCATGCAGCTTTGAGGTACCTCCTAAAGAAGCCAGATGCAAAGCCACGACTTATCCGTTGGATGCTACTTCTTCAAGAGATTGACCTTGAGATAAAGGACAAGAAGGGGTCAAAGAATTTGGTGGCAGACCACATGAGTAGGCTTACTCACACACTAGAGGGTGACACCTTGGACCAGGTACCACTTCGGGACACTTTCCCCGATGAGCATCTCTATACCATCTCAGGTAAGCATCCTTGGTATGCTGATTTAGTTAATTACATTGTTGGCTCTGAAATCCCAGTAAATTTGAAGAAGCATCAAGTCCAAAAATTAAAAAGTGAGTCTAGGTATTATGTGTGGGATGATCCATACCTCTGGCGCATGTGTAGTGACCAAGTCATTAGGAGGTGTGTTCCCGATCATGAGTTTGAGTCTGTTTTGCATTTCTGTCATACACTTGCTTGTGGTGGACACTTTGGACCCCAACGGACAGCTAGGAAGGTTTTAGACTCAGGATTATATTGGCCTAGTTTATTCCATGATTCCCATGTATTTTGTAAGTCATGCTCTCGTTGCCAACACACTGGAAACATTTCAAGAAGACACGAGATGCCCCAACAACCCATTTTATTCTGTGAGATTTTTGACGTTTGGGGAATTGATTTTATGGGACCTTTTCCTAGTTCATTTGGTTTCTTGTATATCCTTGTTGCTGTCGATTATGTGAGTAAATGGGTGGAGGCCAAGGCCACCAGGACTGACGATTCTCATGTTGTTGTGGATTTTGTCAAAGCACAGATTTTTTGCAGGTTTGGAGTACCAAAGGCCATCATCAGTGACCAAGGGACACACTTTTGCAATAGGAATTTTGCTTCCCTCCTTCGGAAGTATGGGGTGACTCACAAAACATCAACACCATACCACCCCCAAACAAATGGCCAGGCTGAGGTTTCAAATCGTGAGTTGAAACAAATCTTGGAGAAAACCGTGCAGCCAAATAGGAAGGATTGGAGCAAGCGCTTGGATGATGCATTGTGGGCTTATAGGACAGCATACAAGACCCCCATTGGTATGTCCCCATTTAGGATTGTTTTTGGGAAAGCGTGTCATCTCCCCGTGGAAGTCGAGCATCAGGCATATTGGGCTATAAAGAAATGTAACATGGATTTGGCCCAAGCTGGAATTCAAAGGAAGTTGCAAATTCAAGAGCTTGAGGAGATTCGCCTGTCATCATATGAGAACTCAAGGCTCTACAAGAAAAGATCAAAAGCAGCTCATGACAAAATGATCCAACAAAGGGAGTTTCATATTGGAGAGAAAGTCCTTCTCTATAGTTCACGACTGAAGTTGATGCCTGGTAAGTTGCGTTCCAGATGGTTAGGTCCTTATATTGTGTCTAATGTTTTTCCTTATGGTGCAGTGGAGATCACACAAGAGGACACTGGAAGGAGCTTTACAGTCAATGGGCAACGTTTGAAGGGATACATTGAGGGACATCCTACTGATGCAGTGGATTTTATCACACTGCATGACCCCATCATCACTTGATCACATGAGGCTGTTCCTAACCCTTTCACTTTTATATTATTTGTCCTATTTAAAAATTCTGCATTTCATGTGCATATATCATCACACGGGTTCACATTGAGGACAATGCAATATTTTAAGTGTGGGGGAGGGAACCTTTTAGTTTAGTAATTTCAATTGTTTTCCTGTTAAAAAAAACCAAAAAACAAAAATTGTGTGTTTTTCAAAATTTGTGTGTTTATTTTACAATTTTCTGTGTGTTTTTGAAACTTTTGAGCTGAAATGATTCTCATCACCATTTTTAAATCCATATCAATAAGTGAAACAATTTACCCCTTGAAACTAAGCTTAAATGAATGCTGAAATGACTTTGTTTCAAGTTCAAATATTTAGTAATTTCATGAAAAGTACGCTGAATTTTGAATCCCATGCCAATCTCACTGTCTTTATATTTGAAATCACTTTCCTGTGAGGCTTCTAAACCATTATTTTCATATTCTTTACATTCACCTCACTTCTTGAGAGAGCCAAACCATACTTGATTTAACCAGAATTTGATCTATTCCTGTCAAAACTTGAGGGTTTGAGGTACTTGTGTTTAAATGATTGAGGCATTTGTTTGGTATTAAAACCCCTATTTCAAATAATCCTTTTTTTATAATGGCCTACCTTGAATATTTAATCCTTTTAGCCCTTAGAAGCCATGCATAGCCTGTTAGGTTAAGCCACATTACAAGCCAATTTTCCCTATCCAACCAACTCTTGAAGTGAAATTGCATAATCTAGTTGAGCTTAAGTGTGGGGGAAGCTGTCTTGTGTTGTGCCACCACATTATGTGATACTTTGGGTGGAAAATTAAATTCTGAATAGATGTGTTTGCTGCTAAAGAAAGTCATTATATTGAAAGCTGTGCCTTTTCTGGAGCTTTCATGACAAGTGAAGCTGTGCCTTTTCTGGAGCTTCTAATTGAGGTGGAAAGCTGTGCCCATCTGGAGCTTTCAAGAAAATCATGTTCTAGAAGATTGACATTTTTTATGCTGAAATGGTGAATGGTGTAAACCTTTCATGACTTTTCATGATGATGGAGCTGAATTGATACTATGGGGATTGAAGAGAAGACCATATTTAAGTGAAAATTAGATTAATGCAATTTTGCTTTAAAAGAGTCAAGCCCTCCTCATTCAGCCTCAGAGTTTTTCACATCTTAATCCTACCAACCGAAAGCCACAGAACAACCCTGAAAAGTCCTCATGATAAACATATGTCCTTGACTCACATCGGGTAGCGATGTAGGAATCTATCAAGCCTATGGTGACCCTTGTATGAGTTTGGATGAGAAAGACATTGCAAAAAAATTGATATTTGAGTGATGAGAGAAAATTCAAGCGAGGTAAGTGTTTTGTGCATGGGTGGATAAATGAAGTGGAAATATATTGAATGATATAAATGGAGAACCTGAAATAAGGTTTTTTATGAGGCATGATATCTTTTTTATTCTTGGTGTGAAATTGATTGATCTTAAAGATATGTGTTTTAAAATTGGTTTTGATTTGATATTGATGTTTACTTGATATGAGGTTTTGCCCAGGTGTGCAAAAGGGTAAGTGTGGGGGAGTTGATAAAACACTATTTTATTGAATATTTTATTGATAATAAATGATATAATTTCCTCACATTGTGTTAAATATGTTTATTTATAAAATATTTGGGATTTGATCATTCATTTGAAAATTTGGTGAAAATTCCAGTTTTACCCTTAATAGTGCACTGTATTATTTCAAAGATAAATATTTTTATATTTATTATTTTAATTTTAAATTTTGTAACAGTGTTCCTAACTTAATTATCTACAACTTTTATTCAGGAAACTAAAGCTAAAGAGTTAATTTGGTTGTTGAAATTGGGCCATGAAGTCAAAGTTGGGCTGGGCTCGCCAGAATGGAGAAGGTTCTGTATTTGGGCCATATCCTCTACATACGGGCTTGGATTGAGCCCAAATTTTGAGGAAAGCTCGGGGACATGATGTGGCACAAATCATCCTTCTGGAAGGCCGGTCAATTCACGCTTTGTGGAGGTCAAATGGGCGGTGCAAGTTTCATTAAAATATTTGGCCGAGATTTTGCATTCACACTTGAAACCACTTTAAACCTAGCCTCCCCTCCACTCTATAAATTAGTGATTTTCTCATTTGGAGAGGCTGGTTCGTGCATTGGGAGATTGGAGGCAGAGGAGAATTGGTTTCAACCAAATTCTACAACCATTGTAAGAGAGGTAGCTCTTGAAGCAAGGATCCTCTCATCGAAGCCTCCTTCTCTCCTTCATGTTGTAATTGTTTTGTTTGTGTAATAAAATTCTTTGTTCTTCTTTTATTTCTTCTCTTTTCCTCTGTTTTATTTAAATTTATTCTTCTCTTAATCTTCCTCTTGGGGCTGGAATTCTTGAGTAGAAGCGATATTGGGTTATACCCATTATAAACCATTGCACATGCAAAACGCTTCTACGATGATTACGCCACCAATGGAAGAGTAATTTTTAGTGATCGATCTATCTTCTACCCTCTTCATTTAATTATTTTTAATCATTGAGCCTACTGTAATTCACTTAATATGATCCATGAATTATGTTTTTAAATTTTAAGAAACTAAGAAAGCAATTGAACAATTAATACAAAAACACGCGAGGTCGAGATTTTGTGTAAATTGTGAGAGTGCGAGCTTAATCGGTAATACAAGACCACTTGGGATAAATTTGTAGAGTTCAAATATAATCCCTAAACACAACTCATCCTCATTTCCAGAATGGATTTGTGCTCTAATTAACCACTGACCATAAGCTAACCTTAGAACAACAATCAAAGCAGGGTTCTGCGATTGCATGTTCCGAAGCTAGCCTAGGGTTTAAGTAATTCCATCTTTGTGGTTAAGTTAACTCTTGTAGGGTTCGAGGGTTAACAAATTAGAGGATCATAATTAAGTGGATATTCATTTAAATGATAATGATTAATATGTAAATAAAGAGGTAGAGTTAGATCGATTACGCCTTTTAAAATATTTTCTAAAAAAAAACATCTTCTTGTTGTGTTATTTTAATCGGAATTCATTTCAAAACTAAAAACAAAAAAAATACAATCTTCTTCCAGCAAACTTCTTCTAGATTCATAAACTATAAACAACCCCCATCCTTTTCTAGTAGTGTTTTTATTCTCTTTTATTTAATTTTTAGAATACCTCTAATAAGATGTTTTAATTCACTTCCTCCTTTGAGAGACGACCTTGGTTAGCCCCCTATGCTACACCAAGTAAACTAAACATTAGCTTCATAGAGTGTTGTGCTTGGAGTTTTATCCAACGTAACTCACTTTTGAAGTTCTTTTGAGAGCGCGTGCGACAACGCTCTTTCAGTCACCATGCAATGAATGATGATTGAGATGATACCCATTCAGCATTTTTCGTGATTACCCATTAGGTGAATCTATGCTACACCTTCATCCACTTTTCCATATCATAATAATGAAAAATTTATAGAATAACCACATACTCAAAAAATTTACAAAACTACAAGATATAATCCTATACATACAATATTCCCTTAGACTTATCCTTAGGGTGTTCACTAAACTTCATTCATCCAAATCTTCAATAATAAGTAATATAATCCTCAAAAATAGGTTATCCCTACTCAGATACAAGGTATAGTTCTCAAAAACAACAATCATAATTCTATTATATAGAAATATTGTCATTAAACACTTGATTTAAAAAAAAATGATAAATATTTCTTTATTCTAAATAATTTTGTTATTATAATCCTTACTTCATACTAAAAACACACAATCCCATGAATGGAGTGTTTAATTTTTTAAAGCATCATTAATATTAATATCATAGTTTATGAAACATGGGAGGATTTATCCATAGTTTAGCTACAATATATTCTCTTCTTGAAATATGATTCACTATACTCTTCATAATAACATGTGGAATGAAAACATAAGAATAGGGTTAGGTTAAATGATCAGTATGGAAAAAACTCATCAACATTATTTGAATGGTTTGAACATGATAAAAAAATGTGTCTATGGTAGAAATATGTCACAAAAAATAGAACAATAATAATTATTCACAAGTCTAGATAGTAGAAAATTTATCCTCAAAAGAACAAACATATACCATGGAATAAGACCGTGAGATAAGAATGGAAACATAACATAATGGTATGATTTTATATTTTCATGGAATAATATTTTTTTTTGAAACAAGATAAAGAATAACTTTTAATAAAATGTTAAGGATCAGTGATATCACAACATAACATAGTGTGCTTATGCTAACTGACCCGAAACCATATGCGTATCTCACTGACTATATAATATATCATTGGGTTCTTAGGATAACCGGTCATGAAATAAAAATGGTAACTCCGGAGATGATTTTTATTCAAATGAATCAGATTTCTCTCAGTATGAAATCATCATATTCATAACATGATCGTGAATATGTGGTGAAAATGTGAAAAAATAACAATAAATAAAGAATATGCCTGTCAAAACCCACGATAAATGTGTGATTTTTGTAACATATTATCAATGAATAAATGAAATACATATCATAATGATTCTGTGAAGAATAAAAAATTATATAGTTTTTGATATCCATATGTTAATAACAATGAAACATTCAGTAACATGGAGTTGCAATATATAAAAATTTGTAAGAGGTATTAGAGTAGAAATAATAAAATTTTACAAAAAAGGTAATGCTATATGAAATAGTTAATGAATAAATTAATTTTGAAAAGGGAATACGATTTATTTTAAAATCATAATTTTACTATGATAGGTTTTATACAATATATAGTTCATTATTATACTATTAATATTTTAAAAAAAATTTAGGTGGTACATGACACGAAATATGAAATACAAAAATTGTATTAATTGGGTATATATAAAAGGGTGAATTTTATAAGGATCATAAAATGATTATTATCCTAAAAAAAGATAATTTGTTATATTTTTTTATATGAAAAATATAAAATTAATCTGGATGAAATACTTGAGAATAAAATAGGTGAAATATAGAAAAAGAAAAATAACATGTAATGCAAAAGTAATGATATTGGTTCAAAATATCCCATTATATGTTTTAAAAAACCATTACCAAAATCCACCTCATTGAAAAGGATAATAAAAAATTCACTGAAAATGTGGAAGGGATAAATATGAATATCACAATGGATTACACATAATAGTGGTGAAAATATAAATGAGAACAAAGATGGGAAAGGAAACCCAGATATGGATGAAAATCATTTTTAAGATAATGAGAATTAATGTTAATAATTTCATACTTTTATGGGGATGGAATTAACCAAGGTAGAATATTTCAATAAAATATATAATTTTATTTAAATTGAAATAATATTTTTAATATAATATATTAGGCTCTTAAAAATAGAAAATAAAAGATATATGTTTAAGATTTTATCTAAATGAAATAGGGGTCAAGTAAACAAAAAATTTACAACATAATAATATTTTGAATTGAAAATAAAAGGATTGTATAACAAGAGGCAGATTTTAGAATACTTTATATTTATTATAAATTATTAAAAAAATAAATCCCAATGAAAATAATGTCCCTATAAAATATAAGAGGCTATGAATATCAATTTATCAAAATTAAACAAGTTTGAGATTGAGAAACCCTAAAATTAGGTCTGGATTAATTTGATATATTTTCTTCAAATCATATATAAGTAAATTATCTTTTTTAAATATATCATTTGTATACTTTTTCATATGAATTTAATTTTCTATTTTCTATTGATTATATTTTGTTATTTATTTATATATAGTTCCCACTTATTTCTTCTACGTGAGGAGGATCGATAAAATTCATTGGAAATTCTTCAGTAATGTTTATGTGGTCAAATGTGTTAAAAAATATATTCATTATATCTAAAATTTTAGTGGTTTATTTATTTTATTATTTTATATGAACAAATTTTGTAATTATTATAATGTTTTCACAAGATGGACTCAAACTTATATAGGATCCTTCATATGATTATTTAGGAGGGTAAATTTAGTACACATGATCATTTTCAATATAAAGTATTTATTTTATAATATTCATTTATATAATATTAATAGTATCATAAATACCATTTTGATCCATTAAATTTAGTTATAATTTCAACCATGGTATTTGGTGATCGAAAATGAAATATGTTGTGTAGGGGAGGTGGAAGTCTGTAATACATGAATAATAAATTAATTTTACATAGTAGGGGAGGGGTATGAAATAAAATTATTATTTATGAATATAAAAAATGTTACAATTATTATTATTTAATTAAATAACTAATTTTTTACAATCTTTGTATGGTGGTTGTGATGAATAGAACACACCGATCATGAAAATTGTAGTGACCACATATTTATGAAAAGGCCTTGTTTTTTTGAATGGATTCAAAGGGAGGAAAAAATTTGATATTCCATTAATATAATAAAATTTTAATGTATTAATAATTATTATTTTATAATAATTTTCTATAGAAATATATTTCATCGAATGGAAAAGAAAATAATTAAGAGAGTAAGATTGAGACTGCTACTTATTGAATTAGATTTTTCACATAGGTATAAAATTAAAGCTCTTAATAATGTATTTTTTTTTGAATAAACATGGATTATATGACCGTAGGAGTTGGGTGAGGTGGGAATATAGGAATATTTTTTAAATCTAAATCATTAGAATTTGTGGATATTTTTTAATGAACCTTTTTTAGGAAAATAGATCTTTGGTAAATACCCATTAATTTTTCAATGATTGAATGAAACTAATCAAGAGTTAATGAATCCAAAATTAAAAAATAATGAATAATATTCTGATTTATGGTCAATAATACCTCCACCACTGATTTGTATCTTTGTTTTGACTATGCTTTTACTATTTATGGTTCGATTGTTTTCTCTATATGTTTTTTACCTTAGTAAGTAGCTTTAACCTAGGTAGTTAAATTTTTAGTAAAAATATCAGTTACCCCATATTAAATCAATTGAGTTTCATAAACCTATATTTTGACATGGGTTGAAATAAATCAATTTATACGTAAATTAAAAATAATTCTCAAATTGAGACTTATAATATACTGAGAAATTACCTTTCTTAGAAAAAACATTGTTTAACCATCATCTGTTCAAGATCATATTAAGTTCCAGTAATTGATAATATATTCAATAATATATATAAAATAATATGAGGTAATTTATATTAAATATAACATTTTAAAATAATATTAAATTTTATTGAATATTAACTAAATAATTAGTATAAAATAAAAATTTCACCATTATTATTGCAATTAGCATTAGTCTTATAAATAATATATTTATACCTAAAGATGAAAATTATATTAGTAATTAATATGATATTATTGATCTAAAATATAAAACCATTATTTTTCAATTAAATTTCTTCAATTGATGAATACTAATTTTTAATATAAGTGAATAAAATAGTCTTTAGAGTAATATAATACTTATGCTACCAAAACGTTGGAAATAAGTTTTATAAATTCAACATTATTATTTAAAATTAATTATTTCATTACATAAAAAAATATTAGTCTTGAAAAATTATTTTTTATTATTTTTATATTCTTAGTTCATGATAAATTAAAAAATGATATGGTAATAATTAAAATTGGGATATTCATTGTATACTGAAAATTAAGATATTAAAAAAATATTGACATTTCTTTTATAGATAATATAGATATGATAATTTTAAATTTATTGTATTTTATAAAAATATAATTCTATAATTTCATAATTTTTTCTATTAATGGAAATAAAAAATATTATGATAATTGTTTTGAATTTGAAAATAGATTTTAGATATTAACCAATATTATTATCATTTCAAATAATATGATAACTTGATTAGTTTTTATTTATTATCCATGTCCAATATATATTTTATCCATGACATTTTTAGTTTTTTAAACTAAAGTGCATAAAAATAAAATTTTACTTAAAATAAATATTTTAAAGATAAAATTTATTTATTCTTATTACATACATATAAATATTTACAATATAAATATAATTTTTTTTCTACATTTACATTCAATAATAATTACTTTAAAATTATTATTCTATTAATATTATATAAAAACAAAAAAAACTTTTAAAAAAATTGTTCTTTGAAAATATTATATTTATATTATACATTCTTCAATGATTTCTAATAAAATTAATTATCGATATTCTAAAAATATAATTGTATTAATCCATTGGTATTAATATCATTCCTTGAATTTTAAAAATATATATATCATTGAATAATAATAAATATGTTAATAATAATAATTAATATATATATATATATATACTTATATATTAATTTCATTGTTATTATTGATGAATTATATAATTTTTAACTTACTATTAACAATAAAAAAAATATATATGATTATCGGATACATGTATATCGAACAATCATATTTCCATTGACCTTATTTACTTTGAACATATTTCAAATGGCCATATTAATAACATCATGATTTCATTCATATATATATCCTTAATAATGACATTTATTCCATTAAGAAAACCTTAAAATAACTTATCATTTCCATAGTTTTTATATTATATTAAACAATATTTAAAGTAAATTTATGATATTATTTATGTTGTTTCATATTGTTTATTGATAGAGGGTGTCCCTAATTTTCCTAAATATTGATCAATTTACACCGATGACGATGTTGATGTTGTTTTTCATGGATGAAGATGACACTTTCTTTGGAGTTGTGTTCTAGACTACGGTGGTGGCTATGAATTCATGTTATGGTGGAATTATTTTCAGTGGATAGTGATTTTGATATTATTTCTTGATGATGGTGTTTACGGATGAAAAAATCTAATTGGTTCATGGAATTTTATTTTTGCAATGTTTTTTCTGGTTTGGTATAAAAGACAATGGAATTCAACATAGTGTTTGGTTTCGTCGATGATAATAGGATGTATGATCAGCATGTAGATCGAGGAAAGGTCATGGGTATTTCTGGGTACAATATTCTTATCCTTGGAATATTTAATTTTTAATTTAAAACTTTCCATGTATGAATTTGAATTTGGGGGTTTCTTAATATATTTTACCAGTTACAACATTACCTATTAAACTTGTTTTGTTAGAAAATATTAAAAAAGGATCTTATTGGATTAATGGTTATTCTTAATGGGGAAGGTGATCCATGTGATTTTTATGAATTAATGATATTATTTTTCATTATATATTGTTTAATTTTTATTTTTCCACTATTAATTGGTGTAATAATCCATGGTGAGTAATAATACATGTCATTTCTTTCTTAAATTCATGTTCTTTATTGTACTGTTTTACTATGAATGAATAAAGTGTAGTATCTGTCATACCTATCTAGTACGACTTATTTTTTAATCTATATCCATTAAGTTGATGATTTGGAGAAAATACTATAGAATTTTAAATACATAGTTTATGGAAATAATTTACATCCTAAAACATGGGGTGTTATAGTACATTATCAATAAGACTCATGGATCTATGGTAGGGATAATAATTCTATGCATTGATATTTTATAAGCTATATGGTTTCAATTATCAATGGTTTATACTATCCCAAGGCCACATAAATATTGATGGTTCTCAAGTCATAAGAAGTGGAATGTATTGGTAAATTCCTAGGAATGGTATGATTTTTTAGTAATCTATGTTATAAAGTTGTATTTTTATTTATTTAATCTATATAAGTTAATGGAAGGTTATTCACTATGGAATTTGAGTTGTAGGAGTGTTTATTTTAGGCTATTGTTTGGGAACACAAATAACCATGCATGGATAGAGGGATGATTGGTAGTTCAATTTAAATTAACTATGTGAATACAATAGATCTAGGTCCTACTCACTATTGTCTATATTTATGACCAAATAATGTGTTGTTTCATGATTTTTCAATGCATAAAACCCACTGATAACATATGATTTCAATTTTTTTCAGAATCAATTTTTTTTATTCAAAACCAACTAATGAGATATCATTCATTATAAGAACACCTATTATGGTACTTCCATTAAATGTCTCTATTCTTCTCCATATCCCCAATAGTCAATAGTGTCTTAATGGAAATCCACATTGTTCCCTTTTCCATGTGGAATGATTATAGATGTTGTACTATATATAAATTGTCATAAAAATAAATTCTTATATTGAAGAACACAATATTACTAAATGTGAACACAACTATTGGTTCAAAGATCTGTGTACAACAATGACCCCCACAGGATCATATTATTCTTTAACTAGATTTCCTAAGTTTTGTTTTATCGAAAACTATTCTGAATTATTCCTCATGCTTCATATATTTGTGTTATAAAAATATAAATTTCTAAAACTCCCTATGAACATAGAATTTAATTCCATAAACAGAACAAAAAATAGAGTCCAACTACCATCAATAATATACCTATAAAATAGAAATAATCAATGAATGGTCTTATATTACACACACACACATACATATATATATGATCAATCAAAATAAAGTCATATAATTTCCATGAAATATCACATTCTATGTTAGTCATCTCAACCACTATATGACATTCATTTCCTAGTTCAATGTATACATCAAATGTCTTGTCCTAAACATTGGGACATTCATTATTATAATTAATGTTATAAAAAAGCATAATCTGTTGTAGTTATAAAATGAAACAATCTTGTTGAAATTATAAAATATGTATTTTACCATACTCATAGAATATCAACCTTAGGTAAATGATTACCCCTTAATTAAAATATTTATTTTCATCCCCAACTATATAAAATCATCAGAATACATTCTTTCTTGGGAAAGGTACACATATATACTTATATACAAGCATATATGCATACATTATTTCACTAATGCATATTTACAGATAAAAATGAAAATAAACATATATTCAAACATACATTAATCAATTCATACTTGAATAAACACACTTACAAACATGAATACATACATACACACACACACACACACACACACACACACACACACACATATAAATTTATTAATATTTAAAATATAAATTTTTTAAATTACATTTCTAGATAGTGATAATATTTTTCAATTTTTCTTTTTTCATATATAAAATTCAAAAAATTTCATTAAAAATAATAAAATACAAAAATAATGTTATAAAATATTTTTTTGTCTTCCAAAAAAGTTAAAAAATTGTTATTTGATTATATAAATTTATAAACTATATTGATTATCATATAAATATACTAATTATCAAAAAATCTCTTATTTACCCCAAAATTAAACATATATATCAAAATGAATTTGTTAAGTCTTTGTTATATTAATATATAATAATAGATATGAAATATAATTTTATATTTAACCAAAAAAATCTAATTATCAAATTCTCGTTCAATGTTTTTGTATAAAATTCAAAAAAAAAATCGGTCATTATTCAAAATTAAATATGACATCGTCAGAATAAATAAAAAATCTAAATAAAATAAAACAAATATAAGGAATAAATGAAATTTTATTTATAAAATTCAAGAATTCTAATATTTCTAGTCCACTATAATATAGTACGTCTCAAAATTAATTATTATATAGTAATTTAAAAAATTTCATGCATATAAATTATAATGATATTTGGAAATTCAAATAATTGTTTAAAATATGATAATTTTCTCATTCCTTATTATATCATCTAATTAGTATATAAAAATACACATTTTTATTAATTTTATTATTTTCATTATATTTTCTGTATTCATTTCCATTTAATTCTGATCCATTTAATGGAGTTAAAACTATCAAAATATCAAATTATTTTACAAAGTTTTCTTCTATTGTGATTTTTGAATTTAAAATACACGAAATAGAAAACTACTAAATATCCTATGTCAATCAATACATTTTTATACTGTTTAATTTTCATAAGTATTTGTATTTTTTAATTTTAACATTATTTTAGATAAAAATCACTATCTAAAATGAAATATAAAAGATTTATTTTAATTTATCTCACACTCAAATCACCCTATACGATATCTATAAAAATTTAAAATTAAAAATACATTTTTCGAAAAACATCATACACCAAAGTTATGATTATCAATAAAATAAATCATGAAATAAATATAATTCATTCATGGTAATCCATTTTAAATTTTATGTAAATATGATATTAAAAATTATAAATAATTTATATTCAAAAGAAAACATGTGTCCTTTGTAATAAATTTATAAATTATATGTTTAGATACATCAAAATTTCCCCTACATTCAAGTCAAACTATAAGGCCCCAGCCTTAAACCATACTTAATCTTGAGTTATTACAAGATTACACATTGAGGATCTTTTCAGGTTTAGAGTTTTAGATAATTAGATCATAAAACTTGCATTACATTCCACATATAAACAAAGTGGTTACATAAAGATAGAATTCTTCATTCCCATCAATGGAAACATATTTAAAATAAAACATGGATTCATTCTTGACACTTCCTTGTCACTATCATCATATCATGTACCTTTCCCTTGACCTGTGAAAAACTTTTCAAAAAAACTTGGGATGAGCATAAAAAGCTCAGTATGGGTTATAAAAATATGGAAAGGAAACATGGGTACATATATACATAAGGATGAGATCATACTTTACCCATAAAACATAAGAACTTTAACATACCTAATCAAATCATGAATAAATCATAGAAATCATAAGACATAAAGGTAACTTGAGGCATTCATAACATTCTTACGTAGGGAGTAACCCTCTTGGTTACGTTTGAAATACCCATCACAGTATATTCCCTAAATCTCTTCGGATAAACCTTAACGTTTCACTCCTTCGCGTTACCCAATGCATTGGAGAGCTATATCGGGCTCACCCGCCCTTAGTTTATCACGGAACCACCCGTTTTCATAATAATTCCCAAGAACCTCAACATAATCGTATCACATAAAACATGCATAAAGGAAACATAACATTTCCACATTTCAATCACAAGATATCAATACAACACATTGATATAAAATCATTATGAAAACCATTTTCAATACAAAAATAAAAGAAAAGTAAAACATGGTATTTATTTTTCTTTTAAAAAGAAGGTATGGCTTGTAGAGGAAGCCGAAAATCAAATAACGGTCACGACGACAGAGAAGTCGTTGTCACCGCATACGTACGAAAAAAACATTCCCTTTTGTCATTTAGTAAACACTTCTTATAAAAAAGATTCCTTTTTAATAAATGTAAAAGTCAAAGGGTTTTATACACCGTATAAAAGAAAGTTGTGTATAAAATAAAATATGCCTCAATGAAAGGAGATTGAGACGAAGTCCCATACCTCGTATCCGACTTGACCCGACCATCCTTTAATCTCCTGAATAATAAACTTGAGTTAATCTATACTTTCTTATGAACCTTTTTCAAGTTCATTATTCCTTTTATACCATGTTATGAACATCATGTAATCATTTAAGTTAATAATGTTCATTTTCTCGGTATTTGGTTCTTAAGTCAAAAATAGACTTCTTATACTTACATGTTGTTAATTTGGTAAAAGTTTCGTTATATCCAGAATGATATTAATGATTTGGATAACATACATATCCTATATATTCATCATATACATGTATTTATAATATTACATCACATTTAGAGGTAAGAAATGAAATGCACCGTTCATGGAGACGGTAAGCCGTACGTACGCATGAACGCTACTTCCATTTCTATTTCGTATTTTATGGAATGGAATCATAATGATATAAGAGTATATTATAATTACAGTATAATAACATATATAATATCATTAACTTTATCCTTTACACATCCCACATATGGTATTAACGAATCAAATCACTTTCAGGGGGCGATAGTCCGCACTTCCTAAAATGAAGATATCGTGTTTACCCATATTGGAAACAATAAAGGTATGACCAAAATGAAAAAAACCAGAAGCTTAAGGAAAACATAAACATATTATATATCATATATAAAAATAGTTACATCATAATGGCCACCGTTGAAGGTGTTAAATGAGTATTGAACAATCATCGTTTCGGGAGGCAGAATTTCGCCATCCACAGAAACCGTATGTTCTTTAACCATTTGACATAGTTGTGTGAGAGTGTAGCTCAAATAAATCTTATAACAACATCCTAGTATATTGAATATACTGGTGTTGTTACAAAAAAGTAAATAAAAAGAGTTTACGGGGTTGGAGAAGCAAAATAAAACAAATGAACATGAGAGAATGAATTACCTTTAAAAGTGTAACTCCATTTGATTTGAGCCTAAAGGCTTCCTTTGAAAGGATTCTGACCAAAGGGAATCCTCTAGGATGAGGATAGGGATGTGGAGAGAGTAAATGGTCAGGGGTTGGCCGAGCCAAAGGCTTGAGGAGTGTGTGAAATGAGGTAGAGGTGGGGGCCTTTTATAAAAGGATAGGAGGGTCACTTTTGGAAAGTAAAGAAATATTACTTTATTTGAAAATGAGTTTCGGATTTAAATTGTCCCAAATTAATATAATTAGTGTATAAGGTGATAAGGGTTCTAAATCTACCCATCCAATAGGTTTTGGACATGTTTAGGTTTTAGATATTACATTATCTTTCCATTTTATTTAAATCATTAAATAATGAGGTCATCGCTGCATCACTATGATGTCATATATAATTTAATTTATTTAAAGTCTAAAAATTATAAAAAAATACTATGATGTAGGAAATCTTTTTAACTTTCCAATGAATATTTATAATCAAAACTCTGATCTTTATAACCCCATGTAAAAATTATTTTTGTAAAACATATGATGTTTGTGTCATTTTTACTTTTACATTAAATAAAAAGTTTTTATGTCATTTCCCAACCAAAGTGGCTCCATGGGGTCCCTAAGTTGACCCATGGATTGTATCGGTCGACCATGACACAACCAATGAGGGTAGGACATGTTTCAAGCTCATCTCAATTTATTAAAGCATTATTTTTACCTTAAACTACACTAATTACCACTAATCACGATTAAAAACTTAATAAGTTAATATTCACCAAAAAATTATTTTAATCTCATTGAACCACATTTTACTTCTTAATGACAAACATTTATGTCAGATTTTTGAAATTCAAAACACAATGATGGAAAAATTTCATTTAAACGGAAAATCAGTTTTTATAAGTACCACTTAGTGGTTTCACTATTCATCAAAAATTGAAGTTTTTCAGAAAATTACCAAAAATTCACCGTAAGATATATTCGATATTCCGAATTCAAAAATGAAGTCTATTTTACAAAATTCAAAACATATAAGTTACATTAATTAATTTAATAATTAATTCCCGCTGTCATAGCAAATAGCGTGTTTTTATAAAACAATAAGTATCAAAAGATTGACACCAGTTTAAGTCTAATTTCAAAGTGAAATTGAATCCAATGACCACTATTGGATTAAATGGTAAAAATATATTCTAATTTCACTTCAAAACCAATTCAAAACATAATCTAATCATATAAATAAATTTGATTAAAAATCAGTTTTAATGTAAAATGCATTATTTTTCACTATTCATTAAAAAAATGAACATTGTCAGAAAAATACCAAAAATTCACACAAAGTAAATTTTGATTTCCCAATCATAAAGAATAAGTTTATTTTGACAAACATAGTTTATAAAATTGTCAAAAGATAGATTCAAAAATGCTTTGCTATCAAAAGGCAGTAAAACAATCTTTTATGAATATTAGTGTATTCCATGCATATGATTGTATTTATTTTCATTTTAAGCCTCTATAAAACTATCTTAATAATTAATAGACATAGATAAAAATATATATTATTCATTACTTACTTGGGATGTTACACCCTTCCCCCCTTTAGAAAATTGCGTCCCCGCAATTTATTTACTTATCAAATAAATGGGGGTACTTATCCCTCATTGCATTTTCAGATTCCCATGTTGCCTCTTCCATCATGTGGTTTTTCCACAAAACCTTTACCTGATTAATCACCTTATTCCGTAACACTTGCTTCCTGTGGTCAAGAATCTGGACCGGTTGTTCCTCATAAGATAGGTTCTCATCCAGCTGAACTACCTCTGGACTCAAAACATGAGATGGATCTGGTGTATACTTTCTCAACATCGAAACATGAAAAACATTGTGTACCTGAGATAAACTCGGAGGTAAATCCACTCGGTAAGCAACTGATCCAACTCTCTCCAGAATTTCATATGGTCCAATGAACCTTGGACTCAACTTTCCTTTCTTACCAAATCTCATCACACTTTTCCAAGGAGAAACCTTGAGAAAAACATGATCACCTACCTCAAAAGATAGATCCTTCCTCCGGTTATCCGCATAACTCTTCTGCCTGCTCTGAGCTATTCTCATGTGCTTCTGAATCAGCTGAACTTTTTCTGCCATCTCTTCTACCAATTCTGGTCCCATCAAATTCTTTTCACCAACTTCATCCCAGAAAGCTAGAGTTCGACACCGCTTCCCATATAATGCCTGAAATGGTGCCATCTGTATACTGGAATGAAAACTGTTATTATATGAAAATTCAACCAAAGAAAGATCTTGGTCCCAACTTCCCTGATAATCCATAGAACAAGATCGTAGCATATCCTCCAAGGTCTGAATTGTTCGTTCTGACTGCCCATCTGATTGAGGATGAAAAGCTATACTAAAATTTAATTCAGTACCCAACGACTTCTGAAGGCCTTTCCAAAAGTTAGAAGTGAACCTGGGATCACGATCAGATACAATGGAGAGAGGAACTCCATGTAACCTGACTATCTCTTTATGATACAAACGGGAAAGTTGATCTAGGGAAAAATTATCTCGTATAGCATGGAAATGAGCATATTTGCTCAAGTGATCAACAATAACACAGATTTCCTTATTACCTCGAGATGTCTTCAGTAATCCCACAACAAAGTCCATGGATATATTCTCCCATTTCCACTCTGGCACTGGTAAAGGCTGAAGCATCCCTTTTGGTAACTGCCGCTCTACTTTAACCTGTTGACATGTCAAACACTTCATAGTAAAATTAGAAATATCTCTTTTCATTCCATCCCACGAGTAATACTCCCGCAGATCTCTATACATCTTAGTACTGCCCGAATGAACTGAAAACAGAGAACTATGAGCTTCACATAAAAACTCTCTCTTCAACTTTGAATCACAAGGTACACAAAATCTCTTCCCAAATATCAAAACACAATCATTATCAATGTTGAATTCATGAAACTTACCTTTCTGAACCAGCTCTACCTTTTTCTGCAACTCACTGTCTTGCTTTTGTGCTTGCTTGATTCTATCTGATAGAGAAGATCTCACTGATACCTGAAACAAAATAGAAGGACTTCCTGCACCAACAACTTCTATGCCAATGTTCGTCAAATCCTTAACCAAATAATCACATTCCAAACACAACATTGTTAATGAAGCATTACTTTTTCGACTCAAAGCATCAGCCACTTTATTTGCTTTTCCCGGATGGTAATGAATTGTACAATCATAATCCTTGATTAATTCTAGCCATCTCCTCTTTCTCATGTTTAACTCATTCTGAGTGAATATATACTTTAAACTTTTGTGATCGGTATATATTTCACACATTACTCCATACAAATGATGCCTCCAAATTTTTAAAGAAAAAACAATAGCAGCTAATTCCAAATCACGTGTAGGGTAATTTACCTCATGAGTTTTGAACTGTTGTGAAGCATAAGAAATTACTTGATCATTCTGCATTAGGATGCAACCAAGTCCTTTCAATGAAGCATCACTGTATATAACAAACTCACCATTCCTGGAAGGTAGTGCCAAAACTGGAGCATTCACCAATCTTCTTTTCAATTCCTGAAAACAATCATCACATTCTTTTGTCCAGATAAACTTAACAGCCTTCCGAGTTAGCTTAGTCATTGGACTAGATAACCGTGAAAAATTTCTAACAAACATTCAGTAATAGCCCTCCAAACCAAGGAAGCTACGAATCTCGGTTACATTTTTGGGTCTTGTCCATTCTTCCACAACTTTTGTTTTTGTAGGATCAACAGTTATTCCATCTTTAGAAACAATGTGACCAAGGAAAAAAATTTGTTGCAACCAAAACTCACACTTTCTGAATTTCCCATACAATTTATTTTCTTTTAAGGTTTGCAAGATAATCCTTAAATTTCCTTCATGCTCCTCTTTACTTTTAGAAAACACCAAAATATCATCAATGAAAACCACCACAAACTTATCCAAGAACTCATGGAAAATTCTATTCATTAAGTCCATGAAAAAGCAGGTGCATTGGTTAGCCCAAAAGGAATTACTACAAATTTATAATGGCCATATCTCGTACGGAACATGGTCTTCAGAATATATGCCTCCTTTACCTTTAGCTGATGGTACCTCGATCTCAAGTCAATTTTTGAAAAATACTGAGCTCCCTGGAGCTGATCAAACAAATCATTGATATGAGGCAAAGGATATTTGTTATTAACAATGCTATTATTCAAGGCCCTATAATCAATGCAAAGTCTCATAGAACCATCTTTCTTTTTAAAAAATAAAACAGGAGCACCCCATGATGATGTGCTAGGTCGAATGAATACTTTCTCCAATAAATCTTGCAAATGCTCCTTCAAATCTAAAATTTCAATTTGAGCCATTCGATAAGGGGGTTTTGAAATTGGCTTAGCATTAGGAACTAAGTCAACAGTAAACTCAACTTCCTGATCTGGTATTATTCCAGGCAACTCATCAGGAAAAACATCAGGATACTCATTTACCACTGGCACATCATTAATCTGAATAGTTTCTTTATTTTCAACGACGTGTGCAAGGTAACATTCATTTCCATCTTTTACAAGTTTCTCGGCCTCTTGATATGTTATCAAAAGTAAGGGTTCATTCTTGTACACAAACTGAAAGTATTTCTGAAAAGAAACTTCTTTAGCTCTACAGTCAATCTTAGCATGGTAAATAGAGAGCCAATCCATACACAGGATAACATCAAACTCTACTAGAGGTAGAACAATAAGGTTTGCAAGTAGGTTCTTTCCACAGATAAGGATAGAAATATTCTTATAAATTCTTTTTGCCTCAACATTTCCCCCAGGTGTTTTTACCAAAAGTTCATGAGTCATTTCTTGAGATGGTATTCCCATTTTACTAGAAAAGGTTTCAGAGATGAATGAATGTGTAGACCCCGAATCAAACAACACACTGGCATAATCTAAAAAAACAAACAAAGTACCTGATACAACTTCATTTGATGGCCCGACATCTGCTGAAGTAGTTGCAAAGGATTTCACCACCCCTTTCTGCTTGTAGTCTAACTGCTTCCCATCACTCAAGATCTTTGTCAGACACTCGTTTGCATAATGAACCATCTCATTGCACTTATAACATTTCATTAACTGTAAATAAAATTTGTTCTTACCTTCACCTTGATCCTTTTCAGTGCAATCACGAGACTTATGTCCCATCTTACCACATCGGTAGCACTTTCCAGAATTCAGAAGACATTCCCCAGCATGCCTTTTGACACATTTATCACAAACTGGAAACTTAGTTTTCTTACCATCAGACTTTTTTGAATAATTCTTACCTTTCTCCTGCCACCTCGGTCTCTTGTTCTGCTGGTTGTTATAGAAAACTTGGTCATCGGCAAACTCCATTTCCACCTTCTCAGCACATCGAACAAGCTTTTCATAACTTTTAAACTCACGATAAGCTAATTCCCTTCGATATTTTGGCTTTAATCCTGAGTAAAAACGATTTATTTTTCTATAAAGGTCTCGGATAAAATTTGGAGCATACCTTGCCAATCGAGTGAACCTTTCTTCATAGGTAGCCACTGAGTCTTCCTCTTGCCTCAATTCCAAGAATTGATTTTCCATCCTAAGTCAAACAGCCTTAGGAAAATACTTCTCAAGAAACATACCTTTGAATTCATCCCAGTTGAGAGCATCAATCACATCAGCATCCCTGATATTTTTAACCATCGACCACCACTGATCTGCCTCACCCTCTAAACGGTAAATGGAAAGACTAACCTTTTGATTGTCTGAACACCCCATGACATCGAAAATCTTCTCCAGTGCTTTAATCCACCCTTCAGCTAGCACAAGGTCAGATGATCCTCTGAATGATGGGGGATGTTGCCTCATGAAATGTTCCACCACTGACTTGTTCCTCTGCGGTTGGTCTGGATGATCTCGTGCATGGATACCACCTCCATTTATAGCCTAAGTGAACTGCGCCATTACTGCAACAAACTGTTCAGTTCCAATTCCAACCATCTCAGGATGCTGATTCGGAAGGTTATTTCCTTCTGTATGCCTTCCTAGCACTGCTTCCCTGTTTCCTCTGCGGAAAACCATTCTGAACAAACATGTCTTAGATGAAGCAACATGGTAATCTTCAAATGCTATATCATTTCGAAAAAAATATTTTGGATAATCCTTTAATAAAATTCTAACTCCTAAAGTTATCTAAACCAACCTTTGATACCAACTATAAGGCCCCAGCCTTAAACATTACTTAATCTTGAGTTATTATAAGATTAAACATTGAGGATCTTTTCAGGTTTAGAGTTTTAGAGAATTAGATCATAAAACTTGCATTACATTCCACATATAAACAAAGTTGTTACATAAAGATAGTATTCTTCATTCCCATCAATGGAAAAATATTTAAAATAAAACATGGATTCATTCTTGACACTTCCTTGACACTATCATCATATCATGTACCTTTCCCTTGACCTGTGAAAAACATTTCAAAAAAACATGGGATGAGCATAAAAAGCTCAGTATGGGTTATAAAAATATGGAAAGGAAACATGGGTACATATATACATAAGGATGAGATCATACTTTACCCATAAAACATAAGCACTTTAACATACCTCATCAAATCATGAATAAATCATAGAAATCATAAGACATAAAGGTAACTTGAGGCATTCATAACATTCTTATGTAGGGAGTAACCCTCTTGGTTACGTTTGGAATACCCATCACAGTATATTCCCTAAATCTCTTCGGAGAAACCTTAACATTTCACTCCTTCGCGTTACCCAATGCATTGGAGAGCTATATCGGGATCACCCGCCCTTATTTTATCACAGAACCACCCGTTTTCATAATAATGCCCAAGAACCTCAACATAATCGTATCAAATAAAACATGCATAAAGGAAACATAACATTTCCACATTTCAATAACAAGATATCAGTACAACAAATTGATATAAAATCATTATGAAAACCATTTTCAATACAAAAATAAAAGAAAAGTAAAACATGGTATTTATTTTTCTTTTAAAAAAAAGGTATGACTTGTAGAGGAAGCCGGAACTCAAATAACGGTCACGACGGTGGAGAAGTCGTTGTCGCCACATACGTACGACAAAAACATTCCCTTTTTTCGTTTAGTAAATGGTTCGTATAAAAAATACTCCTTTTGAATAAACGTAAAAGTCAAAGGGGTTTATACACCGTATAAAAGAAAGTTGTGTATAAAATAAAATATACCTCAATGAAAGGAGATTGAGACGAAGTCCCATACCTCGTATCCGACTTGACCCGACCGTCCTTTAATCTCCTGAATAATAAACTTGAGTTAATCTCTACTTTCTTATGAACCTTTTTCAAGTTCATTATTCCTTTTATACCATGTTATGAACATCATGTAATCATTTAAGTTAATAATGTTCATTTTGTCGGTACTTGGTTCTTAAGTCAAAAATAGACTTCTTATACTTACATGTTGTTAATTTGGTCAAAGGTTCATTATATCCAGAATGATATTAATTATTTGGATAACATATATATCCTATATATTCATCATATACATGTATTTATAATATTACATCACATTTAGAGGTAAGAAATGAAATGCACCGTTCATGGAGACGGTAAGCCGTACGTAAGCATGAACGCTACTTCCATTTCTATTTCGTATTTTCTGGAATGGAATCATAATGATATAAGAGTATATTTTAATTCCAGTATAATAACATATATAATATCATTAACTTTATCCTTTACACATCCCACATATGGTATTAACGAATCAAATCACTTTCAGGGGGCGGTAGTCCGCACTTCCTAAAATGAAGATATCGTGTTTACCCATAATGGAAACCATAAAGGTATGCCCAAAATGAAAAAAACTAGAAGCTTAAGGAAAAAATAAACATATTATATATCATATATAAAAATAGTGACATCATAATGGCCACCTTTGAAGGTGTTAAATGAGTATTGAACAATCATCGTTTCTGGAGGCAGAATTTCGCCATCCACGGAAACCGTATGTTCTTTAACCATTTGACGTAGTTTTGTGATAGTGTAGCTCAAATAAATCTTATAACAACATCCTAGTATATTGAAGATACTGGTGTTGTTACAAACGAAGTAAATAAAAATAGTTTAGGGGGTTGGAGAAGCAAAATAAAACAAATGAACATGAGATAATGAATTACCTTTAAAAGTGTAACTCCTTTTGATTTGAGCCTAAAGGCTTCCTTTGAAAGGATTCTTCCCAAAGGGAATCCTCTAGGATGAGGAGAGGGATGTGGAGAGAGTAAATGGGCAGGTTTTGGCCGATCCAAAGGCTTGAGGAGTGTGTGAAATGAGGTAGAGGTGGGGGCCTTTTATAAGAGGAGAGGAGGGGCACTTTTGGAAAGTAAAGAAATATTACTTTATTTGAAAATGAGTTTCGGATTTAAATGTTCCCACATTGATATAATTCGTGTATAAGGTGATAAGGGTTCTAAATATACCCATCCAATAGGTTTTGGACATGTGTAGGTTTTAGATATTACATTATCTTTCCATTTTATTTAAATCGTTAAATAATGAGGTTATCGCTGCATCATCATGATGTCATAAATAATTTAATTTATTTAAAGTCTAAAAATTATAAAAAAAATACTATGATGTAGGAAATATTTTTAGATTTCCAATGACTATTTATAATCAAAAATATGATCTTTATATCCCCATGTAAAAATTATTTTTGTAAAATATATGATGTTTGTGTCATTTTTACTTTTACATTAAATAAAATGTTTTTTATGTCATTTCCCAACCAAAGTGGCTCCATGGGGTCCCCAAGTTGACCCATGGCTTGTCTTGGTCGGACATGACACAACCAATGAGGGTAGGACATGTGTCAAGCTCATCTCATTTTATTAAAGCCTTATTTTTACCTTAAACTACACTAATTACCACTAATCACGATTAAAAACTTAATAAGTTACTATTCACCAAAAAATTATTTTAATCTCATTGAACCACATTTTACTTCTTAATGACAACCATGTATATCGGATTTTTGAAATTCAAAACACAATGATGGCAAAATTTCATTTAAACGGAAAATCAGTTATTAAAAGTACCACTTAGTGGTTTCACTATTCATCAAAAATTGAGGTTTTTCAGAAAATTACCAAAAATTCACCCTAAGCTATATTTGATATTCCGAATTCAAAAATGAAGTCTATTTTAAAAAATTAAAAACATATAAGTCACATTAATTAATTTAATAATTAATTCCCGTTGTCAGAGCAAATAGCGTGTTTTTATAAAACAATAAGTATCAAAAGATTGACACTAGTTTAAGTCTAATTTCAAATTGAAATTGATTCCAATGACCAAAATTGGATTAAATGGTAAAAATATATTCTAATATAACTTCAATACCAATTCAAAACATAATCTAATCATATAAATAAATTATATTAAAAAGCAGTTTTGATGTAAAATGCAGTATTTTTCACTATTCATTAAAAAATGAACATTGTCAGAAAAATACCAAAAATTCACACAAAGTAAATTTTTATGTCCCAATCATAAAGAATAAGTTTATTTTGACAAACATAGTTTATAAAATTGTCAAAATATAGATTCAAAAATGGTTTTCCATCAAAAGGCAGTAAAACAATCTTTTAAGAATATTAGTGTATTCCATGCATAAGATTGTATTTATTTTCATTTTAAGCCTCTATAACACTATCTTAATAATTAATAGACATAGATAAAAATATCTATTATTCATTACTTACTTGGGATGTTACACAAACATATGGATAATTTTTATTCCATTTTATGATAACCAAATGAAATATTTTTCATCTATTCACATGAAATGATAAGTAGATAGATAGAGTAGACATAGAAATTTTATATTTGTGATGAAACTAATTATTGGGTCACATTGGTGGGGTATTTTTAGAATTAACTTACCTTAGAATAACATATGTACTTAGATATATAATTTAAGTTATTTTCTTCATAATAACAAAATTTTTACATAACAAAAAAATCACTTAAATTAAAAAAATATAGGAAATAAATTTAACCAATTCAAAATATTCTAGGGTGGCTACCCATAAAGCAGTATGATTATTTTATTTAGTTATAAGTTTAATAAATTTTATATTTAGTAAATTAATGAGTTTTATTTTTTATTTATTGACCACTATATAATTCATTATCTAAGGTTTATTGGTCGATTATTATTTCCCAACATGTGAAAAATTACCTTTTTATGCATGATATTATTAAATTTTATGAAGGTAGTGTAGTGGAAAAATTTTAAAGGTGAATAAATATTTTTTATATTCATTTGAGGAAAATATAAAATTCATGATATAATATTTACCTAGAATATATTTCATGAAATTTCTGTTAGAATTTTTTCATGGGAGATAATAATTTGGAAAAAGGGAAGAAATATATAAAATGATAAAAGAAACAAATCAGAGGTAAAATAAATTTTCAAAAATTTTTTTGGATCCTTTTATTTTTATTCTGGGGAACAACTTTAATATTTTAATTTTCATCACCCAGATCTCTCTGCACTCTCATGTTCCTATTTCTTCATCCCTTAACTAGAGTTTCTCCCTTAGTTTCTTCACATTAGAGGCTCCTCCTCTTGGAATTTTATCTTAAATTATCTATATCTACTATATTATTTATAGTTTTGATGCATACAATAATTTTTTTTATGATGTTTGATGATTGGTGGTTTCTATTTATATTTTCATCATAAACAGGATCTTTGATCTACAAGATGTTAATTTTTGATGGTGATGTACATGACCCGCACTGCTGGTTGGGCATCTTCTTGGCATGCTTCTTCACATGGATTGGTTTTTAGTTTGAATATGAATTTTTTCAGATTTATATTTTTATTTTTATTTTTTATGTTTGGACTAATTATAGTTTGTAATTGGAAACTAGTTACCCAAAAAGTTGTTATTGGAAATAATAAAATGATAGATCTAAATTAAATTTTTTATTATATGAATATTTATGATAAAATTGAGTAATCAAATAAATTCTATATAATATTTTTATGAAAAAAATAGTTAAATTTATTTTAAATTTAATGAATTATAATTTAAAACAAAATAACACATCCATTTTTTAAAAATTAAAATTTCATATCTTGTTAGAATAATGTTTAATCCAAAATATGAGGATCATTCAATCATTCTAGTTCATTTTTGTCTATAAAATAATTTTTAAATGGTCTATGATGAATATTAAGTAGAGTTTTATAATGTTTTTTAATCACTTCCCTTAACCCAATATTCTAAAAGTTATGATTCATTGTGTATATTTTTGTTTGAATAAATAGAAATTGAGATAATTAATTTTATTATTTCATCAATTAATTTCAATTTCAAAATGATGGTATAATTAATAAATGGACATTTATTGTTGATGGAAGATACATTAGTATATTTATCACTATTAATTCATGGGATAAGGTTACATTTTTAGATAAAATATATTTGGATTTAACGAATACATTTTATCAATAAACGATCCAAAATATATCTGAATAATATCTACTATTAGTTATCTCATATGATTCCTGAGAACAAAAGAAATTTTTTTTCAAGAAAGGGGAGATGGATTTAAAAATTTATGTTTGATATTTGATATGAAACCATAATGAAAATACTAATATATATAATTTTAAGGTAATATTAGATGAAAAATGATAACAAAGAATTTCATGGGATGCAGTTGAAAATTTTCTTCTTTAGAATCCTATAGAGTAATTGTGTCAGGTGAGTAAATTTTTATACCATATTTTTCTTTTTTAAATTTACATTAACCTCAATCTAAAACAATCCACTTAATTTTCTTAAAATTATAATTTTTTCATTTTATTTAAAATTTATATATATGTAATTTTTATGAATAAACATTTGATTAATTATTAATATTTCATGATGCATTTAATTAATAATATATTGCACAATAATGTTAGATGAAATTTTATAATAAATTATTCAAAATATATACTCAAACAATTTTAATATATATATATATATACATTACTTTGACTATATAGAGGGTGTGGCGAAAAAAGACTCTCTTTGACTATAAATAAGGAATTTTGTTTCTAAAAAACATATTGTAAATGAAAACATGTAATAAAATAGCTAATGTAAAAAATTATTGACTCATTATTAACTAATATTTGACTATTAATTTTCCTCATATTTTATGGATATAGTTATAATCAAGGTAAATTAAAATAATAGATAAAAATAGATTGCTGGTGGTTTAACCCCATTGTTGGAAAAAATCAAAAATAAATAAAATATAGAAACTTTGAGACATTGAAAATTAATTAAAAAAGACTAGCATGCATGTCCCAATTCAATGTTATATTATAGAAAAAATAAATTAAAATAACTGAAATAATGAAGTATAGTTACAAATATAACCAATTTTTGAAATAAGGAATTGAATAATTTTTTTTTTAATATTCATTAATAGTTTTATTAAAAACTGATTTGATTATATAAGTTCCACCTAGGATTTCATTAAAAACACATTGTCACTAGATAAGTGTTTTCTTTCTTACAAAATGATATTTATTTTTATAAATTTTTACACATTAAAATACTTTTCATGTAATATATTTATCCACTTGATTTATTAAGAGTGTGGAGAGTATTTTTGGATTTTTGGTATAAAGTAAATATCAATTTGGGGACTATTCAAGCTCTTTAATATGAAAAATCCCAGGAAATATAATTCAATACATGATATTATGATTTATATCATTGATTGTGAATTGATTTGATCTTTTTTAGAAAATTTATTATACTTTTTTACATTAGGGATTTGAAAAATATTTATTTTATTATTAATGTTATATTTATAATATTTAATGATATTAGTTTTTGATTCAATATTATTAAGATAATTTTTTAAACAAAAAAATAATAGGATTTTAAATATTATAGTATATCAATTTAATTATCTCAATAAATATATATCTATAAGGTTCCATATTTAAAAGCAAAAAAATATAAAAAGATTTTAAATTTAGAGTTGGGAACCTCTTTCACAAGGGTGATTTGTCGTTTATTTTTCTCGAAAACATTCTACAATAAATTAGGAAAACAATGTCTCTAATTCCCCAATATTTCATTCTCCATTTTATAAAAATACCCGATAAAATAAAATTTATCTATAAATTGAAAATATTTTTTATTTATCGACACATAAACTAAAACAATTTAATTAATAATTTAAAAGATTCTATAAATTAAAATTTAATATCATTTTATTATAAAAATAATGAAATTTTATTGAAAATATACTAAAAAAATATCACATAAGAGTTAACAAATATCAGAAATGAAAAATTATTTAAAATAAACACAATAATTCATTACAAAGAAGATATTATGAATATAAAAAGATTTTTTTGAATAAATTTTCCCATATATTATTTTTCTTATATAAATAAAAAATTAAATATTCATTTCAATGAAATTCAAGGAAATGTATTTTTTCTCTAAAAAGAACATATAAATGTATATAAAAAAATTATTGAAGAATATAAGAATAAATAATCATAAATAATTCGAATAAAAATGTTATTTTATAAATAGTTTTTTTTATCCTCAACAATGAAAGTAATACTTATAAATTTTCAATTAAAAATTTATGAAAACATCTTCTGAACCATTATAAAAATTATCATGATTTTAAAAATAATAAAAATACATTATTTGAGTATTCTATTTTAAATTTTTTAATAGTTTTTTTTATTTTTATTTTTTGATTACGATAAATTAATATTGTTGTGAAATTAGACATTAAGAGAACGATAAAAGAAGAATAAAAGGGCGGCATGAAATGGGGTCATTAGAACACTAGTGATTTCCTCTAGAAGCTAATTTGAATTTTCTTTATGTCACAAGAAGATTAGTGGAAACAAAAAAATGTTGGTTGGATATTTTTGGTTTTTTAGAAGAAAAAATGGATTATTTTTACAATTAAAACATTAAATTTAATAATATTAATGCTAACATTGGAGTTTTCATTTGATATGTATCACAAGACCAGTCTCTGTTATATTATTATTCAATTATTCTCTAACAAATAATCCACAACCCGGTTGGCTTAATACTACCTTAAGATTTTTAAAATACTATCACATTGAGAGTCTAATGTAGGGGTAATCTTCACTTTGTGATTTCTAGAGTATTTTTTGTTTTTAATCTGACACAATATCTATCATTGATATAAGAATTAATTTTTTAATCATTTTTTATTATTTATTAAAGGGTAAAATGGAATATTATATTGGTATTATTGATCTGAGGTATCTATTTTTTTCTTTTTGAATCAAAATTTAATGTTACATAACATATTAAACTCTTTTATTCTTAATATTTATTTTTATAATACATTTGTATGGTTTCATATCACATTTCTCATGGCCTTGTGATTTTTTGAAATATACATTGTTTTATTTATACCATCAATCACTGTCATATTAATCAAGTTTATAAATAAAACAACTATATTGGGTTTTATTAGAATCATAAAAAACCCAATTATATAATTATAAAAAAAGAGTGGCTCGAAAATATAAATTAATATATGGTATTTTTTCTTATTGAAATATACATGATTTCGTCCAGGTTTACCAAATTCAATGTTTTGGTTTATTTAATTAGGTAATATTCAAATTTTAATGTTATTTTATAATGTAATAGTTATTAAAGAATCATGTCATCATAATTATTTTAGTTTATTTCCTAATCTTTATGGTTATCATTTCAATGTAAAATGTATTATTTCTGATTTTTATAATAATCACTACTAGAAAAATACTCTATACCAAGGGTTTGATACTGTTGGTATATCCAATACCAATGGTTTGGAGAACCTTTGGCTAGTAATCCATAGAGATAGGTCTATACTAATGGTTTACAAAATCGTTGGTATAGGTAATATGAAAAATCTATACCAACAGTTCCATAAAACCGTTGGTATATGTATTTCAAAAAATAAGCATTCTGTTGGTTCTGATCGTAGTACCTTAGGTTTATGATTGAACGACCTATCCACTTACCTAACTTGAATTTTGTGAACAAAATTTCATAAATATATATATTTATTATAATAAAGATTTTAAATTTTGATTTATTTAATGTTCTATGTAACAATATTCCAAAAACAATACATGAAACTATTCCAACGGTTCTCAAAACCGTTGGTATAGACCTATACCAACGGTTTTGAAAACCATTGGTATAGATTCATTGATTTTGGGACCTATACCAACATTTTTGGACAAACCATTGGTATATGGTCTCTATTATTGACCTATACCAACGGTTTGTCCATAACCATTGGCAAAGGTCCGCAATAGAGACCCTATACCGGAAAACTGGTGGTATAGGTCCATATAAGTGACCTATTCAAACAGTTTCACCAAACTATTGGTATAGGTCCCCCCTATACCAACGGTTTTTGGAAAACCATTGGTATATGTAAAAATTTTTGACCTATACTAATGGTTTTGGCTAAACAATTGGTATATGTCCATATAAGTAAACTATACCAATATTTTACCCAAAACTGTTGGTATATATCCTATTTCCAGTAGTGAATCTATGTTCTAAAATAATTATTTTACTCTAAATTTTTTTATAGATACATGAAGATGAAACTATGATTAGGGATATATAACCTCTATACACAAAGGAAACTTTTCCCGTAATATATTTTGTATATTATATTTTATATAATGTTATGGGTCCTAAACAAACCAACCACCACTAACTGATTTTTGGATAAATATTTTATTGTTTCGTATTTTTTTAGCAGAAATAATTATATCCATTAGTACAAAATTACATAGAAATTGTTTCTATTTTAATTTGAGTGTTGATAAAATAAATTTTGTATAATTATAGTAATTAATTTCTTTTTGTTACAAAATATTGAATAGATTATGTCATGGATAAATTATTTTTGAATGTTATTTCATGTTTTTATTATTTCCTGATTAGGTTTTATCATTATAGTTTACCAACTTTTTAGTTATAAGTTGGTATAGTTTGTTTGTTTACATAATATAGGGTATTATATACATACATCCTAAACCTATAATTTTTAGGGATTTCATAAAAATTATTTTATAAAAGATCATTGAAGGGTAGAGACACTAAACAATGTATTTTCATAGAAACTAGAGATATAAGTTGAGTAGGATTTTTTTGGTTTTTTTATTTCATATTTTAGTATAGATGGTGATATCCATGGAGTATTATGACAATATTCGCTACCTTGAGGGGCTATAAAAAATAAATTTTATACATTTCATTACCATGTGATGTATATTTCTTATTAGAAAAACCATTTGGATATCAGTTGTAATATTAAATTTTATGTTTATTTTATGGAATCTTCATACAAGTTTGTTCATTATATATATTATTAATGTACATTTTATGATTCTTCATTTATCTTATTCAGTTAATGAATATTGAAACGACATCCCTTGTGTTAATATATAATCCCTATTATGTTTTGGTAGCATATGGCCCCTGGAAAGTACACCTGAGGTGTTATGACATCACAATTAGAATATAATTTGGGTTTCCTGGTTGGGGATATTAAAAAATGGAATCAACACGTACAAGGGACAATGAAAATGTAACTAGTAAGGATATATGCATCGATTAACGGGTGACGGCTTCGGGAGAAAGGGGCGAACCCTAACTCCCCGTGGCTTCATCGGCTTCGGCGACGGCACCCCCCCCCTCGGGGGAGGGGGGTCCTCCAGGGTTCCCCAATGGAGTCGCTTCTCTTTTCATCCCTTTTTCGAACCCGGATTTTCTCCCCCCATTTCCCTCTATCTCGCTAAATCTGAAGGTCTCAGATTTGCTTGATGGGTTTCCGAACCTCCAGTTGTCATCCGCAGAGTTCTCAGCCTCCTCGGAATTACTGAAACATACCCTCGTTGCCAGATTTCATGGACACCACCCTTCAGTTGATTCTTTTGACAGATTCATCTTTGACAGTTGGGCTTTGCAGGATAGGGCGACAGTGGGTCTTCTGGACTACCGATAGATTATGGTACGATTTACTTTGGAAGCTGACCTTATTCAGGCTTGGGAAAAGGCTCCTCGAGTCTTCAATGGTTCCAAATTTTCTTATCTTCGGTGGAACTTCGACTTTCATATGAAGAGGGATTCCCCCACGATGGCGATTTGGGTTAGTTTCCCGAGCCTCCCTCTTCCATTTCAAAATCCTTCTGTGATGCGTATGCTAGGAAATCTGATAGGTAGATACTTGTGCTCGGATAGCCGCACGAAGGCACTTTGTCACCCTGTTAATCCACGTATTTTTGTGGAAATGGATATGTCCAAGGACCCGTTTGAATATGTGTGGGTTACTGTGGGAGAGGAGTATAGATGCAAGCAGAAGGTGATATATGAGACTTGGACGGACTTCTACTCGGGTTTCAAACGGCTGGGGCACCCGTTGAGATTCTGTCGTAATGGGCTCTGACGAAAGAATCTGGGAAGGGGAGAGGGACAATTCATAGAGAGGGAGCCACGAGGTGAGTTGGAGGGGGTGGTTCAGGGATCTCACTTGAAGGATTCTAGTAAGGGGAAAGGATTTTCTCTTGATCAAGACTGCAGGGAGGAGATCTTAGCAGGTTGTTCTACCGACAATATGGTGGGCATTGAGGTAGAAGCAAACATGAGGGAGGCAGTAAGTGACCAGATGAACCCTATGGACAAGGGTTTGGGGGAAGGTTTGGCTCTCCTTGAAGCAGCTGGAGGGGAAGGCACACCCCGGTTAGCTTTAGAACAGGAGTTTGTTTCGCTGGCCGATATAGGGTCTGCCAGAAAATCTTGCAAGAGGGGGGGAGGCCAAAGCCCCCCAAAGTCTAAACAGGATCAACAAAGGCAAGCTCCCATTTCCCTAAATAACAGGTTTGAAGGTTTGCTCGAGGATGCTTCAAGCTCCATGCAGATTATTCCCTCTGACATAGAGGATGGGTGCAAGAATGATCACAATGGGGGTGAATGCACTCAACAGGATGTTAGAACTCCATCTCAGGTGAACGGAGGTCACTCAAGGAGGAGGAGAAGGAGGGACTATTCGTCCTTTCCCCCATCCCTTTTGAGACCAGATCGGCCAGGAAGATAAGTGGGAAAAGGGGCACCTCAGAGGAGGGTGGCACACGGATGGCAGGTGTCCTGGGGGGTATTCATTGGAGTTTTTACTTAGCAGTGAGGAGGAAGTGTCTGAGCAGGTGTTATGGCTCAATGCCTCGGAGCAGGAGGCCGCTTCCATGACGGGGAGAACCTTAAGGGCAATATTCAATGAGGAACAATATTCTTGGATTGATAAACAAGACTCAATCCTTGTCTGGGGTTTCAACAGAGGGAGGATCAACATCGAGGAGTATATTTAATCATGGGACTAATTGGCCTCGGAATTTGAAAAAATTCTGCCAGATTCCCCAAACATACAGGTTTCTTCGTTATCTTGGTAATTGTCTCGGGACATGTTATCTGGTAAGCTTAGTTTCATCTTCAATGCTCCTAGTTAATTGGGTGGTTTACATGCATGGGTTAGGGGGTCTTCGGTCTGGCATGGAGGTTTTTCTATGTTGTGCGGTTTGTGTGCTGTTTGTCGGTACGTCACAGGTCTTCTGGTTGGGCTAGAGCTTTCTGTCAGCTTCTTTGCAGGACATTTGGGACATGGCTGTTTTGGAGGGATGGAAACATCGGGAGGGACCATGCTTGCATGGGATCTCCGAGTGCCCTGCTTGTGGATGGTGGTTATACTGTTGCTTGAAAGAGGTATCCTGTTTCTTACTTTATTTTGATTGGGTTGTTGGGTGTTTGTTGGAACCTACGGTTTCTCACTTTTCCCGTAAAAGTGCTTTTCTTAATAAAAAAAATACTTTCCAGTCAACTAGTAAGGATACAGAAAATTTCTCAATAGGTGGTCCATAAATCAGATTTCCAAGAAGAATAATGTTTGTAACTTTAGTTACCAGAGAATTTTTGATATTGAATTCTTTATTTATTAAGTCATCCCAATTTTATGGATTTTAATTATTCACGAATAAACCTATAAAATTAAGAATAATTTAGATAGAATGCCATACATTGTTCTTTAATATATTCAATTATTTTTTTTAAAATTATATTTTTACATGACATGGTGATAATTAATTAATTAATAATTTTGTATCATTTTCTTATTTTATTATTATATTAATATAATAAAATACCTTTCTTATTTTTCATTATGGATTTCTTTTATTAATATTGTTTCTTGAACCAAACTTTACTATAATTAAGTTTTGATTTTAAATAGTTCCATGGGATGTGCTAAATCATGATATGATTTGATATAAGAGACCTGGGATAGGGTTTACACATAACTACTATATTATTTTCCAAATAATATCCACACACTTTATATGAAGGGGTGAATGAAAATTCGTCACCAACCAAACCCTCTACTAACTTTAAATATTTGGATGGGCTATCATAGATTCTTATAAATTTCATACATGGATTAAAATGATGAAAAACAATAACATATGAGGTCACAATAACATTATATCTTATTATATCATAGTAATAAATTGATTAAATAAAAACATAAATCTATTTACATTATTAAAGTGCTCAATTACCAGATCAATAGTGATATTTAGAATCAATAATATTTATGGTAGATGTATAAGGATTTTTTGGGATCTTATATAATATAAAATATTACATCAAATGTTTAAAAAGGATGGAATATTAAAATTATGTGAAAAATGATAGAATGAGATGTTTCTAGTTGAACACTTCTAGGGTTCTTATAATGGAAACCACTTTTCTCCTGATTAATGACGATGATTGTGGATGATATGTCAACAATGTAGATGTCTATGTTATATTATTCAATTTATAACCAAGATTTTTAAAATTATAAAATAACCAAGGAATATGAAAATACATGAAAACATGTGAACCACTAAACACATTATAGGTTATCATCCACTAGATATAGTCTATTCTGTATAGTGGGTAGAATATACCCTCTTAATAATAACCTCACAATTATATTTAAATCTGAAACACCAAAACCCCATAAATAATAATAAGATATAGAAAAATCTAAATATTATAACAAAATGACACATGATTTATAAAAATAAACCCATGCTAAACATTAACAAGGAATACATAATTCGAATTACATTAGTGTTACAATCATATACGTGAAATGTAATAATTGAAAACATGTATGTAAAATTAACATTCTATAATAAAACAAGGCCTTATCTCATTTTTTAGTACTAAATCCCATAAAATTCATTCCTCTGTATATTGAACCCAATCATGTTATCATTTCATGGAAAAAAATCTCAAAAAATAAATTATTACATTAAATAGATTGTGTGTTCATGGTTTGAGTAAAAAACTCAATAGAATAACACCAATGAGGCCCCTAATATACAAAAAATTATCCTATGTTTATTTATTATTGAGAAAATATTTAAAGAAAAAAATAAATATTGGAATAAATGAAATCATCTCATAAAGTTATAAACAATACACCATAAAATTTCACCCTAGATACCTATAATAAAACTAATGAATTATCACATCAGATCAACAAACCTTCATCTCATGTAGAAATTGTGACAATGAAATGTAATAACCTAACCAACCTTATGAAAATCATAAATGAATATGGAGAAGTTTTAATATTGTTTTTTTAAAATAATTGATCATTGATAGGTTATATCCAATAATTGAGATACCACTTGAATACTAAATTTAAAAAGAACACATGTGTGTTATTGAAAAATTATAATAATTTAGAGATTATTGAGTATAGTAGTATAGTAATGTTGTAAGAGATATAAGTTAAAATTATAATCATTAAAATCCACCATTCATAGAACAAAATATTATATTTATATCATCACCACATACCTTATTTATGAAATTGAATAAATATTAGTAGAATAAAAATTGTTAACTTGTCTCAAACACTAAATAGTAGCTAGTATTGAATATTCAAAATTCTCTCTACTAGAAGAAATCATCGAAATAAAACCATAATAATACACTACACACATGAATTATTTATCCAATACGTAACCCATCACTATCTCTAGTATTATTTCAAAACCATATTTCTAATATCATATAAAATGTATATTAACCCCAAATAATTTATCATTTCAAGATAACATTCCCATTTATACTATTCTAACAAGGAAATCCATCTGACCAGTCACAAGGAACCTAATGTAACATATATTTTTATTTCCAAAGTCACCATGATTGTATTATGGTTATTCACATTCTTATAATTGTCTTTCATATAGAAACATTTCTTTAAGAATTCCATAGAATCCCTGGAATGACTAACACTTTAATCCAAAATGGGAAACACTCCCACACATACTAACATATTAATGAAAAATTCATATTTAAATATCATTTCACAAAACAATATGAAAACTATCTCAATGTTTTTCTTAATGTACCATGGGAATCCAAATCCCCTTTCAGTTCTCATTGGTTTAAAATCTATGACTATAATGAGAGTTATAAAAATCAAACTAGAATAAGAAATATTATTAGTATAATTAACTATTACTATAAATCTAACCATTATTATAACCTTAATTAATATTAATATTATCTACTAAATGGGAGACATATGATATATATAATATTTCAATTATTTCCTATGCAACTCACTATGACAATCCTTAACTTATAAAATATCTACGAGACCATCCCACATTGTAGTCACCTCAATATCCTATAATTTCCCAGCCCAAAACATCCAATTTTTTCCTAATACATAAAGTCTATTTGAGTCCCCTTAACATGTAATTATTTTCTATGACCATTGGAATCATAATTACTTATAATTATATGAAATCACAACACAAGATACATATAACCTATTATTGTCATAAGAGACTTTATCAATTGAAAAAATGATGTTTACAGCCTATTGGTCTAAATTTAGTTCTCCTTTACCCAATTTAAATAAATTTAAACACATAACACATAAATAAATATAATTTATTAGATTATAATAAAGAAACAAAAATACTTAACGATTTAAGTTCCCCAAATATTAACATAAAAATTCAATAATTACTTTATTCTTATTCTAATCATTAGAATTAATTTTATCTTATAATCCTGGAGGAAATTATAATTGTCCAATTAAAACATTTCATAATAATTTTTTCAATTTAATTCAATATGTTATACTTTTGGGTATCTTATAAAAAGGATTCTAGAAACATAAATGTTTTCCAATGATGTGCTGATGGTTTATAACTTATCACTGAATTCCCCATTTTAAAAATCCATCCAATTAGATACCCAATTGATCTCCAATCTGGACAAAAATTTATGCTACCATTGGAGATGAATAAAAAAATAGTTTCAATTTTCTAATGTGTAATGGTTTTTGTTTTTTCACCTTCAAATTCTTTAGGAATTATATATAGCGGAACCTTTCTTTGGGTTTGATATCACCATGAATTCGCAAAATAAATCACTAATTTCTTACTAAAATTTAAAAATATTAGAAGGTTAATTAGAATACGAGTATAAGTGGAATATGAGATGGAAATTCAGATCAATTTTTTAATATAACATATCTGATTAAACTAGTATAATCTGATAGAATATATGGATAGAGTTGGTGGTGAGGCTGGTAAAAATGTCTATCCTAGGATTCCCTTACTAGCTAAATTAATAGGAGGATGAACATGAAATTATATTCATTGAAATTTATTAATTGAAACTATTCCCTACATGTTTAATGGTGGAATTCAACCAAATACTCAATTTATTGATAGTGATATCACACCACATGGATTTTCATTGAGTTCATGTCAGTTCCCAACGTATTACACGGTGGACCCTCTACCACCTCTATCACCCCACCTATTTTACAAGAACATTAAATTTCAAATTTATTTTTTATATAATATAATTCACATCTAAACAACCATATTATTCTTTAAAACATGAAAAATTATCTCTTTTATCATCCATATTATTTTTATTCAGTTATACCCAGTGTCTAAATTTTTATTACTAATTTTTAAAATTATTTTCTATCATTTAATGATGTCTATAATTATAAATTACACAATAAAACAATTAAATATGTTTATATAATATCTTCATATATTTATAATTAAATATTTGGTTTCTAAAACTAAAGGTCAACCCCAAATATCTATTCAACCTTGGACACCACCATATTATCACACACATAATCATGAAAATTAGATTTTCATTGAAATCCTCACAATATGATAAATTAAACCTATTGATCATGTCTCACATGAGATTTTCATCTCATATTTCATTTTATCAAGTCTAATTACTTAGAAAAAGATTACTAAAAATGTTTCAACATATCAAATTATTACAAATTATATCTATACAACATGATAAAGTTGAAATAACTTATAATTCATTAAGTTTATAAGAAAAATCATGGAAATATTTCATAAATCAGTCTGTGAAAAGTGGCATAATCGACTAGTAAATGATCAATGGATAATTTTAATTAATTAGATGAACTGGTCAGTCTCTCTTACATGTACATGTAATCTATTAATCAACCAATACAAGATGATATATTTTATAAAATCAATATAAATACACAAAGTAAATAAACTCATTTTAAATCTCTCTCCATGAATACTGAAATTATCAACCCTCTGTCCTACCCATATTTATAACAAAAACCACACATCAACAAGAAAAATGAAATGATAATAATTTAGAATATAAAATAAATTCTCAATAAATGTGTTTTTATTGGAACATGATTTAATTCACATTTATTCCATACAATCTATTACAAATCATATATCTAATTAATATTTTTTAATCTAGAATATGTTCATAGTATCTTAAGCATATCCATTAGTGTTTTTCTCTAATAAACCCATAAAAAATTATCCATATAATTCCTCACATATCATCCAATTAACAATATCAATATAATCTATTACTAATATTAAATAAGTTTCATTAATAATGTGGCATATCCATCCAAATCTTCAAATTCAAACCACCCAGGTGGTATTATATTGTCATGTTTTCATGGGTGTTCTATGAGGTAACTTATTTTCCTTTTCGTCATGTTTTAAGCACCAAAAACCATCATCATGAACTAAACTGCATGGAAAAATATCATTTAACCATCATTATAATTATAAATATTGATATTGGCCTTCATTCTCTACTATATTCCCCTTATCTTTGCAACCACTACTAATATCATTTATTGAAATAAAATGTTTTATATAGACTTAAAAAATGGAAAATATAATGGTTATGATATCCATTTAAATATCTATTATCCTTTAATATTACTCTAATACCTAGAGAAAATACCTCTTGATTCCAATTGCCCCCCATGACTACACTTTTCACCAAAAAACCAATCCTCGGAATGATGGATTGAACAACTGATCCAATCCTTGGAATCAAATAACTTATAATAGAGTTGATAATGTAAAATTGGAAAATAGAAAAAAATTCTATTCATAAACTCTCTAATTTCATGAACTCGTTACTTTGTGATCTATAGATTCACCATGTAATCACCCTAATAGTTTCATTATAGTTTTGTAACATTAGTATGTCATGAAATTAAAAACATCCATAGTGATTCCCACATATAAATTACATCCCACATAATAATTACTTATTCACTAACAAAAAAATTAATCTATCTATCATAATTATTAATTATTTGTTTGATGTTCTATATTTAATATATTGTCAATTAATACCCTCATGTCCTTGATGACATATATTTAAACCATATAAACTAGTAATATTAATCCCATTAACTTTTTAACTAATATGTAACATTATCTCCTAAAAAAACATTATTTTTATGTATCCTAAATTCTATAATACTCATCACTCCCATAACCACAAAGTAATAATGATTAAACAATCTCTACCTTGAAAAAAATATTTACCTTTATCCTCATGAATTATAAGAGATTTTAATGTTGAATCCATATCCTCTTAAATGATAGAACTAACTCAATCCAAATAACCTTAAAAATGTATTTCTTTCTTCACATGATGATATGATTAAGTATTACACTATTATTCTACTAAAATGATGAAAATATTTTCCCTATGAAATGAATTAAATTCTACACTATAACTATAAAAAATCCATAAATAGACCAATATCACTAGTCACACATCCTATTCTTATCCCATGATACACTAACTATAAACATGTTCTTAATCATTCCAACAACACTCACAAGTAAAAAAATATTCCCACATAGTTTATAATACCAATTCATAAATATTATTCCCACAACATCCAATATCAATGATTAAAATAAAAGTTTCAATACATATATGATGATTAAATTTTTTAAATAACACATCCCTAAGGAATAAAATGTACTTATATCCTCTTGATCTTTTTCATTAAACAAAATAATAAAAAATAGTTATCAAAATGTAAAAAAATCAACAAAAAATTTACATGGGTTTGGTAAATTAATAATACCATAAAATAAAACTCAAAAACTAATAAGAAATTTTTATATTTAATATTAACTAAACAAAACCAATTTTTAGAAAAATTTAAAAATAATTTTTTAATAACATTTTGACTCGAAATCATATATGAGAAAACAATTTTCAAAAGAAACAAAGCCCTATACATGTTTCATGACTCCCTCTACTAGTTCCAAACATGGGATAAACATAAAGAGAATCAGTGACCCTAGAGCCCAATCTCAAATATGACCCAGTTTATAACCTAGAATTGAGGGGATAAAACACTCGATGGGAGGAATTTTCCTATATATCCCTAGAAAAAAATAAAACCCCTAACCAATGAATCATATATAAAATATATAAACAAAAATACCACTCAGGAATTATCCCACATACATGAATATAAAATAAGAAAAGAAATATTTAATGACAAAAAAATACAAAAAGAAAATCATGTGGTGGTAACTTCAACAAACCAAGATCTGTGTAATTACTAACTAAACAAGTCATCCAAACCAACACAGAAAAATAGAAATATAATATATTAATTTGGTGATCATAACTTATATAAAATATTGTATAATATCAGATGTAACTCAATAAAATCAGAAAAGAGAATACTAATTCTTAGGAGTAAAGATAATATTACTGACCATCTCATATATATGACTATTATTCAAAAAACCCTCACCCTGGATCATGTAAAAAGTGAGTAATTAAGGACAAGTGATGTAGTTTCATAATTATGTGTAACCTCCCAACTCAGGTGTGACTCACTAGTTCTCTATGCCAGTTAGTCACATGAACTCAAGCACACCACCCATACACTAGACGTTTCCAACTATTAGTAGGGGACGAATATAAGTCATGGAGAGACTATACACTCTTCATCAGAGTAAATAACCTGAGGAAAATATATAATCAATTACCAAATATATTAGCATAACCATAATTATTTAAATATCACATAATTACTAAAATTGGAAATACAATATCAGAAATGAACAATTAATATTTCATGCTAATGTACATTCAATGTGTCCAAATTAAAAATGAAAAGTTAATATGCTACCCACACCCAAGAGGGCCCTAAACAACATCTGGTTCCCTCATCCATGATCTATCCAAAATCATAAATCTATCACATATCATTTTCCCCTATCCTATCCTACAACCATGAAATCTATTTAGGTATCTATCCGACAGCCTAATTAAGGTGTGAATACAGCTCATTTGGACACCACCAATGACGTCTAAAACAATATCCCATCATATAGCAATGAATGCAGTTGTTTAAATAATAAATCAAAATTAGTAAATAAATATTTATAACATTATAAACTATTATTTATTTAACCAAATAAACCCTTGGGTTCCTATGGACAGTTGTTTCCCAGTACCAGCTTTGACCCATGTCCGAGTCTGAACAATTTCAAAAGGATATCATATCTGTGAGTTCTACTAATACCATTATTTAATTTATATAATTGAATGACCATGTTTCCATTATATCAGTCACACAATTTATTGACCATGTTACCATTCTTTAATTCATAATTGAATTCCCATGTTACCATTTAAACCTCAAACAATTGAAGGACCATGTTCCAATTCCTTAATTAACACTTGAATTCTCATGTAAACGTTCATATCATAGATATAATAAAAATGTTCACATCCCTTAATTCACACTTAAATTCCCATGTTACCATTAATCAACTCATAATTAATTCAACAATTAATTATCATCATAAATTTTATTACTAAATCAAAAATTTGTTAATCCTACCAATATCATTAATTAATTCACCAATTAATTAGTCATCCCAATATCTTTACTAAATAAATAATTAGTCATCACATAATTCCCATTAATCATTTCCCTAATTAATTATGCACAATTATCCATTTAATTAACTCAACAAATAATTATTCACTGACCCATAATTAATTAAATGGTTAATTATTTTAATTCAAAATCTTAATATTTCATAATTAATTTATAAAATAATTATCTAAAATTAACCATGTCAGTATCTCATAGTTAATTCATTAATTAATCATTAAATTCCCAATATCAATATTTTATAATTAATTCAACAATTAATTATCTCAGGTAACATGTATTAATATCTTTTAATTAATTCCATAATTAACTATATCAAATATATAATATCAAATATCCAAATTTCAAATCTCCCTTAATTAATAATGTGACCAAATTAATTAATTCCATCAATAACTAAATTCATAAACACAAAAAATAAATTTGTCATGACCCGTCCCCTGGGGCCCATTCCGTGACTACACCAAGCCCACCATTCATAGGCATGGGGCTGGTGACTACCACCGGAAATGAATATCCCAAAGGCATTGCCTTTAAACCTATACACACATAGACATGGCATACTGTACAAAGAAAACCACAATGGAAAGAAAGTACAAAAACAACCACAAAGGTTCACTACTGAGAGTAAAGTGTGTAAACTGAAAGTAAATGGGTCAAAATACAAGCTCAACTGAAAGGAAGGTACATCAAAAGAAATACACGCTCCATAGGTCATCCGCTGATGATCATACCTGAAGGGTAGGTACAACTCTCTAACGGGGGTCACTGCATCACACCATGTCAATCGATCCACCTTCGAGCACCATATAGTCATGGATCCCAAATGTTGAGTCAAAGCTATTTGTCATCTATACAAGACACAACAGGTACGGGAAAATCTAGTGCATGTTTGAGTATAATAATGCTCAGTAGGGACCCCGAGACCCTCAAAGGTCTCTCAGAATTCCATGAATGAAAACACCACAAAGAAATACCACATAGGTAATACCACCAAGAAATATCTCAAACACATAGCACAAGGTAAAATACACATCTCACATCAGGTATAACTTATGTAAAGAAGCAAAGATGATTAGTCATAAATCTTGATCATCTTATTCTATCAAGAGGCTCTACTACTGATCCACAAAGGGTCTTTAGGTGTTGAACCACACATGATACCTAAGTTCTGACCCATATAGGATCCCTAGGTGCTGACCAACACAAGATCACTAGGTGTTGAACCACACAGGATCACTTGGTGCTGACCCACACACGATCACTATTAATTCATCGCGTCAGAGCCAACCAAAAGATTCCCACACTTAGAGCACTTGAGTTATGAAGGTTCTGATTCTCAAGACATTGGTCGTATCTCACCCACCACGAAGTCCTACATAGAAATAACCCAAGGGACCATCTTGTCGTAAGGGTTCCAACGCAACAGACGACCATCGATCGGTGGCCGGTCTGTAAGTTAGGGTATTTTTAATAAAAAGGGCCGAGTTAGAGACCAATCTAACCCATCAATCCTTTAACTTCTTCAAAAACTCTAGCAGAGTATATAAGATGGACCACCCTGTGGAAAGGGTCCTATCTCTACTAATAGTGCGTCAATCAGACAAGAAGTTTGCAAGTTACGATCATTTTAGTAAAAAGGGGGATGATTGTGTCTCGGCCCAGTCTGACCCGACCAACCTAGACTGGGGGTCCCACATACCTTGGTTCAATTAAAAAGACTCGACCTGACCCGATTTGGGTTCAGGTCGTTCTAGTCCGACCTGGCCAGTGGACTAGGTCCAATGGGCCTCGCTAGACCTAACCCGATTTGGTGGAGGGTCAAGCCACCGGTTCACTCGACAACCTACTCTCGTTTGGCCCTACCAGAAGGGCTTGTGTCTAGAATACTAGGCGCATGTCCTGTCCGCTGGGTGCAGGACCCGCCCACTGGGTCGCGGGTCTGGCCCATCGGTGCGGGGCCGGCACGCTGGCTGGGGGTGCGGCCCACCAGCCCGATGCCCCATCGCAAGGGTGGTCAGGGGTGCACTGTCTAGATGGGATACTGTAGACAGACTACATCCAACCCTCATTGTCCCCGCATACATGGGGCCACCTCTACCTGCGGTCAATGAACCACAGCTCACCAACCGCCTGAATGGCCCGGACGCGGGCTGTCCCTCTAGGCGGCACCCAGTGCTGTATCTCCTCTCCGCTGCGGCTGTCTGTCCATAGCTTCCCACCGCTGCGGTGTGCTGATGGGAGTCCCTCCACCCTCTAACTGCTGCCACCAATAGTGCCACTGAAAAAAACCAGATTCACCCCTGTTGTCCATTTTGTGGAGCCTTCTGCACCTACAGTCTCCTTAGGGCACCACCATCACCACGAAGCCTTTAAAATCACCTTACTGACAAGTTGATTGGTCTAATTTGAAGAATACATGAAGAAAGAATATGGAAGAGGGACTGAGTCTTGTTTGGGTCAGCTCACACCCTCCTTGTTAGAGTTTAATCATGGGGATATACATGATGATAACCACACATCTTTAAAAACCCCAAATCAACACCTTGCATAATATCCATCCTTAAGAACAAGTGATTCACGGATCAACCCGTTATTCAGTTGGTCCATATTAAACATTAAATTTAATGAGTGAGGAAGATATCATCAAATAAATAGTATTTATAAAGCCATACCTCATTGACATTCGATGTTGTAGCGTTTGTTCTTGAGGTTTCAAGATGTTAACGTCGCTTCCAGCTCCGTTCTTTGAGGCACATCGAAGATGATAAAGTCTCACCACCATTCATCATTCTTAATTGGGGAGGAACTTAGTTGGAGGTTTGTCAGAATATCCACGCTAATTAATCCTCATCCCACCAACACATTAAACAATTAAAAGGAAACACGTCACATCGTTTTAGTTACACTGCGACATCACGTCGTTACACTGTTTCATTTATGAATCAATGTCACTGTTACACTTCATTTAATTCATTATAATATTGTGTGATATGGGCTATTAATGAGCCTCATTAATGAACCTCATCTCCACCTCAACGATTCACCATAGAGTCGTCGTCCGACACTCAATGATGAGAAAATAAATAAAATAATTCCTTTAAATTATTTTGATATTTTTCTCAAAAAGTCTGAAAATGATTTTCCTCTCAATCCTTTCTGGCCGAAGTTAATTAATTTATTTTCAAATCCTAACATTTCGAGTTCAACGGTGCCCTTAGATTTTTGAATCGGGCACCTATTCAAAATTTAGAAAAACCCGCTCACACATTTACTGAATGTACCATAAAAATAGTTCAAAATTCCATTTCCGGATCATATGTACTTGGAATCATGTTACGTTTGAGTGTGTGGTTGCATAATAATTATATATAATTAAAAATTTTAAATGGTATTTATGAGACATTACATTCTTTCCACCTTAGGGATTTACTTCCATGAAAGAGAAAACAAAATAAATCAAATAGATGTGGAAACTGACCATAAATCTGAGCCTCCTGCTCCCATATTATCTCCTAGATATTCCCATTCTTCCACCGAAATCTCACTAGAGGAATCGAACACCCACATACGACCCAGTACTATCGATCCTCTATATCCACTAGGAACTCTGCAAACATCACCCCATATTTAATGTCCTGCTCTCCCCAGTCTATGACTTGCGATGGATCATGCACGTATCTCATCAGCTGTGACTTTTGGAAAACATTATTCACATGGTGCATCTATGGGGGAAGAGCTATGTGGTATGACACCTTTCCAACTCTACTCCAGATCTGAAAAGTTCTGATGAACCTCAGAGATAACTTTCCACCCCATCCAAATTTCTGCAATCCTCAGTAGGGCGAGACCTAAAGGAATACATGATCGCCCTCCTCAAACTAAAATGGTCTTCATATCCTATCATCATAAGACTTATTCCTACTCCGTATAGTCTTGATCAACTCTTGGATGATTTTCACCTTATCAGTGGTAGCCCGTACCAACTCTGGTCCCATGAGTGCCGACTCCCCTAGGTCTTTCCAGCATAGGGGTGATCTGCCAGGCTCCCCGTAGAAGACCTCAAACACTTCCATGCCAATGGTAGAGTGATATCTATTATTGTATGAAAACTCCAACAGTGGTAGTTGGTCCTCCCAACTCTGACCAAAGTCTAGGACGCAAGAACATAGCATGTCCTCCAATGAATGTATGGTCCACTCCATCTGACCATTTGTCTGGGGGTGAACAGTTGTGCTTAAGAAAAACTAAGTCCTTATTTCCTCTTACAACTCCTTCCACAACCGAGATGTAAATCATGAATCACAATATGAGATGATCATCAAAGGCACCTTGTGGAGCCACACTATCTCATGGACATAGAGGTGTCCCAAGACCTCTATTGATCCCTACTCCTAGATGGGTAGGAAGTGAGCTGACATGGTGAGTGGGTCAATGTTCACCCAAATAGAATCATGACCCCTAGATGTACGTGGTAACCCCGTCACAAATTCCATTGAGATACCATCCCATTTCCACTCTAATACCTTGAGTGGCTAGGCCAAGCCTGCTGGAACCTGATGCTCGACCTTCACTTGCTGACAAGTGGGGCATCGTGAAATGAACTCGACCACCACTTTATTTATCCCTAGCCACTAGTACTGATGTTGGATGTCTTGGATCATATTTTCCACTCTATGATGCACCACTAAAGGGGATGTATGGAACTCCCTCCATAGCTTATCCTGTAACGTCACTGGTACTATGGTGCACCTTTTGAAAAGGATGACATGTTCCCCACCGATCAAAAACACATCAGAAGACCATCCTGAGGATAACTGAGCATGTCGACCCTCATAGTCAACATCCACAAATGTGCCCCCAAACTCGCTATAAGAGTGGGGGAGTTATATTCCTAGACTGGAGGTTAGATGCTTCATCATTTTCCAGGAATGATATCTGTATCACAGATAACTGCTCTGTTGCCTCACTCAGCAGCTGCAAACTAGACCTCCTGCTATGTGCATCTTCCACTACATTCCCCTTCCCATGAGTATAGACTATGTCAAAGTCATAGTCATGGAGGAACTCTAGCTATTGTCGTTGTCTCAAGTTCATGTCCTTCTATGAGAACATATACCTGAGACTCTTGTGGTCAAAGTAGACAGCAAACTATTCACCCATCAAGTTGTTACACCACATAATCAAGGAAAAGACCACTACTTCTAACTACAGGTCATAGGTCACGTATTTCTTCTCATGCTTCCTCTACTACTGTGAGCCGTATGCGATCCCTTCTCGATTCTTCATTAGGACACCAACTAGTCCGGCCTCCGATTCATTATATTAGACTACATACCAAATGCCATATTTAGGTAGTCTCAATATGGGGGCACTCGTATGTCTTTGCCTCAAATCAGTGAAAATCTATTGGCACCTCTCCATTCATATGAAGGGATGTCCATACTTTGTCAAAGATGACAAGGGTGCTGCTACTCTAGAAAAATAGGGTACAAATCTCTGGTGGTACCCAACTAACCCCACTAAACTCCATACATCAGTCATGATCCGAGGTGGATCCCAAGAAATCACTTCCTCTATCTTCATTGGATCCACTGCAACTCCAGCCTCGGAGATGTCGTGTCCCAGAAAGTGGACCTCCCAAATCCCGAACTGGAACTTCGAGAGATTACCATAAAGCTGGTTCTCTCAGAGCGAATCTAAGACTATCCACAAGTGTGTATCATTCTACTCCTCTAACACCAAGTACACCATGATTTAATCAAAGAAGACCCCAAAAAATTGCTCAAGGAAAGGCTGGGAGATTCTATTCATGAGTCCCATGAAAACTTCTGGGGAATTGGTCACGACGAAAGGCATCAACAGGTACTCATAGTGGATGTATCAGCACCTGAATCCTATCTTCGACACATCCTCATCCCATAACCGAAGCTGGTGATAGTCCGATCTGAGGTCTATCTTCGAGAACCACCTCACTCCCTTAATCTAGTCGAAGAGGACATCGATCCTTAACAGTGGTTACTTATTCATCAAGGTCACCTGGTTCAGGTGCCAGAAGTTGACCCACAACCTCAAACTCCCATCTTCCTTATTGGAAAATACACTGGGGCTTCCCATGGGGAAACACTGGGCCTTCCAAACCCCTTACTCTTCATGTCTTCAAGTTGTACCCTCAACTCACGAAGCTCTGAGAGATCTATCTAATATTCAGATGTAAATGTAAGTGTTTTACCTAGGTACAATTCAATGTAGAAGTCTTCCTATCTATGAGGAGGTAGTCATGGGAAATATTTTGGAAAGAAATAATCATACTCATCCACCACTATAGGAAAGCATGGACTCCCCTCATCCACCATACCAAGGGTGAGGCTATCCAACTGGTGAGTGATTGGTTAAACCCTCCTTCAAGAATGTTCATACTGTGCTACAATGGTTACCTTCTCAATGGTGAAGGAAATCATGGAACCATCCTCGTGGACACACAACACTTTCTGCCTAAAATAATCGATGTGAGCATGGACTGTGGATAACAAGTCTATACCCAAGATGACATCATAAGGCCTTGACGCCACAATTAGAAGATCCCTACTGAAGCTCTTTCCTCTTATACTAAGCTCACACTACCGGCACTAGTGTGTAATCATTGAATCTCCTTCCATAGGAGTCTCTAATCATAAGTATTGAACCAATGGATCCACTAGAATCTTCAAGCCTTGAATGAGGTACATGGAAAGAAAAGAGTGACTGACACCTCTATCTATGAGAACTGAAGCTAAGGTGGAGTAGATACATATCATACCTCTAATCAGCTCTAGAGCATCGTGATCATTGGCCTCTATCACCTGAAGCTGGACCACCCCTATCCACCTCTTCCTAGAGCTCGTGGTGGACCTCCCCAGGGTGGTGGTGGTGGTAGTACCTTGAACCGTCATCCACCACCTGCCACTCGGCCTGCTCCCCTTCCACGTCCGACACCCTATTGAACTCCTCGCTCAAACCTCTATTGATGTCTTGGTGGTCTATAAACTACCTTCTAGTCTTCCGTGAGAGGAGTCAGACAATCACGAGCCACATTCCTCTGTCCATTGCTAGATTAACAAACTCTAGTCCTCAGATGACCTCCTCTACCTCGTGAGCTCTACACCACTAACCATGCTTCTGGGGGTCATCCAATAGAAGGTCTAGCCTATTTAGCCCTCGACATCATATGTGTATTGCCTGCTGCAGATAACTTGGACACCTATCATATAGTGGTGGCTCTCACCAGTGGTGTATTACTGGCTAGGAAGCTATCCATCGGTTGGGATCTCTCTAGAACTCCATCTTATTTCAGGATGCTGAGTGAAATTAGCGACACCTTAATATCTCATCGTAGTCCCTAGTCAAAGGTCCAGGCCATGAATAAAGGGACATGTACCATGCTGGTGGAGTAGTGGGAGAGTTTGGTAAACCTCACTAAGTACTGGGCCACAACCAGGCTACCTTGCTATAGGTGGAGTAACTCCAGAATACGCATTGAGCGTAGTGTCACTGGTGAAAACTCCTCCCTGAAGAGGCCCTCGAAGTCCGACCAGAGAAGGGTTGCATCCTCGTGTGTCTGGAGCATCAAGATCCCCCACCTCCTTGTCATGAACAGAAAAAGTATACCAACTAGAACTACCATATGGTATATCAGTGTATCTACTAGGCAAAAAACCTGAGAAACTAACTCTATCCAATCCTCAGCTGCCTGCAGATCTATCTTTCCTTGAAGCCTCGGAAGCTTCAATCTTAAGATCTCATGTAGCATGCTTAGTCGGCACACACTATCTGACGATGGATTTGGTAGCAACTTCTACTCTCCGTGTGGTGCTGCTGCTAGTACACCACCTGAATCTGCTATCGTTGTAAGTGGTCCCTACACTGACACATCATCATTAGTTGGACCATCATCATGATATCTCACTAGAATCATGGATGGATGTCATCGTGGAGGCATATTGTAGAGAAATAGATATTCCATGATAAATAATTTATAAATATCAAGATAAATCTAAAGAGAACTAGAGAAAAATATTCCCAAAACACATGTAACTAGTCTATTCATGTACCATGTTAGAAAAAAGAATCCAGGGTACTAGTGTATTGATACATCAGCTACCTCACCAAAACTAGACTCCCCAGACTAAAATTCAAACTCAAGACACTTAAAACTATTTCCACCCATTGAAAATACAAACTCTTATCTCTTCTAGTAGATCTGAACTCCCTTTGATACCACTTTTTCACAGCCCGTCCCCTGGGGCCTATGTCGTAGATACCCCAAGACTGCCTTCCATAGGCCAGGGGATGGTGAGGATATACGAAAAGGCATATCCCCAAAAGGGATGACATTTACTTTAAAATTGTACACACACAGACAGGGCATACCACACAAAGAAAACCACGAAGTTAATAAAATAGTACAACCACCAAAATTGATCACTAATGAGAGTAAAGTGTGTAGACAAAAAGTAAATGGGCCCGAATACTAACCCAACTGAAAGAAAAGTACAAAAAAATATATACAAGATCTGGAGGTTGTCCACCAAGGATCCTACCTGAAGGTTAGGTATAATTATCTATCAGATGTCACTACAGCATAGAGCATCTATTGACCCACCTCTGAGCACCATCTATTCCTGTCTCCCCAATGTCCAGTCAAAGCTATTTGTCGTTTTTACAAGACATAACAGGTGCGGGTGAAGCCTGTACAAGGGTGAGTATAACCATACTCAGTAGGTAACCTGAGACCCTTGAATGTCTCTTAATAGCCCATGATGGAAAAAACACAGTGGAAATAACACAGAGGTAATACCACCAAGCCAGATTTCAAATACATAGCACAAGGTATAAGATACAGCTCACCCCACATATAACGTATGTACAGATGTAAAGATGATTAGTCGTAAAGCTAGATCAAATTATTCTATCAAGAAGCTCTGATTCTGATCCACACATGGTTTCTAGGTGATGACCCACACATGATCTATAGGTGTTGAGGCACACAATTTCTCAAAGTCCTATCCCACAAAGGATCATTAGGTTCTGAACCACATATGATTGCTATTAATTCTACATGTTATGGACTGCCACTGGATTCCTGCACATAGCACGCTTGAGTTACAATGGTTTTGATCCTCAAGATATCGGTCATATCTCAACTGAAAAGAATCCTCCCTTAGATTTAACCTAGGGAATTTTCCTGTTGTAAGGGTTCCAATGTAATTGACAGTGCGTTGATCAGACACATGGTCTGTAAGTTATGGCATTTTTAGTAAAAAGGGCTCAGTTCTATTCGAGTCTGATCCAACCTAGCCATACTCCAACTTCTTCCAAAACTCAAGATGAGTATATTAGAAGGACGTACCCATGGAAAGGGTCCCAACACCACCGACAACGCGTCAATCGAATGCGCGGTTTGTAAGATATGATAAATTTACTAATAGGGGGTCAGTTGTGTCTGGGCCTGGTCCGACCTGGTCAGACCGACCCGACCAACCTAGACAGGGGGTCCCAAATACCCATATTATATTATATGGACTCGACATAACCCGGTTCGGTTCAGGGTTAGTCTGGTTCGGCCTGGCTAGTTAGCCAGGCCCAATGGGCCTCGCTGGACCCGAACCGGTTTAGCCGAGGGTCCATCCCACCGGGTCGCCCGACCACCCGGTCTCCTCCAGCCCAACCCGAATAGAAAGGGTTTGGCCTACCATCATGGATCTGTCCCACATGGTGCAGGACTACACTGTGGGTTCATCCCATTGATACAGGTAAATCCCACTGGCAGGGGCACATCCTACCAGCTCGAGGCCCGGCTGCAAGGACGACCGGTGGTGCGTCGTCCAGCAAGGACATGAAAACCACTCTATGTCTATCCCCCACTAGCCCCATGGACATGGGTCCATCTCTAGCTGCGGTCGATGGACCACGACTTTCCAGCATCCCAGATGTCCTAGACATGGGTCATTTCTCCACACGGTGCCTGACACCGCTTCTCCTCAACGCCGCGACTACAGCTTCTTACCGTCACGACGGGCTGACAGGCGCACCGCTACCCTTCACCCGTAGCCACCACTACGGTCTGCCGTTATGCCGACAATGACATTGACGAGGAACTAGATTTACTCTAGTGGTCCATTTTTGGAGATTTATGCTCCTATAATCTCTATATGGCGCCACCATCACCGTGAAACCTTCAAATTCACATTGTTGACAAGTTGACTAGTCGACATTAAAGAACGCACAAAGAATGACTATGGTGGAGGGACTGGGTCTTATTCGGGTCCACCCGCACCCTCCGAATTAGAGTTTAATCATGGGGATAAACCTGATGATAACCACATAGCTTGAAAACCCCAAATCAAAACCCCACACAATATCTATCTGCATAAACGAGTGATTTGCAGATCAACCCATTAGTTGTTTATTTCATGTTCATCATTAATTTTCAATTATGAGGAAGAAATCATCAAATAACTAGAATGAATAAACCCTTGCCTCATTGATGTTTTATTCCTAAGCATTCATTCTCTAGGTTTAAAGATATTGACGTCGCTTCTGTCTTTGTTATTCGAGGCATGTCAACGATGATGTAGTCTCTCCGGTGTTCATCATTCTTCGTTGGGGTATAATTTTGTTGGAAGTTCATCAGAGGATCCTCTCCAATTAATCTTCATCCCACCAATGCATCAAACAGTTAAAAGGAAACACATCACATCATTTTAGTTACGATGCGAAATTACGTCGTTATGCTGTTTCATTTATGAAACATCATCGTTGTTACACTTCCTTTATTTCATTGTTATGCTGTGTGATACGAGACATTAATGAGACTAATTAATGTGCATGTTCTCCACCTCATCGCTGCACCACAATGTCACCTTTCTCCACTCAATGGTGAGAATAGAAATATACTAATTCCTTTAAATTATTTTAAAATTTTTCCAAAAAATTCCAATAAATAACCATCCCTCTAGGCCCTTATCGACCAATGTCTAGTCATTTGCAGGTGAATATCAGTGTTCTGAGTTCAATTGTTCCTTGGATTTTCGATTTTTGCACCAATAAAAATGTTAGGAAAACCTTCTCACATGTTTACTGGATGCACCTTAAAAAAGTTCAAAATTCCATTCTGGGTTCACTGGGCTTTGGAATCATGTGGTATTAGATCCTGTGGTCTCATAATAATTCCATATAATTAAAAAAACTGACATGTAATTTCTAAGACATTACAAAATTATAAAATTACATAGCCATGATTACAATCATGACTATTGTATTTTCATTATAGACCACCTATCTCAATTTTTTGACATCACTCGAAAATGGAAGAATCCCCAATTTTGACCGAATAACAACGTAAAAAGATATCCAGATCATAATCCCTAAACAAATACTGTAAAAATAAATATCTATTACATGTAGATCAAGATTATTTATCCCACATGTAGGACCAAAAATACAGATCTAGATCTAACAAAAAAAATTACGGAACATCACACCAAATTAATGGGAGAAGAATGAGATATTATTTGGGAAGAAAACACATACCCGGAGAGGTAAAAATCTTCCAACCGGGCTTCGAATCACCAAGAATAGAGGTTAGAATGTCTTTGAATCCCTCCCAGAGTATCTAGAATTGAGAGAAAATGATTATGGGTTGAGCTAGGGTGTCCGGTTGTATTAGATGGGGGTTCATGATTTTTTTTATCATTTTTCATTAGATTAAAATCCTATATGCATGGTTTTTTTCTTAGGGTCCATGATTTCCCCTAACTATGAACCACTTATAGGGGTCCATAGTTTCTCCTTTTAGGGTGCCTAGTGTGAAAAACTGTGTTCCAACCAGGAAAAATCCCTCGATCTAGGGTTTCATGGTTTGCTAAGTTATGGAACACAGTTAGGGCATACTGCACTCCAACTGAACTCCCAAATTTCTCCATTTTTTCTCAAATTTCATCAAAACACACACCATGTTAAAACCAAAATGAAATATACTCAACAGAAAGAAAAATACTACATATAAATGAGTTCAAGATATCTCCGTAAAATTTCAGGATCATACAATCACCCACATTGTAATAGCTCTGCCTCATGGTTTACTCTAAATAGCCTTAAATATTTCAAGTAAAAACTACTATCCATGGTACCCCATGAAAAAAACTATCTCTTAAACATAAAAATATCCCATCTCCTCCACTGAAAAATTATATCTTATAAGAGATAATTGTTATAATTTTTCAAATGGTTCGCAATCACCCAAATAACTTCATTCTTCTAAGGATTCCTTAGGAGACCCACCAAATAATACTAGTAATGTTTATGTGCTTATATTATAATTTGGGTAATGGGTGTAGTAAACCACGAAGCCATTGATGCTCATCATTCACCTACTGGGAGGTAAAGCATCATTTCATGAACCCTATTATCTACTTTTGCATACTAGACCACCAAATTTTTTTCATAGGTCACAATACAGTTTAGTGACACCTGGATGAACCACCCACTTTGTGGAATGATACTCATGCATCAAATCCTCCCACATGATCCTAGGAACAACAATCAAATTCATAACATCGATGATCTTATCCTCATCTATGGTCTAATAAGAAGTTGTCTCCCCACCTACAAGAATTTCCATCTTGGTCAAACACTCAAAATCCTCATACATTATACCCCATATCCTCATCAAAATTTTATACTATACTGAAAATAATACAAGATCCATCTACACCTAACTCTTTTGAACCACAACATGCATCATATCCAGCAAAATAATCATCCTCCACTCGTAACTAAACTACTAAAATTTCTGAGTATGAGTTTTCCTTATCAAAGCTTCTGCCACACTATTTCCCTTTACAGATGTATATTCCATCTCAGAATCAAATGATTTCATATACTCAACCCATATCCATCACCTAATGTTAAAATATCACTATGAAATTATGTAATTTATGCTATTTTTGTTTTTATACACAACGAAATTTTACCCAAGAATAGTGTCTCCAACAAATCAAAGCATAAACCACTACTACCAACTCAAGGTCATGTGTGTAGTAGTTCCATTCTTGTGGCTTCCAATTCGGAGGTGCATATGCCACAACTCAAACTCCCTCCTTCAACACTACTCCATGTAAAATTCTTGAAGTGTCAAAATTCATAGAATACTCCTCACCTGGTTCAGGTAGGATCAAGATTGGTGTTGATGTCAAATTCTTATTCATCTCATGGAAGGAATTCTTATATGCTCCATACAATTCAAATTTTATCCCCTTATTGATCAAGAAAAAAAGTGGGTCAACCAACTAGGAAAAGTCTTGAATAAATATATGATAATGTTATGCTAACCCCAAAAATCTACAGATATCAAATATGTTATTAGGATGATTCTAAGAAACCACTTCCTGAAACTTCTCCGTGTTCGTAGTTACAACATCCTCTAAGAGGATGTGACCCAAGAAGTGCACCTGATCAATCTAAAACTGACACTAAGATTTCATGGTATATAGCCAATGTTATCTCAATGTACTAAAGATGATGTCAATTTTTTGGGCATGATCATCCTGAGTCTTTGATTATACAAATATTTCATCCAAAAACACCACTAAAAACTGATAATAGTGCGAATGGAATATTTTTTTCATAAAGTCCATATAATAGTTCATTCATCAACCAAAAATTCATGAAAATGAAATCATATAGGCCATACCTTCTTTTGAATGTAGTCTTAGGTACATCATAAGTTTTAAATCTCAACTGAAGATACCCTGATCTAAAGTCTCTCTTAAAAAGAGACATACTCATCTCAATCTGTCAAAAAAAAATCCTCTATATATATAATATGATATTGGTTCTTAACTATAATATAGTTTAACTTATGGTAATAAATTCACAAGTGTAGAGTCTCATCATCCTTCTTATAAAATAACACTAGTGAACCCCAAGGTGGCATACTAGTTCAGATAAACCCCCTATCCAACAAGTCCTTCAGTTGAGTCTTGAGCTCTTGAACATCTATTGGAGCCATTTTATATGTTGGAATAGAAACTAGATCAGCACCCAACATGAGTTTAATAATGATTTCAACATCTCTATATGGTGGCATCCCTGATAAGTCTTTCGAAACACATCATGAAATCTATCAACTATATGTGGTAGGAAATCTTTGTTTTCACCTCTATCATATAGAAATAGGCTAGAAAATTGGGATGTGATATCTCAATGTTACTAATTAATTGTCCCTGCTCGTCTTTCCTGGATACCCCACTCTCCTATATGAATATATTCATCAGCCTTAGAACATTTGAATTCAATTTCCTTTGGTAACAATCAATATAGGATATGTGTTCTACTAACCTATCCAAACTTAGAATTAGGTCAAATCCTGATATTTCAAGGATGCAATGATCCCATATAAAATGATACTCTCCAAAATTGAGATAACACCACTTTCATAACAAAATGTTTCTTGACCATACTCCCAATGTTGAATCTATCACCAATACCCCACTCATAAACACCCCCTCTAGGACAAAAAAATTCACATGTTCTAAGGAAATCAAGGAATGAGAGGCACCCATATCAAATAAGGAACTAACCACCATAGAATCTATAATAATAGAACCTCTCACTATCGATGATCTAGCCACATCCTCCACATGCATATGATAAATGGAATTAAACTAGTTTCCCCTCTTCCCTTTAATTCCAACTGATTCCATTGTGTTTTGCGACTCTACTGATATGGGTTCTCTTGGATAGAAGCACTATGTCCACTAACTATACCTCCTCAAATAGTATAACTCCATATTCCTAACTAATATGGTGAAGAAGATCCTTTTAAAACACTCTAGGGTTTTTATCTCTTCTATCACAACTCATCAGTCACTGGGTCTTGAAGAAATTATATCAACGTCCCATCATTCCACAAAACCATCACTATACATTTTGTTAGTGGAACTATCTCTGTAAGTATCCCATCCTACCACACAAGTGACAAACCACTTGAATAATATCATAAGAAAATGATCCCTCTGTCTAAGTAGTATGATTCCCACTAACCTGACTAATGATGTCATAATGAAAATTCCATTTCTCAGAAGTTGTTACTCTTGATCATCCAGTTGTAACTATCTATCTTGCACTAGAATCCTCCTTAATGTCCCCCTCAGCTATGAGATCCCAATCCACCACCTCATTAAATTTCATTAACCAAAATTGGTTAACTTGGGACTTAATAACAAATCTAATTCCATCTTGAGAACATGTTTTCGTAGCTGTATCATCCCCTTCCAATGATGGAGTAAAGCATTACATGTTTGTAAAGAATCCTACATAGTCTATCACATACAGAGTCCCTTTAGTTAACTGCATGAAATTGGCTACTCTATCATACATAGGGAACTATGGATAAAGTAATCCAAGAACCTCTCCATGAATCCCTTCTATAACACACCATTAACCAATCTAGTCCATGCATTAATGTTCCACGAGTGCTTCGCTGATCCATATAGAATATAAGCTACCATCTTAACACCCCTCTAAGGAGGATTCTCTAAATTTTCAAGTATAGTCTCGATATAATAAACATAGATATCACATCCTTCAGGTCAACCATCAATAGTAAAAGTCCAAGGGAGATAAAAATGAAATATCCTCATTGGATTATACATTCTCTTCACAACACACCCTATGTCTCATTCCATGAATTCATGATATGATAAATGTTCTCTCAAAACTTCTCCCCTAAATCCTCACCTAAAATAATTCGTGCCACATGTCCCACTACTAGTATATCATCTCTAGCCATATCCACTAATAATTCTATAAAAAATCAATGTCCTAGAGGCATATCACTTTAATTACAAACATTAACCATAAGGAACATTTCACAACATTGACACATTAACGGGGAACAAAATATTCCACAAATGTCATTTCCACAAACCTTACAACATCATCAAAACTATGGAGATATCACCAACATTAACCATCATACACCTAGGTCTTATTATACAATGGTGAACTCATTATCATCATTCATATTTTCATTTTTACACCCACTTTTTACAATCTTGAATGATTTTATAATCTTTCTCAATTCCATGTTAGGCACCATTTGGAATACAAGTTCACAAGAAAAGAAAGACATTTCATGTTAAAAAACATACCCATAACTTGTTCCCATAGCATGACAAATATGATGTCTGTAAAAAATCCAGAGGTCCTAGGATGATGCATGAAAACTCAACTCCCATTCCACATCGGTCAAGAAGTCAATTATCATAAAATCTCAGAAAGAAATAACATCACACCACAAGTGTGCCACCCATGCTGAAATAATATTCAACTATAATATCTTGCATCAATAACAACAATTATCACCATAGGAACCTAGTTTCTCCATCATACATGGGTTAGATACTCCTATACGCAAGCTCATAACCATGGTAGAACTCTTTCTAGTCTATTTTCCAAATTTCCCAGATATTAATACAAAATAAAATTAAGTAAAACTCCCCTGATAACACCTTATGACGTCCTGACTAGGGTGATACTCACCATCACCCCGAGCAAGTCAGTCACATGACCTCAAGTACACCTCCCCGTATACTAGTGGCTGCTAACTGGAATTGAGGATATAATATCATTCATTGGAAGACTATTCCCTCTTTGTCAATATAAAACACCAGTGGAAAAAAATAAACTATAATCCAATATATAACCAGAATTAGAAGGTTTCCAATATCACATGAGGACTAAAAGCATAAATAAAATATCAATACTTAATAATAGAATTTTCTTTCTACTTTATGATCCATGTTTAAAAATGAAAAGTAAAAATTAAATACATTGAAAACTATAAAGAAGTTACAAAACCATGTTATGTTTCCCCCATCCATGATCCATCCCAAATCATCCTTCAAATACATGGAATTTTCCCTTATCATGTACTGCATCCATAAAATATATTTGGGTACCAATCATGCATCCCATTTTGGGTGTGAATACAACATTTTAGGCCACCACCAACGATGTATAAAATAATATCACATCAAATAATATTGTGTTCATTTTTATAAAGAATAAATCCCAATTTTTAATATAACAGTTATCACATTATCAAGTATTCTTTATTTAACCACATAAACACTCAGGTTGACCCATATCTCAATACTTTCTTCTGTCCATACCAAATTATGAAATATTATTAAAGGATATCACATCTCAGAGTTCAATCATTAGCATTATTTAACTCACACAATTTAATAACCATATTGCATATTTTATTTACACAATTGAATAAACATGTTACTATTCTTTAATTCATTCTTGAATTCCCATGTTACCATTCATAACTCACACAATTGAATGACCATGTCACCATTCATTAATTCACACTTGAATTCCCATGTTACCATTTATACCTCATAAAATTGAATGACAATGTTCTCATTCATTAATTATCACTTGAATACCAATATTACCATTCATTAAAACATAATTTATTCAATGATTAATTGTCCACATCAATTTCATTACTAATTAATCAATTAGATAATCATACCATTATCTTGAATTAATTCACCCATTAAATAATCATCTCAATCTCATTACTAAATCAATAATTAGTCATCACATAAATCCCCTTAATTAATTCCCAAATTAATTACACACATCGATCCATTTAATTTTCTTAGTGATTAATTAGACACTAACCCATAATTAATTCAATGATAAATTTTCTCAAGTAACAATCTCAATATCTCATAATTAATTATTCAATTAATTACCTCTAATTTAATCTCTCAATATCTCAAAATTAATTCATCAATTAATCAATCAATTCAAAATATCAATATTTCATAATTAATTCGATAATTTATTATCGTATGTCACATAACTTAATAAATCTTAATTAATTCCACAAATAATTAACTCAAATATATAATATCAAACATCTGAATATCATATATACATTAATTAATTAATTCACTATATTAATTAATCCAATAATGAACTCAATTTGTGAAAATAAAATAGAAATTATAATGTTGAATACACACGATTGCATTAAATACTATGTGATTTAAATTATATAACACCTACCTCAATTTATTGAAAATTATCTCCAATGAAGTAATCCTTAATTATGATGAATTAATGATGTAAAAAAAGATCTAGATCTTAATCCCTTAATCAAGATAAAAAAGATAAAGATCTGTTAAATCTAGATATAGATCCCCAATATTATATCCATATATAATAAATTAGATATACATATAATCAAAATAGGAAGCAATATCAGATGATAATAATGGTATAAGTACATGATATCATTTGGTAAGACATAATTTCTATGAACATGTGTGTATCTGCCAACCGGGCTTCGAATTTCCCATAAAGGAGGAAAGATTTCTTGGAATCCTACTAAGTGGATCTGGTATTATGTTAAATATATTATGGGTCAATATAGGGTGTCCATGGGTTATTATAAGGATTTTTGGGAATTATTTCAATAATTGTAGGGGGTTTAAAATCCCATATGCACAGTTTACTACTCGGGGTGCACAGTTTCCCCAAACTGTGCACCCTAAATGTGAACCTCTTCTTGGAGGGGAATAGTGCAATGAGAATACATCCTTTCACTAATTAATTCTATATCTAGTAATAATGGTACATGATATACATCCAATTCCATGATAGAAACTGTGTATCACATCTTGTGACACTAACCCCATATCATAACTAATATCTTGTAACTATGATAGTATGGTATCATGGAAACATAATAAACCAACCTTGTCTTATCCTCCACACATTCATGACCCTGTAAAAAATTCACTTCATCATCTATTGATATGTTTTAATGGTATTATATAAGGAAGATTGATGGAGAGGGGTTTGTAAAAGCATAGGAATAAAATAGTCTCTCAATAGAACATGCATATGGTTTCATAAATGAAACACTAACAAAACTAAAATAAGGAAACTACCAATATCACACCACAATGCATTACCTGTTACAAAGATCATCCAACCACAAGCACCACACATTGGGAAACAACCAGTGATCCCATAAACACTATTTTATTTATCAAATCATCGATCATGATTTGAAAATTTATTTATTAGATAAAATTGACATCAATTAATTTCTTAGAGATATACATAGTTAAATATTAAAAATACTCAATTTCTACTGAATTATCATTAAGAAAAAACACATTGAGAAACAACAATCTACCTCATCCACCATGTCAATAGCATCACATTACACTATTTCATAGAAAACTATGGCCACCATGTTGTTCCCAATCAAGGAAAAAAATCCATGCACTCTCTATTGAAAATAAATAAGAGATATTAAAAATCATATTTTTATTTACCAAAATTATATATATAACATTTTAATGGGTGTTCTCAAATATTTCTATCAGTGTATGTAATAACCCTCTATTAATCATATAACATGAAATAACATCTGAAAAAAATAAAATTTGAAAACATGTGGATGCCTCACTATCCCATTTCTATCTCAATTGTTCAAATTAATATCTTCATTCTTCAAATTTATACCATTCTCCCAATTAAATGAAAAATATTAACAATTCCAAATATATAAAAATTGATATAATAAGTGCCCTACTTAAAATGATGAATTTTGACTCATCATTGAATCCAATGTACTCAAGTATAAACTTTAGAGCTATAAGAATACATATAATACTTGAATCAATCTAAAATGTAGTGATAGCTCATCAAAATTAGATCCTTATAAGCCCAAAATGATAAAAAAACACGACCAAATTTTGATATCAGAATAAATATTTAATACATGGACATAAATTGAGAGATAACATACTAGGAATCACTGTCATTATTTTAAAAGATGACAAGGGTTACAACAATGATCATATAATTTATATGATCCTGAAATTACTAGGTATTATTTTGAATTTTGAAAGAATCACAGGGAGAATGATGGAAATGTAAGGTATGTTGGAATTTATAGAGAGTCTTGAAATCACCCCATTCATTAAATTTGTGGTTGGCCCATACTATGAAACCACACAATTAACATATTCTAAATAACTAGTTGTTAGATCCATGAAACCTTGGTGAACTTTTACCCTATGAATAAATATTTTAATCTATAAATTTTAAGAATCTTGAATGCAAAAAACATCAACATTAATAATCATGACATGAAAAATATATCATCATATGACCTACTCCTTGACTAAACTTTCAGGACCTATATCACCGTATGTCATGTGTCCACCATGTGAATCACAATTCCGTCTCTGAATTGTTTATTTTTGGTTTAAATTAAGGGATAACTATATGAATTACTACATAATGTTACAGATTAATAAAAACACTCTTTATCTTTCCTCTACACCATATCATAGATCCTAACCCCAAAAATTTTAATGTAAAATGTTAAATATTAATGGTTAATTTCATTGGAAAAATATCAAATTATTCTAATCCTCAAAAATGAAAACCAACTATAATAATAGAATGTAATCACCCTCTACCAAAATCCAAAAAACACTCCTACAGGTGACTCCTTTAAAATAGGGATGAGACAATACCACAAGATATAATAATAGTTTTAAAAAATAACATCATGATGTCAAAAAACCATCCCAAAAATCTAATATCAAAATACATAAAATATTATGGAACCAAAAACTACTTGAACTAATAATTTATCCTCAATTCCCCCCTCCATTTCTTTATCATTGAGGACACTATTCCTCAATATAAAATGCACCAAGGGGGTAAATAACCCTCAAAACATCATTTCCTGAAAGTATTTTATATTGATATGTCATTCTATGAACATAACATCATCCCAATTATTCAACTATCACTAGTTGATGAAATGATAATCATTATGAACATATAACTATAGATGGGAAAAATAAAATACATCTTAGGCTCTATACATTTTTTATGGCAGGACCTAATAATAATCCACCTAAAAAATAGGTTCTAACACCATGAATAGTCTAAACAATAATGGAGTGAGCTTAATCACAATTATAACCTCCAACACACAAGTCAATTGGAATCCAACTAGAAAAAACTTTCTCTAAACTCAATCTCAAATGGTCTCCTCCACTGATATACATCATCCTTCTTGAGGTATTTCACATCCAATAACTCCCATGGACCATATGGATCCCCTCAATCAAGATTTAAAATATTTTTTGCCCATGAAATAATACCTCACAAATCTCTGCCTAGATCAACCATGATCGACATGGTATCCCTTAAAACATATCAAAGGGAGAAATATTGAAGGATGACTGGAAGATGTTATTGTAAAAAATTTCTTCCACTATTAGGTATGTTCCAATGATACACTAAATTACATGATATATACTGAGACCAAATACTCTAATATCTGGATGGTCTATTGTGTCTACCCATCGGGTTGGGGGTTAGAAAGTAGATCTACAGAATATCTGAGAACTCGATGTATTCTATAACTCTATCCAAGATATTGTTGTAAACCTAGTATCTTTATTGGAAATAATGGTTCTATGGTATGAAATAATCCTCATTTAATTGTCATTGTATTATCTCTCTAGAACATATTTGGTATATGAGTCTTATTTGTCTGGAATATGGGTCGACTTCATCATGAGAACCATTGTAACTATGATTCCACCATATTCCCCTGGTCCAAGGATAAGTTTTTTATGAAATCAATCAAACCATCCTAGTATCAGCTCAAGGGTATGTTTGTTATGAAATCCATACAATTTACTCACACTTAGGATCAAGGATCTATAATGGATATGAAAATACCAAGGAGAAAATTTTTTTTGTCTACCAACTGAAATACTAGAAATCCCACCATGAACATTGACACTGACCACTTAATACCATGTCACTTAAACAACCTCCTCAATACATGATACATATTCAATATTATAGTTTGTATCTCCATTTTTGGCCAATAAAATATAATTTTGATTCTCTAATAAATTCCCAATGGGATGAAAGTATTCTCTTCGAACATAACCTAGTGTTGGATGTCATCTAATCATTCCTCATGGGAATCATCAAGGATATGTTGGTCAAGAATCACATCCACAATGATGACTCCCCATTATAATCCTCATTAGTTTTCAATAAATGAGGATCTACGATCATCTGAAATAGGTATCCAATACCACTGATATCCTATTATATTATACTTGAATATTTTGACACCCCCATTGGCCTTTTGGAACTACCATATACTTGAACAAATTCTTGTGACACCTCATCATCATGTCATCTATGTTGTTTCTATTTATTAGTTTATAAGAGATCATAAACTCATTTCCTTGGTGAATCTCTATCCACCCCTCTATCATTTATTCATGTCAAAATGTAATAAAACATACCTAAAACTTCTTTGATTTATAAATAACATAAATTATTTCTCTCATTTATATATTGAAAAATTATTACCTAATGAGGTAATGTCACCATGGTTTTTAGGAATAGACCACTCTTTCCACATGAATATCTTATATTTGTTGGTCAAAATTTTGGTATTATAACTAATTTTATCTATATGAGGTCACTACATGCTTATTCAAAAAGATGCATCCCAACCACAATAATGAAGAAACACATAATTTCCTAATCCTGACATAGTTCACATGAAGCTGAAGCACTGTGGTGTTGTCTAACTACACCATTATATTGTAGAAAGATGTGTTCTATCCATTAATCTAAATTAAAGATTTATCTTCTCTATTAAGGGCCATTAATGTGACTATAACATGAGGGAATTTAGATAAATAACACAGAATATAAATTGTGTGAGAAATAATTATAAAAAACTCTAAAATGATGTTGGGTCGTTTTAAATAAATGAAAACCATAACCATTTGTAGATCAATCTATATTCAATATCGATACAACTTTTTCCAACGGTAATTCACCTATAACATCTGAAACATTCTCATGTAGATTTTCCCATTATACTGGAGGTGTAAGAGAGTCTACAATATGGTCTTTATATGATTATCATGCTTCATATCATATATATTATACAAAAACATGTCACCATTGAATAGTACTATGAACCATTCCATGTTCTATTGAAACACATAGTCAATTATCCCCATGGGAAACAATAGTGAAGTCATTAAAACAAATTGAATTCCAAAGTAAACAAATTTCCCATACCAACACCAAAAGTACTTCCCTAGAATATCTTCCTCCTTCACTACAAGATAATAATATCCATACCGAAGATCAATATTAGAAAACAAGATATATCTCTTCAAATGGCCAAATATATCATCAACTTTTAGAATATGGGAAAAATTCAATATCATTGCCTAATATAGCTTCCAGTATTTTATTAGAAACATCAAACTTCATTCTATATTTTGGGGAAAGAAATTCACTCTCCATAGTGAAAAACAATATCAGATGAATACATTATACAACATATCATCAATAAAGTTATTCCTCCCTAGTAACTATGAGGGTCCCATAAAATATGGAATAATAAAAATTGGTGTATCACTCAACTGCAACTCATCCCAAACATGAAATTTTTTTGTGGGATTCTTTACAAAACCTCTACTAAAACAACTATAAAATCAATGCGATAGGGGTTCCCATAACATGAGCTTAATCTAGATGTATTGATGATACATATATAATGTAATGCTGGTTCTATTCTCACCAACCACTCAATTTTAATCTTTTCATGCTGGTGAATGTGACACATTGTCCTTGTAGAAAAAAACTCAACACTTATCTAGAAATAGTAAACCATTACATGAACTGATTATATCCAATCCATTAGGATAATGTAATTATATAGTTGTATCTATTAGAAAAATAATCCCCTCAACTTACACAACCTCATCCTCAGTTTATAATCTCATCAATAATTAAATGAACTAGTCAGTACTCTAATTGTCATGGATAACACCAAAGATATAGAAATCCTATCCATGTCTGATCCTAGAGATCATAAAAAGGTTATTGACACAAACTATGTTATAATAATAGATAAAAATCATGGTATACATTATTCCATTAATACCTATAGTTTAATTATGGGACCTATAGAAATTGAACATCTATTGAATACATCTACTCTCAGTTGGATCCTTAACCTCACAGTAGAAGACCTCAAGCTCCACAATCTTGTTTACCTCTCCCCTGGTGAGTGTAATAATAGGATTTTCATCTACCATATATATATATATATTCTAATGAATGATAAAAATCATTATAAATATGATAATAAACATATTTTGGAGGGCCCTACTTTCAAAAGTGATCCTGAACACCAAATCATTAATTACTATATGAGGAAGAAGGACACTATGACTTATAGTGACCCTCACATCCACAAAAAATTCATAAAATTATGTGATCCTTGCATATATATAAGATAAATTCCCAAACTCAAGAAAAATGATGATGACTAATGGGTTTATTATATTACAAATTAGAACCTTGACTATCCAATAATCCATTTCCATATTTTGATTCTATTCTTCTAAAATGATCTAGATGAAACTCAACTACGGGCTCCCTAAACCTCTTTTACAGCCTCTCTATTAACACCAACTTCTTATGTGCCACAATATATATATATATAATATAAATTTTGAAACAATAAAATTAGGTCTTGGGTTTATTTTCTCCTCCAAGTTATGTACTCTAAACTCCTCATTTTGAATGACATTTGGGGTAAAATTAATATTATTCTTAAACAAAATTTCCAACTCTAAAAATCTCATTATCTTATAATTAATGAAGATAATATCATTACTCTTCATATCCTTGTCCATAATTTATAAGAAAATTTCCCCCAAATCATACTTGATGTATTCCAATAGCACATCAACCTCCTTCCACTCATAGAGTGTCAATATCCAATGCGGATGCAATGCTCCAATAAATTGGTTAATGGAGTTAGGAAACCATAAAAAATATGAATTTAAAATAATATCAAAAAATATATAACTCTTTTAATAATAATTACCTATCCAAATAAAAGATACTTCCTTACAGTATTCCACAGTATAACATTGAATGGTTCACTTTTTAACAAGACACATATCTTCCTCCTAATCCAGATTGTCCCTCCAATGATCAGTATGTATATCTTGTTAAGACTTATCATCTTGGACAACACACTTTTGGTGAAAAACCACAATCAGTAAAATAAATGGAAAATACATATGATGGAAGGAAATGAATTTATTTGGATTTTTTGATTAATAAATTTATTTTTTCTAAAAACAATCCCATTGAAAATAAATTTCAAGAAAGGATTATGTATGTAGCTCTAAAAGGACTCAACCATATGGGAATCTCTAATTTACCAAGTGAATTTAAAGATTTTAAGTTACAAACATCATATGATAGGGGGTTATAATGTATGTACATAGTCATTTGTTAATGGAATTATATTATTTAGAAATTATTAAATTCCATTTCAAGTAATGTAGTTATAGAAAACACATACACTACTTTGGATATTTTTAGAATTAATACTCTATCTCTTTAAAAGTACAATTAATAATTATAATAGTTTATTACACAAAAATCATATAGTAACAAAAAATAATAATATAAATAGGGTTATGAAAATGCCCCAATGGCCTCAAATGGAAGGATTTTACCCTATAAATCCCATTTATCAGAGCATTTGATAGAGATAGAATCACTGGCCTTTAGCCTTGAACAATTGAATGTCAAGATTCAATAACTAAATAATGTGAAAAAACTAATATGGGATACATTATAGCTTATCAAGATCTTTGTAACTCCCAGAGATTTTATGAGAATTATTCTTTTTAATTTATTTTATGTCTTTTTTTGTATGCTTCACCAAGATTAGCTTGAGCTATACTAAACACCATATTAGCTTATAGTATACACAATACTATTCTTGGATTGTGATGCACACAATTTCAAGTTTTTTTGAAAAAAATTCATTTTACACAACACCAAGTGTAGATTTTGATCAATGTATAACTGAACTATATTTTGAGTATGTTATACACAACACCAAATGAATATTTCCCTACATGAAACACTGGCTTGACTTGAATTACATGCAAGAGTGACCTTCCTCGATAGCTTGCTTTGTAAGCAATACCGAGTTTCAATAAACAATGATATGCTATTAAAATATTATATAAACTAGCCAGTATGAATATTAATACCTACTTTTTTAAATTTTATAAATTTTATCTTTAAAAATGGTCTTTGTTTTTGGATTTATAATATCAAAATTAGACAAGGGTGAATTTTTGGTATTTTTCTGAAAACTTTCAATTTTTGATGAATAGTGAAAACATTGAGATATTGGTTCAAACTAACTATTAATTTAAATAATAATTTATTTTATTTAAATTTATTTTAGGTCTAAATAGATTCATAATACATATATAAGATCAAAGTAATTCATTGGAGTCATTTTATAAGAATTTTAATATATAAAAATTTTATTGAACTTTTTACCACCTTTTACCCACCTCATAGGAGCATTTACAAATTTACATAAAACATAATTTTAACTCTTTTTTGAGTTGAATTTTTAAAATCCTAGAGAAATGATTAATATCAAGGAGAAAAATGTGGTTCAATAAGATAAAAATAATTTTTGGCGAATAGTAACTTTTCACTTTTATTTACCACGGTTAAAAGTAAATAGGGTAATTAAGGGTAAAAATGATATTATTATTACCCTAACACATGTACTAATTCTTGTAGACGCCGGAAAAGTCCATTGTTCCCAAACGAAGCTCCGGATGTGGAAAGCGAGGTCATATTTGGAGTCGGAAGCATGTTTCGGAGGGCCCGGAGGCCTTGCGCGGAATTTTGGAGACCCGCGTGCAAAGTTGCCAAGCCGCGCGCAAACCTCCCGGGATGCGTGCAATGCGCTGGGCCGGCGCGCAATTTTGCGCGCCCGTGGCCCGTGCGGCTCCCTTGCGCGCCGGGCCCGATTCCGCGCCCGCGAAGGATATTCCGCGCCCGCGAACCAGATTCCGCGCCCGGGGTTGCCTATAAATATAAGGCGACCCCCGACGTTTTGAAGGTGGCCGGAAGTCGAAAGGTCTCTCGTGCGCACAATCCAACCCCTTCCGTGCGCAATGCCGATCTTCAGGTAACCTCCTTTCTTTCGCGCAAGAAAGCCTCGGGGTTCGCCTTCGCGCGCAATCCCTTTGGCTCCTTTCTTTTGAATAACCCTTCACCCAAAGGCATTCGCGTGCAAAAGAAGCCTCTTGCGCGCAATTGCCCCCGGGTGCGCGCAATCCGGCCCGATTGCGCGCACCCCCCCTCAAAGTGGCCATTCGTTAAAAGAATGGGCCGTTGCCCTCGCGCGCTATCCGAAGCCCGGTGCGCGCAATCTCTATCTCCCGCGCGCAAAGTGCTGGCCCAATTGCGCGCCAGCCTGCCCATTTGCGCGCCGACCCGCGGTATTGCGCGCCAAGCTCCTCTTTTGCGCGCAATCCGCCGTGGTCGCCCCCTTTTCCCCCCTGAGGGTACCCACGCCTGCGTGGCGCCCGATGATCCTCATCCCGGGTGCCCGCACCGTGCATTGTCTTCCCGTGCGGCCCTCCAGGCTTGCGCGAAGTGACACGGACCCCTCGGCGGCGCCATCCTCGTCCTAGCTACAAGACGTTAAACTGTACACTATTTGTCCTGCATGACGTTAAACTGTAATTCGTCCTGCATGACGCTAAACTGCACCTCTTCCTAGCTACAAGACGTTAAACTGTACACTATTCGTCCTGCACGACGTTAAACTGTAATTCGTCTTGCATGACGCTAAACTGCACCTCGTCCTAGCTACAAGATGTTAAACTGTACACTATTCGTTCTGCACGACGTTAAACTGTAATTCGTCCTACATGACGCTAAACTGCACCTCGTCCGTGCGACAAGACGTTAAACTGCCAAGCATCTTCGTCCTTACCACACGATGTTAAACTGTACTTCGTCCGGCAAGACGTTAAACCGTCCGCTTCGTCCTCAACACACGACGTTAAACTGTACTTCGTCCAGCAAGATGTTAAACCATCCGCTTCGCCCGATCCCGTGCCTCGCACGCAGGGTCCCCTTCCCGGTTTGGATGTGTCCCCCACCCGCTCGTCTCTGCAGGGATGTCGGGATTGGAGTGGCCTTCGCCCACGGGGGTAGGGTATTACAAACCCCTAGTTCCTTGTGGGGGACTGCGCATGTGTATCTCCATCGTGCTTCCCCACTGCCGAAGCCAGTAGAGGGAGTGACAGGGATCGAAGTCTTTCACCTTCGGCCCAAGTCCCTCTCCAACTGAGCTTTGCCGCATCCGGGCTGCCTCAGTGCGTAAGTCCTGACAGAACGAACTACGTGGAATTTGATCCCTGTCTCCTAAACAGGGTACGTAAGAAGCCTCTCTGAGGTTCAAGCTTACCACCTGGTCATCCCGGTCGTATTCACGTCGGTTCGTTCATCAGTGGACCCCTCCTGGGTTCACACTCGCGTCGATTCACCTATGAATCCGCCCTCGTGGGAGACTGCACATGTGTATCTCCATTGTGCTTCCCCACTGCCTTTCTCTCCTTTCAGCGTCCAGCATGACGTGAAACTGTGATCCACCCGGCCGTTCCATCCCCCTCTGTGCGAGGTGGTTCGGTTCAATCCTCCGCCCGGCAGCCTCGACCTCTTCGTGAGTCAGCTTGCCGACGTCCAGCATGACGTTAAACAGTATATCCGAACTACGTTGACTTTGATCCGCGCTAACGCACAGTACGTAGGAAGCCCCTACGGGGTCCAAGCTCTTCACTCCATCATCCATCCTGATCCTTACCCGGGCCGCCACATCCCGGTGGGGTCATGCCACTTCATTCCACTCCACTTCACTCGGGAAGCCGCCCATGTGCTGGCCCCAGCATCGGAGGTTCCCCGTAAGGGGTTCTGTCACCTGATCCACTTCTCGTGTTGATCAGTCCGATGCCATCCCCGCTGGACGTTAAACTCACGGCATACCCCGTGTTAAACATGGGAAGCTGAGGAAAACCTCAGGTAACACAGTTACCCGCACCCAGCGCGGGATGCCTCAGGCCATCATGCCTTTAAGAAGCCCTATTAGGGACGAAAGGCAGACATGCAGAGTTGCAGTGTTAAGACACGCCCCCAACACCCGGAGTCACCCGGTCTCCTCACCGCAGGTTGCTGCCCCGACCAGACCCCTTGGAGCGTCCGGGCGGAAGCGGCGTAATTAACCGGTGTCCATGGAGACATTGTGCCGGGAACGAGATTCACGAACATTCTTAAATATATGAGGGAGACCCGGATTAGGCGACGAGTTCCGAGGAGACGTCCACGGAAGGAGGAGCCGACGTCCCATCATCCCGGTTTCGATCAAGGAGCAGACACCCTTGAATAAGGGGCCGATGCCGCCCGCCTTTGGAAAGCGGGACTGCGGGACCACAAGCCGCGCGCGCCCATCCCCTCGGGTCGACGGGTGCACGCGCGGACGCGTCCTGGCGGAACAGCGTCGGAACAGAAACCCGGCGCACATCCGCACAGAAACAGAAAAATGGTGAACCCGACATGAATCTCTTCTCCTCAATACGAAGACCGATGGCTTTCAGAGGTGTTGGAAGACCATCATGCTGCTCGACCAAGCGTTCAACACTGGGGCACGGAACCCGCCAGGGGCTGGGGAAGGGAAATCGGGCACTCCGTCTCACGACGTCGAGGGCCTGGGTTCCCCCCATGGAAGGCGTCGTGGCACTAATGGTTGGTTGTCGATTCCTTTTCCTGTTAGTGTTAATGGGTTTTTCTCCCTGCTTTCAGGAATCAAGTCGCCCAATCCAGTGCCCGATCGCCACCCGCCCACTGGCGCAGGGGTAGGGGAAACACCGACGCGGCTACTCCGCCTGGTCCCGCCTGTTCCACAGACGTCCCAGCAGCCGCAGCTGCGGGGCAACCACGCCCTCTCTCCCCCTCGGAGGTCATCCAGAGAAGGGTGATCAACAACTTGGTGCGGAGATATGAGGAAGAGGGAGTCATCCCCACCAGGGACATGGCTCGCCTAGACCTCGAGGAAGCTGCACCTCGCCACCAACGCCGCCCCCGAGGGCCGCGCAGGGAGGCACCGCTGCCTACCTCGACGTTCAACCGCTTCGGGAGCTTATCCCCGGAGCGCTCCGACAACTCCTTCCCCTATGCGGATGAGGTGGAAGATGCCCAGGACCACCCTATCCGAGATTCGCTCCAGGGATCCGCGATAAGGGCTCCTGTCAGGCCACGGTGACACCGCCGCCAGGCCTCTCAAGTCGAAGAACGGGCTCTCCACCTGCCCGCGCTGCTCATCCCGACTCGTCTGTCCCGACGCCAACGTCGGGCACGAGCGGAAGAGGATGCCCACCTTGGGGCCCTAGCGGCAGCGGCCGCGTTGGCTCAAGCCACTGCTGGCTCCAGTCACCAGACCCCTGCGCATCCTGAGCAGGGGCACTTCTATGCCCGACCTGGATCGAGGCCCTGACCGCCCTAAAGGCAGGTTGGGTTCACTCTCCCGGTTGCTGGCACAGGCAATAGCCACCGCGGACCACCTCGCAATAGCGCTATTCGCCAGCAGGGTCTACTCCGTGTGGCCGATCCAAGAGGCATGGGTCATCCCACCTCCCGATCCCGGCCCGGAGGCCTGCCCGGAAGCATCTCTCCCTGCTTCCCCTTTGATATCTATCCCGGTGCTCCTCGCACCTTGGTTTCCAGTCCTCTTGGCCCCAAAACCGGTGCGGCCGGAGGACGCCAGGACAGAGATCAGCCATGCCCCAAAGAACCACCCAGGGGCAGGAAGGCGAGGCGTCGACGTCGAGGGAAGAATGTCACGGAATTCCAGACAGAGATCCGACCGGTTTGTTTCTCTGATACAGAGGCGGAGTACGATTCGGCGACAGAGCCCTCCCCCTGATCCCGCCAGTCAGGGGCAGGGGTAGGAATGCGGCACGTCAGCCTCGTACTTCCCGAGAGCGAGATCGATACGATCCCCTCTTCTCTCCGAAGGTATATCCGGAGTAGTGAGGGCCTGGTAGACCCCCAAGGATCAAGCTTGCGGTTGGTACCGGCCCCTCTGGAAGCGCCTTCTGCCTCGATCGGAGAAGCCGGAGACCTTTTCTGGGGACCGACGGTCGAACCACGATCTAGTGCACCCTCGGCGAGCACCGACGCTACGGCAGGATGTTCGCTCACCGGCCCGTCCTATCGTGATGTGGTAGCTGGGGCACCGCCACCCTCAGAGGGTGGCCCGGGATATGGAGGCCAATCGGCCTGCTCGCCGTATTCACCGCCGGCCAGCCCGTCGGCCCGGCGGCCCGCCTCGGCACCACTGCCGGTTCCCCTTCCATTCCTAGTCGTTGAAGAGGACCAAGGAGATCTGGGTCCCGAGTTTGAGTCGTGGAGCTTCTGGACCGTCCTTGCAGAGGGCCACTTCCCTGAGAAGTTTTGGCCAGTCGCAGGACCGGACTTTGATGCACCCGAATCGCTCACCCCGGATGAGTTCGAATGCTTCCGCCGAACTCTCTGGGAGACTCACTCCCGTCTTCACCACCTACAAATGCTATATCTCGGGAGTCAAGCGCACCTGGAGGATATTGGTGAGCAGTGCCGTCAAATTGACCTGGCCACGCTCCCCGCGGTTCGTCACCCCGGGTCATTTGGGCACCACGAGGCCCTCCAACAACGATGCGTTGAGTGTTTTCAAGTACTCCGCAAGGTTATCGAGGAAGCCACTCCCCACGTGTATATCCGTGGATGGGGGCAGTACGCTGCCCTACGCTTCAGTGCGATTCGCCGACAGCCCGATTCGCTGGGTGGCCCTGAGGGTACATCCCCAGGGACGGAAACAGTCAATATGGATGACCTGTCGGGGGAGGGGAACGGCTTGGAACTTCTCGACGGGGGCTCTCCCCCAGAAGACAAGCCGTTGTTGGATCCATCGGTGAGGGTTACTCGTCACCAGAGGAACCTCCTGGGTCTCCCCACACCCACTGAAGCACTGACGTTGAGCCGAAACGTCAGCAAAGGTAAGGAGCACGGCGGGGCTATGAAGCCCGCCGACCCATCTGCCTCCACGCAGAGGGCGGATGAGGATCCCGAGAAGGATATGCTACATCAACAGCTCACCGAGCAGAAGAAGCTAGTTGACCGGCTCCTCGCCGAGCGCGCTGCAGAGCAGCGGCCTGACTACGGTGATCCTAGGCCAGGACAGCAGGGACAGGGACAGCCACTCCTCGATGAGACTCTCCCGGGTAACCGTGATTATGCCGGGTTTGCCGACAGGGGAGAGGCCATCGCCTATGGAAAGAGGGCGCGGTATGTTTCACCACACCCTCCTGAGCGGCGTGACTACCTGAGAGACCCCGCTCGGATTCGTCCCGCTGCCCCAAGGGCCGCTCCGCCCGCCATCCCACGAGCTTCCGAGTTCGACGACCCGATTGAAGGGCCGTGCAATGCGCTCGTGGTTAGAGATCCTCGCCAGGACTGGAACCCATGTCCGGACGATCCGATGGCGGCACTCATCGCCCGCTTGGAAGCCTTGGAGACTCGGCAAGTGGCGATCCCACCGGACGGCAAGCCATACCCAGCATGGGTGGATGACATGCCGGCACCTCCGGGATTCGGGAATCCCACTTTCGCCCCCTTAAACGGGACTGGAGATCCGCCACAGCATTTGGCCCATTTCAACTCGAGGTGCGGGCCTATGTTGGGAACTCCGGCGCAGCATGAGGCCAGTAAGCTTCGCTGCTTTGTCCAGAAACTGGAAGGGCCAGCCTTTGTCTGGTACAGCCAGCTCCCCGTCGGGTCGATAACTAGCTGGGAGGACCTTCGTAGACAATTCCTCTACCAATTCAGTTCCACGAACCGGAAGACGAGTATCGCAGACCTCTTCAAGTGCAAGAAGAGGCCTGATGAGCGAGTCGCGGACTTCGTCGCCCGATGGAAGGGTCTCACGTATTCCCTTGACATGCCATTGACTCAGGAGCAGTTGCTGACAATGTGCGTCGGGAACGTCAAGACCGAGCTGGTCCCTTCCTTGATCACTCAGAATTACCCCGGAGGGTTCAGGGACTTCTCAGACAAAGCTCAACGTCTTGAGGAAGCCCTGCAACAGGCCAGCCAGGCACACCCGCCGCCTCCTATGATTCCTGCAAGGAGAGTCAGTAGGGCTGAGCCCGCTGCTGTTGCCCAGATAGAGGCCCCCAGGCCGTTGGAGCTGCTGCCGGCGACCCCAGCTCCACAGCCTCACAAGAATCCGCCTCCACGGGCTCAGTTCCCGGCCCAGCAGCGGCATCCCCAGAACCGGCCGGCCCCTCCGCGTAATGTACCTCCACAACCCAGGCGAGATAATCAGGGTCCACCTCCTCGGCAGGCCCCTCCAGCCCCTCGTCAAGACCACGCTACCAGGGGCCCGCGATACCTGACTTACTCATTTCACGAGGATCAGGTCCCCGGTTATTTCCGGAGTGCCCTGGAGCAGAGGATTGTGCGACTGCCTGAGTGTTGGAGGCCAGAGGAGGCACATCTCACGGATAACCCCCGCTACTGCCCTTACCATCGGGCCCTGGGGCACACCATCCAGTGGTGCTATGTGTTTAAGGATTGGCTCCAAGACCAGATTAACAACAATGTAATCAGGTTGGGCCCAGCTCCAGCGCAAGTGGCGGGCGTGTTCGTGGGATCAGATGACGATAGCGGCAATGAGGACGAATGGCAGCTGGTCTCCGACCGCGGATCCCAGAAGTATAATAACTGGATGGCCCGCAAGACGATCATTCGCGCCCATGGAATCATCCGTGCGCGCTTGAATCAGCCTGAGCCCCCAGAATCTGCGGGTGCTGCTTCGGCATCGTCATCCCAGCCTGCCTCTTCCGAGAAGAGCAAACGGCGGCGGCGCAAGAAGGAAGAGCGCGCCCCGCCAGTTCCGCCACTATCCCGCACTCTCGGCGATTTCATGCCCCCGGAGATGGGGATCCCTCCTCGGATCCGCCCGGTGATGGATGATTCGTCCGATGACAGTATTGGGTACGCTTCGGTTAATACCGTCGAGCTGGTAAATCCCTTTTCGGTTCCCGACGTTGAAGAACACCAGGTGGACCTCCCTAGTGTCCCCGGTCGTCGCCACCGTCGGAGGAACCGCAACAACAGGAGTCGCCGGGGCACAACAGTTGGTACCTCCAGCCAGGCCGTGCACGCCACTGAGACCAGGCAGCAGGCTCAAAATCGAGCTCAGCGTGCGCAGCCCCCCCCTCCGGGGATGACGGATTCGCCTCCGCCACTGTTTGTGGTGTGGGACCAGGCAGAACCGCCTCAGCCGCGCCGCGATCAGCTCCTCCCTGCCACGAGTCCATCCCGGCCTCCTGACCCCGATACGGTGACTACTTCCCGGGCTTCAACCAATGAACAGCGAGATGCTCCAAGCACCAGTCGGCCGCCGGCCCAACCGGCAAGGCCCGTCATGCTTCCAACCGCAGAGCAACCTCCTGCAACCAGGGGCTCGCGCTTGGAAAAAAAGTATGATGTCCTGAAGCACTTGGCCGACATCCCAGCGAGACTCTCCATCCTTGAGGCTCTGCGCATGTCACCTGAGATGCGCGAGGCACTCGCTGAAGCCCTAAAGAGCCCCATCCAGTTTGAGACAGAGGTTGCGGCTGCAGAGGCCTTTCACGCCGAAATGATCGAGGACGCCGAATGTCAGACAGTTATCTCGTTCTCTGGTAAGGATGAAGACCCTCCTATACAGGGGCACATTCGTCCGCTGTATGTCACTGGCCAGTTCAATGGCCTTGAAGTCCGGCGCTGTCTTGTCGACACGGGGTCCGGGATTAACCTGATTCCAACTCGGACGCTCCGGAGATTGGGGTTGTCTGAGGATGACTTGATTCCCTCCGACCTCAGGATCCAGGGGTACGACCACACCGAGCAAACTCCGGTCGGCAAGATACGCCTGAAGACCCAGTTCGGTGACTTGGTTTCCAACACCGAATTCATGGTAGTCTCTCAGGACACTGTGTATAACGCATTGATGGGCAGGCAATGGCTCCACCTTCATGCGGCGGTTCCCTCATCATACCACCAATGCCTCAAATACTCCCTTAACGGTCGAGTAGGCGTGCTTCAGGGAGATGCCTCTCCTTTTGCCTCATGTGAAGCCCGTTATCTGGATGCGGACTATTACAAGAGCAAGGACAAGCAGATCCTGGCAAGTGAGGTTGAGCCTGTCGCTGTTGCAAGTGATCCCTGGGCAAGCTTGGATGACGCTTACGTCCTCCCGATTCAATGGTTGGACGTAGCCATGGTCTCGACGGCCTGTGAGTCTCATGATGAGATGACCACGACCGCCCGTGCCAGCACCAGTGGCCCAACAGGACCTGGTAGCCCCAATGCAGTTTCCAACGCAGTCTCTCCCGTGGACGATCCCTCCCCGAGTGGAGAGGACGTGGAAGATGCACCCCCAGCCTTTGAGGAGGGCGTCTCCGCCACTGTCGATGAGTTAGTACAGGTGAACCTTGGAACCGAAGCAGATCCAAGACCCACATTGGTCAGTGCCGCTATTCCCTCTGAGGAGCGGCAGCAGTACGTGGACTTCCTCAGGCAGCACCGTGATGTGTTCGCTTGGGGCTATGATGAGATGCCGGGGCTAGATCCTCAGGTAGCCGTCCACCGCCTTGGTCTCCCGGAAAACCATCGCGGGTTCAAGCAGCCTCCCAGGAAGATGCACCCATTCCATGGTTCCATGGTTGAGGCCGAAGTTGACAAGCTTATCAAAGCCAACTTCGTGAGGGATGTTCAGTACCCCAAATGGCTGGCCAACATTGTGCCGGTCCGGAAGAAGAACGGGCAGATCAGAGTCTGCATCGACTTCCGCGATCTCAACCGCCACTGTCCGAAGGATGATTTTCCCCTTCCAGTGACAGAGTTGTTGATTGACGCCACGACAGGGTTCCAAGCCCTCTCCTTCATGGATGGATACTCCGGATACAACCAAATCCGGATGGCCCCAGAGGACGAGGAGTTCACTGCCTTCAGGGCCCCCCAAGGTATCTTTTGTTACCAGGTCATGCCCTTCGGCCTGAAGAATGCAGGTGCCACCTATCAACGGGCGATGCACCGCATATTCAAGCCAATCCTCGGCACACTGGTGGAATGCTACGTCGACGACTTGGTGGTTAAATCGCGCCAGTGTCAGGACCATCTCAAAGATCTTGAGAAAGTGTTCGGCTTCCTCCGGTCTCACTGCCTGAAGATGAACCCGTTGAAGTGTGCCTTTGGGGTCACCTCCGGGAAGTTTCTTGGCTTTGTGGTAAGGTACCAGGGTATTGAGATCGACCCGGAGAAGATCAGGGCGATTAGCCAGATGCCTCCCCCAGGTAACCTCCGGGAACTGCAAGGGTTTCAAGGCCACTTAGCCTATATACGCCGATTCATCGCGAATCTGGCCGGCAAGTGTAAGCCCTTTTCTCGGCTCATGAAGAAAGGTGCCACCTATGTATGGGATAAAGAGTGTCAGACCGCTTTCGAGGAAATCAAGCAGTACCTGCTTCAACCTCCGGTTCTGATGCCGCCTGTATCCGGGAAGCCGCTGGTCCTCTATGTGACCGCCCTGGAACGGTCCCTGGGTGCCCTTCTCGCCCTGAAGAACAACGAGGGAACAGAGAATAGCCTCTATTACCTCAGTCGCATGCTCCTCGATGCGGAAGTTAGGTATTCACCCATCGAGAAGAGCTGCCTGGCGCTCGTATTTGCCATACAGAAATTACGGCACTACTTGCAGCACCATGAGGTATAGTTGGTTTCTCGGGTAGACCCGTTGAAATATATCCTGAGCCGGCCTATGTTGACTGGCCGTCTAGCGCGGTGGGCTGTGATTCTCTAGCAGTTCGACATCAGGTATGTGTCTCAGAAGGCCATCAAAGGGCAAGCATTGGCAGACTTTCTGGCTGCTCACCCGACCTCCGCGGATCAGCCGCTGGATCTAGGCTTTCCCGATGAGGCTATTCTCTCGGTCGATCATGCCGGTCCATGCTGGCAGATGCACTTTGACGGTGCCTCCCGGAGCCCCACCGGTAGAAGACTCGATAATCCTAAGCTCAACAGAGGGGGCTTGGGTATCGTCTTCATTACCCCAGAGCAAGCCGTGATGCCATACTCTTTCCTGTTGTCAGAGGGCTGTACCAACAATGAGGCGGAATACCATGCCCTCATCACTGGCCTCGAGTTAGCTCTCGAGATCGACGTGCCCCATCTGTGTGTGAAAGGGGACTCCGAACTGGTCGTTAAGCAGATCAATGGCGACTATGTTGTCAGGAAGCCAGAACTTGTGCCATTGCTGGAGTGCACCCTCCTTCTGATGGCCCAGTTCCCTTCCCGGCCAGAAATTGTCCATATTCCCCGGTCGCAGAACGGTCGAGCAGATGCTTTGGCCAGCCTTGCTGCGTCACTTGCAGAGCCTGAACAGGATAACCTGATCGTCCGCGTGACGCACCGTAGGCTCATCGCCCCCGTTACCCCGGAGGGAGATCGCGACCCGTCGGTAAGTAATCTCACCGCGGTTGCCCCTGTGCCCGGAGCCCCGAGTACCCCAGACATGGAAGTTGAATCAGCCCCTGATTGGAGGGCGCCTTTGGTTGAGTACCTCCAACATGGCATTCTCCCGTCAGATCGGGCCGAGCGCAAGCGAGTTCGAAACCGCGCATCGCAGTTTGTCCTCCAGAGCAGTCCCGGCCTGGAGCAGATCCTCTATATGTGCGGATTTGATGGTGTTCTCCTCCGTTGCCTTCAAGGAGTTGAGATCCCACGAGTCATGCAAGAGGTTCATGCCGGTTCATGTGGTGCCCACCAGACTGGGCCGAAGCTGTCTCACCAGATTCGGAGGTTGGGATACTTCTGGCCCTCTATGATCCACGACTGCATCGAGTATGCCAGGAGGTGCCAGGCGTGCCAGGTTCATGCGAACTTTGTGCATCGGCCGCCGGAACCTCTCCATACCACCAGGTATTCTTGGCCCTTTGCAGTCTGGGGGATGAACGTTGTGGGACCTTACCCGCCGGCAACGGCTCGCCAGTGCCGGTTCATTCTGACCGCCACAGACTTCTTCTCCAAATGGGCAGAGGCGATTCCACTCAGAGAGGTCAAATCATGTTCGATCGCTGACTTCGTGACCTCCAACATCATTCATCGATTTAGAGTGCCTCACGCTATCCTCACGGATAACGGAGCCAATTTCCGAGCAGCCGAGTTGAAGAAGTTGTACGCCAAGTACAACATTCGCTCGAACCATACATCTCGCTATCATGCGCAGGCGAATGGAAAGATCGAGGCGTTTAACAAAACCCTCTCTAACATTCTGCAAAAGATGGTTGGTCAGAACAAGAAGAGTTGGCCGGACAAGCTCCCCAACGCCCTCTGGGCTTATCGGACGACGACTCGCAATTCCACCCAGATGACCCCTTATTCCCTGGTGTATGGAGCTGAGGTCGTCCTTCCCATCGAGATCCAGTTACCGTCCTTGCGCATTGCGGTCTACGACCAGCAAGCGCCGGACAGAGCTTCTGAAGCCCGTCTAGTCGAGTTGGAAGCACTGGATGAGAATAGACTTCGCGCCTTGCACAACTTGGAGAGGCATCAGAGCAGGATGGCTCGAGCTTTCAATAAGAAGGTTCGCCTCTGCTCCTTCCTGCGGGGTGACCTGGTATTAGCCCTGAGGGCACCGATGATCCCCGGCAGGAAGCCGCCCAAATTGGAGCCCAAGTGGGAGGGACCTTTTGTCGTCCACAGGGTCTATCCCAATGGCGCGTACTCCCTAGCGACTATGGATGGTGAGCGTGTCACTCCTCCCACCAATGCTAGGTTCCTCAAGAAGTACTTTGTCTGAGTGTACTACATCCAAGCAGCACGATGTTAAACTGCCTAGCATATCGTCCGCGCTGCAAGACGTTAAACTGCCAAGTGTTTCGTCCAACACGACGTTAAACTGTACTTCGTCCAAGCTACAAGACGTTAAACTGTTCAGCATTCGTCCAACATGACGTTAAACTGTACCACGTCCGCGCTGCAAGACGCTAAACTGCCAAGCATCTTCGTCCAACATGACGTTAAACTGTACCACGTCCGCACTGCAAGACGTTAAACTGCCAAGCGTCTTCGTCCTGCATGACGTTAAACTGCCCCTCAAGAACTACGTGCGGCTTGATTCCCATCCTTATGGGATACGTAGGACCGCCTGAACATTCATGTTTCAGGCCCAGCCCCATCCTTCGGGAATTTCTATCCCATCTTGGGCCCTTGGCCCAGTTGCCTCTGGGTATGCGGCGTATGGTGTGAACGCGGGGCTATGCCCTCATTCACGTCGGTTTGCTCGCCACGCTGTACACCCCCCACGTTTGGGGATGCCTTCCGCTCCCCCTTTCTCTCATCGTCCTGCATGACGTTAAACTGCCTCTCAAGAACTACGTACGGCTTGATTCCCATCCTTATGGGATACGTAGGACCGCCTGGACATTCATGTTTCAGGCCCAGACCCATTTCTCGGGAATCTCTATCCCGCGTTGGGCCTCTGGCCCAAGTTCCCCTCCTTCTTGTGTGAGGCGTATGGCGTGAGTAGAGGATTATGTCCTCATTCACGCCGGTCTACTGGCCGCGCTATACGCCTCCCCCTTGTGTGGGACTACCTCACACCCCTCATCGTCCTGCACGACGTTAAACTGCCTATCAAGAACTACGTACGGCTTGATTCCCATCCTTATGGGATACGTAGGACCGCCTGGACGCTTGTGTTTCAGGTCCAGCCCCGTCTCTTGGTTGATCACGGGGATATGCCGTCTTTTGGTTGCTCTCAGGGTGAGTACTCTGGCCCTTTCCGGTGATCTGTCAACATGTTTTGGGTACTTCGGTCTATGACCCGTAGTGTCGGATTCAATCCCGACAAGTCCTGTGTTGCTTGTCAGGCCTCGCGCTTCCTCTTGTTGAGCCTTCACTCAAAGGGATCCTCGTTAGCGTTTTGGGTACGATGCCTCAGTGCTCTCCTACCGCTCCGGGTCGATTTACCGGCGGGTCCTGGGCCGCAAATCGATATGAATCCTGCGCTTGAGCGGTTGATGCTCGTTTGCTTTCCCCATTCTAGGCTGACGCGATCGGATGTTATGTTGCGAATATGGTCAGCGACATCCTTGATCGCCATGTCGGCTTTTTCAGGCTCTGAACATTGGTTGCGCAATCCTCATCACACTCCGCCTCTGTGCGTTGTAGTGGAATCTCGACACTCTCTTCATACTGACCTTCAGTACACCTTTACACGTTAGGCAGGCCAACCAGGGTAATGGTGTCTGTCGAGGCTCCCACGATCTGGGCACCAAGGATATATGCTGATGTCCTCCCTAAGGGCCATGTGCAGCTGGACCCTCGTCCCCATAAGGAGGAAGGAGTCGCCCGAACAATCGCGTTCTGGGCCCAGTATAACTGGAGGCTAGCATCTCTGCCCCTCGGGTGATGGACATACGCTGGCCCCTATCCCAGAATCCTTCTCCTGGAATCGTGCGTGACCGCAGGGCTGGGTATGTTCCCACCTCCGCTGGGTCTGCCATATCGCAATAAAAGGATTCCTCCATGGTCCAAACCACACGACCTTAAACTGTGTTGTCTGGTCCTACCACATGACTGTAAACTGTGATCGTCTTGGCCGCCTGACGGGAAACGACACTGCACCGTGATGTTCTCCTCAGGGGACACTCACGTTGGGCGCTGATTAATGACCACGCCATTTATCAATGCCTTTCATGGCTTGATTATTGTGGCGACGCCAGAGATTTCTTAATCACAGGCATGTCGCTGCACAAAGAAAAACCATCCACCTTTAAGGACAAACAAGAAATATCAAATGCCGCTTCTTCTGTGTGCGAGGGTCAGACCCGCACCCCTCCCCGCGCTGGTGCCCGATTGTGTTGCGCCGCACTTCAAGAACTATGTGTGGCTTGATTCCCATCCTTATGGGATACGTAGGAACGCCCGGATGTTTGAAACTTCGGGTCCAGCCCCCACCTCTTAGAGATTCCCCCTTCTCCGGGGAATCCACCGCCTTCGGGTCACCCTCAAGGCGTGTCCCTCGACCCCTTGCAGTGGTCCACCATTGTCAAGAGTACTCTGGTTTATTGCCAGGAGGGTCAGGTTCATCTTGGTCAGGTTTCTTACACTTTTCAGGCTTCGTGCTCCCTTTCATTCGGACCCATTGCCTACGCCCTGGGTGGAGCCCCCGTGAGCGGTCTGGACACAATGCCTCAGTGCTCTCCCACCGACTCGGGCTGGTGCCCCCAAGGGCCTCGGGCAGCAAATCGATATGAATCCTGCGCTTGAGTGGTTGATGCTCGTTTGCTGCCTCATTCCATCAACGGTCAGTACGATGTTGATGCTGCTTTTCCGCCAAGGTCGGCAGTACTCCCATATCGTTACGCCGGTGCCCCCAGTCCTTGAGTGAATGGCCGCATGATTCACATTACATTTTCCACCTCCCATTTTGACCAGGCGAAACCTCGACACTCTTGACACTATCCCTCAGTGCATCTTCGCATATCCATGGGATGGGACCACGATGTGGCGTACTTTGAGGTTCCTATGGTCCGAGCACTAAGACCTTAAACTAAGATCTACCCCTATGGTCCGAGCTCTAAGACCTTAAACTAAGATCTACCCCTATGGTCCGAGCTCTAAGACCTTAAACTAAGATCTACTCTTATGGTCCGAGCTCTAAGACTTTAAACTAAGATCTACCCCTATGGTCCAAGCTCTACGACCTTAAACTAAGATCTCCCCAAACGGGGTTCTGCGTCCTGCATGACGTTAAACTGCACTTTCAGAACTACGTGTGGCTTGATCTCCAGCCTGATGGAGTACGTTGGAACGCCCGGGCATCTCGACTCGGGTCCAGCCTCAGGGATTGCTAAGTCCCGCCCCTCCTCGTCACCGGCCGTCTGGCCTGACTTCGGGTAGAGTGGTGCAGTTGTGATATTCTCCCCGATTCAGTTCGGGATGCCCCATCGTAATGATGGGAAGCGACAGTTTCCTCGTCAAAGAGGTTCTGTCTGAGAATTGGGGTGATTCACGGCCAGATTAGTGCATCCGCCTAATACGCTTTCCCCACGGTGGCGCAATTTTGGGAGCGTTGGATTCTGTCCGAACAAATCATCACTTCGTCCCACGCTTCGCATGCCCTGTTGATCTGGATTTCCACCCTTGTGCCTGAAGGAACTCCCAAAGCGGCATTGATGATGACATGTGATCTGCCTCCTGCAATATGAATGATGACCTTCGGTCCGTCTATTGCAGTAGTATGGTCGATTGATCCATAGTCCGCTTGCCGTCTTGGGCATTTCCTGGAAGGCTGACCGTTGTGGATTTCTGAATTCGGGACACGCGATTCACCCTTTCACATTTCCCTATGTTCGGGTAAAATCTCAACACCCCTAGCGTTGTCCCGCTCGTGTGTCGGAACAAGTTGGGGGGATGGTACTTTGATTAGGCTTGAGGTCTCCTATCCTTGGAAGGACCTCCCTCTTTTTTTAGAAATCCAGGCCCAATTGTGGATGCCTGAAGCTTGGTTAACGCTCCCGTGAGACAATGAATTGTGGTTGAGCATGTTAAGCCAAAAGATGCAGATAAATATATTGGTTCATACAAATGGATCGAAATATTGAGTAGCGGAAGCAAATGTTCTGGGAGTGGCAAAGACAAAGCCCCTAGGGATCAGCGTGCTGAATAAGTCTTTCTAATGCCGCTACCCTTTGGCTGGCAGCCTCCAGAGCTGCTTCTCGCTCTCTGCGTGACCTCTCCTCGTCGGCGGTCGCAGCACGCAGTTCGTCGATTCTGGCCTGTGTACGCTTCCGCTCGACTTGGAGTGTGACCATCTGTTGGCCCGCCTCCGTCAGCTGTACCTGGGCGTCAACCAGCTGAGCTGCTAGTTGCTCCACAAGCTCAGTGCATGTTGCGACGAAGGCCTCCTTCTCTGCCGCCTGCCCTTCGAGGCGCCAGACTTCCTGCTCCTCCACGAAGAGCGCCCGCGTGTTCTCCGACATGTCCCGACTTTGTGCGACGTCGGCACGCCGGCGGCTCTCGCGCATCTTTTCGGCCATGAAATCACGGACCGTCAGATGGAGGCGTTGGGCATCAGCTCCCCCGACACACAGGAAGCGCAGCCAAGTTTGAAGCGATCCCATGCGCCCCAGCCACTCCGATGAGGGTCGCTTGAGGAAGCGCTGGATGCACTTCCACCCCCTGCGGCACATTATCCGGCTCTCCTCGACCGCCTCCGCGTCCGAGTCATCCATCTCCTCGGGGTCGGCAGGCCGGTAGGAAGGGAAGGCAGCCAGCAGGTCTGCTGCAGGGTCCACCCCTGGGATGTCCTCATGGGGGATAGGTTCCCTAACATCTGGGCGACCTTCTTCTCTCGTCCCAGCGGCGTTGGCACCCTTGTCAGCCCCCTACCTCTCTCCGATGGCAGCACCGCCAGCGTCCGTAGCCCCCTGATCAGCAGTTGGTGGGGCCGGCTTGGTTTGGGAAGTCTGTTCCGGAGCAGGCGGCAGGTCTGCCACTGGTCCACTCATGGATGGCCCGGGTTCGACAACCCGACGAGCCTCCAGTGTTGAGATCACTGCACAGGGCATGCCGTGGTTAGTCACGGATCGTCAACGGCAAGCACCAGCAGTAAAGTAAGGAGACTTACGGGAGTTCAGAGCGTCATCTTCTGCTGTCCCGGCCACCGTAGGAACAATTGCAGCAGGGGACCCTTCCGCGCTTGTCAATTCAATGATGGGTGTCTGGCCCCCGCCTTGTCCTGCTGGCGCCTCTCCTACTCCCGCTGAGGACGCCTGACCAACATCCGTGCGCTCCTGAGAAAGGTGGAGAAATGGGTTAGAAGCTGCATAAGAGAATGGATGAAGCAAGTTGAGTAGGGATAGAAGCGGACCTCAAGGAGCTCAGTGACATAAACATTGTCAGATTCGGCCACCTCGCCGCTCTCCCGCGGGCTCCCCTGATGGGACCTTCCCTCGGAGCCTTCGTCCTCCCCCGTCTCCTCCTCTTCCTCGGAGTCGTTGCTACTGTCATCTTCCTCCGGCGGCATCTGTTCTGGAGCGGGATCTAGACCGAGCATCACCTTCACCAGACGGGATGGCTCCGCACGCTGACCACGTTGGCGCACGTACTCGTCCATGGCTGTCAGATACGCATACTGCCGGTTGAAGTTCACCCTGTCGGCGATCTGGAGGCGCCCGACCTCTGGCAGATGGATTCCTTCTCTGAGTATCTTTCGCCAGATGGCTTCGGTCCTCAGTGACTGCCGCAGGGTCATCCAGGCCGACCACAGCGCCGGGAAGACTGCGTCATGGGAGGGTTCGAGCAGACGCCTTACCTGCTTCCCGGGCCGCTCCCCGACCGCCGCATGTGCCCCCTCTCCGGGCGCTGAAGTCGTGGCGGCAGCTTGTGATGTGCCCGCCGCCGAAGTCCCTACCCGCGCCGGCTCCGCTGCTTGGCGCGCCTCCATTATCCCCCGTGTGGCGGCACCTCGCCTCTTTCCTTGACGCCCGGTCTCCGCACGGGTGACCTCGAGCCGCCGAACTGGCTTCCGTAGAAGCCCCTCGGGGTACGCGATGGCCCAGTGTTCGGCGTACTCGGTTGCCAAGCCTGCGTCGACCCCGGTAGGAGGGAGAGTGATGACCTCGCCAGAGCCGAAAGCGACAAACATCAGCCACATCTGGCGAAGGACGCAAGGGTTCGTCTCCTCCCGGACAACAGTGAATACCCTCTTCGGCATCCGTTGAAGGCACCCGAACTGCCTGGCGAACCGGGTTGGCACGTAGGGCTCGCAGATCACCTTCCCGTCGATCCGAGCCACGAGCACCCCGCCCCGCATGTTCAAGAAGTACTCGTGCTGCTTCAGCGGACCCTGCCCGTTGTCGATCATCTGGCCAACGGGAGTGGGGAATGGGCTGAAGTTGAAATTGGCATGATTGCCAATCCAAATCCTCACGCCCTCCTCATTTAGGGTCATCAGAGCGACCCCCGCGATGTTCAGCAGGGAGGGTCGCAGGCCATTGCCCGGAGGAATGATGGCGTTTGGAAACGTGTACCCACCAAGGTGAGCAGCCACCCAGCAGTGGAAGAATTGAAAGGGCCCACAGATCCTTCGTGGCGACCCCCCTCGTGAGATGCGTCCCAGGATGGCGTACAGCTTCGCCAGTACTGGGACCCCGAGGTTGTATCTTTTATTGGCAGCCATAGCGCCCGCCATCGCCAGTGTCGCCGGGCGAACGCCCATTCTCGCGTCCCGCACTGGCAGGAGACACCCACTCAGAAAGGCGTCCAGGAACGCCGCGTACCGGACATTTGGGTCCCGAGCCGCGATGACGCGGTACCCCCATGAGCGGTAGTCGCCCGTCTCCAGGACCCGCCAGTACGACCCGTTCCGGCTCCTCTGAGCCGCGGTCGGGCACCGATTCCCCCTGCCTGGCATCTTGACCGCCGGGTCATGCTCCAAGAATTGGCCGAACCACTCCTTGTAGGCTATGTCCTTGTGGAAGTCCTTGATCCCGAGCCGCTGCGTAGCCAGGTCAAGTAGATGCCATGTCAGAATGGGAGTCCGTGACCTGTCTTCCCAGATGTTCTTCGGTGGCAGGAACTAATCGTATTGGTAACCCTCCAGCGGGATACCTCCGATGTAGTGGATGTCCCAGAGACCGATGCTGACCTCCCTATGGTGAAGATGGAAGGTGTTGGTATCCGGGGACCAGCGGGTGAACAGCTCCGGCCCGAGCTCGGACTGCTGGTAGAAGTGGAACTGCGACGTCCACACCGCCTCAAATAGGCCGATGTACCGCAGCTCCTCCGCGAAGTGATCGTAGGTGTGGCGTACCCAGAACGCCCAGGCCCACTCACTGGTGAAGTTGCCCCCAGACCGCAAGTCCCAGTCCTTCAGCCATCCCTTGGTGTCGTCAGTGACACTCTGGCGATATGTGCTCGAGTAGAGGGCTGGAGAGTTCTCCGCAGTAGGCTCACTCCCGATGATGGTTCGTGTCCTCGGGTTCAGGACATAGACATCTAAGTGCCTGGTCTCCCTGGCAGGAAGCCCATTGTTGGTGATGTTATAGCGGGGAAGCTCGTCCTCCCGAGTCACCCAGGTCCGTGGCGCATCAACCTCGAACCCTGGCACCAGAACCTCATCTAGGATGCCGAAGTTCCAGAGCGACAGGTTGTCCGACAGCGGATATGTCTTCTGGGCCGGCGTCAGCAAGTCGAACAAGGATTGATTGTTGGAAACAATCTCCTTGGCTCCTTAGACCTCCTCGTTCGTCGCCATCTCAGCTCTGCGAGTGGCGGCATCCCCCTCATTTCCTTGATTCGCGGCCATCTCAGAAGCTCCGGGAGTCGTGCGGGTTAAGGGATGAAGCGTGCGGAATCGGAAGAGGCTAGTAGAGAAGTTTGAGAGTTGGCGCACAATCCTAGTGGACGGCGCGCAATCGGGAAGTCCATCGCGTAAAACCCCGGGTGTTCGCGCAAAAGCAGGCCGAAATCCGGAGAGGTTTGCGCGACGAGCGGGTGAATTCCGCGCCGGAAAGGGCAATTTCGCGCACGAGAGCTCAGATGCTTATCACGCGGAAGGCCGGTGTACGGTATGGGGGGACCCAGGGCCCCTATTTATAGGCGAGGCCGGGTGTCCGCGCTGCGCGGAAAGCGCTTTGCGCGGCCGCGATGGCGAATTTCGCGTCCGACACCCTTTTTTGCGCGCCACAGTCCCGCGCCTCCCAGGACTTCGGCATTCCGGCGTCTCCCTCGGAACCTGATCGTTGCGACCTCTCGCCGATCAGATTCCGAGGGGGGGCTTTTGTAGATGCCGGAAAAGTCCGTTGTTCCCAAATGAAGCTCCGGATGCGGAAAGCGAGGTCATATTTGGAGTCGGAAGCATGTTTCGGAGGGCCCGGAGGCCTTGCGCGGAATTTTGGAGACCCGCGCGCAAAGTTGCCGAGCCGCGCGCAAACCTCCCGGGATGCGCGCAATGCGCTGGGCAGGCGCGCAATTTTGCGCGCCCATGGCCCGCGCGGTTCCCTTGCGCGCCGGGCCCGATTCCGCGCCCACGAAGGATATTCCGCGCCCGCGAACCAGATTCCGCGCCCGGGGTTGCCTATAAATATAAGGCGACCCCCGACGTTTTGAAGGTGGCCGAAAGTCGAAAGGTCTCTCGTGCGCGCAATCCAACCCCTTCCGCGCGCAGTGCCGATCTTCAGGTAACCTCCTTTCTTTCGCGCAAGAAAGCCTCGGGGTTCGCCTTCGCGCACAATCCCTTTGGCTCCTTTCTTTTGAATAACCCTTCACCCAAAGGCATTCGCGCGCAATTGCCCCCGGGTGCGCGCAATCCGGCCCGATTGCGCGCACCCCCCCTCAAAGTGGCCATTTGTTAAAATAATGGGCCGTTGCCCCCGCGCGCTATCCGAAGCCTGGTGCACGCAATCTCTATCTCCCGCGTGCAAAGTGCTAGCCCAATTGCGCGCCAGCCTGCCCATTTGCGCGCCGACCCGCGGTATTGCGCGCCAAGCTCCTCTTTTGCGCGCAATCCGCCGTGGTCGCCCCCTTTTTCCCCCTGAGGGTACCCACGCCTGCATGGCGCCCGATGATCCTCATCCCGGGTGCCCGCACCGTGCATTGTCTTCCCGTGCGGCCCTCCAGGCTTGCGCGAAGTGACACGGACCCCTCGGCGGCGCCATCCTCGTCCTAGCTACAAGACGTTAAACTGTAAACTATTCGTCCTGCACGACGTTAAACTGTAATTCGTCCTGCATGACGCTAAACTGCACCTCGTCCTAGCTACAAGACGTTAAACTGTACACTATTCATCCTGCACGACGTTAAACTGTAATTCATCCTACATGACGCTAAACTGCACCTCGTCCTAGCTACAAGACGTTAAACTGTACACTATTCGTCCTGCATGACGTTAAACTATAATTTGTCCTGCATGTCGCTAAACTGCACCTCGTCCGTGCGACAAGACGTTAAACTTCCAAGCATCATCGTCCTTAACACACGACGTTAAACTGTACTTCGTCCGGCAAGACGTTAAACCGTCCGCTTCGTCCTCAACACACGACGTTAAACTGTACTTCGTCCGGCATGACGTTAAACCGTCCGCTTCGCCCGATCCCGTGCCTCGCACGCAGGGTCCCCTTCCCGGTTTGGATGTGGCCCCCACCCGCTCATCTCTGCAGGGATGTCGGGATTGGAGTGGCCTTCTCCCACGGGGGTAGGGTATTACAAACCCCTAGTTCCTTGTGGGGGACTGCGCATGTGTATCTCCATCGTGCTTCCCCACTGCCGAAGCCAGTAGAGGGCGTGACAGGGATCGAAGTCTTTCACCTTCGGCCCAAGTCCCTCTCCAACTGAGCTTTGCCGCATCCGGGATGCCTCAGTGCGTAAGTCCTGACAGAACGAACTACGTGGACTTTGATCCCTGTCTCCTAAACAGGGTACGTAGGAAGCCTCTCCGAGGTTCAAGCTCACCACCTGGTCGTCCCGGTCGTATTCACGTCGGTTCGTCCATCAGTGGACCCCTCCTGGGTTTACACTCGCGTCGATTCACCTATGAATCCGCCCTCGTGGGAGACTGCACATGTGTATCTCCATTGTGCTTCCCCACTGCCTTTCTCTCCTTTCAGCGTCCAGCATGACGTGAAACTGTGATCCACCCGGCCGTTCCATCCCCCTCTGTGCGAGGTGGTTCGGTTCAATCCTCCGCCCGGCGGCCTCGACCTCTTCGTGAGTCAGCTTGCCGACGTCCAGCATGACGTTAAACTGTATATCCGAACTACGTTGACTTTGATCCGCGCTAACGCACGGTACGTAGGAAGCCCCTAAGGGGTCCAAGATCTTCACTCCATCATCCATCCTGATCCTTACCCGGGCCGCCACATCCCGGTGGGGTCATGCCACTTCATTCCACTCCACTTCACTCGAGAAGCCGCCCATGTGCTGGCCCCAGCGTCGGAGGTTCCCCGTAAGGGGTTCTGTCACCTGATCCACTTCTCGTGTTGATCAGTCCGATGCCGTCCCCGCTGGACGTTAAACTCGCGGCATACCCCGTGTTAAACATAGGAAGCTGAGGAAAACCTCAGGTAACACAGTTCCCTGCACCCAACGCGGGATGCCTCAGGCCATCACGCCTTCGAGAAGCCCTATTAGGGACAGAAGGCAGACATGCAGAGTTGCATTGTTAAGATACGCCCCCAACACCCGGAGTCACCCGGTCTCCTCACCGCAGGTTTCTGCCCCGACCAGACCCCTTGGAGCGTCCGGGTGGAAGCGGCGTAATTAACCGGTGTCCATGGAGACATGGCGCCGGGAATGAGATTCACGAACATTCTTAAATCTATGAGGGAGACCCGGATTAGGCGACGAGTTCCGAGGAGACGTCCACGGAAGGAGGAGCCGACGTCCCATCATCCCGGTTTCGATCAAGGAGCAGACGCCCTTGAATAAGGGGCAGATGCCTCCCACCTTTGGAAAGAGGGACTGTGGGACCACAAGCCGCGCGCGCCCATCCCCTCTGGTCGACGGGTGCACGCGCGAACGCGTCCTGGCGGAACAGCGTCGGAACAGAAACCCGACGCACATCCGCACCGAAACAATTCTATTGTATAATTATATTTTGATCAAAAACAACCTTAGGAATAACATATGAACCTCTTTGGTCCACTTGGATTAGATTAGGACACTTATTATTATTTTATTTAAAGAAGAGTTAAAAGAGTTAAAATCAATGTTTAATAACTAAAACATTTTTAATATACGGGTATACATCAGATAAATTCGACTAAAAAAATTCATTAGAAAGATAAAAATATTTCCAACATAATGGTATTTTATTTATATTTTTTATATATTAAATAATTTAATTTATGTATGACACAATGATGATGCAATAATTACCTTATTAATGAAATATTAGCATAATTTATATTATAAATACCCAAATAAATATAATTTGAGACTTTTTAGGAATTAAAATAATTTTATAGGTTAATATAACATATTAGGGTTGATTATATGAATTGTTTTTGAAATAATAATGCTGTTATGAATTTAGAAAAAAAATACCAAATAGTGTCAAAATTGACATAAAAGAGTTTAAAAAAAATATATTATATTATTAATTTATATAATTGTCCTAAAAATATACGGTTTGGTAAAAACACTTATATAATAATATATATGACATTAATGAACCAATTAGGGTTCTATTGGCAGTTTATAGTATGTTTATTAACCATATAGTGTATGAATACAAGAAGACATGGTAAAAGATAAATAATTTAACTTCGAGTTATATCTAAATGATAAGGTTAAAATGGTAACATAAGCATATCTAAAATCTATTTTTTGAGATTATTTCGACCCATCCCCACCCTATCCTCTAAATAAGTCACTTTGGATCCATTATAAACCGAATATTAATTTATTATAAAATAATATTTTATGTTTTTCTTAAGGTGCCCCTCACCCCTCTTATAAAAGGGAACTCCCCATTCTATCTAATTAACACCTCCAAAGCAATTTGGATCGGCCAACCCCTGAAAAAATACCCTTTAAATTATCCTAACTTAATCCTAGAGGCCTCAATTAAGTAAGAAAGCCAACCTAAGGAGCTCTTTTTATCAAATCTAAAGGAAGAACCAGAGGAAGATGTAAATACCTCACCAACTATTTCAAGTTCCTTTCTTCTTACACTTCCTCCTTTTTTGTTGTTTGCATTATAAAATAACAACTCCAATATATTATATATAATGTTATGTTATTATAAAAATTATACAACCATTTTAGTTATTTTATTTATCATATGAATGAAAAAGTCACCACACGTGCGTACGTACGGCTTACCGTCTCCACGTCGTGGTGTAGTTTGTTATTCCAACATTTGATCATTTGGATGAGTATAATAATGATTATAAATGATATAAATGATAAATATAACATTATTATGATTCTTTATATATGATATACCATCCAATTATACACAATTTTAATATCAAAAGAATGATATCATCGCTCGTGCGTACGTACGGACTACCGTCTCTACAAACGCGATGAGATTCATTTTCCTTGATTAACCATTAAAGTATAATTATAAAGTATATATAATAAATAATCATGAAGGATATTAAATAATAATGATACTGGATTTATGTACATATTTTTTTCATTTACTTAATTCCATTCAATTCAATAAGGAAACAAAAACATCGTTCATGCGTACGCACGACCTACCGTCTCCATGAACGGTGTATTTCATTCCGTTTATCGATCTATCATATATATTTATATGCTGAATATATATTCTATATAAATAATGTTTTAGATTCTGGAATTAAGTAAATAATGATATAATTAAGAACAAAAAAGTCGAAACACGTACGATAAATGAAACGATTTTACCCAAAATGCTCCTTTAACATAGAATTTACAAAAGAATGGGTAATATAAAGTCATAAGTGAACCATATATGATATAATAACAATGAATATGATTCTTTAATATGTCAATGAAATTATTTAAATAATTATATAGGTGGTTTGGAAACGTAAGAAGCATATCAGATCAAAGGTAAGGGATAATTTTTCAATCTCATTTTTATCCGAATTGCTTATACATAAGTATTTACTGGGGTTATATTTTTCATCCATGTCCATAAAAATGTTTTTATATAAAGTGTTTAATATTATTCCATGTATGTTTAAAGACATGTTTACCCTTATTTGACTTTTACTTTGTGTTATGGAATGAATCTTTCTTTTGTTTACCAAACGAGGAACTTGTTGCCTTTTCCAGAAAAAGTACAAGGAGAATGTTTTTTAACTTATACGGCATGAACGAATTTTTACAGTTTCATAATGACTAATTTTCATGAAGCTTACTCTACAATATTTTATGAATATTTTCAACAAAATAATTTTCTTTTAAAATTTCAGGGAATTTTGATAAAAGAAAATGATTTTGAAGAAGAAATGATATTTTCCTCAAGAATTCATTTCAAGTGTTTTATCAAAACCATTTTCCATCTATGATGACATTATTTCATATGTGTATGTTTCAAGTATAATGTCTCTATGATTTACATGGTTTCACTTTTCCTATGATAAAATGATATCCATTTGTTTTATATGGATTATTTTATGATGGGATGCTGTTTATGAAACCCATTTTATTCTTTGTGTAATGAAGAATTATTTATGTTTATTTTGTGGCACAAGTAAGAATGATTTAATTAAGAGATGGGTGGGACCTATATCTCACTACAATTCATTGGGTAAAGATTTATATCTCATGATATATACATGGATGTAACGACAAGTAAATACAGTATAGTAATATAGGTTTGGAATGACAGGTAAACCCGATTCAGTAATGGACTTTGTCCACTACGATGGTCTTGGAAGCAATGCCTTGTCTAATATGGAAATAATATCATGTTATTAATGGTTAACAAAATTACATGTTTTATTCCCATGCTATTTTATCATGATTAATGTTCCTTTATGATCTATGCCTTTTGTACTGTCAAGATTCATGTCATTACTCATGATTTTGATGTTTTATGTTCACGTTATTATGTTCAAATGTTTATGGATTGTTTTATGTTCTCCATGTTTACCCTTACTAAGCATTTGTGCTCCCCATTTTTATGTTTTCCTTTCCTCATGATATAAATAAAGTTTTTAGTTACGAAAAAAGGTAATATCTTTATGGGAGATGTTGAAGATCTTTCACCATGATTAGAAGATTATGTTCTGATTTTCCAAAGACACTAAACAATTATGGTCCTTGGGTGTCTGTTTTTTTTATGTATTAAGTATTCTGAAAAATTAATGTAATGACCATGTATGTCAAGATTTGGGTCTTTATAGTTTGTATCAAAGGGAAGGTTTAGTTAACCCTTGGAAACTAGGATGGAAAAACTTTAGTGAAATCTCTAGAGTTATTTATAAGTTATGTATAGGGATTCATCTAAGGTTAAGTATAAGTATAGTTTATAGTCATATAATTATAGTAACGATCATAGAATTAAATAGAAGATGTTAGAGATTGAAATTACTCCCCCTTTATTATGTTGTTTTTCTAGTACAAGTTTTTCCTCTAATACTATTCTTTTGGGTTTTAAGAAATGGCAGGAAATAGGAGGATTCATGTTAATGGAGAATATGATGGAAAATGGAATGATATTCTTATGAGAAAAGAAATTAAATGGGATTTGGATGTCCAAACATTGTTATTATGCCTAATCAGAAATCTCATAATATGATCAATAATATCAACTTTAGTAATTTTCCTGACTCGACTAATAAGAGAAAGATGGAGTTTCATGATGATCATAGAGGAAATAAAGTTCAATTTCCTTTATGTAAATCATGTGGGAAGAGGCATCAAGGAGAATGTTTCAAATGAACCGAAAGATGCTTTAGGTGTGGAAAAAAGGACACAAAGCTAGTAATTGCGAAGGAAAAGTTTCAGTTTACACCATGGACAAGGATATTGGTATTTTTATGACATCAACAATGGATAAATGTTTTAAATGTGGAATGTATGGGCATTATGAAAACCAATGATATAAGGGAAAATTTCATGATGAGAATCAGCATGGTCATATGGGTAGTATTAATGTTGATAATGATGAAGAGACTACAAATGATATATGAGATCAAAGAAGTGTTGAGGAATAAAATGATGAAGGTCGGTAAATGGTTTAAGAAGGTAGTGGAATGATTGTATGTTTATCAAGAGTTATGTTTTATAGGTAATTTAATGGTACTATGGAATAAATAATCATCTAAGGATTGTTACACTATTGTTTTTCCTAAAGTATTTTAAAGTATATGTTGAATGGTATCGGTAACCATGAAAGGTTATTCATATATTTTTGGAAAGAAGATGATATGCGCATAATGAAGGTATAAAGAGATAATGAAATGTTTGACAGTATTAAAGATCTCATGATTGATATAATGACAAAGTGATATCATGGTTTGAGTATATTGAAATTTTAGGGTTTTGGTAAGTGGAAAGAGTTAACTTTTGACAGTATTCATGTTTTCACTAAGGTTCATTTTTCAAGAGAATACATGATTAAGGTATTTACCTGTTTGGAATGTGACCAACAAGATATATCTTATGATATATGGGAAATAAATGATGGTATTCACATGCTTGGTTGATGACATTTATAGTAATAATTGTCTTTATACTATGAAATTAGATAAAATTAATTTGGATAAGACTAAAGATTTGAAATGGATTATGTTGGACATAAGAAAACATTGTTTAAGGATAGAAATTTTTTTCGATATTATTTATAAAATTTTATAATAATGTAGTTTTAAAAAAGGAAATCCTACGGGATGAGTGACAACCCGTCATGTCAGAAAAGGTTGTGAGAATCGAACCCATAACCGAAGTGTGATAGGCCTTTATCGCCTACCTCTGGCCTACAGGAAGTCCCTAGTTAGTAGAAACTAGTTTAATTTTATTAAGAAGTATGATAGATGATGTATAAGTCAATTTTTGGAATCATATACGATTAACCTCACCATAGATGGACTTATGTATTTTGATTACTTTTGCTAACCTTTTGTTGGAGTCAACTATAATGACCCATAATTCTATCACACGATCTGATAACACTTCACAAATGACAAATTTAACTTTATTTCTTCAAGATATGAAGTGGAAACTGTTCATGGAATGACAAACGATGAGATTGTACCAATATCAAGTAAGTAATTCTTCTAATTCAAAATTTTTAACTTCAGGGAAATGATATTGAAAACCAAAAAACATTGTCCTAGTACCCTCATATTCAATGAATTAGATGGTACCTTATATCACCACAAATTTATGGCTTTTTGATTGTTGGATTTTTCATAGCGATGTTCTCTACCACTCTTTATCATAAATTGATGGTTATATTTCTCTTCCATATCCATATTTTCACCTATATTCTCCTACGTGAAAACATAGTGATGAGTTACTTTGGGTATCCATTAAGTTTCTAACATTCCTTTTTTAAAATGATATTTTAGTATTCCTTTTTACGATGTGGGTTTCTATAAAAGAAACATTCAAGTAGAAAACCATTTATAACCCTGATGAATTCCGAGGGAAAAATTCATTTTAAGGGGGTAGCATGTAACACCTTGAGATATTCTGAGAATTATTATTTTTAATTTCTTTGATGTCTTTTGTTGTACGCTTCACCAAGATTAGATTGTGCTGTACGCAACATCGTATTAGCTTGTAGTATATGCAACACTAATCTTGGCTTGTGATGCACACAATTTAATGTTTTTTTGAATAAAATTCATTTTTCACAACACCAAGTGTAGATTTTGATCAATGTATAACTAAACTATATTTTGAGTATGTTAAACGCAACACCAAAGGAAGGTTTCCCTACACACAACTCTGACTATACTTGCATTACACGCAAGAGAGACCTTCCTCGATAACTTACGTTGTACACAATACCGTGTTTCAATAAACAACGATATGTTATTAAAATATTATATAAACTAGCTGTTATGAAATGTAATACCCAATTTTTGAAATTTTATACATTTTATCTTTCAAAATGGACTTTTATTTTTGGATTCGGAATATCGAAATTAGCCTGGGGTGAATTTTTGGTATTTTACTGAAAACTTTCAATTTTTGATTAATAGTGAAAACACTGAGTTATTGGTTAAAACGGAATTTTTTTTAAATAATAATTTATTTTATTTAAATTTATATTATGTCAAAATATATACATAATACCTATATAAGTTAAATTAAATTCATTTGAGTTATTTTATTTCAATTTTAGATATACAAAAATTTTATTGAACTTTTTACCGTCCTTTACCCACCTCCTAGGAGCATTTGAAAATTTACATAAAACTTAATTTTACCACTTCTGCGAGTTGAATTTTGAAAATACAAGAGACACGGTTAATATCAAGGAGTAAAATGTGGTTCAATAAGAAAAAGAATTTTTTTTAAATACTAACTTTTCACTTTTATTTACCACGATTAAAAGTAAATACGGTAATTAAGGGTAAAAATGACATTATTATTACACTAAAATAAGTCCTAATTCTATTGGATAAGTATAATTAGACCAAAAAAGGCCTTAGGAATAAAATATGAACCTCTTTTTTCCACCTGGATTAGATTAGGACACTTATTATTATTTTATTTAAAGAAGAGTGAAAAGAGTTAAAATCAAAGTTTAATAACTAAAAAATTATTAATATGGGGTTATACATAAGATAAATTCGACTATAAATATTCATTAGATATATAAAAATATTTAATACATAATGGTATCTTATTTTTATTTTTTAGACGTTAAATAATATAATTTATTTATGACACAATGATGAGGTAGTAATTACCTTATTAATGAAATATTAACATAATTGATATTATAAATACCCAAATAAATGTAATTTGAGAATTTTTCGGAATTAAACAAATTTTATAGGTTAATATAACATATTAGGGTTTATTAGATGATTTTTTTCGAAATACTAATGCTGTTAGGAATTTTGGAAAAACAAAATACCAAATAGTGTCAAAATTGACATAAAAGAGTTTTTAAAACAAATATTATATTATTAATTTATATTATGGTCCTAAAAATATAAGGTTCGGCCAAAATAATTATATAATAATATATATGAAATTAATGAACCAATTAGGATTCGATTGGTAGCTTATAGTAAGTTTATTAACCATATAGTGTTAGAATACAAGAAGATACAGTAAAAGATGATTATTTAACTTAGAGTTAAGTCTAAATGATAAGGTTATCATGGTAACATAAACTTGTATAAAACATATTGGTTGATAATATTTAGACACATCCCCACAATAGCAACGAAATTAGTCACTTTGGAGCCATTATAAACCAAATATTAATTTATTATAAAATAATATTTTCTGTTTTTTCCTAAGCTGCCCCTCACCCCTCTTATAAAAGGGCACTCCTCCTTCTCTCTAATTCACACCTCCAAAGCCATTTGAATAGGATAAAACCTGGACAAATACCCTATAAATTGTCCTCACTTAATCCTAGAGTCCTTCATTAAGTCTGAACACCAAACAAAGTATCCCATTTGGTCAAAAGAAAAGGAAGAACCCGAGGAAGAGGTAAATATATCACCAGCTATTTCAAGTTCATTTCTTCTCACACTTCCTCATTGTTTGTTGTTTCTATTCTAAAATAATAAATCCTGTATCTAATATATATTGTGATGTTATTATAAAAATTTTACAACCTTTTTAGTTATTTTATCCATCCTATGAATGAAAAATTCACCACATGTGCGTACGTATGGCTTACCGTCTCCACGTCGTGGTGTAGTTTGTTATTCAAACATTTAATTATTTTGATGGGTATAATAATGAATATAAATTATATAAATGATAAATATAACATTATTATGATTATTTATATATGATATACCATCCAATTATACAATTTTTTAATATCAAAATAATGATATCATCGCTCGTGCGTACGTACGGAGTAGTATATCTACGAACGCGATGAGATTCATTTTCCATGATTAACTATTCAGGTATGATTATAAAGTATATATAATAAATAATAATGAAAGATATTGCATAATAATGATACTGGATCTATGTACATATATTTTTCATTTACTTAATTCCATTCAATTCAATAAGGAAATGAAAACAACGTTCATGCGTACGTACGACCTACCGTATCCATGAACGATGTATTTCATTCCGTTTATCAATCTATCATATATATTTATATGCTGAATATATATTGTATAAATAATTTTTTACATTATGGAATTAATTAAATCATGATATAAGTAAGAACAACAAGTCGATACATGTACGATAAATGAAACGATTTTACCCAAAACGCTGCTTTAACATGGAATTTTCAAAAGAACGGGTAATATAAAGTCATAAGTGTACCATATATGATATAATAACAATGAATATGATTCTGTAATAAGTCAATGAAAATATTTAAATCATTATATAGGAGGTTTGGATAGGTACTAAGCATATCAGATCTAAGGTAAAGGATAATTTTCCAATCTCATTTTTATCCGAGATTGCTTATACGTAAGTATTTACTGGGGTTATATTTTTCATCCATGTACATAAAAATGTCTTTTATAAAGTGTTTAATATTATTCCATGTATTTTTAGAGTCAATTTTACCCCTCTTTTACTTTTACATTGTGTTATGGAATGAATCTTTCTTTTATTTACCATATGAGGAACTTTTTGACCTTTTTGGAAAAAGTACGAGGAGAATGTTTTTTTAACTTATATGGCATGAACGAATTTTTACGGTTTCATAACACCTGATTTTCATGACTCTTACTCTAAAATATTTCATGACTATTTTCAAAAAAATCCTTCTCCTTTAAAACTTAATGGAATTTTGAGAATTGAAAATGATTCTGTAGAAGAAAGGATATTTTCCTCAAGAATTCATTTCAAGTGTTTTATCAAAATCGTTTTCCATCTATGATGAAATTATTTAATATGTGTATTTTTCAAGTATAATGTCTCTATGATTTACATGGTTTCAATTTTCTTATGATGAAATGATATCCATTTGTTTGACAGGGATTATGTTATGATGGGATGATGTTTAGAAACACATTTTATTCTTTGGGTTATGATGAATGATTTATGTTTATTTTGTGGCACAAATTAGAATGATTTCATTATGAGATGTGTGGGACCTATATCTCCCTCAAATGAATTAGTTAAAGATTTGTATCTCATGATAAAGACATGGATGTCATGGTAAGTAAATCTGGTACACTAATACAGGGCTAGAACGGCAGGTAAACCCGATTCAGTAATGGACTTTGTCCACTATGATGGTCTTGGCAGCAATGCCTTGTCTACTATGGAAATCATATCATGTGATTAATGGTTTCCACAATTACATGTTTTAGTCCCATGATATTTTATCATTATTAATGTTCTTTTATGATCTATACCTTATATAGTATCAAGATTTAGGTCATTACTCATGATTTTGATGTTTCATGTTCATGTTATTACGTTCAAATGTTTTTGGATTGTTTTATGTTCTCCATGTTTACCTTTACTGAGCATTTGAGCTCAATATTTTTATGTTTTTTCCCCAGGATATAAAGAAAGTTTTTAGGTAAGAAAAAAAGGAATATCTTTATGGGAGATGTTGAAGATCTTTCACCATGATTAGAAGATTATGTTCTGAGTTTCCAAGGACACTAAACTATTATAGTCCTTGGGTGTATTTTTTTGTTATGTATTAAGTATTCCGAAAAGTAATGTAATTTCCATGTACGTCAAGATATGGGTCTCTACAATCTTGACCCAAATCATGTTTTTTAAACCACCAAAAGAATGTATCACAATCATGTACCTTACCATTATGCCATATTCTGGTTTAATAAGGGGTTATATATCTACACCCAAAAAGGATATATTTTTTATTTTTTATTTCTAATAATGTAGTGAATATATTTATTTTTTATTAAAAATTAAATGATTAACTAATGATTTTGATAAAAAATAGTTTTCAATATTATCAAACACAAATTTTATCTTGGGATATATATTGCTACAAATAAGAAACACCTTTTGATTATATTTTTTAAATCAATTTTATTTAATTAAAATATTATTATTATAAATAATTTATTAAAATATAAATTCTAATATAAATTTATGAATTAAAATTATTATTTTATAATCCTGAAGAATTATTATTATCATAAAAACATGTATTTTTTAATAAATGAGGAATTTTTTAGAAGTTCAAAATTTTATAATTTTGGATTAATTTTGATCAAATAAATATATTTTAAATCATCATGATGGTATAATCAAATTGTAAAATTTTCATAATGTTTTGTATATGATTTAATTTTTTATTAAAACAAATATTTGATATAAAAATATGGTTTGTTTTATGACATTATGAAATCAAAAAGTAATATAATAAATTATTTAAAGAGTATAATCAACTTAAATTTTGTTTCCCATTTAACAAAATGTGTTTTGGGTTATTTTATTAAATTTATAAACCCACAATGAGTCAACCAAAACATGTATTTTATATTACAGTTTCAAAATTAATTATTTATGAACATGACTCACTTGAACATCACTTAGTGTATTATTTTAATGTTTTTGGTTCATAAATAATAAAATATTCCAAACAACTATACTTGGGCCAAAACCATTGGAATAAACTATGTCATGTTTTCTAGATTTCTTTATTTTATCATATAGATTTCAAAACATAGGTTGAAAAATTAATAATGAATTCCACAGTCTTTAGCTATAAACACCCACACATACTCCTACTCTTCTTAACTAAATACCCATTAAGAATTATTTCCCTCAATATATCATTCAAAAAATTCATCCCAAGGTGTTCTTATGGCCATATTAGTTTCTACATAGAATTTTAGAGGAACCTTTTCAAGGTTGTGGACTCTATCATATTATTTTTTTATATCAAGTACATTATTAATTCTATGCCCTATATAATTAAAATTTAAACGTAACGTTTTTTAATCATCCATTTAATATCATTATGATTCCCATGTAATTAAATACCACATTTCACTATTATTAACACCTAAAATCATGCTTTATGTACACCTGATATGATGCCAATATTATCATGTGATTTTCCTTTCTAACCGTTTCTATAGTGAATACCCATCACCATTCCTACAAAAGTGGGTTCAAATATTAGTACCTATAATTATTTTATTATGAGATTCCATGTTTGTTACCTACACTCCATTTTTGAGGGTTTAAAAGTGATGAAAGAAATTCTTATGTTTTTAAAATATATGGGTTGACTTAATACATGCACATAATATGGATGTAAGAGGTGGGATCGAAATTATAAATCCCACAATGCATTTTTTAGTGTTTTTATCTCATGAAATTCCATGTACGGTTCATGGTAGGTTATCTTAAGAACACTATGTTATAATTCCATATAGTTTAGCCTTTACTTATGATTGTGATGACATGTTTGTCATTACTTAAACATTCCCATATTTCATTAATGTTATCATCTTATATCATGCTTTTATGTTCATTTCTAGGATTCACACACCTATTATTGTACGTTGATGTGACCCTTAACACTCATTTACTTCATTAAAGTATTATATGATTTATTATTTCATTAGTGGGATTTATAGATAACCTATTTAATAAATACATCCCATGGTAATCTAGTGTTGTTTTAGATAATCCAAGGAATATAAGAGAATGTTTAATATTTTTAAATACTTACGATGCTAAAATATTTTAGATTATTATTCTATGTACCTAATATCCTAATTACACTTGGACATAAAATCTTCTAGGAAATGATTGCACGTATCCTTATATAATAAATCATCAAATAATGGGTATCAAATATGGGTTTATATAGTTTGTATTTGATGAAATGCTAGTTATATTAGGGTATTAGGACTACAAAACATTTTTCAATAATTAGATATAAGACTAAACATATAAAAACATTGCTAAATTATTGTAGATTATAGATTAAATGGTTTCCATTAAACAAAATAAATTTGAGGATTATACATACCAATTTGGCTCTACCATAGTTTCACCTTGATGAAATAGCTATGAAAATGGTGAATTTGGATTGAATCTTTCATCACCAGATATATAATAAATAGGCATTTTTAAACACATGGTATGAATCTCTTAGGTTGTCACACTCGAGTGTAATTATTTTATTTATTTTATTCTTTTCTTAATGTTTTATCTTTTAGTAGTTTTCATGTTTTGTTCCTGATGAATTTTTTTTTGTCCTGGAGTTTTTGGTTGGTTTTTACCCTAGTGAATGGTTTGAGGATAGAGTAGAACAAACTCTGTGAGGAATAAGAGAAATCGTGTGGCTTTCCCAAGTTCCTTAAAAACATGAATTTCAATGTTTTCCCTCCGTATTTTGAATACATTTTCGGTTTCCTTCTATTTTCCTGACCTATGCACATGAGAGGGATCCCCCCACCATTATACTTTTTTTCTCTTCCATCCGACATTAAAATATTTTATCAATATGAAGGGATGGGACACTCCCAAAGAAATCTATGAGGCTTTAAATAATCTAGGCCAATGGAATCCACTCAAACAATATTAAAACACTCAGTAATAAGATAACCAATACTATTATAAATGTTGCATGGTTTACCTAGGACGACAATAGAATCCATGGAATCTCCTTCCATGATTCCTTCTATCCAAGTTTGTGTAAGTATAGTGTCAATGGGAATAAGGCTTCTTCCCTTATGAATTAGATAAATGACATCTCATGGGATGATTATTGCTACTTGAATGTACCTGTGAATGATAGAAGGATCTATTTCCACCCACTGTAGATTTATACCATGAGTAGAATAAAATTAAAACCCTTTCCTCATGGTGATAGGTTCTAAGTTTATTTTATCTCCCAGTATTAGGAATAAAATGAATGAAAATAACACTCATCTGACCTGATCCAGAACAACATACCTCCCTACATGCATCCATCAATGCAGGATCCATCAACGTTCCATTTAAGGCATATTGGAGTGGGGTTTCCAACTCACCCAGTTACCTTACGAAAGAAAATTTAGTAGCTCAATGAATTCATTATCAGCCATTTGCCTTTGTAAATAGAGAGATAACCCCTACTAATTAAATAACCAAAGGATATCTACCATAAGAATTCTGGCAGGGGCCATCATAGTGAGTTGTGAACTAGACACACCATCATGCCTTTCCTTATTGTGCACCTGCAAAATCTCCCAACAACTAGCCAAGAATAAGATCACCCTTTCCATGCACTCATAAAATTTTTTATATGATCCTAGAAACCAATCGTAGAGAAAATAATCACCTAAAAGACCCTAAATAACCTCCTCGATGAGACATTAGAATTCCTTCCAGATCTTAGTTGCAACTACAAGAATATAAAGGTGACTGGATTTTCCTTGATCCTTTTTATACCTTCTCTAAGGGTTTCTTCACATTCATAGGTTATTAAGGTAGGTATTTCCATCAATTTCATAAAAGAATCATCTCATTTAGTTATTTATCTTTTATTGATAATTTTAGAATGTGTTATTCATAGTAGGTATGTGTTGTGTGAATTTTTATGGTAATTTCATGTGGGATATTTAGTGGAAAATGGGATTTAAAAATATTTCAACAATTATTCCCATTTATACATATAATCATGTAAGGTTTGTTATAAAATGTAAATTGATATTTTAATATTATACTAGATATCGTTGGGTTTCTATTGGCCTTTATTATATTTGGGTAATTTGGTTTTCATTTTGAATTTGATTTGTTGTGTGGTTTGGTTTACTCTTTATAATTTGGTGGTTTTGATGGACATAACTTTTGGATTCATGAATTGGATCATTGTTTAATTTTTTGGTCCATTACATTTGTTACTGGATGTGGGTATATCCATATGTGCATAGGGTGAACATATGGATAGGTCCACAAAAGATAATGTAATTATTTAGAATATTTTCTTCTTGGATACATGTTTTAAAATGATCCTCCAACTGTTCATATTTATTCTAGTCCTACTCCTTTAATATGACCCTTATAAAACCCCTATTTCATCTTAAGGGATCATTGGTTTGTAAATGGTTACTTTGATATAAAATGAATTCCATGGTTGTTTCAATTTTGTTTTATAAAACAAGGAATCATTGGAACCTTGGAATGTGTTTTGGTACGTAAATGGAAACAAAGCCCTGTTTTGATCCTTTTGATCATGTTTTTTTGTTTTCACCTTAGTTTCAGAAATGGTTTTGGAATTGAATTTGGATATATAAATTTTATGGACGAGTTGATATTTTGTAATGTTTTGGAAATTAGTTTTGATACTCATGGAATGTGTAGGGAAGGATGGAACCTTTGATTATTTGATGTGTGATGGAAACCTCTATGGTAGTCCCTCTGAGAAGAGGTTCATAATATAATCAGTTTTGGTATTTTTTTATGGAACGAATAGTGGAATCGGTGGGTTATTGGTTTATTCCACACATGTGATAACCTCATCATTCCACATGAACTATTATCGTGGGATTCATGGTAATCCTCTACAAGGTTGAGTGAAAGATTCATAATTGTCTGGAATAGACAGACTGAACCCCCAAAATGTTTTGAGAGGTCAAGTCGGATATGACACTACTAAAGATAGTTTAGAGAGGCCAGGTGGTTATACACTATAGAACTGCACCATAATTCAGAAGGTGAATCTAACCTGAGTATATCCAGGGATTTAATTTAGAGATATTTAGGAAATTTCCATAATTATGATTAATTTGAGCTTTTTTACTCTACATAATAAGGTTGTTTTATGTTTTAATATCTTACTTCTTGTTATTATTCATTTATTCTTGGAATACCTGTTTGATCACCCTATATGGGTCATTATTTTATTATAGTGTTTTTAAACATGGTTTTTAAAATAGACATCTATTTGAAAATAGGAATGTGTATGAGTATGATAATTTAAGAAGGGAAGGATGTGTTTGGTTCCTTAAAATCACAAAATAGTATTAACATTATATGTGTTTTAAACTATAATTTATGGAATGTTTTAGAAAAGGAAATCCATGGATGCTTTTGTTCTTTACTATTGAGTAACAATGATCAAACCCTATAAGTTCCAGTCAAGATCCATATACAAGAGATATTTTGTATTTTCATGTTTTGGGTTCTGGGTTTCCTTCAGAGTATGTTGTTCTTATAATTAGTGGCGATTAAGTGGTCATGTGGAGATCTGGTCGGGCTTTGGTTTGTCCTTTTTTGGGAATCTATTTAGTTTCTAGTTTAATATAAATTTTTCAGTTGTATCTTAATTATGTATCTATTTTAATTAGTGGATTATATTTTCTTTCTATGTTCTCTATTTTTTAATCTATGTTTTCTTGTTTTGGACTAGATTGTTCCCACTGTGATAAATTTGAATCCCAATAATAGTCGTTATCCCAGGAAGATCAGGAATGTCTCTCATGCCATTTCTCTAGATAGCTTGGGCATTGGTTCAGATTGAATACCATATTGGGTCATAAAAAAATGGTATCAGAGGAGAACATTATTGTTTGGGGCATTGGGTAGACTATAGATTAAGAATATTAGTACTTAGGAAGTAGTGGTGGGAAGATCATCACAAACTCTAAATCGTCCTGGCCATCTATTTTCCAAGGGTATTCTAGGATTTGAGTCTTTAGTTTTGGTTTATGGGTGTTTTGATAATAAATGACAATAGAGGTGACCTTGTGATGTTTTGTGGTCTTACATTGAGTATTGACACATGTGGACCTCAAGTTCATGGTTCTAGGGTCTCCTAGTGATCAGAACTTGCCTAGGGAATTGTCTACTAGACAATGTGGTAGGGTTATGCATATTAACTACTTCCCTATATCATGAGTTTGGCGTGGGTTGTTTTTTTGTTTTAATTTTATGGGAGTGATAAAATTTTAAATTGGTAAATGATTTTTGGGAAAAAGTATTTGAAAAGGTAAAATGGTTCTGGGGTTTGGTCTTTTTATAATAGTTTACATTGGTGGTTGAATTGGATTCAAATGTGAGTGGGGGTGTTTTGAAAAGGGTCCTTAGTGTGGAATAAAAAATGTCTTGATATTGAAATGGGGATGGTGGGTTTTTAGATATGATTACATTTTTCCCTAATTATTTTCTTTGGATCATGGTCTTTCATCTTGGGATGTATAATTTGGTTGAGTTTTGTTTGGGTGTTGTTTAGGGTTTTTGTTTTTGTGTTGTATAAATTTTTCTTCCCAGAATGTACCGTAATGTTTCAAACAAGTGTCACACTATTATTGGACCTTACCAAACACTAAGTGGGTGGAAGAGTCTAGTTATTCCAAGTTATTTCATGATTACCTAGGTAATTTATATCTGTTTGAGGCTTAATAGTGTCATGAGAGTGTCATAGGTATTTTTCAGGTCTTTGGGAACTCTCAATTCATGGTCGATGAGAGATATTCTCTGTTTTTTTAATACTTAGGTTTGGATTGATGGAAGGTGATCCCTCGAGCATCATTGAATGACTGGATTTCATGGGAAATGTTTATGACTACTTTTATCCATTGTTTTGTTCTTGATGTGTTGAAGGCAAGGAATGTGGTAGAAGACATGTGAATTTATCATGGTCAGTGGATAGTGAAGGCCTATGTTGATCATTTTAATGAGGTAGTTTCTTTGTCTCTTGAGGTAGAATATGAGGATCAGTTTAAATAACATCATTTTGTAAGAACCTGGACCTTTTTTTCAGGTATGTTTTTCTTTTTCCTGGAGTTTTTGAGAAAAGAGGAGATTCTGGAAAATTTCTAAGTACACACCGTGTACTTTATGAGTACTCACCATGTACTACCTGGCCATAGGAGGCCGTGTGATGGCCATGTAGTAGACACACACACACGGATGTGTGGGAGTGACTGGAGGCCTCTTAAAGCAGAGTACGGAAACAACAAGTACACACAGTGTATTTTTTTTTCATTAAACCTACTAGGGTCACGTCTAATCGCCAGAACGAACTTCTTTTAGGTCTCATTCTTCCAAGAGCAACGAGAAACCAGAGATCTTCAACGAACCCCCGAGCCTCCATCCGTCCTCCGATCCAAACACCATTGATTGCGTTGGAATCACATCAGTGAGTTCTCCCTTATGTTGGAACCTCGTTTCACAATTTATCTTCTTTTCAAAGTTATCATGGGTTGAAATTTGTAGAGATTTTCTTAGATATATAGAGTTATAAGGAGATTCAAGCTTCAATGATCATGTATATTGATCTATGAACCTTGAGGTAGGTGGTTTGTAACTTTCTATTGAAAGTCTACGAGTTTTATGTGCAAATTTGCCCAATACCCATCAACGGGGTATTGCATGATTACCGTTTTATCCCTGTTGTTTCTCTGCTATGTTGGTATGCCTAAGTAGATGATAATTGATTGTGAATAGGGTGTTTTCTTGTGCTTGGATGTATTTCTCATGCATGTTTTCCTGTTTTTACCTTTATGTCTTGTTTGCTTGTTAGGTTTCTGTTTACTTTCCCATGCCTAATATTGTAGGATGGTGTGACTGTTATTCTGTTATGCTGTTGTGCTATAGAATTATAGCCAAGTAGTTCCTGAGGGTTACCTTGGCCATTAGGTGCTACTACACTTGCTTGAATTACCCAGGGCTATGAGAACCTAGTGTATAGACCATAGGGAGAATAGACGTTAAGGGCTTCTCCAGAGTATCTTTATAATTATAAGATGCGAGACCAAGGGGGGAATTGACATTGAGTGCTTCCCCAGAGTGTCTGTAGTTCCTCAACGTGGGCCACAGGGGGAATTGACGCTAAGTACTTCCCCATAGCGCCTTTAGTATGATACAAGACTGTAGGGGGAATTGACGGTGAGTGATTCCCTATAGAGTATATACTTTAGCTGAACTAGAGGGGTGAGACTGTGTGTGATTCCTAGAGGGTTGGATGTAATTTTTGGGTATAACTAAAGGGGATAGGCTGTGAGTACTGCCCAGAGGGTTACCTGTTGTGTTCAGCTACTTTCTTAGCTTCTTCTTGATATTGAAACTGTGGATTGTATTTTTCTGCTGAGTAATTCTTGTTTATTACATTCTATAATTTTACCCGGCCATATACTCATTGACTATTAGGAACAAATATTCGGGTGGTTTCCTACTGGGATTTAGTCTCACACCATGTTTTGGTCATTCTTTTGGGCCCAAACAGATTATATTGCTGTAGGTATAGACAAGGGAGACCTCCCTTCGACTTTAGGTACTTTATTTGCATTGGAGCTGGAGAGCATGGGACCAATCTGAGGCTTGCGATGCTGAGGTGTTTCTTATCTGTTTTTCTTTTGTTCCTTGGTTTATTAATTTATTCAGCATTGGGACTTGTTTGGATGCTTTCCTAGACATATATTTATCATGAATCATTAATATATATTTATGCTCTAGTTTTTTCTTTATCAGTATTTCGTTTTTACTATTGTTTGGTATTATTACTACTTTAGCTATTGTATATCTATTTACTTCCGCTGTGTAATCTTCCAATGAAGGAATGGTTTCCCCAATATCACAACCCAGACCCTCGCTACTAGTCGGTAGCCTTTGGAATTCGGGGAAAAGCGCTTGAGGCCATGTGACCAACCCGGTACGGGGCACCTCTGGGTGGCTTCTGGAACCAGGACATTACACTTTTCATATGGGGTCTTCAATCATAGGTTAATGTGTTTTTCTTCTCGTATGGTGAACTTATATACAATAGGATTGTGGATGAGGTTTTTCTTGATGAGTTGGTTCCTAGAGAATAGTATGTGGCCATTAGTAGACTGAATCCTCTTAGAGCTCATAAAGGTTCCCCATCTAATGAGGACTGAAATCTTGAGGAACATGTTCATTAGGATACTCCAATATTGTACATGTATTCTCCTTCGTTTGAAAATTTTCTCATGTGATTCCAAAGTGACTAGTTCAGGCCCCTGAATAGTCTTTCCATAGTCCTTTAAAGACCTGTTTTTGTTGTTACAATTTTGTTGTCATAGAGATGTTCTGTAAGAGAAACATCTAGAAGTGGATGTATTGGTGAGATGATTTCATCTTCAAACTACAGTGTGGAATATTCTATAAGTAATCAGGTATACAACCATAGGACATGCTATAAATATTTTCATGTAGTCAAAAATAATCAAGGGTGTGCGGAAGGTTACAGTGGGAAAAATTAAGGGCCATTAGTTGTATTTATCTTTTTTCTTATAGGTATCTCATAATTCTAAAAAATATTTTTGGTATTGGTATAATTAAATCCTAGTTGTTGAGACTTTAGAATTTGAGTATTAAATTAATTTTTCTTTCTTCTATGAGATCAGTACCTATCATGGATTAGTTTTGTTACTTAGTTATGTTCATTTTGGAAATGATTATGTATTTGGAAAAGATCAATCAAAATGTGTCTCATTGTTTAGTTTGAGTTTCTTCTTTAATATTACATTATGTTTGGTTTTTTTGGTTTAGGTTAGAAGTTGTCAATGATTCGGTCTTTTGGTTGATGTTGGTATTTCCATATTGAACCATTCAGGTTAGTGTAAATGGGTATAACCATAAATGGTGGGGAGACCCACACTGGATCTATCTATGGTCTCCCCCAATTTTTTTCGCCTCAATTTGGGTTCTTGTTGTCGGGATAACCCTCCTCTTTTCATTTTAGATACCTTTGTTGTCTTTTACACTAGGGATGGTCAAGTGTGACTTGATTAGTTGAAAGGTCACAACATGTTCGAGGATTAATTTTGTCTCATTAAATTTTTAGCTAGAGATTTAGTCCACGGTTGGTTGTGTTATATTCTAGGGGAATAAAATGCTTGTTTTGGGGAGAATTTTTACACCCCCATTGGTTTTCCGTTATTTTATTAATTTTATGATTTTAGATCTATTAGTGGTGGTTTTCATTGATATTTCAATGATAATTACTCGATTGTGGGGTTTTTCTATGGTTTTGGCCAAGTCAACTATTTTTATAATTGTTTGTCCTGAATCGTATGAGGCCCAAGAAAAAATGCATCTCTTTCCTAGGTTCATTAAAAACATGAATTTCCATGTTTTCCCCTACATCATTTAAACCCATTTTGGGGTTTCCTTACATTTTCAATACCTAGGAAAATGGGAGTGATCCTTATGATGATCTCCTTTGTTACTCATCCCTCAAAGGATTCTCTTATATAGTTCTAAGGGTGTTAAGATTTTTACTTTAACCTTTCCTTCCTTCTATATGGGTTTCATCCCATCCACACGTCATTGAGGTAAGTTCTCCATCAATATCTATTGTGATTCATGTATTTGAGTGCACGAGCTATTATAGTAAATTTATAAATGTGATATTTAAGGTTTTGATGCATTGTAAGAATTATTATGGTATTTTAATATTGGATTTGTTGTGGTAAATGGGAATTAAAAGTATTTATAAAATTAATCTTATGTATATATTCATGTAAGGTTTTTTACAAAATGTCAATCGATATATTAGAATTAAATTTGAAATCATTAGGTTGTTTTCGATACTTGATGTATTTTTTTTTAATTTTTTTCATTTTTAATATGATTCCTGTGTTGGTTGGGTTCCTCTTCATGGTTTTGTGGTTTGGTTGAAAATCAATTTTTGATTCTTGAATTTTAACATTTTGTAATTTGGTGGTCCTTTATGTGGGTCATTGGATGTGGGAAAATCCTTATGTCCATGGGGTGAAAATATAGATGGTTTCTCAAATGATATTTCCTTTCTTTAGAAAATGTCCTTCTTGAACCCAGTTCTCCAAATGCTCATCCCACTTTTCATATTTTTCCTCATCCTCCCCCATTCTTATAGTTCTTCTAAAACCACAATGTCTTCTAAATATTTTTTGGTTTCTAAATAGTTACTTGTATTTTAAACAAATTCCATGGTGATTTTATGACTGTTCTAAAAAAATTGAATGTTTGGAATGTTTTTGGTTACCTAAATGGTATAAAAGTTTTATTTGTAACCATTTGGGAACGTTTTGAATTCTTATCATAATTTAGGAAATTGTTTTGAAATTTAATTTTGATTTGTAAATTTTATGGCCCAATTAGTTTTTTGTGATGTTTTGTAAATTGGTTTTGAAACTCATTTGACATGTTGGCCTAATTTTTACCTTGATTGATATTATATGTGATGGGAACCTCTATGTTCGTCCCTATAAGGATTGGTTCATTGCATATGCAGTGTCAATATTTGGGATTAGAATACACGATGGCATTTATATCTTATTTGTTACTACCACACCTGTGACAAACACCACATTCACTACATACTATTATCTTAGGTCCCATGGGATTAATCTAGTGGGTCATGTTATGGATTCTTACTGGCTCTGATTATATGGATTGTTACCCCATAGATTTGTGTAGAATCTAGGTGAGATGTGCCACTGATGGGGATAGTTCAGGGCATTCATGTTAGTTACTGACTAAGGAGTTTCCTGATATGACATATGGTGAGTTTGAATTAATTATGTCTAAGTATTGATTCTAGATATGGTTAGGAACTACCCATGATTAAAATTTTTATCCTCTGTTATACTTTTCATGACTTTTATGTTTACTTATCTATTATCTTTATTTTTGTTCCAATTCTGATATTATTTTCAAAGTAGTTAGTTCATATAGTTTGGATCCTTCTTTTGATATTGTATTTTTCAACTAGGTTATAAAATGAACAACTATATGAAAATGGGAATGAGTGTGAGTGTGTTGTTTTAAAAATGTAAAGGTGGGGTTGGTTCCTTAAAATGAAAAAAACCTTATTTTCATTAGATGTATTTCAAATAAGACTTTATAGACTGTTGTGGTATCATTTTTTGATTTTAGTTTTGTTCGTCTATTATAGTTGGATACTGTTTATTTAAATACTTTGATCATTGGATTACATTTTCATAACGTGTTCCCAGTTTGTTTTATCAATGGATATGGTTTTTGGGATAAATAATTCTACTGAAGATAACATTCATGCATGGAACTAGTATCCTTCATAGTAGGATCAAGATTTCCTCTTGGGACTTATCAAGGTCTGAGTCAATTATAAAGTGGGATGGTATCCTGACCTAGTTTGATACACAATGGATATTCCATGGTACATTCATAATCTTGATATGGACTATTATTAATGGAATTAATTTATAAAAAAAATTATTAATGGAAATATATCATGAATAACTTAGATTGAAACCTATAAAATCCCTGGTTAAGTAAATTTTTTCATTGATTAGTTAGCCATTAAGTTGTATTAATTTAATTATTATAACATTATTAAATTAAAAATTATTTTCCCCAATTAAACCTTCCATTTAGTCAATGGATAGAAATTGTAGGAACCTGGTTGAAAACTTGTGTCAGGAGAAATGTGATATCTTCCCAAATGAGTTTCTAACCAATTGGAAGTAGGAGTCAAGAAACCCTTGAAAATAGTTTCTCAATTAACCAATGTTATTAAAATAAACATGAATTATGAGAAAACCCAAATCCCCTTAAGTAGGATAATGTTAAATATGAGTTCATTATGTGAAAAAGGCCTCCAAAATTTAGTCGATCTTCTGATCCCTGAACCACATAACATTGGATTAACTCTACTTAAAACATCTACTCAATCCATCAATGATCTGAGTAAGATATGGTCATGTTGGATGTTTGTCCTATTAAGGGAGAGGCTAAACAATAATTGACACTTGTCAAAAATATAAATACTGAGTATGTGACCAGATAATGAAATAGAAGGAATTCCTAAAATAGATTTTTTATAAATATATTCCTCGCAGTCTCTGATTTGAACAAGTGAGTGATTTCTATAACCTTAAGAAAAATGATTATGAATCCATCATTTCTTGTTAAGATAATGTTATAGGACATGGATTATAATCCATGTACCATATTTATTCCCTTTGAAACTAAATTCATATTGTTCATTGGTGGGAAAAAACTAAGATTATGAAATGCATTAGTAATTTAGTAAATTTATAGATATGTTGAAATTGTCAAAGGATCCCTTAAAGTTGAAATAGAAATTTTGATTCTCATGATTCTTACGGGTCATAAGATATGAAGATTATAATAGAATTTAATATTTCATGTATGATAGAGAAAACTCATGATCATAATAAAGACCAACATCCAACATGTTTAATGTGTAAGAATAACAATCCATGGAATTTTCTGAAGGGGTCAAAGAAATACATTAGGTGTGAGAATTATGAGAACCTCTCTAACGAATGATGACAGGAGACACCCACCAATTTAATGGATGAATGGAAATATATGGTCAACCATCATCATGATATAAATTTTTTCAACTACATTGAACAAAAAAATCATGAGATTTATCACACTAAACCAAGGGTTGTCAATGATAACTAACAACAACAACATCTAAGGCGTAGAGAGAAAGGGAAGTCATTGATATCAAAAAAACAGAGGTTGAACCTGAATATGAAGTCATGGAAAGTTTGAATGTTATTAATTATTTAATAGGAAATTTTATATTTTATTCTGGTTTCAGGAATTATTTCATATTTTGCATATTTAGAAGAACTATTCAAACACCAAATCAAAACATTGAAGTGGAACTATCAGTAAAAATAGGAAAAAGGGAAATTATTTAATCCAATGTATATAAATTCTCCCCCTCAATATATATAGGACGAACTTCCCATAAAAACATATGATACTTAATTTAGAGTAATTTGATTGAATTCTATTTATGTGTTGGATATTCTTATATAGATTTAATATAAATCACAAAGAGAATGAAATCATCCTTTATATCTTGAATCACACTTTGATTATATAAAATTGTAATATGGAGGATGAATTTAAATAGGTATCATCATCTGAGTCTTGTAGATTATTATCTGATGAGAAATTAAATCTAGATAAATTTATTGAGGCCAATTAGAATATCATCCTTGATTATATTCCCATTATAAGATAATATGCTGATTTTTCATCTGAAAAATTGTGTTTTATTCCTCTAGGACATGAGTTTGAGTTTTCAATCGATATTATACCCAAATAATTCAAAATAACCAAGATTAAATTATAATTTACACTATTTAATATGAGGATATAATGAAAAAACAATAGGTGATATGGATAATGGGTTAATACACCCATTTTCATCATCGTGGGGGAAAATGAGTCCTTTTAATTATGATGAATTATAGGTCAATGCACCTCTATATTGACTATCGTGAGATCAAAAAGATAATGATAAAGAAAATGATTCCTCCACCATGGATTAGTGACTTCATAAATTATCCATGTAGATCCCAATACTTCTCCATATTGGATCTCTTATCATGATATTATCAACTATGTGCGAAGAAGAAGGATATCCCCAAGACCACATTCTCTAAAAGTTACATGAAATACTACTTCATTTCAATTCCATTTGTAATATCAAAATATCCCCATATATTCATTAATTTAATGAATATAGTCTTTTGGAATCACCTCAAAATTTTTTTGGTCGTATTCATAGATGATATTATCATCTAGTCCCAAATTAAAGAGAAACTTGAGACGTATTTGAGTGTTGTACTAAATACATTAAAATATAAATATATATATACAAAGTAGAGTAAATATGAGTTTTTTATGTAGAATATACCATTCCAAGTCCATGTTATCACAAATAAATAGATATATATGGATCCTTCCAAACATTGGAAATTGAAGGATTTCCATGACTGATACCTATTACGAAGAACCATAGATTCATTAATTTATAAGGGTATAATAACTGATTTTTTAAACACTTCTTATGATTTTCAAGACCATTTACCATGCTTCATCAAAAGGGGGTGATGTTTGTCTTGAATGGTGAATGTTAGGAAATATTTATCAAGTTAATTTAAAGGCTGGTCAATCAAATTGTTCTCACATTAGCCACAAGTTGGGAATGAGTTTTTGTCTAAATCGATGCATACGAAAGGGATTGGTTTGTTTAATATTGTGAGATAACAATGTTATTGTCTATACACCATAATAATTAAAGGTACATTAGAGGGACTATCTAAAAAATGATCTGGAATTGGCTACAATAACTTTTGCATTGAATATTTGGTTAAATTTCATCTAGAAGAGATGTGTGACATATACACAAAACATAAAAGCATAAAATATATATTCTATTAAAATTATATCAACATGTGATAATGCCGATGGTTATATTTGATCAATGATTATGATTTTTTAATCCATTTCTATATCTGGAAGGAAAACAATGTGGTATATTCTCATATTAGAAATAATCCTATAACCATAACCATCATGGGGATTATAAGGGATCCAATATTATTGGAAAAGTAAAAGATATACATGGGAATAAAAAAATTATCATTAGCCTAATTTTCAAAAATAAATTATCAACCATCTATTTTTGAGAGGATTATAGTTTCTCAAAAAGATAATGTGGTGTTGCATGAAAATTTAGGGAAAATTCAAGATTTAAACTATTCTAATGAAACTACTATAGGTTTTTAAACCCAGATATGTGTACCATGAATTCTTGAATACAAAAGGAAAATTTTTAATTATTCACATATCTTATTCATATCTATTCATCTACGAGTCACTACAAAATAAAAAATTATTATGGGATATCATGAAGAGGAGGATTGTTGAATTTTATATATCGATTCATGGAATTACTACAAATCAAGGATGAAAATAGAGGTATAATTTTATGTTCAAATTATTTCCCAAAATAGCATGAAAATTGGAAAACATAACTATGGATTTTTTTATCAAACTCCCCATGACATCTATATCTAGTAACTCAATCTGGAAAGTCATCGATCACCATAAATTGTTAAAACATGTCATTATTATCAAATTATATTTTTCCATTAATGAAATCATTATGATATAAATAAAAAAAACTTTTGACTATATGAAGTGATATTATCCATTATATCTAATCGAGACACAAGGTCTACCACATGTTTTTGGAGATTCCTTTAGCAAAGGCTAGATAAATTGTTTTTTTCTAGAACTTCGCATCACCCCCAACTAGATGGTCAATATATGAGATCAATTCAAACTCTATAAAATATATTTAGGGAATTTTAAATGGATTTAAAAGGATAATGGGATAAAAATATCCCATAGTAGAGTAATAATATAATAATAACATCCATTATAGCATTCAAATAGACCGTTATGGTAATCAATATGCTTTGATATGTTAGACTCAAACATACTGGAATAATGTTGGGGAGAAAAATATGATGGACCTAATATTTTCTTTGAGATGATAGAGAAGTTTAAATAAATTCAATTTCATCTAAAATTCATATAATTTTAACAGATAATCTACTCAGACAATCATAGACATGATATAGAGTTTTAAGTTAGATATAAATTGTTCCATCATATATATCCACTGAACAAATTCATTAGGTTTTTGGTGAATGGAATTCATAGTTCGAGATACATTGGACCCTCTAATATTCTTAACAACATCAAGGATATGGAATATCATCTAGCACTCCATCCTGGCCAATATCATGTATATGATTCGATCCCTATATCAAACATGATGAATTACATCCAATACCCCCTCACATGCATATCATTTTATAGTGGTACCAATTGAGATGGATATTTATTTGGGGAGCATCTAATAAAGATCATAGATCATAGGGATTTTTTTCTCCAACATTAGAAATATCATATGGTCAAAGTTAAGTTACAGAACCACAAGTTTGGGAAAGAAACCGAGGAATTAGATAAGGAGATGAAACAAATGTACCCTAATAATTTTTTGTATATGAAATGAAAGTTTTAAGAGAGAAATTTTTAGAGGGATGATAATGTGATGAATATAAATTTTATAAATTATATTACAATTTTTAAAATGAAGAAATTCTTTACAATGTAATGATGTTATAGAAAACATATGCACCACTTTACCTATTTTTGACAGTTATAGTCTTCTTTATTTAAAATACCATAAAGCATCATAAAAAGTTGTAACAATCTGATATTTTGATGATATATATATTTTTTCATTTCCTTAATGTATCGTGTTCTAAGAAACACCAAGATAATATTTCACTATGTGAAACATAGGCTCAGTGAGTACTTGGCTTGTGTTATAAACAATTTCAAGTTCATTTGATATAATTCATTTCATACAAGACCGAGTTTAACAACTAAATATTTTTATCTTTCATTATAACCTAGCCATTATAATGGAAGTTATGAACAATATTAATTTAATTATGAAAATATTCTTTACACTAATATATGTAATTAATTATTTAGTGGGAAATTAGTTATAAATGAAAAATACAAACCTTTTTAAATAAATGGAAATGTGGTTTTGGTAAACTATTTAATTCAATATAAAAGAGTTTATAAAATAATAACATTATTCTTGATGGGTTTTATTAATGAAATATATATGTAATATATTTAACCTGATATTTAATATTCATATTATATGCTTTCTATAGATTATATAAAAAAAATTCAATTTTTTGTATAAAAGAAGTATTTTTTTAAAATGAACTTTTGCAACCTTTTGAAGGAAGAACCATTTTAAATATAAATTTTGATACTTTTTTATTATGTTTTAAAAACTAAACTCTTTATTTGAAATTGGAGTATCAATATTTAGTTTTGTTTAATTTTTGGTATTTTTCTGATAAGTTTCATGTTTTCATAAATAGTAACAAAATAATCAATTTTTATTGAAAACTACTTCTTCATAAAATATATTTATTGTAATAAATGATATATTTGAATATTTTTAATGAATAAATATGTTATATTTTGTATAGTTAATATAATTTATACCATTTGAATTAATTTTTGATTAAATTTATTTATTATAACATTTTAATATTTTGTATGTTTTAACTTTTAACTCTTTTTTATCATTCTAACCAAGGGTTTAATTTTAAATTAATTACCGGAAATTATATGTTTATAAATTTTTAAAATGGATTAAATATTTTGAATTAGTGGTTCTAAAATATTTAAATATATTGCTTTTATTTTTGGGTAATATGAATATTAACATCAATAATTTTTATTAATATTGTAAAAAGGTAAATTAGGTTATTCAGAGTAATAATAATATTATAAACATACCATAACACTTTTCCTAATATCGTTTCTAAGTTTTTCATGATGTAAAACATTTTTGGAATGAATTGGTATCCTTTGAAATCCACTTGGATGTGATTAAGACATTTAATATATTTTATTTAACGAAAAATTAATGACGTCTTACTCAAATTTTAATTAATATATTATTTTTAATACTAAATTATATAGAAGATAAATTCTAATATCAATATTAATTCTAAAGATATTTTTTTTATTTATCATGGAAATTTATTTAATATTTTTAGAATATAAATAAATACCTTAAATACTTATACAGAGATGATGAAAAAATTACATAATTACTAAAAAAATAAAATAAGTTATTTAAGTTGATAATAACCCTTAAAAGACCAAAAAAACTTGAATAAATATTATTTTTGAGTATAAATATACCATAATCATACATAATTATAATTATTATCCATTTGGAGTCATAAAGAAATGATTATGCTAGTTACAATTTTTTATTTAAAGCTATGTTAAAGTTGTCACATTCTTGATTAAATAAATATAACATTTTCACATGGAATTTTATAGAAGATATATTAAACCATAAGAATTATTTTTTAATATAAGGGATTTATATTATTTATATTATATTATTTTTAAATTTTATTAAAAAAATTGGTATATTAAATAATTACACAAAACTTATGTAGTAATTATTTTATTAATCGAAATATCAAATAAATGTTTTTAAACAGATAAAAATAAATTAAATCTAGGAAAATTAATATATAGAATGAATTTTATAGATGACCATGAACCCTTATGCATATAATATTTTTTTTATTTTAGAGTTATATATATATATATATTAGAAATCCATGGAATGAATGGTGTAAAAATTGATAGTATTGATATTTTGTTAGAACGCCGCTTTATTAAATTATTTAAAAAGTATAAGTATTATTAAAATTATAAAATAATTTTAATATGATCTAAAATATTCTAAATTTTCATTTATTTCCTAAATTGACATAAAATAAGTAAAAAATATACTCTTTATATTAAATCATTTTTACCCTAGTTAATTTTAAAATAGAATCACTAATGGTTTCATAAAATGATAATGATTAAATTGATAAAAATACATGTATAAAATTTATTGGTAGATGAAATTAAAACATTATATGATCTCATATTATAAAATATTACATTTTATATGTTTTTGGATATGTTTCTATTTTATTATAAATTAATAATATTTGATATTCTAAAAGTTCCCTTGATATCAATTATAAAATGGAAACTCCTACATCAATTATTCACTTTACTGTTAGCCTTCAATCTCAGAAATCCTAGGACCATTTAAATTATAATCTTCTATATTAACATTATAGGGGTTGTGGTATTCTTAAATGACAATCTCCTGTGTATTTAAGATGAGATATGCAGGGAATTTATCGAAGAAGATACGATCTCATCTACCAATTCTTTCCTGAATATTTCTTCTTCTACATAATCTTCATGAGTTGTTTTTATTCTAAAGTAATAACTAAAATATCAATTATTTTATGATATTTTATTATGATTATATAACAACTATATTATATCTTCTATCCATCGTATAAAAAACAATATTACCACACATGTGTACGTACAACTTATAATCTCCACGCCTTGGTGTAATATGTTTTACATCACTATACATGAATGGGTACAATAATGGAAATAATTTCTATATATTATTATTATAAAAACATATTTATTATATAGAAATATATATTCCATCCACTTATATACCATTCCTTAATTAATGGAATGATATCGTCACTCATCTAAACGTATGACATAATTTATCCACAAAATGACCTGATTTATTCTCTATTATCTCATATAATGAATTATTATATAAATGTATTAAATGAATAAATATTATATATATATATATTACATTATTATCATTCTAGAAATGATATAAAGGAAATACATAAATAATAACTAGGATTTATTAGTCCAAACATGCAACAAATAATGCCCAAAAGATGAGTAAAAATGAAAAATTAACAAATAGTGATAATATGATAACATATGATATCACAAGTAAAAATATGGTTATCAATAAATTTTATCACACTATTTAATCCATTATACTTGTGTCTATGACACATAAAAATGAACATAGGCCAAAATCAAGGGAAAATTTCTCAATCTCATTATTATCTGAGATTCTTTATATATAAGTATTTATTGGGGTATATTAATAATCCAAGTCCATGTTTTATAAAAATGTTTTCATAAAATATGTAATATTATCATATGGATTTTTAAATTAATTTTACTCATTTTTGAATTCTTAATAAACTATTTGAAATGAATCTTTCTTTCATTTTCCAAACAAGGTACTTTTTGAAATTTCCAAAAAAAGTATGAGAATAACGTTTTATTTTTACTTATATTACATAAAAGGATTTTTTCAATTTCATAACACATTATTTCCTTGAGAATATCTTCATAATATTTCATATTTTATTTTTAATGAAATTATTTTCTTTTAAAACTTCATGGTAGTTTATGAAAAGAAAACATTTTCGAAGAAGAAAGGATATTATCCTCAAGAATTAACTTCAAGTTTTATATAAAAAAACTTTCCATCTAAGATTAAATTATTTGTTATGGATATGATTCATGAATAATGTCACTATTATTCCTATGATTTTATTATGTTTATTTTGAAATGATACTTATAAATTCCGTCTCTTTTTTAGGGATTATGTTATAATGTAATGATAATTATGAGAACCATTTATTTTCCAAGGGTTATGTTATGAATGAATGATGTTTTTGAATCAAATTTTATTCCATGGGTTATGATATCATTTATGTTATTGTGTAACATTTATATTTTCTTTTCATTATGTGGCAGGTCGGACCTATATCTCCCTCCAATTCATTAGGTAATGATTTATATCCCATGATATTTATATGAATGGAATAGGAAATGATATTGTTTCAACAATATAGTACTAGAATGAGAAATTATATTGGTTCAGTAATACCATGTTGGAATGAGGAGTAAAATTGGTTCATTAAAGGACCTTTTCCACTATGATGGTCTTGTAAATGAGATTTGATGAATATTGAAATAAATTTATGTGATTATATTTTTTCGACTATTCCATGATTTATACCAATTCTATTTCCTCAGGGATCATGTTTCATTAAGATTTCTGCCTTAGGAATATCCAGGACTAATTTCAAGACTCAATATTTTGATATATGTTATACATGGTATGATTTTCAAAATTTATGTTCAAATTTTTATGTTCTTATGTTCATGTTCTACTTGATATATTCCTTGTTTACTCTTACTGGGTATAGGAGCTCACCATATTAAATTGTTTTTTTCTAATAAATAATGAATGGTTTAAGGTAGGAAACCTAAATGGGAATATCTTTATGTGAGATGTTGAAGACCGTTCACTAAATTAGAAGAGTGTGTTCCTTGATTCCAAAGGCACTTATCTAATATGGTCATTGAGTGTATTTTTTTTTAATGTATTATTTACTTTTGAAAAGTAATATAATGTCTATGTATATTAATCTTGGGTCCTTACAGTTGGTATCATAGTAAAGGATTAGTAAACATTTGGAAACTAGGATGAGATTTTTTTTTTGAGATCCTTAGACATATTTTTAAGGATATTTCAAGTGACATCCTATGGATAATTTTAACTATAGGTTAAAATAATTGACTTTTAGTAATGATCATGAATAACATAGGATTAAGCATAAGATATCATAGATTGATATATTATAAGTAATTTAACATAAATATTTTTTTTATCTATGATAAGTATATCTTAGACTTTTCTTTATGGTCATAGAAAATATCTGGAACTAGATAGAATATGGTTAACATTGAATTTTTTGTAAGTGGCAAGTATTTTAATTATGAAAATCAATTTCTTATATGGAAATCCCCTGAAGAGAATCATAAATTTGGAATGTGTATTTTTTAAACAACTGAGGATAAAAATATTGTAAATGACATTTGAAATGTGTTGGATGTTCTAGAATTATTTTTTACATTAAACCTAATAATATTGGTTAGATTAAGTTTTAGGAACTTAAAACATGATTAATGTGTTAGGAATGACTAAGATGATGGATCATGAGTAATGGTTTAAGAATAATGGTGGATGATTGAGTTATATATGTTTTCGAATTCAAAAATTATATTATAATAATCTTGAATAATGTAAGTGTGTTCAGTATAATTTTTTCATTAATGATTGGAAAGGATACGTTCAATAGTTCTAAATACCTAGAAAAATGATTTAATAGTAAGGTTATATATTTGGATAACACATGAATTATGTAAAGATAACCCTTATTTTATCCCTTATGTAAACATAATTGTGTTTGGATAAATATATTATAGGATACGAATAAGTAAATTGGATGATACTATTTTATTGGGAACTAATTATGGATTTTTTGTCAAGAGGGTCATGCTCATAGATGAAGTATAAAACATTTTGGGACTGAAGTAATATATCTAGTATGCATAAGAATAAGGAAACATGCATGTTTTTAATATAGATATATAGAAATTCTGGTTATTACCATAACTCCAGATAATACATTTTGAACGTGTTCAGATGTTTGGAATGTAACCAATAAGAGATACCTCATAATATATGGTGGATAAATGTTATGCTGAGTTAGTGAAACTATTTCAAAAGGTTTGAATTTTCAAATTTTAGAAGGATTTTAAGGATACAATTTATTAAATTTTTATGTTGATCTCCAGATGAGGTTTGTTAGAATAACATATTCTCTCACTATAAGTGGAGTTATGTATATTTTATAAATTATTTTCACATTTTTTGTTTTGATAAAGTCAAATAAAATCATCTATAATTCTATTGATGGATCTCATGATCTGCTAATGCTTCAGGAATGAAAAATTCCACATTGTTTATTTGAATAAGAGATGACGTGGAAAATGTTCATCGAACGACCAATAATGAGATTGTACCAAAATCAAGTAATAATGACTTTTCATAAAAATTATTTAATAATAAAAAAGATCAGGATGTAAAAAGGTTTGATTTCATCATAGTTATGATGAAATCAACGACCCCTTTCATACATCTTTTTTATATGGTTAGGTTATTGTTAACATTCTTTGGATCACCCATTTCTTGGGATCAATGATATTTATTAATGTTTATTATTATTTATTCTTTAACCCCATGCCTATATATTTACCTATTTTCTCCTACATAGAGGCCTAGTCATGATTTAATTTTGGTAACAATTATGTTTCTAACATTTTAAAAAAAATAAGTTTTACTATTCATCTTTAAGATATAGTTTTCAATAAAAGAAACCTTAAAGTATCAATCCTTTTTTAACCCACATGACTTTAGAGGGAGAAATTATTTTTAATGGGGTATAATTTAACACCACATGATTTTTTTGAGATAGACTGTTTTTGTTTATTTTATGTATTGTGTTCTATAATTCACCAAGATTATGTTACTCTACATGAAACACTGACTTAGTTTGTTCTTGGCTTATGTTACACACAATTTCTTATTCTTTTGATAAATTTCATTTCACTAATGGCTGAGTTTAAGAAAACAACTAAATATTACCATGTTACATTATAAAATAGCCATTATAATTTTTGGTATAAATACTATTAACTTAATTATGACATATTCTTTAAAAATGTATATATAATTAATTCGTTAGTGATAAATTAATTATAAATAAAAAAACATTTTTTAAATAATTATTTTACCTAAAAAACAATTTAAATGAATATATGTTTGCTTTTAAAATAATAAAATCACAATTTATAGAGTTTAATAATTAAATATATATTTATTATTTTAATCCTAATGTTTAATATTCATCTTATATGTTTTCCAGACATGATTTAAGAACAAATTTAATTTCTCAGATAAAAGAAGTATTTTCAAAAAAAAAAATTTGTCGAATTTTGATGGATAACCAATTTAAAATATAGTTTTTGACATTTTTTATTCTATTTTACAAAATAAACTATTTATTTGAAATACCATTTTTAAAATTTAATTAGGTTGATTTTTTTTATATTTTCAGATAATTTTCACGTTTTATTGAATTGTAAACAAATAATGAATTTTTATGTAAATCTAATTCTTCTTCAAATTTATATATATTTATAAATATTTCATTTTAATAGTTTTAAAAATATAAATATATTATACATTTAGCAGTTAATACAATTTAGGTCATTGAAATTAACTTCACAATGAACTTATATGTGAAAACATTTCAACCATTTCGATGTTTTAACATTTAACACTCATTTTCTCATTCTAACAATGTGTTTAATTTTATATTAATTAATGAAACTTATATATCTAGAAATTTTAAAAATGGATTCTGTATTTGGAATTAATTGGTACAAATTTTGTAAATATATTTATTTTATTTTTGGGAAATATGAATAATAATTTTATAAATTTTTAGTAATACAGTAAAAAGGTAAATAAGGTAATTAAGGGTAAGAATAATATTATAAAATTTCCCTAACACTTGTCCTAATATCATCAGATGAGTTTTGTTTACCTAAGTTTTAAGGCCCCAGCCTTAAACCTTGCTTAATATTGAGTTATTAAAAGATTACACATTGGGGATCTTTTTAGGTTTAGAGTTTTAGAGAATTAGATCATGAAACTTGCATTACATTCCACATTTAAACAAAGTGGTTACATAAAAGACAATATTCATTCTTACCATCAACGGAAACATAATTAAAATAAAACACAGATTCTTTCTTGACATATCCTTGACACTATCATCACATCATTTACCTTTCCCTTGACCTGTGAAAAACATTTCAAAAACTTGGGATGAGCATAAAAAGCTTAGTAAGGGTTATAAAAAATATGAAAAGGAAACATGAGTTCATATATACATAAGAATGAAATCATACTTTACCCATAAAACATAGGAACTTTAACATACCTCATCAAATCATGAATCAATCATCGAAATCATAAGACATAAAAGGTAACTTGAGGCATTTATAACATTATTACGTAGGGAGTAACCCTCTTGGTTACGTTTGGAATACCCATCACAGTATATTCCCTAAATCTCTTCGGAGAAACCTTAACGTTTCACTCCTTCACATTACACAATGCATTGGAGAGCTATATCGGGCTCACCCACCCTTAGTTTATCACGAAACCACCCGTCATCATAATAATTCCCAAGAACCTCAACATAATCGTATCACATAAAACATGCATAAAGGAAACATAACATTTCCACCTTTCAATCACAAGATATCAATACAACACATTGATATAAAAACATTATGAAAACCATTTTCAATACCAAAATAAAATAAAAGTAAAACATGGTATTTATTTTTCTTTTAAAAAAAGGTATGGCTTGTAGAGGAAGCCGAAACTCAAATAACGGTCATGGAGGCGGAGAAGTCGTTGTCGCCGCATACGTACGACAAAACATTCCCTTTTTTCGTTTAGTAAAACGCTTCGTATAAAAAAGATTCCTTTTGAATAAACGTAAAAGTAAAAGGGGTTTATACACCGTATAAAAGAAGGTTGTGTATAAAATAAAATATGCCTCAATGAAAGGAGATTGAGACGAAGTCCCATACAAAGACGGTATCCTTGGTTTAAGGATAAATCAATTACATAATTATGTGTGACAAACGAATACACCAAATATAAGTGGATATTAAGTGTAACATAATCAAAGGCCATTCACACATATTCAAAGGATGACATATTCAATAACTACATGTTGAACCCAAATAAATCGAAATTGGGTTAAGAAGTTCCCTTGACAGCCTAACAACGTCACATAAAAATGAGTTGATGAGAGATAAAAAGTGTATCTCATCACTTGGACATAAAATTTACATCAATAAGGATATATGAGAACATATCCCAACATAACAATATGTATATTAAATGACCCAATAAAAGAATTCTTTTAAAAAAAAGGAGGGTGAAAGGTTCCCTTACCGACTTGGGTATCTTTCGAAATATACGCCCCGTGAAAGAAGGACAATACATCATTGATGTAAATACCCATAAATGAAAGAATATTACACAATGAGTAAAATAACGGCCAGTAAATACAACAATCAAAGGAAATTGTGGAAAATGTAGCATAAATCTCATGGGAATAAAAGTGAGATGAAAAATCACTTACGAAAACTCGGCAGCCTAACGGCGCCACTCAAAACTTCCAAAATGGATTGATGAGAGAGAATAAGGTCTCTCATCACATGAACATAAAAATTATAGTAAGTTTAATATATAATAACATCCCAATAACAAGAAATATGATATTTAGAGGGAATTACATAAAAGAGTGTACTTAAAAAGAAAGAGAGGAGTAAGATCCCTTACCCCGTATCCGACCTAACCCGACCGTTCTTTAATCTCCATTAAAAGTGTAACTCCTTTTGATTTGAGCCTAAAGGATTACTTTGAAAGGATTATGCCCAAAGGGAATCCTCTAGGATGAGGAGAGGGATGTGGAGAGAGTAAATGGGAAGGGGATGGCTGAGCCAAAGGCTTGAGGAGTGTGTGAAATGAGGTAGAGGTGGGGGCCTTTTATAAGAGGAGAGGAGGGGCACTTTTGGAAATCATGAAACTATTATTTTATTTTCAAAGGTGTTTCGAATTTATAAGGTCTTACATTGATATATTTCTAAGATAAGATGATAAGGCTTCGAAATATTCCCATCCAATAGTTTTTGGACAAGTGTAGGCCTTAGATTTTATATTATCGTTTCATTTCATTTAAAATGTTCATTAATGAGGTCATCGTTGCATCATCATGATTTCATAATTAAATTAATTTATTTAATGTCTAAAAATTATAACAAAAATATCCTGATGTAGTAAATCATTTTATCTTTCCAAAGAGTATTTATAGACAAAATTATGATTAGTATAACCCCTTCTAAAAATTGTTTTAGTAAAACAATTTATGTTAGTGTCATTTTCAACTTTATTTTAAAAAGGCATTAAAGTCATTATCTCACCCAATAGGCTCCATAGAGTCCCCTAAATCGACCCATGGGTTGTCTTGGTCAGCCATGACTCATCCAATAGGGGTAGGACAAGTGTCATGGTGTTTTCATATTTTTATAATATCATTTTTACCTTAAATTACACTAATTACCTCTAATCGCGATTAATGAAAAAAGGTTACTATTCACCAAAAAATTATTTTCATCCCATTGAACCACATTTTACATACTAATGACAACCATTTATGTCGGATTTTCAAAATTCAAAACACAATGATGGCAAAATTTCATTTAAACGGAAAATCAGTTTTTATAAGTACCGCTTAGTGGTTTCATTATTCATCAAAAATTGATGTTTTTCAGAAAATTACTAAAAATTCACCCTAAGCTATATTTGATATTACGAATTCAAAAATGAAGTGTATTTTACAAAATTAAAAACATATAAGTCACATTAATTAATTTAATAATTAATTCCCGCTGTCAGAGCAAATATCGTGTTTTTATAAAACAATAAGTATCAAAAGATTGACACTTGTTTAAGTCTGATTTCAAAGTGAAATTAATTTCAACGACCACTATTGGATTTAATGGTAAAAATATATTCTAATTTCACTTTAAAACCAATTCAAAAGATAATATAATCATATAAATAAATTATATTAAAAAGAGGGTATGAATTAAAATACAACATTTTACACTATTCATTAAAAAATGAACTTTATCAGAAAGATACCAAAAATTTACACAAAGTAAATTTTGATGTCCCAATTCTTAAGAAGAGATTTATTTGGTCCAAAAGAATGTATAAGAGTGGACAAAACTATATTTAATGAAGGTTCGCCATCAAAAGGCGATAAGTGAACCTTTAGTGAAAACTAGGGCATATACGCCTAAAATTGAATTCTTTCTGTATTTTATGCCTTTATATTTTATTGGATAAATGTAAAAATATTTAAAAACATATATAATCATATTTTAGTTATTTCTATCCATTCCCTCCAATACAACGGCTATATGTTAACTACCATTTAAAATAATATAATGTTATTATTATAGTGCAACGTAAGATTCCCAAGAAACTCGTTGTTGCGTGTTGGGTACGCCATCGAGCATAGCGTCCCCTTTAAAGACATATTAATATTTTATTCACAAATATGGATAAATATGAAAATTTCATATTCTTTATTTACCTGGGGTGTTACATCCTTCCCCCTTTTGGGAATTGCGTCGTCGCAATTTTTTAAAATTGAGCTTGGAAACATCCTTGAATGTCCCACATCGAAACAAGAGTCGGTAAAAAAATCACTTTAAAATAAAGAAAGATAAGTACAAAGGTCACCTGAGTTAACCCATAATAGGATTCCGTGTAGGAAAACATGGACATGGAAGAAAAAGCAAAGGGTCATGTTCTGATGGAGAGTGATAGAAAACATGTTTAGGAGAAAGTTAACCATGAGAAAATCACAAACTTGTGATGGGTTAAATGGTATTCGATTCCCCAGTAGGAAAAGTTAATAGACAACATTTTTGTTTTAAGTTTCATTTTATTGAGGAATTTATTCATAAGGAAACATAATAACTTATCATGTTGGCTTTCAACTTTTATTTGATTCCTTACACAAACTCATATTTTCTCCAAAATGCGAGTATTTAGGAAGACTTGTTCACATTAAGAGTACTATAATAAACTTTTAGAGAATCACCTAATCCACAAAAGAGAACTATATACTTCCCATGTCTTTAGACTTTAACCAAAACCAAAACCAAAACCAAAAAGGCTAGTACAAGATCAGATAATCCAGAAAAGGATAACCCTTTATAAAAAGAAAATCTATGCTTAATCTCCAAAATTTGTCCAACAAAACCCAAGGTTCAATAAGGACCATCAGATAAACAATTTGTCCATAAAATTATTCAAAGTAAACCAAAATAAGGTTGAAACCCAAATATTTTAAGGATTTAGTCACATAGTCTTCCAAGTTAAATCTTAACATTTATCTCCAAACAACATCAGTTGCTCCCAAAGTCTCGTATTGAAAAGTAATTAACCTAATCACATATCCTCCATGATAGGTTAATCATTTTCATAAATAACCCAAAATCAACTTACTCTTAATTCATAAAATCATCTAACTAAAAAGAATGGGTCAAACTAACCAGGGACTTCACGTAGTCCAGTGGTAGGCGATAAATACCAGTTGCACTTTGGTTGTGGGTTCGATTCCCACAGCTTTGTCCGACGCGACGGGTTGTCACACGGTCTGCGTGTTGTCCTTTTTCCAAAACTATATATTTCTTAAAACATTCCCCAAAATGAGATAAAATCTTCAAAAATAACAATAACATAATTTAACCTTAATTTTATCTCATGCCTTTCACTTCAATCATAACATATAGTAACCCATAATTACCTCAAAAGTAAGGATCATATAAACCCAAATGGTTCTTTATAACTATGTCCACAAAAGAAAGATAAATATTCCTTGAATAAAATTTTCCTATATTAAACATCAGGGTTACACATAATATAAAAAGTCTTCTAATGTAACCCCATCATCAAAAGAGACTTAATACTCTTAAGAATTTCACCATAACTCTTGAAGCCCTTATATGTTGACATCTTACTCATTCAACATTCTTCATGATCCATTAACCATTACTTTCCAACTTATTCCAAAATACCTCTTTCCTACAAACAAAATCATGAATCATATCCTAAGATTCCAAAATAGGAAAACAATAGTCATGAAATAATACATACCTTTGATTGGTCATTGTCAGTTTCTTCATCCTCAATTGGAATGGAATTAGGTATTGGTAAATGAACATTTGTACACTCTTGGTGATCCTATTCACAAAACTTCTTCATAGGACATGTGTTTGCATAATGACCATGCACACCACATTTAAAACATTAAATTGATCCTTCAGAAAGAACTTCTTTCCCTTTCCTCAAGTCAACTAGATGCTTCCTTTTTCCATGGCATGTTCTTGCTTTATGACCTTCATTTCCACATCTGTAGCATATTCTGTCCCTTTGAAACATTTTCCAAGGTGTTTCATTCCACATCTTTGACACATAGGTTTTTGAACACACTTACCTTTATGATTATTACCTGAACTTCTGTAGGGATTTGTTTCTCACATATATGATGCCTTAGAGAAATCACCAAGGTTTAGGTGGTCAATCATGACTCCAGATAATTGATTGAGAATAATCACAAGAGTTCTCATTGAATCTCCCATACCATTCAGTTGCTTGCTCAAAAAACTGTCACAGTTTCCTTCACATCCACTGTTACTTTGTTTCCTGCTAGATCAAACCATTTACTAAAACCAAAAAGGTCAGTGTGAGTATATAAAAAAAACCATCATGTACTAATGAGGAAGATAAACATTAAGATATACTTACTCATTCACTTTATCTAAAACTAAGACTCTTTCTGAAATCCTAACAATTATAGTAATGCCACTTATGCTTAAAGAATACCCTAACCTCTAAAGTTATCTAAACCGACATTTGATACCAACTGTAAGGCCCCATCCTTAAACCTTGCTTAATCTTGATTTATTACAAGATTACACATTGGGGATCTTTTTAGGTTTAGAGTTTTAGAGAATTAGATCATGAAACTTGCATTACATTCCACATTTAAACAATGTGGTTACATAAAAGACAATATTCATTCTTCCCATCAACGGAAACATAATTAAAATATAACACGGATTCTTTCTTGACACATCCTTGACACTATCATCACATCAAGTACCTTTCCCTTGACATGTGAAAAACATTTCAAAAACATGGGATGAGCATAAAAAGCTCAGTAAGGGTTATAAAAAATATGAAAAGGAAACATGAGTTCATATATACATAAGAATGAAATCATACTTTACCCATAAAACATAGGCACTTTAACATACCTCATAAAATAATGAATAAATCATCAAAATCATAAGACATAAAAGGTAACTTGAGGCATTTATAACATTCTTACGTAGGGAGTAACCCTCTTGGTTACGTTTGGAATACCCATCACAGTGTATTCCCTAAATCTCTTCGGAGAAACCTTAACATTTCACTCCTTCGCGTTACCCAATGCATTGGAGAGCTATATCGGGCTCACCCGCCCTTAGTTTATCACGAAACCACCTGTCATCATAATAATGCCCAAGAACCTCAACATAATCGTATCACATAAAACATGCATAAAGGAAACATACCATTTCCACATTTCAATCACAAGATATCAATACAACACATTGATATAAAAACATTATAAAAACCATTTTCAATACCAAAATAAAAGAAAAGTAAAACATGGTATTTATTTTTCTTTTAAAAAAGGTATGGCTTGCAGAGGAAGCCGAAACTCAAATAACGGTCATGGCGGCGGAGAAGTCGTTGTCGCCGCATACGTACGACAAAACATTCACTTTTTTCGTTTAGTAAAACGTTTCGTATAAAAAAGATTTGTTTTGAATAAATGTAAAAGTCAAAGGGGTTTATACACCATCTAAAATAAGGTTGTGTATAAAACAAAACATGCCTCAATGAAAGGAGATTGAGACGAATTCCCATACAAAGACGATATCCTTGGTTTAAGGATAAATCAATTACATAATTATGTGTGACAAACGAATACACCAAATATAAGTGGATATTAAGTGTAAAATAATCAAAGGCCATTCACACATATTCAAAGGATGAAATATTCAATAACTACATGTTGAACCCAAAGAAATCGAAATTGGGTTAAGAAGTTCCCTTGACTGCCTAACGACGTCACATCAAAATGAGTTGATGAGAGATAAAAAGTGTATCTCATCACTTGGACATAAAATTTACATCAATAAGGATATATGAGAACATATCCCAACATAACAATATGTAAATTAAAAGACCCAACAAAATAAGTCTTTTAAAAAAAAGGAGGGTGAAAGGTTTCCTTACCGACTTGGGTATCTTTCGAAACATATGCCCCGCGAGAGAAGGATAATACATCATTGATGTAAATACCCATAAATGAAAGAATATTACACAATGAGTAAAATAATGGTCAGTACATACACCACTCAAAGTAAAATTTGGCAAATGTAGCATAAATCTCACAGGAATAAAAGTTAGATGAAAAATCACTTACGAAAACTCGGCAGCCTAACGGCGCCACTCAAAACTTCCAAAATGGATTGATGAGAGAGAATAGAGTCTCTCATCACATGAACATAAAAATTACAGTAAGTGTAATATATAATAACATCCCAATAACAAGAAATATGAGATTTAGAGGGAATGAAATAAAAGAGTGTACTTAAAAAGAAATAGAGGAGTAAGATCCCTTACCTCGTATCCGACTTGACCCGACCGTTCTTTAATCTCCTTTAAAAGTGTAACTCCTTTTGATTTGAGCCTAAAGGCTTCCTTTGAAAGGATTATGCCCAAAGGGAATCCTCTCGGATGAGGAGAGGGATGTTGAGAGAGTAAATGGGTAGGGGATGGCCGAGCCAAAGTCTTGAGGAGTGTGTGAAATGAGGTAGAGGTGGGGGCCTTTTATAAGAGGAGAGGAGGGGCACTTTTGGAAATCAAGAAACTATTATTTTATTTTCAAAGGTGTTTCGAATTTCTAAAGTCCCAAATTGATATATTTCTAAGATAAGATGATAAGGCTTCGAAATATTCCCATCCAATAGTTTTTGGACAAGTGTAGGTCTTAGATTTTATATTATCGTTTCATTTTATTTAAACTGTTCATTAATGAGGTCATCGTTGCATCATCATGATGTCATAATTAAATTAATTTATTTAATGTCTAAAAATTATAAAAAAAATATCCTGATGTAGGAAATCTTTTTATCTTTCCAAATAGTATTTATAGACAAAATTATGATTAGTATAACCGCTTCTAAAAATTGTTTTAGTAAAACAATTTATGTTAGTGTCATTTTCACCTTTATTTAAAAAAAAGGCATTAAAGTCATTATCTCACCCAAGAGGCTCCATAGGGTCCCCTAAATCGACCCATGAGTTCTCTTGGTCGGACAAGACTCATCCAATAGGCTTAGGACAAGTTTCATGGTGTTTTCATATTTTTATAATATCATTTTTACCTTAAATTACACTAATTACCTCTAATCGCGATTAATGAAAAAAAATTACTATTCAACAAAAAATTATTTTCATCCCATTGAACCACATTTTACATAATAATGACAACCATGTATGTCGTATTTTCAAAATTCAAAACACAATGATGGAAAAATTTCATTTAAACGGAAAATCAGTTTTTATATGTACCACTTAGTGGTTTCACTATTCATCAAAAATTGAAGTTTCTCAGAAAATTACCAAAAATTTACCCTAAGCTATATTTGATATTACGAATTCAAAAATTAAGTCTATTTTAAAAAATTCAAAACATATAAGTCACATTAATTAATTTAATAATTAATTCCCGCGGTCAGAGCAAATAGCGTGTTTTTATAAAACAATAAGTATCAAAAGATTGACACTAGTTTAAGTCTAATTTCAAAGTGAAATTAATTCCAATGACCACTATTGGATTTAATGGTAAAAATATATTCTAATTTCACTTTAAAACCAATTCAAAATATTATCTAATCATATAAAAAAATTATATTAAAAAGAGGTTTTGAATTAAAATACAACATTTTACACTATTCATTAAAAAATGAACTTTATCAAAAAAGTACCGAAAATTTACACAAAGTAAATTTTGATGTACCAATTCATAAGAAGAGCTTTATTTGGTCCAAAAGAATGTATAAGAGTGAACAAAACTATATTTAATTACGGTTCTCCATCAAAAGGCGATAAGTGAACCTTTAGTGAAAACTAGGCCATATACGCCTAAAATTGAATTCTTTCTGTATTTTATGCCTTTATCTTTTATTGGATAAATGTAAAAATATTTAAAAACATATATAATCATATTTTAGTTATTTCTATCCATTCCCGCCAATACAACGACTACATGTTAACTACCATTTAAAATAATATAATTTTATTATTATAGTGCAACGTAAGATTCCCAAGAAACTCGTTGTTGCGTGTTGGGTACGCCATCGAGCATAACGTCCCCTTTAAAGACATATTAATATTTTATTCAAAATATGGATAAATATGAAAATGTCATATTCTTTATTTACCTGGGGTGTTATATAAGTCATCCTTGGGTCAACATTTTACACTTTTTATGGCACTGGTATGAGATTAGGAAATTTAATATATTTTTTTAATGAAATGTTAATGATGTCTTACTCAAATTTTAATAAATAAATAATTTTTAATATATGGTTTTACAGAAGATAAATTCTACCGTAAATAATCCATTGAAAGGTTTTCTTTTCATTACCATGTTAATTAATTTTTGAATTTGAGGATATAAATAATTACCTTGAAGGCATATACAATGATGATGTAGAAATTATTAAATTAATGAAAAATCAATAAAATAATTCTAATTAAAATGATAATAACCATTAAAAGAACAAAAACTAGACCAAATATTATTGTTAGAGTATATATCGACCATAATCACAAAAGATTCAAATTATTGACCATTTGGAGCAAGATGGAAAAGATTATGACACTTATAATATTTTATTTTATTTTATATTAAAGATGTCACATTCATGTTTTAATAAATATAAAATTTAAATGTCAAATTTTATAGAGGGTATATTAAAAAATACGTATTATTATGGAATCTAGGAGATTTATCTATGATATAGTTTATTATTTTTAATTTTTATTCAAAAAATATTTATATATAATAATTACATAAAACTGATGTAATAATTATTAAATAAATTAAAATATCAAATAAAAGTTATTAAAAATATAAAAAATAATATAATTTGGAACAATTAAAATATCCAAATAATTTTTTAGATTACCTTGACCACTTATTGATATAATAAAATATTTGTTTTAGGTCTACATCATATCTTGATATTTATAAACATCAAATAAATAAATAGTGTCTAAATATACATGATCGATATTTTTTCAAAATAATGATTTATTAAAATATTTAAAAATCATAAAATATTAATAAATTTATAAACTAATTATTTAATGGATAAAATATTCTAAATTGTTCATTTATGGTATATATTGAAATAAAATAATTAAAAATTATACTCTATTATAGTTTAATTGTTTGTAACATTAGTTAAAATTAAAATAGAATAACTAAGGGTTACATAAAATGATAAGGTTTAAATTGATATAAAAACATGTATGAAATTTATTAGTTTATTATAATAGTACATTATCTCATATTATATTCTAAAATATGAAAATTTGTATTTTTTTGATGTGGTTTTAATTTATTATAAATTAATATTTTTAGAGATTCCAAAAGACCCCGTCACTTAAATTATAAAACAAAACCATCTCCATCACTTGTTAACTTCACCATGATCCTTCAAGATCAGAAATCCCCTTCAAATTTACCTTCTAAACATTCCTAGTAAAACTATAGAGATTATGGTATTATCAAATGACACTCTATAGTGTCTTTAAGAGGAGATCTAAAGGGAGGTTGTTAAAGAAGTGGTAATCTCTTCTATCGATTATTTTAAAATTATTTCTTATTATACTTAATAATAATGAGTTTTCCATTCTAAAGCAACAAATAAAGTACCACATATATCATTAGATATTATTATTATGAGGTAAAAACCATATTCTGCCTTCAATAAATCCTATAAAAAATGAAATCACCACACGTGGGTATGTATAACATACAGTCTCCATGCCATGGTATGTTATGTTTTTATAACCTATTTACATGGATGGGTATATTGATTGAAATAATAGATATATATATGATTATTATAATAATATAATTAATTTGGAATAATATATATACCCTCAGCTTGTAACGGCCCAGACCCTCTTGGTCCAATACTTTGTGAAATTCTAAGTGTTGGGGTGTCCTAGACTCACCGATCAGTTCCACTCATATGTCTCACTGAGCAGTTTCACTGATCAGCTTCACAGATCCGCTTCACTGATCAGCTTCACTAATCATCTTCATAGATCAGCTTCACAAAGTAGCTTCACAGATCCGCTTCACGGATCAGCTTCTCAGATCAGCTTCACAGATCAGCTTCACAGATCAGCTTCACTGATCATCTTCACAGATCAGCTTCACAGATCAGCTTCACAGATCAGCTTCACAGATCACTTTCATAGATCATCTTCATTGAACAGTTTCACCGATCATCTTCGCACATCATCTTCACATATTTGCTTCATGTGATCAATTTTAAAAATTGGTTTCACCCATCGGTTTCATAGATCAGTTTCACCCAATCAGTTTCACAGATCAATTTCACCCAATTGGTTTCACCCAATCGATTTCACAAATTGGTTTCACCCAATCGGTTTCACCCAATCAGTTTCATCCAATCAGATTCAGAGATAGGTTTCACCCAACTAGTTTCATAGATCGGTTTCACCCAATCAATTTCACATATTGGTTTCACCTAATAAGTTTCATAGATCGGTTTCACTAAATCAGTTTCACATATTGGTTTTACCCAATCAGTTTTATAGATCGGTTTCATCAAATCATTTTCAATTATCAGTTTCACCCAATCAGTTTCACAAATCGGTTTCACCCAATCAGTTTCACCCAATCTGTTTCACAGATTGGGGTCACCCAATCGGTTTCACAGATCAGTTTTACCTAATCGGTTTCACAGATCAGTTTCACCCAATCGAAATCACCCAATCAGTTTCATAAATCGGTTTCACCTAATTAGTTACACAGATCAGTTTCACCCAATCAGTTTCATAGATCAGTTTCACCCAATTGGCTTCACATATTAGTTTCACCCAATATGTTTCACCCAATTTGTTCCACCCCATCGGTTTCACATATTAGTTTCACCCAATCATTTTCACACATTAGTTTCACCTAATCGCTTTCACATATCTGTTTCACCCCATCAGTTCCACCGATCAGTTTCAAGGGATCACTTGTACATGATCAGCTTCACAGGATCAGCTTCACAGGATCAGCTTCACAAGATCATCTTCACCCAATCAGCTTTATTGATTAGCTTCATAGAATCATCTTCACCCAATCAGCTTCACTGACCAGCTTCATGGGATCAGCTTCACGGGATTAGTTTCACCCAATCAGCTCCACTGATCGGTTTAACCTATTAGTCTCACAAATCGTCCACAAAGTAATGTCAGGGTTTACTTCCCCATTTTTTTTCCATAATGCCTCTTTTAAGTCTTTTAACCTTTTTAAAGTGGTTCAAAGCCATTTTAGCTCCCTAAAAAATGTTTTAAATCCCCTAATAGTGGGGAGACCCTCAACATACTCGTTTATCTCTCTTTAAATGAAATCTTTTAGAGAAAAGTTTTTACGGCCACCCCTATGATGTGAATTATTAAATAATAATTAACCCCATCGTGTGTAACTGTAAAACCTTGTGGTGAAACTATGATCCTCTTTTAAAGCCACTCATGATTTTTCATATGTCGTTACTCCAGGATCTCACCTTTTTTATCACACTAGAATTATTTCCTTCTTCTTCCTGGCTAGTTTCCTTCTTTCCATGGTGCATCTAGTGTCCCCTTTCATGAGGCTACTGGTGCGCCTGTGCCAGAGCCTTTCCTTATCATTCTTGGATTCCTCCGAGTTCCTCCCATAAAAGTTGTGCATCCCCTGTTCTTGGCACTAGGAGAAAAACATTGATTGGTGGTCATCCAAGTGGGGGTTTTCCCTTAATCTCTCTTTACTATGCATCATACGGGGTGGCTATGATAATTTTCCTACCTGGATGGATGAAACAAAACCTTAACAAATATAATAAATGTTTTTAAGGAATTAATGGGTCTGTTTGACGATGCTGCGGTACTTCTTTACCTTTACTTATATGTTGGTAATTGTATGGGCTTATGTCCACTGAAAATTATGGCCATTGGTGGTCCCTTCCTATGCACTAATGAACTTATATTTTCTTAATATTTATGTGATTGATTGGATGTAACATGGAAACTGGTAAATCATGTCAAATAGGTTGATTAAATGGATTCCCAATGAATAATAAACCTTGTGTGGTCACCCCGGTTAACCAAATGGAAAGATAGAACCAAATGAATGGCATATTTAAATTTAAAAACTTTCTTTGATATTATTGTGATGTTTATGGTAGATTCTTGTGAGGTTAAATGGGTGGGGATGATATCCCCTATTGTGTAGTCGTGGTTTTGTGGACCTAAGGCCATGTGGGGCCATATGTTGGGGCTTGGTTTGGTTCTAGTACATTGAGGGATCTCACAGACCCCTTTGTTGGTTGTGACCTTACAAGAGAACTGGGTGTGAATGCTTTCATTACTGCATGGGTGTTTTTAATTCCATGTCTTATGGCTATGCCTGTCAGTTTTCCGGTAGTGAATAATTATTTTAATAGAATCACTTTAAGATAAAAAAAGAATGGGTTCAATGGGGAATTGTATTTCAGGAATGAGTTATGACATGGTTGTGGCTGTGGTTATTCTTATGAATGAATTCTAATCAGGGTGTTTGTATATAGTCTGGTTCTAGAACCCCTATTTTGGGATGGGATATTGTTACATATATATAAATATAATTTAGTTTTTATGTTTCTTATTCAGAACCCACCCATGTTGAGAACTACATGCCGAACACCCCCATTTCATGGGAGAGGGTGTTTTTTCCAACAATCCTATGGGTGGATGGTTATTAGCTCCTTTTATAATCCCTTTATCGAGTATCCCAAGACTCTTAGGGCAGGCTGTGATGGCCTGAGGTCCATTATACCCAAGATTCTTCAGGCCAGGTAGTTGTGGTGGTTGGCCGAGGTGTGTGCGGGCTGGTTGTTTCCCAAGCGTCTTTGGGATGAGGCCCAGGTATCTGCATGCATGTTTACATTTGGTTATTGTGACCCAAGTGTATGTGGGTTGGATGTGTGGTTATGGTAGCCCATGTGTGTTCGGGTGAGGTATTGAATTGGGAATATAGTGATAATTGTGGGGGAGGTCTGACACGATGGATGTCTTTAATAACCAGAGGGAATGTGGCATGGGGTACCCAAACATTGATGCGTTTTACTATTAATTTACTTGACTTGTGTTATTTGGGGAGTGGTCCTTAGTTAGGTTTGGGTGGATACTTTCCTTTCTATGTGCTTTTATATCTCCTTCATAATGGGGCATTAGTATGCCTCCCCACTTGTGCATGAGAGCTTTTGGTTTTCCCTAACGAGTATACCTGTATACTCAACATACGTATATAAAACTGCTTTAAGGTTTCTAGGAGGACTTCGAGGACCATTCTAGAACCTACTAGTTCATACTTTGGGGTAGTTTCTATTTCTTTTTTTTGGTACTTTCATTTAGTGTTTTCTTGTACATTTTTAGCACTTACTTTTGGATCACTAATATGGGAATGGTTTGTTTTGGATTTACCTCTACCCCCAGTTTTCATGTTGTTTGGGATTTACTATCATATCTCCTTATCCTACTAAATAAAAAGGGCAATACGTTCCATTTTGTGTGTGATTCTATAACCTTGGTGCTAGTCGCCACTCCGAGACATATTGAAGGAGGGTTTCAAGGGTCATTATCTCTCCTTAAACATGAGGAAGGAAGGGTCTGGAAATCCCCTGTCCCTTCCCTTATCTTGGTAAATGTGGGTTTTGACCCAACTTCTATACCATTACACAATTAAGATAATTTTATCTTTCCTAATGTGTACGTACAACCTACCGTCTCCACGATGTGATGGGATTCATTCTCCAAGATCTCATTTAAAGAATGATTATATAAATGTTTTGAATGAATAAATATGATATATATTACATTATTATCATTATATAAATGATATAATGGAAACCCATGAAAAATAATTTGGATTTATATGACAAAAAATATTGTAAATAACAACTAAAAGAACAATAATAATGAAATATAATTAAATAATTGATAACATGATCACATATGATATCATAAATGTAAATATTGTTCTAGATCATGTTTGTAAGACTCTTTAGTCCATCATTTAGTGGTGTTTGAAACATATTAATGAATCTAGACATAAGGTAAGGGATAATTTGACAATTTCATTATTATCTGAGATTTTTATTATGTAAATATTTACTTGAGTTTATTTATCATCCAAGTACAAGTTTTCTAAAAATGTTTTTATAAAATTATTACTGTTAAAATTAGGATCTTTAATTTTATTTTTATCCATTTTTTAATTCTTCATACATGGGTTGAAATTAATATTTATTTGATTTTCCAAAGGACGATATTTTTGACCTTTCCAACAAAAGTATGAGAATATTGTTTTCGTTTATCTTATATGGAATAAATGGGTTTTTACACTTTCAAAACCCCTTATTTCCTTGAATATTAAATTAAAATATTTCATGGTTATTATAACATCCCAGGTAAATAAAAAATAAAGAATTTTCATATTTTTTAATATTTATTAATTAAATATTAATTTTACTTTAAAGGGGTTGCTATGATCGATAGCGTACCCGATACGCAACGATGAGTTCCTTTGAAAACATACGTTGCACACTAGTAATAAAATAATATTATTTTAAATGTTAGTTAACACGTAGCCGTTGTACTGGCAGGAATGGATAGAAATAACTAAAATATGATTATATATGTTTGTTAAATGTTTTTAAATTTAACTAATAAAGGATAAAGGCTTAAAATATGAAAAGAATTCAATTTTAGGCTTATATACTCTAATTTTCACGAAAGGTCCACTTATCACCTTTTGACGGAGAACCGTCATTAAATATAGTTTTGATCGATCTTATAAATTCTATTGGACCAAATATAACTCTTATTTAGAATCGGGACATCAAAATTTACTTTGTGTAAATTTTTGGTATCTTTCCGATAAAGTTCATTTTTTAATGAATAGTGTAAAATGTTGTATTTTAATTCAAAACCAATTTTTAATCTAATTTTTTAAGATGATTAGATTATCTTTTGAATTGGTTTTAAAGTTAAATTAGAATATATTTTTACCATTAAATCCAATAGTGGTCATTGGAATTAATTTCACTTTGAAATCGGACTTAAACTAGTGTCAATCTTTTGATACTTATTGTTTCATAAAAACACGCTATTTGCCCTGACAGCGGGAATTAATTATTAAATTGATTAATGCAACTTATATGTTGTGAATTTTGTAAAATGGACCTCATTTTTGAATTCGGAATATCAAATATAGATTAGGGTGAAGTTTTGGTATTTTTCTGAAAAACATCAATTTTTTATGAATAGTGGAACCACTAAGTGGTACTTATAATAATTGATTTTTCGTTTAAATGAAATTTTACCACTTTTGTGTTTTGAATTTCAAAAATCCGACATACATGGTTGTCATTAAGAAGTAAAATGTGGTTCAATGAGATTATAATAATTTTTTGGTGAATAGTAACTTATTAAGTTTTTAATCGTGATTAGAGGTAATTAGTGCAATTTAAGGAAAAAATTATATTATAATAAAATGAAAATACATCGACACATGTCCTACCCTTATTGGATGTGTCATGGCCGACCGATACAAGCCATGGGTCAACTTGGGGAACCCATGGAGCCACTTTGGTTGGGAAATGACATAAATAACTTTTTATTTAATGTTAAAGTAAAAATGACACACACATGAGGTGTTTTACTAAACCAATTTATACATGGGGTTATACAAGTCAGATTTTTGACTATATATATTCATTAGAAAGCTAAAAAGATTTCCTAAATCATAGTATTTTTTTAGACATTAAATAAATTAAATTATTTATGACATCATGATGATGCAGCGATGACCTCATTATTTAACGATTTAAATAAAATGGAAAGATAATGTAATATCTAAGACCTACACATGTCCAAAACCTATTGGATGAGTGGATTTCGAACCCTTATCACCTTATCCTCGAAATAAATCAATGTAGGACCTCCTAAATCCGAATACCATTTTAAAATAAAGTGACTTTTCTTTACTTTCCAAGAGTGCCCCTCCTCTCCTCTTATAAAAGGCCCCCACCTCTACCTGCTTACCCACACTCCCAAAGCCTTTGGCTCGGCCAAACCCTGACCATTTTGGATCTACACATCCCTATATTACTCTTTGAAGCCTCAATTTTGGTAGAAGTCTTCCCAAGGAAGCCTTTGAGCTCAAATGAAAGAGAGTTACCCGATTTTAAGGTAATGTCTTCTTTTGAGTCCTTTTGTTTTATTTTGCTTCTCCAACCCCCAAAAATCTTATTATTATTTTCTTTTGTAACAACTCCAGTATCTTCAATATACTAGGATGTTGTTATAAGAAGGATTCGAGCTACACTTACACACACCTACATCTAATGGTTAACGAACATACTGTTTCCGTGGATGGCGAATTTCTGCCTCCTGAAACGATGATTGTTCAACATTCTTTTAACACCTTCAAAGGTGGCCATTAAGATGGAACTATATTTATATATGATATATAATATGTTTTTGTTTTCCTTAAGCTTCTGTATTTTTCATTTTGGGCATACCTTTATGGTTTCCATTATGGGTAAACACGATATATTCATTTAAGGAAGTGCGGACTACCGCCCCCTCAAAGTGATGTGATTCGTTAATGCCATATGTGGGACATGTAAAGGATGGTTTTAAAATTATTATATATGATGTTATACTGGAATTATAATATAACTCTATATCATTATTATTTATTTCCATTAATGTATGAGATAGAAATGAAAGTAGCGTTCATGCGTACGTACGACTTACCGTCTCCATGAACGGTGCATTTCATTTCTTATCCCCAAATGTAATGTACTATTAAAAGTACATGTATATAATGGATAAATATAATGAATGATATATCTAAATAATGAATATAATTCTGGAATTAAAATATACATACCTCTCATTTAGTTTTAATTCCATTAATATGACAAAGAAATGAAAGTAGCATTTATGAGTACGTACGGCTTACCGTCTCCATGAACGGTGCATTTCATTTCTTACCTCTAAATGATTATGTAATATTATAAATACATGTATATGATATATATGATATCCAAATCGAGAATTTCATTCTGAATATAAAGAGCCTTTGACCACACAAACAACATGTAATTGTAAGAAGTCCACTTTCGACTTAAGAACCAAATATCGACAAAACAAAAATTATTAACTTAAATGGTTACATAATGTTTATAACATGGAAATAATTGATATAAAAGGAATAATTAACTTTAAAAAGGTTCTTAATCAAGTATAAATTAACTCAAGTTTATTATTCAGGATGTTAAAGAACGATCGAGTCAAGTCGGACCCGAGGTAAGGGACTTCGTCTCAATCTCCTTTCATTGAAGCATATTTTGTTTTATACACAACTTTGTTTTATATGGTGTATAAACCCATTTGACTTTTAATTTTATACAAAAGGAATCTTTTTCTACGAATCCTTTTACTAAACAACAAAAAGGAATGTTTTTTTAACGTACGCGGTGACAACGACCTTTTTCGCCACCACGAGTATTATTTGGTCTTTGGCTTCCTCAACAAGCCATACTGTTTTTAAAATAAAATACATACCATATACTCTTTTATGTATTTTGGTATTGAAAATGGTTTTGATAAAGGATTATATTATGTCAATATATTTAAATGATATATTGTGATTGAGATGTGGAAATGTTATCATTCCTTTATATTGGTTTTATGTTTTATGATTTTATATTGGTACTTGGACATTTGACGAGTGGTTACGTGATAAACCATATGACGGGTGGTGCCGTGAATACCAAGACGGGTGGTTACGTTATAACCTCCAATGCATTGGGTATTAAAGTCGGCCGTATGGCTATTCCATTAATTATGTTTGGAAATTGGCCGTATGGATATTCTATTAAGTGATATGTGTGGAGGTCGAGCGTATGGTTATTCCACTTAAGTATGTTTATGTCCCAAGTCACCTTTATATATGTTATGTGTTCTTTATATGGGTTTTATGGTAATCCTTTGGTTACAAAAAGGTAAGTAATGATACTTTATTCAGTGAAGGGTTTTTTACTACTTCATGAAGGTGAAGGTATTACTTCGATAGAGTATACATGGTTTACTTGATGTTTGAAAGACTAACAGTTTTCATTCTTTGTGTATCCCTTACTGAGCTTTTTATGCTCACCCCAAGTTTTTTTGAAATGTTTTTCATAGGACTTAATGTGAAATAAGGTCAAGGATGGGATCAAGGGAATGTCATGCTATATAAAACATGGAAATAGACCTGTTTCTTTTTAAGAGTTTTTTTTATTTATGGAAACTTAGTAGAAGTGTCTACTTTGTAATCTTTTGAGATGTAATAGTTATGTTGTAATTCTCTAAAACTCTAAACCTGAAAAGATCCTCAATGTGTATTATTCATTTAATTCAATATTAAGTAAGGTTTAAGGCTGGGGCCTTATAGTTGGTATCAGAGGTCGGTTTAGACAACTTTAGGAGTTAAAAAATTGTTAAATTATAAGTTAATTTATGATATGATTGAAATGATATAGAATTTACAGATTACCATGTTGCTTCACCTAAGATATTTCTGTGTTCAGAATGGTTTTCCGCAGAGGAAATAAAGAAGCTATGTTGGGATGACATCAGGAGGAAGACAACCTTCCAAATCAGCAACCTGAGATGGTCGGAATCGGAACTAAACAGTTTGTTGCAGTGATGGAACAGTTGACTTAGGCTATAAATGGTGGTGGTATCCATGCACGAGATCAGCCAGATCAACCGCAGAGGAACATGTCAGTGGTGGAACATTTCATGAGGCAACACCCCCATCATTCAGAGGATCATCTGACCCTGTGCAAGCTGAAGGGTGGATTAAAGAACTGGAGAAGATTTTTGATGTCAGGGGGTGTTCAGAACATCAAAAGGTTAGTCTTGTTGTTTATCGTTTTGAATGTGAAGCTGACCAGTGGTGGTCGATGGTGAAAAATATCAGGGATAGTGATGAGATTGAGGATCTTCACTGGGAAGAATTCAAAGGTATGTTTCTTGAGAAATATTTTCCTAAGGTGGTTCGTCTTAGGATGGAATAACAGTTCCTAGAATTGAGGTAGGAGGATGATTCAGTGGCTGCTTATGAAGCAAAGTTCACTCGATTGGAAAGGTATCCTCCAAACTTCATACGATATCTTGATAGTAAAATAAACCATTTTTATTCAGGGTTAAAGCCAACGTATCGAAGGGATTTAGCTTCTCGTGAGTTCAAAAGTTATGAAAAACTTGTTCGATGTGCGGAGAAGGTGGACATAGAGTTTGCCGATGACCATGTGTTCTATGACAAACAACAGAATAAGAGGTATTGTTGGAAGGAAAAGGGGAAGAATTCATCAAAGAAGCAAGGAGGTAAGAAAACCTAATATCCATCCTGTGAGAAGTGTGGTAAAATGCATCCTGGAGAATGTTTATCCATGTTTGGTAAGTGCCTTCAGTGTGGTAAGTCTGGTCATATTGCTCGTAACTGTAAGGAAGATGATAAAGCAGGCAATGAAAAGCCAACAGTAAGATGTTTTAATTGTAATGAAATGGGTCATTATGCAAACGAGTGTCCAACGAAGAACTCAACTGGGGGAATACAGCCAGACTACAAGCAGAAAGGGGTGGTGAAATACTTTGCAACAACTTCGGCAGATGTTGGGCCATCGAATGAAGTGGTATCAGGTAAACTGTTTGTTTGTTCAGATTATGCCAATGTATTGTTTGATTCAGGGTCTACACACTCATTCATTTCTGAGAAGTTTTCTAGTTAATTGGAAATTCCATCTCAAGATATGAACCCTGAACTTATGGTAAAAACACCCGGAGGGAACGTTGAGACAAAAAGGAATTATAAGAACCTTCCTATCCTTGTGTGTGGAATGAATATACCAGAAAACCTTATTGTTTTGCCTCTAGTAGAGTTTGATGTTATTTTGGGCATGGATTGGATTTCTGTTTATCATGCTAAGAATGACTGCAGAGCTAAAATGGTTTATTTTCAGAAATATTTTCAGTTTGTGTACAATAATGAACCCTTGATTTTGATAACATATCAAGAAGTTCAGAAAATAGTAAAAGATGGAAATGAATGTTACCTTTCATATATTGTTGAAAATAAAGGAACTGTTCAGATTAATGATGTGCCAGTGGAAAATGAGTATCTTGATGTTTTTCCTGATGAGTTTCCTGGTATTATTCATGATCGGGAAGTGGAATTTACTGTTGACTTAGTTCCTAATTCTAAGCCAATTTCAAAACTACCTTATCGAATGGCTCAAGTTGAAATTTTAGAGTTAAAGAAACAATTGCAGGAGTTATTAGATAAAGGTTTAATTCGACCTAGCACATCACCATGGGGTGCTCCTATCTTGTTTGTAAAAAAAAAGATGGATTAATGATACTTTGCATTGATTATAGAGCCTTTAATAATATTACTGTTAAGAACAAGTATCCTTTTCCTCATATTGATGATTTGTTTGATCAGCTCCAGGGAGTTCAGTATTTTTCGTAGATTGACTTGAGGTCGGGGTACCATTAGTTGAAAGTAAAATAAGCAGACGTTCCGAAGACTGCGTTTCGTACTAGATATGGCCATTATTAATTTGTAGTTATGCCTTTTGGGTTAACCAATGCACCTGCTGTATTCATGGACCTTATGAATAGAATTTTCCATGAGTTCTTGGATAAGTTTGTGGTTGTTTTCATTGATGATATTTTGGTGTTTTATAAAAGTAAAGAGGAGCATGAAAGTCATTTAAGGGTTATCTTGCAAACCTTAAATGAAAATAAACTATATGGAAAATTCAGCAAGTGTGAGTTTTGGTTACAAAAAATTTCTTTCCTGGGTCACATTGTTTCAAAAGATGGAATAACTATTGATCCTACTAAAAAAAAAGTTGTTGAAGAATGGCCAAGACCCACAAATGTAACCGAGATCCGTAGTTTTCTTGGTTTGACACTTTTCTATCAAAGGTTTGTTGAAATTTTTTCACGGTTATCTAGTCCAATGACTAAGCTAACTCGTAAGGGTGTTAAGTTCATCTGGACAAAAGAATGTGATGATTGTTTTCAGGAGTTGAAAAGAATATTGGTGAATGCTCCTGTTTTGGAACTTCCTTCCAGGAATGGTGAGTTTTTTATATACAGTGATGCTTCGTTTAAGGTAATTGGCTCTGCCCTTATGCAGAATGATCAGGTAATTGCTTATGCTTCACGTCTGTTGAAAACTCATGAGGTAAATTACCCTACACATGATTTGGAATTAGCTGCGGTTGTCTTTGCTTAAAAAATTTGGAGGCATCATTTGTATGGAGTAAAGTGTGAAATATATACTGATCACAAAAGTTTAAAGTATATATTCACTCAGAAAGAATTGAACATGAGACATAGGATATGGCTGAAATTAATCAAGGATTATGATTTTATAATTCACTACCATCCGGGAAAAGAAAATAAAGTGGCCGATGCTTTGAGTTGAAAAAGTAATGCTTCATTAACCATGATAAATTTGGAACGAGATCCTTTGGTTTTTGATTTGATGAACTTTGGCATAGAAGTTGTTGGTGCAGGAATTCCTTCTGTTTTGTTTTAGGTATCAGTGAAACGTTCTCTATCAAACAGAATTAAGCAAGCACAAAAGGATGATAGTGAGTTGCAGAAAAAGGTAGAGCTGGTTCAGAAGGTTAAGTTGCTTGAATTCAACATTGATAATGATTGTGTTTTGAGGTTTGGGAAGAGATTATGTGTGACTTATGATTCACAGTTGAAGAATGAGTTGTTATGTGAGGCTCATAGTTCCCCATTTTCAGTTCATCCTGGAAGTACAAAGATATACAGAGATCTGTGGGAGTATTACTGGTGGGATGGAATGAAAAGAGATATTGCTGATTTTACTATGAAGTGTTTGACTTGTCAGAATGTTAAAGAAGAGGGGAAGTTACCTAAAGGGATGCTTCAGCCTTTACCAGTGCCAGAGTGGAAATGGGAAAACATATCCATGGACTTTGTTGTGGGATTACCGAGGACATCTCGAGGTAATAATGCAATCTGGGTTATTGTTGATCGCTTGACTAAATCTGCTCATTTCATTGCTATACGAGATAATTTTTCCCTAGATGAACTTTCCCGTTTGTATCTTAAAGAGATAGTCAGGTTACATGGAGTTCCTCTCTCTATTGTATCTGATCGTGATCCCAGTTTTACTTATAACTTTTGGAAAGGCCTTCAGAAGTCGTTGGGTACTGAATTAAATTTTAGTACAGCTTTTCATCCTCAATCAGATGGGCAGTCAGAACGAACAATACAGACCTTGGAGGATATGCTACGAGCTTGTTTGATGGATTATCAGGGAAGTTGGGACCAACATCTTTCTTTGGTTGAGTTTTCTTATAATAAAAGTTTTCATTCCAGTGTACAGATGGCACCATTTGAGGCATTATATGGGAAGCGGTTTCGAACTCCATCATTTTGGGATGAAGTGGGTGAAAGGAAGCTGATGAGACTAGAATTGGTAGAAGAGATAGCAGAAAAAGTTCAGTTCATTCAGAAGCACATGAGAACAGCTCAGAGCAGGCAGAAGAGGTATGCGGATAACCGAAGGAAGGATCTATCTTTCGAGGTAGGTGATCATGTTTTTCTCAAGGTTTCTCCATGGAAAAGTGTGATGCGATTTGGTAAGAAAGGAAAGCTGAGTCCAAGGTTCATTGGGCCATATGAAATTCTGGAGAGAGTTGGATCAATTGCATACAGGGTGGCCTTACCTTCGAGTTTATCTTAGGTACACAATGTTTTTAATGTTTTGATGCTGAGAAAGTATATGCCAAATCCATCTCATGTTTTGTGTCCAGAGGTAGTTCAGCTGGAAGAGAACCTATCTTATGAAGAACAACCAGTCCAGATTCTTGACCGAAGAGAGAAAGTGTTGCGAAATAAGGTAATTCTCCAGGTAAAGGTTTTGTGGAAAAACCATATGGTTGAAGAGGCAACGTGGGAATCTGAAAATGCTATGAGGGATAAATAGCACCACTTATTTTGATAAGTGAATAAAATTGCGAGGACGCAATTCCCGAAAGGGGGGAAGGATGTAACATCCCAGGTAAATAAAGAATAAAGAATTTTCATATTTATTAATATTTACGAATTAAATATTAATTTTACTTTTAAGGGGTTGCTATGATCGATAGCGTACCCGATACGCAACGATGAGTTCCTTTGAAAACTTACGTTGCACACTAGTAATAAAATAATATTATTTAAACGTTAGTTAACACGTAGTCGTTTTACGGGCGGAAATGGATATAAATAACTAAAATATGATTATATATGTTTGTTAAATGTTTTTACATTTATCTAATAAAGGATAAAGGCTTAAAATATGAAAATAATTCAATTTTAGGCTTATATACTCTAGTTTTCACGAAAGGTCCACTTATCACCTTTTGACAGAGAACCATCATTAAATATAGTTTTGATCGATATTATAAATTCTATTGGACCAAATATAACTCTTCTTTAGAATCGGGACATCAAAATTTACTTTGTGTAAATTTTTGGTATCTTTCCGATAAAGTTCATTTATTTAATGAATAGTGTAAAATGTTGTATTTTAATTCAAAACCACTTTTTAATCTAATTTTTTAAGATGATTAGATTATATTTTGAATTGGTTTTAAAGTTAAATTAGAATATATTTTTACCATTAAATCCAATAGTGGTCATTGGAATTAATTTCACTTTGAAATCAGACTTAAACTAGTGTTAATCTTTTGATACTTATTGTTTCATAAAAACACGCTATTTGCTCGGACATCGGGAATTAATTATTAAATTAATTAATGCCACTTATATGTTGTGAATTTTTTAAAATGGACCTCATTTTTGAATTTGGAATATCAAATATAGCTTAGGGTGAAGTTTTGGTATTTTTATGAAAAACTTCAATTTTTGATGAATAGTGAAACCACTAAGTGGTACTTATAAAAACTGATTTTTCGTTTAAATGAAATTTTACCACTTCTGTGTTTTGAATTTCAAAAATCCGACATACAAGGTTGTCATTAAGAAGTAAAATGTGGTTCAATGAGATTAAAATAATTTTTTGGTGAATAGTAACTTATTAAGTTTTTAATCGCGATTAGTGGTAATTAGTGCAATTCAAGGAAAAAAATGATATTATAATAAAATAAAAATACCTCGACACATGTCCTACCCATATTGGATGTGTCATGGGCGACCAAGACAAGCCATGGGTCAACTTGGGGACCCCATGGAGCCACTTTTGATGGGAAATGACATAAATAACTTTTTATTTAATGTTAAAGTAAAAATGACACACACATGAGGTGTTTTACTAAAACAATTTTTACATGGGGTTATACAAGTCAGATTTTTGACTATAAATATTAATTAGAAATCTAAAATGATTTCCTACATCATAGTATTTTTTTAGACATTAAATAAATTAAATTATTTATGACATCATGATGATGCAGCGATGACCTCATTATTTAACGATTTAAATAAAATGGAACGATAATGTAATATCTAAGACCTACACATGTCCAAAACCTATTAGATGAGTGGATTTTTAACCCTTATCACCTTATCCTCTAAATAAATTAATGTGGTACCTCTTAAATCCGAATACCATTTTAAAATAAAGTGACTTTTCTTTACTTTCCAAGAGTGCCACTCCTTTCCTCTTATAAAAGGCCCCCACCTCTACCTCCTTACCCACACTCCCCAAGCCTTTGGCTCGGCCAAAACCTGCCCATTTTGGCTCTCCACATCCCTATCTTACTCCTTGAAGCCTCACTTTGGGCATAAGTCTTCCCATGGAAGCCTTTGAGCTGAAATCAAAGAGAGTTACCTGATTTTAAGGTAATGTCTTCTTTTGAGTCCTTTTGTTTTATTTTGCTTCTCCAACCCCCTAAACTCTTTTTATTCTTTTCTTTTGTAACAACTCCAGTATCCTAAATATACTAGGATGTTGTTATAAGAAGTATTTGAGCTACACTTACACACACCTACATCTAATGGTTAAAGAACATACTGTTTCCGTGGATGGCGAATTTCTGCCTCCCGAAACGATGATTGTTCAACATTCTTTTAACACATTCAAAGGTGGACATTAAGATGACACTATATTTATATATGATATATAATATGTTTATGTTTTCCTTAAGCTTCTGTAATTTTCATTTTGGGCATACCTTTATGGTTTCCATTATGGGTAAACACGATCTCTTCATTTAAGGAAGTGCGGACTACCGCCCCCTCAAAGTGATGTGATTCGTTAATGCCATATGTGGGACGTGTAAAGGATGGTTTTAAAATTATTATATATGATGTTATAATGGAATTATAATATACCTCTATATCATTATTATTTCTTTCCATTAAAGTATGAGATAGAAATGAAAGTAGCGTTCATGCGTACGTACAGCTTACCGTCTCCATGAACAATGCATTTCATTTCTTATCCTCAAATGTAATGTACTATTAAAAGTAGAAGTATATAATGGATATATATAATTAATGATATATCTAAATGATGAATATAATTCTGGAATTAAAATATACATACCTCTCATTTAGTTTTAATTCCATTAATATGACAAAGAAATGAAAGTAGCGTTCATGCGTACGTATGGCTTACCGTCTCCATGAACGATGCATTTCATTTCTTACCTCTAAATGATTATGTAATATTATGAATACATGTATATGCTGGATATATATTATATATATGATATCCAAATCCGGAATATCATTCTGAATATAACGAACCTTTGACCACACGAAAAACATGTAATTGTAAGAAGTCCACTTTCGACTTAAGAACCAAATATCGATAAAAAAAACATTATTAACTTAAATGGGTACATAATGTTTATAACATGGAAATAAGTGATATAAAAGGAATAATGAACTTTAAAAAGGTTCTTAATGAAGTAGAAATTAACTCAAGTTTATTATTCAGGACGTTAAAGAATGATCGAGTCAAGTTGGACCCGAGGTAAGGGACTTTGTCTCAATCTCCTTTCATTGAGGCATATTTCATTTTATACACAACCTTATTTTATACGGTGTATAAAACCATTTGACTTTTACTTTTATACAAAAGGAATATTTTTCTATGAAGAGTTTTACTAAATGAAAAAAAGGAATGTTTTTTAAACGTACGCGGTGACGACGACCTTTTCCACCGCCGCGAGTATTATTTGGTCTTTGGCTTCCTCAACAAGCCGTAATGTTTTTAAAATAAAATAAATACCATATACTCTTTTATGTATTTCAGTATTGAAAATGGATTTGATAAAGGATTCTATTATGTCAATATATTGAAATTATATATTGTGATTGAGATGTGGAAATGTTATCATTCCTTTATATTGGTTTTAGGTTTTATGATTTTATATTGGTACTTGGACATTTGACGGGTGGTTACGTGATAAACCATATGACGGGTGGTGCCATGAATACCAAGACGGGTGGTTACATTATAACCTCCAATGCATTGGATATGGAAGTCGGCCGTATGGCTATTCTATTAAGTATGTTTGGAAATTGGCCGTATGGCTATTCCGTTAAGTGATATGTGTGGAGGTCGACCGTATGGTTATTCCACTTAAGTATGTTTATGTCCCAAGTTACCTTTATATATGTTATGTGTTCTTTATATGGGTTTTATGGTAATCCTTTGGTTACAAAAAGTTAAGTAATGATACTTTATTCAGTGGAGGGTTTTTTACTACTTCATGAAGGTGAAGGTATTACTTTGATAGAGTATACATGGTTTACTTGATGTTTGAAAAACTAACAGTTGTCATTCTTTGTGTATCCCTTACTGAGCTTTTTATGCTCACCCCAAGTTTTTTTGAAATGTTTTTCACAGGAATTAATGTGGAATAAGGTCAAGGATGGGATCAAGGGAATGTCATGCTATATAAAACATGGAACTAGACATGTTTCTTTTTAAGAGTTTTTATTTATTTATGGAAACTTAGTAGAAGTGTCTACTTTTTAATCTTTTGAGATGTAATAGTTATGTTCTAATTTTCTAAAACTCTAAACCTGAAAAGATCCTTAATGTGAATTATTCATTTAATTCAATATTAAGTAAGGTTTAAGGCCGAGGACTTATATTTATCTTCAAATAAATTAATTTCTTTTAAAATTTAATGTAATTTTATGAAAATAATATTTTTTCAAAGAAGAAATTATATTTTACACAGAATTTGTTTCATGTGTTCTATCAAAATTATTTTCCATTAAAAATAACATTTATTAATAGGGATATGTTTCAAGTATAATATCCCTATTATTAATATTTTATGGTTATATTAATGTTTAAATGATATTAATGAATTCAATATCTTTTTTTGTGGATTATATTAGAATGGATTTATATTTACGAGACCCATTTATTTTCCACGGGTTATGTTATGAATAAATGATGTTTATAAAACCCATTTCATTCCATGGTTTATAATATGATTTATGTTCTTGTAGAAAATGAATGTATAGTTTCCATTATGTGACAGGTGGGCCCTATATATACCTTCCATTAGTTGGGTAATTAATTATATCACATGATATAGAAAGGACCATAATGAGAAATGATCTCATTTTTGTAATACAGTGTTGGAACGACAAATGATCTTGGTTTAGTAATTCAAGGATGTAATGGGAAATGATATCAGTTTAGTAATATAAGTATTGAAAGTTATGTAAACCTAGTTTAGTAATATAAGGCTGGAACAAGGAGTGAACTCTGTCAATTAAAGGAATTTTTCCCCTATAATGGTCTTGGCAATGAGCCTAGGCTAATATGGAAATACGCTTATATGGTTATGTGTTTTCCACAATTATATGTTTTATACCAATTATATTTTTCGATATCTCGTGTTACATTATTATTTATTCCTGATGAAATTCCATGATTTATTTCTACCTCATTATTTTGATATATGTTATACGTGGTATGATATTCAGAAGTTATGTTCATGTTTTTACATTTTTATATTCATGTTTTGTTTTATTTTTTCCTTGTTTACCCTTAATGAGCATATGAGATAACCCTTTTCATATGTTTTGTTTTCCCCAAGATATAAATTAAGTTTTTAGGTTCGAAAACAAAAGGGTATGTTCATTATGGTTGATTTTGAGGAACATTCAAAAAATTAGAAGAACTTGTTCTATGTTTCCTAAGGTACTACAATAATATGATCATTGAGTGTATGTTTGTGTAATGTACTATGTATTCCAGAAAATTAATTTCATAAAAATGTACGAAAATTTGGGTCAATTGTAAAATGATTATATATCCATTGTAAATAGACCACTAAGTTAATATATTATGGGTTATGATATTTTCCAATTGAAAAATATAGAGGATACAATGGACTATACCAATAGGATCACACCCTATAAAGCCCATTAATTATAGAATTTGTGGGATATGGAACAGCTAATCATTTACCTTCCAAAAGAGTAATTTAATATTTAACAACTAAACCATGAGAAAAACTATATATATGAGTTTTTCAGGCCTATCAATTTCATAGCACAAATAATTTTTGTTAAACTACCGTAAAAAAGCATCACCATTTCACTCCATCCACATTGGCCATAAACTAGTGTAATAAAGGGTTATGTATCTACCCCACGAAATATTAATTTGTATATTTTAAATTTAAATGGAAAATTATTATTTTTACCATTTTAATTATAACCCACTAAATGATTATATAATGGTTTTGAAAAAAATTATATTTTGATACGATGAAAGACAAGTTTCATATTAGGAAATATATTACATTAGACAGGATAATCTATTAAATGAACTAATTATTTTTATAAATAAATTCTATTTTAATAAATTTTTCTTATTAAATATTTTTATTTAAATATAAATTATAATGTAATTTTATTAATTCCAATGTAATTTTTATAATGGTGAGAAACTATTATCACCGTAAAAAAACATTCTTTAATAAATGGTGAATTTTTATTGAATATGTAAATATTGTTCTTTGGAGGATTTAATTTAAAAAATATTTTTTTTTGAAATCGTCACATCAGAAATATCCAATGGTGAATTTTTAATAATATTTTGAGTCTGTTTAGTATTTAGGATATAATTAAATATGGTAAAAATATTTTTTATGTATTATGAAATCGTAAATTTCCAAAAGTGATGTAATAAATTATGAAAAGAATGTCCATGAACAAACATATGTTTCTTATATATAATAATTTGTTTTTAGGCTATTTTATTAATTTTATAAATCCTTATTGAATCATCCAAAACCTATATAATATTTTATGGTCTTAAAATTAATTATATATAAACAAGACTCACTTCCATATCACCAAGGGTATTATTATATATTTTTATAATTTTAGAAATAAAAAAATGTAAAACCAATCATATTTGTATGATTACATGGGTAAAAACAATGGGATGATTTGTGTTTTTTATTATTTTATTATATATAGTCCCAAATATATGTCTAGAAATTTATAAATAATTACCCACTATTTGGCATTAAATTCCCTCCCAACCTCACACTCATCTGAACTAAATATTCCTAATGAATTAACTACATCTACCTTTATCTCTATAAATCCCTCCCAATGTTTTCAAAATAGCCTAATAATCTCCTCCCCTTATTTTTGAATCACCAACTCACAGAAGAGAACTCTCTCCTCTTCTTTTTTATACCATGTTCTTTCATTATATTTTTCCATTTCTATTTCCGAATTTTAATGTTGTTGTGTATTTTTAAAAAATAAAATCACTATAATTATGATTACCATTTAATGAGAGATAATAATTCACTCTCATTTACCCATTCTATAATACCTTATGTACATCTGTTATGCTATCAAAATTATCCTATGATTTCCATACCAAACACATGTGTAGTGAATAAGAATTTTTTTGACTCAATGGTATTCCAAATAGAGTAAATATCATTATATTATTAGAAGATTATATTTATATAACCCATACACCTTGATCATGTGATTGAAATGGATTTAATACATTATAAAGATTTATAATCTATGTGATGCATAAATGCATAAGCATTATATGAATGTGATGGGTGGGACCAATATTATTAATTAATTGGGTAATTTTTTTATCTAATGAGAATCAATGTGTGGTGAATAAGAGATTACCCTCATTGACATATGTTATGATGTATCCTTAGTTATTCTTGACCAATTATTATTATTTCATCTTTATTTACTTCCACATTTCCATATTGTGTTTATGTTATCTTTTATCTAATGATTTTATTTTCATGTTAATGTTTCTCACACCACTTATGATACAATGATATGCCTCTTGACATAGATGTATTACTTTAGATGGTGTTTTCCATTGATTATTCACTTACTAGGATTTAAATCTCACCCCTTTATTATAAATATCCCTAGTATATACCAGGATGTTTTTGAATATCCAAGGAATATAAGGGCATGTATCAGAGTTTTTAATGAATGATGTTGTACCCATGTTTCATGTTATTTTTTTGTACCTAATTTCAAAAAGATGGTAGTATTTAAAATATTCTTATATTGTATTTGGTGTATCATTACATAACAAATAAATAATAAATGTGCGTTAAAATATGTGTTGTCATAACTACCATCAGTTTTATAGCTTTCCCTACTTTATATCATTGCATTATATGTTTGGATAATAGTTTTTCATTACCACCCAACAAATTCATCACTTTTTCTTAACTCAAAACTCAACCCAATATGTTTTCCTACACCTTTGATATAACAATTTATTGACCCCCACCACTAGTACACCTCCTGAGATAGTAGTGAAGAGAATGGGTTACCCCCCACGTCCTACCTATTGTAGTCCAATAGTCAGAGAACAACACTAAGAGTATAAAACGCTCAAATGGGAGGATTACCATCGATATCTCTACATCATAACATAAAACCTCAAAAAATTTCCCCAAACTAAAAAAATGAAAAAAATCCCCATATAAGAAAAATTTAACATTTATGAATTTAAAATAGATTTAAAAATATCCAAAAAAATAAAAAAATTAGATGTTATTGTAGCGATTGAAATATCCACATATTCAAGTATGTATTAACAATTTAAATCTACCATAATATCATACCAACCTAAATAATATATTATATAATTTTTTGAGAATAGTATGTATATTTGTTAAGAAAAAAACTGAACTTCTATCATGTTAATGGTGAAAAGGTCCTTTTATGGTCTAGTTAAATAATAGAAGAACTAACAAGAACATAAACAATTGAATTAGTCCACTGTCCATAACAACTTATAGTTCATACATAATTAATCTTAGAGTATCAATTTAGTATCTGAATATTATTAATAATGGAACCACACATCTTGTTCACCACTAATTTTCCCTCCCTCCTAATGATAAATACATCCTTTTCTCACATTCCTTCCATATCAACAATTAACATCTCTAATTGAATGTCATACCCCATGCTCATAATGGCATATCACATATCGTGGAACCAACTGAATATCACATCTAAGTAAATGAAAAAGGGATGTAGGTTATCCAAAACATGTAACACATCAACTATGTGTCATCCTTCTACCATGAATTAACCCCACCACATATCACATCATCCATTATCAGTATCACCAAAATCATAATCTGAAGAGAGAGTGGGTTAGTGGGTGTTATTTCCCAAAAATATTCTCCCCACCATATATTTTAGTAAAAACAACCATATTGTCTCTAGGTGTTGATTATATTTTCATAATTTTATATTAATTAGAAATGTTTTTTTTATAGAGAACATATATAGAATTGGCTCACAAATACCCATACTTATGGGTTCGCAAAAGAAGAATTTATACGAACACATTCTAGAAACAACTGATATTGTCCCACCAAGAACTACCTATAAAGATAAACAACCAACCAAAATCATCACATAAGCTACCAAAACCCATGATTAATTTCCAATTATTTAATTTATCAAATATACAATAAAAATTTATCAATTTTGTTATTAGTTTTATTGTGATACAATGAATTCATTCGAAATATCCATATTTACATATTATAAATATTTAATTTCTAGAAAACCACATTCATGAAAAAATCATGTGATTTTTTTGTAAGAAATAATGTCCATTATTCTTTAAATGATTAGGTCCCGCAAGCCATACATAACCAAGGACACCAAGTCAAATAAATTAAATCAATATTAAAATAGGCACATTCAACTGTGTATTTTCCTTTGTTGGAATTACGTATTTCACCATTGAAGTGGTTTTATAAAATAAAAAAATATTTTAACATTAAAATTATATATCAATAATATATCATGGAAAAAACTCCGAAACATCAAGAAAAATAGTGACCAAAATCACATCATACCATCAACATTCAATTTCATTAGTGTAGTTTAATGTCTGTATTATGAAAATCCATACCTTACACCCAATATTATTAAAATTAATGAAAAGTATATATATTAAATTAAATATTAGATATCAATGATCCCCTTGAAAAAATATTATTTTATATTCAAGTGAATTAAAGGGAGTTTGAACCATGAGGGTTCAACTACATAAGGAATCCTTAAATAAATATGAATCAAAATAACCTATCATAAAAAATAAAATCCAAATATAACCCTAGTTCTACAAAATATCTTCAATGGGATGTCCTATAAAACATGGTCGAATCAACAATAATGAGAATAATACCTCCCTAAGAATAAAACATATCTTTTCTAAATAACCCAATAGTGAATCCCAAATATCTAAGCTCCGTTAGGGCTTCCAAAATATATAGTGAATTGATTTATGTGGGGAAGAATAAAAGGAAAGATGTGTGAAATCGGAGGCTAGTTATAATTTGTATAGTTTTGAAATCGTCTCATTCCTAAAATGAATAACGATATTAAATCATGATCCTTCACATGATTCAAATCCATATAAAAACAAAATGATCGATCTAAAAAATATTATTGGGATACCAAACAATTAATAAGAATTTCATTTCATGAATTATTAAAAGAAAATAATAATACATATATATCAATGAGCACTCACAACATAAAATTTTTTCCCACCATCAACTAATCTAGGATCAAATTTCCAATACCATATTCCTCTAATGCATGATTCATAAAAATAAAATATTATTCCCCTAGTGAATAGGGGATTCATAGGGTGAATATAATATCTTTGATGTCATTCACCACCAGCAATTTTAGATTTAACTTCATCATCTCTTCTCCTTTCCTTAATAATATCTTAATGCTACCAAGACACAAAACACACAATGTAATGTATATGAAGGTTCTGGGCCAATATATAATTTCTATATGAATCCATGTGATGAGTATGTTATATAAACACAAACCCTACTTCCACCAAGATCTATGAGTTAAACTATTTTAATATATAATGATAGTAATTTTTGGATGAAAAGTTACCATTAAAGGTAAAATATAATAACCATAATCTCATACCCTAGTTATCAAAGGATTTAAGCATACATGAGTTCATTATGAACATTTCTAGTGTCCATTCCATGCCCTAACTAATTGATAGTTATTTTATACATACCAAAACCATACCACAAGGAGAGACAATTCATTGATATTATTTTAAATTCCACTAACATGTTCTCTAATATATTAATTGAACCATGTGATACAATTTGACCTCAAATACAAATTTTCACCCCAAATATTTATATTTTAGATGATATTGTCTATTTTATATATTTAGGAGACCAAAACCCTAATATTGAAACCATTAAATTACTGGAAAAATGATAAAAAATAAACCTTTTATTAAATATAATGTGGAATTACAAAAGAATAATAATCATAGTAACAATATCAATCATGTTATATTAAAATTAATACATATTTAATATATAACAGTTATACAATATTTGTTTTCCCTTAGTGGGTTATTGATATAAATAAAAATGTCTAAATAAAAAAAGGTAAATATTTTTTTTACTGTAATAAAAAATGAGATTAAATTAAATTATTTTTAAAAAGATTATTATGTTTGATATCATGTTCTTTACACAACAATAATCTTAATAGAGTATAGATAAAATATAGAAAAATTATTATTTATATATGACACTGAATACCGAACTGTATGTTTTTTAGGTTTGAATATGAGTAACCACATTAAGAAATATCTCTTGAAATGTATTCCTTATTTAAGTTATTTTATTAATTCTTAGGAAAAATTTAATATGTTATAAAAAATATTAATAAAATAAAATATATATTAATACACTTCATAGTATGAATGTGTTATTGTTTCTATAAAATCATGTTCTCTATATATTTTTTATTTTAATTGAACATATATATTTTATGAATTATAAAATTTGTTTTTGTTAAAATTTAAATAATTATTTATTAATAAAATAAATATATGTTACTGTAAATTTTTATATTTTCCTAGAATATATTGATTTTTGTATGAATAGTGAATAATGTCAATTTTTATAAAAATTTTAATTTCATTTAATGTGTTTATGGATTAAAAAAATTATTTTCATTTTTTAAAAGGTAAAAATATATCCCCTTTAAAATAAATAATCTAATTAATTCAATGGTAATCAAAATTTTGGTATATTTTTTAATTTTTAGCTTAAAATAGGTACATTTATAAACAAAATTTTTGAGTGTCATGATGTTACATTAAAATAAATTTTTAGGAAATTGGTAAATTATTTCAACGAAATGTTTTTCTTTACATGAAATTTTAATATTATTATTATTTTAAAAAGATAGTATCGTTTTTAGTTACAATGAGTAGTAAAAATGATAATGGTTTATGGTTATGGTAAACGATAAAATGGATGAGGTGAAATTAATCCTATTACATACAGTCTATAAATAAATCCAACATATTACTTTAATTCATTGGATGAGTTTATTTAGACCATATTATACCATGATTTTTAAACAACACATTTGGGTTCAACTTTACACTGATTAAAACCTGTATATCATTTAATGTAAAGGAAAATTACAAAAATGGAATTTTATTTCTATTAATATTCCAAATATTTTTCCATTGATATAACATAATTTATGAGTGTTTATAAATGATTGTATTTATAATGAATAATATTTTTATTCTAATTTTTGTAATATTTTTCATTGTTTTATTTACCATGAACTCTTACATAATGTCGACACATCAGTCATGAAATTAATTGAAATACCAATTAAATCAATTTGAAAAACTAAAATTAAATATTTAATTGATTAATTATGAAATTTAAAAATATAATGGGTAATTGTAATGTATTTATGATGGTTAATGTGTTTATATTTGAATTAAATAGTCACTTTTTGTCATTAATGAAAATGTTTTGTGAATATCCTAGATAATAGCATCTGATTTATTTACTAAATAACAATAATTCTTTAATTATAAAAATATTTTTAACATGCATTATTAACTCAAGTAGGAGAGATATTTATTGTAATATAATTAATGTTTTATTTATTTTTGATTTGTGATTTTTAAATTTATAATCAGTAGATTTTGAAATTGTGACAATTGAATCAACGATTGAAATTAAATATTTTAATTAGTTAGTTAAACTAATAGTTAATGATTTAAATGTCTCTTAAAAAAGTATTAATTTAATTTGATTAATGTTTTTAATTTTAACCTCTAATAAGAATCGAACTTGATACCCTTGTACCTTAATATCCAAGCCAACACTAACATGGACCGAAGTGTTTTCTCGATCCCCATGGAATGGAAAACCACACCTTCCATCCAACAAGATAAAGGTGGGAATGGTTTTTCTACATAAATAGTGGATGAAACAACTTCAAGTGAGTATGCTCAAAATAAAAACTCCACATTGTAAATAATAATAGAAGATAAATTGGTATACAATCCCAATGTAACATAAAAAAAGATAAGATATCCCATTTCCAAATAAGACATATCACTCAAAGTTCTAAGTATCAAAAAAATTATCCCTATCTAGGTGTTATTTTCTCACTTATTCAAACCTCATAGAAGACAATCTTAAAATTCCCCATGGTAAAGTTAGGGTGTGATTGAAATTCCTAGTTGGGAATCAATAAGTGTTCCATAATAAGATTCCTTAATAGTTAACCATTTATTGATTTCAATTTTTAATAAAACAAGATAGTAAGTAGAAGATTATATTTAGAAATTAATCATGGTTTTTATTCAAATTTAAGGAAACATTACAAACAAACGTCCTAACAAACATTTTATATAAAATAGATTATATAAATTCACAAAGAAAGTGTTATGAACTTTTACAAAAAATGAATATTTTTCCAAAAAATCACAAATTAGAAACATGATCATCTTCTAAGATATACTATAGTTAAATCATATAGGATCCTCACACACTGAAATTGTGATAGTGACAATATGGAGACAATTACCTTCTACACTAGTCAATGTGGGAAACAAATATTCTATAGAGGACAATATCAACCAATAATATTATTTTGGAGTTCTAGAGCATCAATATATTGTTAGATAATTCTCATCCTAGAATTTTTGTCCATAATAACCCATTAAATAACTTGAATTGCATGTGTTCAATAAAAAATAAATAATGGAAGTATTATTTTAAAACTATATAAATACAATTGTTAGCTTTAAAATTTCAATATTCAAATTCTTCTTTAAAAACCAAAACATAGTATTTATATAAATTTATTCAATTTTTTCAAGAAAAACCATTCCAAGGTTCTTATATGAAAAGTTTAATCCATTTTCAAAAAAATAAAAAAAATTAAATTAGTTTTTCCAAATCAGTTTCAAAATCCCATTATTTTACATATCATACACCAATAGACTAGTATTGGGGGATTTACCCAATTTCTCAATCAAAATAAATTTCAAATACCAATTCAAAAAAAATTTGTTTTTACAATTTAATTGAATAAATACAATCAATCAGGAAATTCAAGGTTGAATTAATTGGCCAATCATAGATGAAACCAATTATTGTAGAGCATTGGATTACAAAACACCACACCCATAATAGGAACCACAAATAATGAACATCAGAAATGAAGATACAAAAATGAAACCAAGATTTAAAATCAAAAGAATGAGTTTAGATCAATCAAATATAGTAATATTTAATAAACCCAAAGATTAATATATGAATAAAATGGGGAATATATATGGGGAGAATAACTCTTATAGGGGATATATCGAAAGAAGGTTTCCAAGCATCGATCCAATTAGAAATGGGTTTAGAGGTGCCAAAATGGGTCCTTGAGAGAACTCTCAGCCTTTAAATATGAGATATATTGGGTTACAGTTGAAATGTGGGATTAAATAGGGTTTAGGGAATTTAAAAATTATTTCCAAAATTATTTTTTCTCATTCGCATGGTTAGCTAGGAAGGGCCACACAGTTTGTCCAATCATTCACCCTACTCATGCACACCTATAAAGGTGTGCACAAGTTCTAATAGTTGGGTGAAATATTTTTAAAAGTAGTGTACTGACTGTGAAAACCCTCACTATTGGTTTTTCTCTGGATTCACTTCTAGGTGCATGATTTGGTAAAAATGTTATCCAATCATACTCAGCCCAAAATCCATTAAAAAATTTCATATTTCAACCTGAAACCTCACGATACAAATGTAAAGTGAGGAATTATCAAATGATCATTCAAGGAGTACCTATAAATAGTAAAACAATGTTACAACCACCCCAAAATAGAATAATTCTGTCCCTATAAACCTTTTCAAGAAGCTTCCCTGTCAGAAAGATGAGGCCCATACTCTCCCATTAGTTCCTCTCTATCCAGCATCTCTTGAGTATCAGAACCATCTTAACATAGAACTCGAACTGATGGTGTCTTCCAACCATGAAGTACCTTGGTTTCTAAATCATCTATCATGATAGGACTCTTAGTCATGGATAAAGTAGGGTTGATGTCAAGATAAATTCAACTCAGAACATGATTTGTATCAAAATGATATTTTCATAGCTGCGATACACCGAACATGTTATGTATCAACATAAACAGTGGAAGAAGTTCTAGAAAGTAAACCAATTTTCTAATAAACTCTATAACCTAAAAAGGTCCAACATAATGGGGAGAAAGATTCCCTTGCCTCCTAAGTCATCCATGACCCAAATGAGCTAAGATATTTAAGAACAAATGATAACTAACTAAGACTTCCAATGGTTTGTGATGACGATAAGAAGATGAATTATTCCAGATCTCTATCGTCAACATTCACTGATGAATCAACTAAATGTTTTTTATCATATCTTGAACCAATATTGGTTTAACCAAGGAACATTCACCCATCTGTGACCAACACAAATGGATCTATAGGTCCATCCATACAAGGAATAAAAACTATCCATCCTAATCAGGGACTGGAAAACTATTATTGTAAGAAAACTCACCCAGTCCCAAATGATTACCCTAATCACTACCAATGTCGGGGAAGTGGGAAGAATTCACAACCTTTGGAATTTGTATTTCCCTCCCAGTGTATCCATCAATCTATGGATGCTATGTAATACATATAAAAACCAAAAGTTCCTAGTGCCTTCAGAAGGAATCAACAATAGAGAAAATTAAAACATGGATACCTATAAGAGAAAATAGTAGACAGAACTTTGTGAAAATGAGAAATCAAATTCACATAGAGATTTTAGAACTCATTAAAATTGGTTGAATCATGAATTTGTATAAAGATATCCAATTTTTTCAGCATATTGATCACAACCAATACCACATTATCCTTTCTCCATGTACAAGGAAAATGAACCACAATGTCCATAGAGGTCTTATCCCACTTCAAAGTCATTATTATAATTTTGGAAATAACCAACACATAATTTCTTATATAAGAAGTTCAATGTACTAATTCAAGAAACACATCATGCCATCCTTATAGAATGAAAAGTCATCAATGGTATCCCCACCATAATGATATTTTTTTATGTCATGTAATTCATCATTAAGCTATTTTTTCCTAATAAATCATCTCAAGAAGAGTGTAGGTCAACTGAACACTAGTAAAAGAAACCTCACCCCCTATGTACCGAAATATAATATAGAATAACTAAAAATATATACAAATTTATACTATTATGATCATTATTTAATGGCATGGGTTGGAGGTTTCTTACCCAAATAATCAACACCGAAACTCCCTTTTCTCAAGGAATAGTTTATTTCCATGTCAAAATATCGAAGGTATTCCACCCAAAAATTATATTAGATATTCAAATATTTTTGAGAGAAGATAAATCCATTGTTCTGGTAGTATTAAAACATGATAATATTTTCTCAGAAATGGTAATGCTACTAACTCTTAAGTGCATGCATCATAGTAGTGAAATGAAGGTCATGAGTCAGATAATTATTTTTTTGTGAAATAATCTATAGAGATTCATATGCAATGACAAGATCACCTTAGGTAAGAGAAAATACCAACCCTTAACCTTATGCGTGAAAAAATAATGCATAGCCATGACCAGCCTTTAGAAGAGTCAAAAATGACATAGTAGTCAGTAGAGTTTTCAACTCAAAAAAAGAACTATGACATTTTCACCCCTAAGAAAACATTTCTCTATTCTGACTTAGATCATCCATTAAAAAGAAAACTTTGATAAGTCCTTTAAAATTTAGTGATAATATCCATCTAATTGAAATAAGATTTGATTTCCGAAACTATTTCACAATTTCTCCCATTTCATAACTTCTTTCACCTTTTTAGGATCAACTGAAATACCATGTTATAACGTTATTTGTTCTAGGATCTTCACGTCATAGATACTTAAACCACTATTCTATATCTTGGAATAAAGATATTGATTTCTCAACAATCGCATCACTTCTCTCAAATAACACACATGATCATCTTCAAACATAAAGTAAACAATGATTTTATCCAAAAATACCACCACAAACATATCAATATACTGAAGGATTATCTTATTCAATACATTAATAAATATTGAAGGTTATTTGGATAAACCAAATGGCATGATAAGGTACTAAAAATGGCTATAACTACTTTTGAAGGTGTTTTTTTTTCAGATATCAGATTCATTTATTACTAACTGATATTATCCAAATTGATGATCAATATATAAAAACTACTTTAACTCTTTAAACTGGTCATACATATCATCAATCTATTTAAACATATAATTTTTCAATATTGTTAATAGGTTTAGTTTTTTAATGTAATGAAAAAGAAAAGTGACCCATAACCCTTTTTAGCAAAGATAATTTGATCCGCCTAAGGTGACACACTCAGGTATATGATGAATTTCTATTAATGTTCCTCCAAATAAGTCTTAAAACGATTCATTTAAAATGGTTCAATTCTATAGGAAGTAATAAAAACTATTTATGTAACTGGCACTAAATTAATAAAAAATATACCTCTCTTATGGGTGAAAAACTAGATAAGTCATAAGAAAAAACAACCGAAAAATCCATAAAAATAAAAGGGAGATCATCTCGAAGAGATTGTATCTCTAGGTGAATCTCATTTAGTGATATTAAATTCCCCACCTCTAGGTAACATGGGTTGGATATACTCGACTCAGGGTTCCATTCTACCAAAAATATATAGAAAACCCCATTGGGATTTTAAAAAGAAACATGTACAAGATAATAGTTAATTTGTGATTTATTAGAAATGATCCAATCTATCATGAATATGACCCCAACAAGTTTCATGCTGAGAACTAGAAAATACCAAGAAATATCAATTTTTTATTAAGATAACACACAATTAGGAAAACAGATTCCCTGCCTATCTTTATTTTGAGGTGTGTAGTAAAATCCAGCACAAAAGATAAAATATCTATAGGGAGATTTAGAAGAATCAATATACAGATTGAAATAAACTAATGAGGTGAAATAGTATTAAATAAAGAAGTCACTAATGATGAAGAAATAATTACGGTACCTCTCATTTTCATTGGAATTGTATCTACTTCCTCTGGAGACTATTCCAGTACATGATGAATATTTGTTCTAGACTCTATTAGATTTAGCCCCTATGTCCCGAATAATATAACCTAACAACATCAATTCTTTGTAACTGATGATATCATGATATTATATAGAGCAAAATAGTTATGACATAACAATTTCAGGTGACTTAAGTGTGTACAGGAACCACATATCTTGGTTACCTAAGAGAAAACCCATTTTTCGTGTTCAATCTTTCCACCCTAGTAGAATATCAAAGGGCCTATTCCAAGAACAACATGATTTAAAGATAAACCATAATTTTTTGATAAAAAATGATACTCATCAGTCTTCCTATTTCAATTGATTGAACTCGCTAAACTACCACATTGAGAAAATGTAACTCTTGAAAATGATGAATTATTAGCCAAGTCCATTTCGACTGTCAATGCATTATCCAACGCATCGACATAAGATGAGTGATTTAGAAAGAAAATATAATAGTTAATACTATATCAATGTTCCGTCCTAAACCATAGAGTATTCATGTTCTCATTTTATATAATCACATGTTAAAATTGTATATGATCATTGATGTGATTTTCATACTCATATTCTTATCGGCCTAATCAAGATTGAAAAACTCCATGGAAATAACCGACACCATCGAATCTAGATAAAACAATTCGGAAAAAATTAATTTATAGTCATTCTATTATAATCCCTCATGATACTTTTATATCACCATAGTGTCCCACCATCTCATGCTAGGTCCTTCTAGTTTGAAGGTGTAATATTTCACTATGATTGAATATGATGTTTCCATGAACTCAAATAAAAGTTCAATCCCCATCATCCTTTCCTCATCCACTTAAAGATCATTTAACCCTTGGAATTCTTGGTAGATTCTGGTGAAGGAACCCCTAATCATGATTTCAAGACTCGTCTCTATGAGTTCAATGACTGGAGAATTAATAGGAATAGGTGTGGGTATATGTCCCGGATCTTGGAAAATGTGTACAATATGACCAATTAGATTTAGGTTTATGCGATGATTTTCTCATTATGGTTCATAAACATCTTCCTACTAGATCTAATTCACACCACTTCTTATGGGATGATTCTACAAAAAAACTATGGAAAATATGGATGATGTATAAACAATACATAGATAAAAACTCAAACAAGATAAATAGTGAAAATTAATCCCATGGGATAGATAAACAAGATTTATATTTCAACCAATCCAAATCAAAATCTGAGAAAGCATTAGAACTAATACAATAGTCAAATCCCTAAAACCTATCATGGAAAATAAAGGATAATTACAATGATAGATAGATTTGAACACACTTTTAACAAACAACTAATTTCTGAAATGAATACAGAAACTAGAGATTGACATCAAGACATGATGCACAACCCGAACCATTGACACAACTTTTCCATAAATAAGCCCGGATACCCCAATACCCTAACACCGGAGCTGACACTAAGATGGCCCAAGGGAATTCTATATGCCCATGGGATGGTGAATAACACCTATATTCATTCAATATAAAGTTGGTAATTATTTTTCCACTTAAATAGATAAAGAAATAGTTATATATTAGTATGAACAAAATTTAGAACTCCATATAGAGAAAACACTAAATGAAAAATTGGTATACATGCCCAAAGTACCAAAAAAAGTACCAAAAAGAAAAAGATAATACATCCCAAGTCCCAAAAAGACACAAAAGTACAATTTAAAAGGATCAATAATAAGAACCACTTCCATATTTCATTTTTCCTTTACTCGAACCTAGTAGAAAATAATCTAAAAATTCCATAAGTCAATGGTAGGGTGTGAGATAAAATCCCATTAGGGTATCACCAAGATTAACATTATAATATTTACTAAAAACTAAAATAATAATTAATTAAATTTTAAATAAAAATTTCCTGGATGTACTTGATAATTAATAAAACAAATCATGCTCTTAATTTAAATTTATGGAAATAATATAAAAAATGGATTAATAAATATTTTGTGTAACGAAATTTATATAAATTCATAAGGCACGTTTAAATATGTTTTTACAAACAATGGAATATATATCAAAATTATCAAAAATTAGAATCATTTTCATCTACCAAGATGTTCTCTTGTTACATATTATGGGATCCTCACACAATCATTATGTGATAATGGAAATGTGCACACATATCCCTTTGAAAATGGTCAAAGTGTAAAAACAAACATCCTACTGAGGATAAAATATTTTAATTACTATTGAAAAACTAAAAAATATGTTTTTAATTGATTAATTAATTTTTCAAGATAAATCCATTTTATAAAAATATTTTAGTTTATTTTTCTCAAATGCCAATTTCATTTCAGTTTTTTCAAATTAACTTCACAATCCCATAAATTTTCAATCACACCCTAATTCAGAAGAATTGGTGGTTGTACCCAATTTCTCCTAAAAAATAAATGTCAAATCCAAATTCACTCAAATTAGGTTTTAAAAATATAATTGAATGAAATTTAAACAATCATTAAATTCAATGAAAAATTATTTCACCAAGCTTATATGGAACCACCTATCAAAGATCATGGGATCACATAAAAACACCCGCAACAGGAAAGTTCAATTAATAATATTGGCAATGGAGATCCTAGAATCAATCCCAAATTCTAGATCCAACACAAATAAGTTTTGATAAAAAAAGGAAGATATAATAAACCATAAAGATGAGATAATAATATAGCCAGATATAGAGAACAAGAGAATAACTCTTTCTGGGGAGAGATAGAATGACATTCTCCATGTTTCGATCCACTTTTGGAAGGTTTTTAGGAGAAATAATGGGTCCTTGAGTGCCCTCTCAACTATGGAAAATGAGATATACCAATTGGGGGTTGATCATCGTCAAAAATTGGCTACAAAAATTTTAAAATAATTTTTGAAAGTATTGTTTTATATTCGTATGATTATCTTTGAAGGGATACTAGGTTTGTAAAACTGTACACCCTAACCGAGCACCCCACCAAAGGTGTGCACATTTTTTACTGGGAATGAAAAAATATTTTCAAACAATGTGCCAAATATGAAAAAAATCACTAACTATACATGATTTTTTTTAATTTATAGGTCAATGGTTTGGGAAAATCATGATGAAACCATGAACAACAAAAGGGCCTTCCAATATTTTTAAATTTCTTCATTGAAGAACCCGAGACAAAACCATATAATGAAAGATAAATAGTTGGGTAAATGAGTGTCTAAAAGTAGTAATAATATGGTTAAACATCCTTTTTTATTAATTCTATAGAAATTTGGATCATTTTCAAATGAGTTAGACACATATTATATATACTAATATTTCATGTATTTACCAGATTACTACCCATCACTTATAAATGGGAAAATAGAATACCAAGTTTTTAAAAACTTCGTATCAACTTAACCTTTCAATAAATAGACTAAAACAATTTCCAAATACCATCCCAACATCTTATAGTTCCTTTTCTTATCAAATGAAAAATCATAGAATAAAAATGTTGAAATACAATGGGACATATCCAATGTGGTGGTGAAAGTCATATTCTCCATATTTAATGTTAATTTATCCATTTCCCAACATTAAATAATTTTTTACTACTATAACCTAATTGAATCTATATAATATATTTATAAATTTTTATTATATTTATATAACAACTCATTTATCTCTATTTTCCCTCCTTTTTATATAAAAACATTGAACATTCATACTTATTGACTACTACATGCATGAAGTGATGTGTTTCTTTTCTCCCAACTATTTAAAATTGTTAGTAAAAATTAATAAATTATTTAACATAGATGATAATCATGAAATTATTATTAGTTATGAAATAAAGTTTATTACTTACCATATTACCCTGTCCATTTGTTTGATAATGACATTATCACTCTTGTGTATAAGTGGATACCACATACACAAAGTCACTGCATTCAACTTTATTTACCACAATATACATTTTTCTATAAATATATATATAATAAAAAATATGATAATTATAAGAAAACATGTGTCTAAAATAGTAAAATATTATATAACTTTTTAATTTTCATCTAGTAGAATATGGAAACATCACTCATGTGAACAAGAAGTCTGCTGCACCTGTTATTCAATAAATATCATTTTTGATATCCTTTTTTCCTTAGATAAATCTGAAAATTTTAATTATATAAAAGCATAATTTTTTTTCATTATTGGGATTCTTGAGATGATAAAACCATGATCACTTTGACCATATTCATCCTACTGAGTTAATTTTGGAATTATAAACCTAACATCCTCAAATAGTCTAATGTCAACTGAACAATTTATGTTATTAAATAAAAAAATTAAAATTGATGAAAATTTAATATTTATAGTGAAATTATAATTATTTATTTTCATAATAATTTATAAAAATACTATTTTTATTTTAGCTTAGATGATAAACATATGTATAAAGTATTTTGGGATTCAAGGTGAGATATTTTACCTTTAAAATAATATTTTGTGATTTCTTACTACCCCTTTAAATCCATTTAATTGATATTTTAAATGATTCAATTAATTTAAAATCTTTTATTAATTTCAATATAACATTAAATTTCATTAATTTATTGTATTCTCAAAAATGTATTCATATAAATATTTTCAAAAATATATATATGGGTTATTTTTTGTAATTGTTTTAAAAAAATTTAAAAATTAAATTTTATTATTTCAATACAACTATTTCCTTCCAATGTAGATAATATTATTTATTAATCTTACCGTATAGGATAAATTTGGTTCTCAGGTATGATTATATTCCATATCCTCTATGATTATTTGTTATATAATTTTTTTTATAGAAATAGAGATTTCATCTCATTTTTATGAGATAACTAGATGTTTTATTGTTAGTGTGAATTGATAATAATTTGGGTTTTTTCTATTTGTAATGTTTAAGAAATATGAGTTTTATTCTTTGTATTTTTCATGTAAATTTTATATTAATCTACAGTTTTACTGACATAGGTCTAATGATGACTGATCTTGATATGGATCTTCAATACATTTGGTGTGGTGATGGAGTTTAAAATTATATGTTACTTCTAAGTTTTGTAGGAATTATTTAGTTATTAGATAAAATTTTATGGATTAATTTAATGGTGAATGTTGACATATTTCCCAAATGTGCCTATATGATATACCTATAATGTTTTTAATGAAAATATTTTGATTACCAAAGTAATGTAGATTGACATTTTTTTTAGAAAATTTACAACATTTCAGAAGGTAGTTTTTTTTTGTTTTTCTGGAAAGGCAATCATTTGTTTTTTATTCCCAATAAATAAACATGATTATAATTTTTCTGATATGAATTATAATTGAATTTTTAGGAAAACTTTTCTAAAATTAATATGTTTTCATGTTACAATAATTGAATATTTTTTCCTAATGTTTACAATGAAACAGGTAAACATTCATATTGGTTTTTTGACAATGTATTAACATATTTGTTTTCTTTTTATATCTTTTTTGGGTTTTATTTTTCTCAACTAATTTATCAAAATATTTTAATAGGTCATAAGGATGAATATGAATTTTAATATTGTGAAATATATAGTTATGGGAGTTAGAATTAATGTAGCAAGTGTGCCTTTATAAAAAACATATTTTTCAAATATTAGACATTATGTTATAGTTACCAGTTTTTAAAATAATTTAGGATGTATGTGAAGAAATGTATAACATTATTCAGTAATAAAATTTATCATTTTTATGGACTATTATAGTTACTATTAGAGGAATGGTCTAGATATTTTATATAGGTTATGATTATTCACATGACGATTGATTAAGGAGGAATGGATACTAGTGAAGCTCCTAGGACTAGCTCAATAGAGAGATCTACATCCCTATCAAGAGGTAAAACATAAATTTTGTCCGGTAAAATAGCCTTGAAATGATCAACCACTGTAGTAATATCTGTTTGGAAAGATCCCTATTCGTTGAGATGAAAACTAGAATATGGGTTATCATCCAACCCATCCCACGATACTCAAATATAGATTTCTTTTCCTACATATCCCATTCACCGCTGTGAGTAAAAATGCCTCCCTTTATGGATGTGAAATTCACCATCCAGTGATATATATCAATGTAGGCTTGGTAAGCTTCTGGCCAGGTCATTCCGAGTATATCATTAAACCCTGTTATCCTGTGGAAAAATTTATTCCATGTGAAGTGACACCCACTAATCTCAAGGGGTAATTCTTTACACTAACATACATCGTCAATTCTAATCCCCACAAGAGTGTCCAAAGTCATAAAACCCAAAAAAATGTATAATGATCCTAATCCATTCCACCATAGGTGAATAAACAAAAATATGTGATGAAACTTTATATAAATGGTAGATATAATGTTATATTATACTAAGATCATACATATTATAATAGATTTTACATTAACCGTATCCTCAGGGGTTGGATTAAAATTATAGATTTGGTTGGAACTGAGGCCCTGTGACACAACCCCACTACCCGGAGTAGACCCGCTCTATTGTATATGTACCATGGGTTCCTAAATGCCACAATCATCACCAAAAAATACCTCAGAATAAATGAATGGTGCTACTCCATCTTCCTACATGACATGGAGCTCTAAAACCCGATCCCTACCCTGCTACATGAGATAACCCCTACCACTCATTAATAGTGGGAAGGTCATGTTGAAAAGATTCATGTGGAACATTCTTCAGAACGCTTGGCACATGACTGGGTTGTGATCTCACAAATTACTAATGTGGCCTCATCTTCTATAATGATGAAAAAAAATATACTTACAACACTAGTAGCCTGAGTAGTACTCATATCACAGGAAGCCTCAAAATGATGCTTCCAGCCTTTAGATTCTAAACTGCTAGGTCAATAAACTGCACTGCACTACTCCTCACCCCTTGATTCCCTCAGTATCCTCTCTCTAATTAGAGTATTATATAAAATAATAGATATATTCACAACATGAACATGTTTACTTGATAATGAACATCATGTCAGACTCCTTTCCTCTAAATGTCTCTCTCTTGATGCCTCATTAACAAGTTATATCGATGAAAAATGAGGCAACTCAATAAAGTATTGTAAATACACCATAACTATCATCTATCTCTTCTATAGATTCAAGAACTCACTAGAATGCTCTTCTCTAAAAGTATTTGGTATAAGGAATTCATAGAACCTAGTATTGAAATCCCATGAGACCATAACACATACTGCATCAGCCTTGTTCAAAACATCCCATCGACACTTTACTACCCACTGAAGCATATAAGTCACAAAAATAACTATTCGATTATGAGGTGTCTCCAGATTCAGTAATATAAACAATGTAGTCTCTAGACATAGCTCAGAATCATGTGGAATGAAATCCCCTAAAAGTGATGGAGGATGTTACTATGGGAACACACTTGTCAGCATATCTATAGACATGACGGGCATGATGCATCCTAAAAAGTCGACATGAAGTTAACGAAATCCCTCATGAAATAATTCCTCATCGACTATGCCTGGTAAAATTGATGGTACCTCAATTGGAACTAATGGAGGATCTACTAGTATCCCATAGACCACTTCATCCTGAGTGTGGTCATCAACACCCTCCTAATATACGACAATTATCCACTATGGAGGTATGTATCTGTAATGTCAAAAACATTCTCTAGAAAAGAATGATATCAATGTTCGCAACTACAAAGTTTAGTACATGTCAAAACATTCCTATAACTAGTTCATAATAGAAAAGACTCTCCTAAATCAAGGACTGGTAAAATGGAATAGTTATAAAATTCACTAGAGACACATCCTCTAGCACACTCAAGAGCATGATCTAGGACCGGTTCTCTATTTATCAATTAAAATTTTCCATTTAAATTACATATTAATTTAAAATTTTATTTTAAATGGTTGATCCAATTTGGGATCAAATTCAAATCTATAAGGTCTCATACTCCTTATGAACTGAAATATGGCATCCACATTATTTTCACGCTAACATGTTCCAATCCATGCAACTAATATTCCATGACTCAATTTATAATAAATGGATACATAGGGTGTCTATTTTATCATAATTAGGAAAACACTACTTGTCTAAATCAACTAATTCTTAGTACAAACCATGTCTCTCAATTCCCTTAAAAAATATCTATCAAATAAATAGGTATATCTATTACAAAAACTATCATAACATTATGGAAATATGTAATTCACCCTATATGGAATAACATAATGTATGTCATTTGAATTATAAAAGGTAACTAAAATGATTCTAGAGACGGAATTATCTCATCTCATCAGGTTGCAAAAAAAAAACCACAATCATATAAATAATAACATCACAACTAAAGTTCATATACCAATGGTGGAATGAAGTCAATTGTAATAGTCAAAATCCTAGAACAAGTAACTTACATTTGATGAAATCAAGAATTTTATTATACATGGGCTAGATACTCGTAGGAAGAAGTCACTACCAAATTACAATACATTTATATCCCTATATATCGTCACCAAATAGTATGTTTGAAATAAAAACCATTAACTCCTCTTTGCAACCTCCCTGACCCAGATTCTACTCAATAGTGCCTTGAAAACTGATTGGCCACATGGTCTCAAGTGAATATCTTCAAATGAAAAATGATAATAACTAAAAGAGAGTTCCTATAGTGTGTTTGTGGGGAAACTATAACCTCTAATCAAAGTACAACACAATAGTATAAATCATACAAATAAAATTTCAAAACAATTAAATATTCAAACATCTTATAGTAAACATGACATAAATATTTTAACTAGGACAAATGGATTATCATATACAAATGATGATGATACATGTCATGTTTTTGTAATGAATCCAAAACATGTATACAATATTATAGTAAAATACATGTATCCAAACAAAAAAAGTCCCAAAAATACCACTACATATAGATAGAATCACGAGCCTCTTCTCACTCTTGTACTCCAATGCTCCTAATCAAGGAAAAATGTTAATTATTGAACTTTGGGTACATTCCCCAGTCCTTACATACATTCACATAATCTGTCTAGGTACCCAATAGAGGCCCAAATAGCGCGTGAGATAAAATCACAGAAGGCTACCACCCGATGGTCTATATCAAATCCTAATTTTGAAATATAAAAAGATAATGAAGAGTTAATTATATATAAATCACAAGTAATTAGTAGAAAAAGGAATGTTCACGTGGCATGTATACTATGATTCATGTGATACTATATAACTATTCTTGGCCCCCCTAAAAAAAAGTTTCAATCTCCAATCACAATGAAGTAGTAATATAAAAGAAATAAAATACTACGAACATTATATATAAACCATATATCATATAACCCATATCCTTTTGATACAACTTATAATACTATATAAACCATGATTGATTCATATAATCATAAATTTCATATCAACCAGATTCAGACCATAAAACCAAGAAAATAAAATTTTATATAGATGAGCCATATAATCAATGTGTTAGATATCTTAAGGACATATCTGAGGTATAGAACACTGATATATCCCCATCGAGTCACATGATCATCTTTATGGAAACATGGTAACATCACTAGTAGAGTCTAAGGATCACTTCAACATAGCATGTCCAATGAGAGTGTAGCAATCCATATCCTAGAGGTATAAAGTCTCTTAGCATCCTACAGAATCAAGATACAAGTATCATAGAACTCCAATTCCTCATTTACTATAAAATAAGATCCATGGGTGAAATGTCCATGGTATCTAAATAGAATAAATATATAAGGGTTACCATTAAAGAAAACCTCTACCATTTCAATTCATATCTCATTCCACTCATCAATTCACAAGTATTCAATTTAATGAGTATACCCACTCATTTGACAATTTAAATTAAAAAATAATTAATGATTTTACCCACTCATATAAAATATCCATATAAAGTATTAAATAAATTACTCAACATGAAATGGAGGAAAACCATACCTTATTCAAGAAACATATTTCAACGCATTCATATATGGGGTTCCTCAAACAAGTAGTTATAAAAAACACAGCCCTTGGGTGCTTAAAAAATGGAAAAGGTACAGGGAACACCCCATGGGTGCCTAGGTTAGAGAAACAACCACCAAAACATCTCAAAGTATCTAATGGAATCCCTAATATATTCTATTTAATTTAATTCAATTATTACATTCATTCTTAGCGCCGTTATGGAAATTCTAGCATGAGGAACAATGGAAACTAAACCAGAAAATCACCAAACCAATCAGGAAAAGTATATACCACCTACCACATGTTTATAGTAGAGTTCTTGTCAAATATTAGCTCCATATTTCAAAGATATCCAAAATTAAAATAAATAATACATATAGAACATAAAAATAGATCATATTAGCATACACCAAAATAACTTTGTCAATCCAAAGTTAAATAGAGAGGAACAAAAAAGTAATTGAGTAATAACTATCATGGATCAAATGAGACGATCAGTTCTTGAATATGAATATAGATGGAGGAGAGGGATTAAAGGATATGATTTTGAATCTAGTGGTGTTCCAACATCTAATTTTCAACATATGAGTAGAATTAATGTATTTTATATGTTTTAAACACATTTAAGGTAATTCTAGAAATTTTACCACAAATAATATATGCCAGAAAGTTTGGTTGCATGTGTATACAAACCATTCCCCAACAATGCACCCACTATTGTGTTAATGGGACACTCATAAAGTCACTACACATAGTTTGAAAAAACATGTGAAAATCATGAAAAAACCTCTATTGAAAACTGAAGGTTCTCATCTATTGGTGTGTGCCTTCATCCATATGGTTTTAAAAAGCATGGGTGCTCCCTATTCCCAGTACTTACATTGTTAGTCTTACCATGTGGCCTACCATGTATAACTTCTACTAACCATACACTCTGCATGTTTTCCCCAAAAATCTTGGTTTCGAGCTCTAAAAAAGCCTCAAACGCCCCCATACCTCCATGACATCAATGAATATTCAAGAAAGGCCATCCAAAATCATTTAAACCAAAAAATGATATATACCTTATATCAATACTCCAAATCTCACAATATTTCCATAGAAAATTATACCTTTATAATAAATATATTTCTGAAAGAAAATCTATAAAATACAGGGTGGAAACCCATTAAACTAATTTTAAACAAAAATTCATCCCATTAGACTACCGATGAATTGAGGGTATTTAATTAACTGATCCCCAACCCGTGTATTATATGTCCAAAGCATTCCTATGTATCAAATAATCGATTTAATTCATAATGAATGTTTATTATCCTTATGTATCCGTATTTATTAAAGAATATATATTAATCAATATTATCCTTGGAAGTCAAATAACTTTCCATGTAAACACCACATATAAATATAATGTATAATTTTGGAAATAATAATATCTATGTTAAATGATATGGTTATTTTTGGGAAATATAATTTTCAATGATCACAAGAATGTCAATAACTCAAGGGTATGTTAATGACTACAAAAATGATTCAAGATAATGTAAATACTATCCATGGTGAGAATAATTATAAGTCATTATGCTAAATAACAATGATGGTGTCAATAAAACATAAAAAAATTGGATTAATAATAAAGGGTTTTTTTACAATCAATGAAATTTCCAAAAATAATATATTTAAAAATATTCTTCTGGAAAATATCATTTTTATTATGAAAATAAAATTTTAAAACATATAAAATTTAGAAAATCATTTTGATTGTAAATTTTTTTTAAAAACAAATAATCTCCAGAATAATATGAAAATAAATTTTGTTAAAAAATGCCTTTGACACATGCACTCGAAGCTTCAAATAGATGGGTGAGGGTAATATCATACATGTCAAACAAGGTAAGAAAAAAAATTCCTTTTATATTGTAAAAATGCTAGAAAAGTGATTTGTTAGAAAAATGTTAAAAATTAATTTCATGAATTTTAAAAATATTATAAATGGGTAAATATTTTTTTATTAAATCATTTTGAGAAAGTAAAAAGAATTTGAAGTTTTTTTTAGAAAACATGATTTTATAAGAAAACAGAAGTCTGACTGAAGAGAGAAAAATTCAAATTTTCATAAAAACATTTTCTTAATTTTTTTAGTACCAAATTATATGAAAAATGGTACTATTTCATGAAAATATCATTAATAAACTAAGGATAATAATTTTTTTCTATTTAATAGAAAATTATTACATTACATGATATAAAATTAATTTAAAATTAATAATCTTTATTAGAATGAGATTATCAAATAAACTTTTAAATTATAATAATAATACAGTGAAAATTAGTCAATGAATAAATTTTGTGTGTTCACCATAAGTACAAATAAATAATTGAAAATAAAAAAATATATATTCAAAATTCATTACACATATTATCTTATAATATCAATATCAGAAAAGGAGTAATAAAACCTATTGAATACCAATTGAGTTATAATATTTTTCCACATGTTAATGCATAACTCAAATACCTTTAGATATAACTATTCAAATAAAAATATAAAATATCATTAATAATGAATGATTAATGATATTACATGACAAATGAAATGTAAATACAATAATATAAAAAAATTAGGGGCTTAACATTACAATCTACCTTAAGTAAATAAAATTGAGACAAAATCCATTTCGTTATGGTTCACTTAATGTTATTTATACTCATATATAGTTTTTTACGATTTTATTAATTTTTATTATATAATATTAATATTTATAAAATCATATGTTATCCTTATATAACATCTTATTACACCTTCATTAATAATCTTTTGTTATTTTTATTTTTTCGTGTGTTAATTTCCTTGTTTTCTCATGCACGTTTTATAATAAAAGATCATGTTTTACATATATTATATTGGAATATAGTCTCTAGAAAAATAATTAGGACATAACTAAATATTTTTACATCAGTTATTATATTTAAACAAATCATTAATTATGGTTGTTAAAAATGATGTACGTTACGATCAATAAGACGGTAGGCCACACATATGTTGGAGTAAAGCTTCTGTTTTTCAATGTTCATTTTGGAAATATAGTCATATCTCTTTGTTAGGGCGATAGTACACACATACACGAATGATGTTATCATCTTTACTGAGTGAAAATTAATTAAATAAAATGATATATATTATTATTATAGAATGATAAATATTTAATTAATATTATAATTATTTCATGTGTATCACATATAATAATTATCTTTATCTTTATCAACTTTTATATGAAGCCTTATTGAATGGTGAATCACAATGCTTCGTGTGGTGGTAGTCTACCAAACACGAGTGATGTTATCATGTATCCAAAAAAATAGAAGGTGAAAGTAAATATGTGATATAGTGAATCAATATATATAAATATGTTAAAATTATCATATATATATATATATATATTTACTGTATATCCATCAACATACCCAACCTTGAGAGGTGGAAATCAAAAAATGAATGACATCCGATCGCAAGGCAGTAGTATGTCATACATAGGAATGATAACTTATTAACCAATTTAATGGAAGTGGATACAATTATATGAAATAAAAATTTTATCACAAAATCCTTGTATATTGAATAAAATAGTTTTTTTATACTAGTGTGGGTTGATAAAAATTTATGGATTTGTATAGAGTAGAAAAATAAAGACGCTCATTGAAAAACATTAACTCCTCTTCAGGTATCCTCATTAGGTTTTCACTAAAGAAATCGTAGGATGAATTTTTGACCAAACAATGGATTCTAGTATTAATGGAATGATTTATTAAAGTTATATGGGTTGGTATTGGTCGAAACAAAGCGGTTTTACGGTGTAAATAATAGAGTATATGTGGCATCCCTTTATAAGTGAGGGAGATGAGTCACTTGGAATTTTTCAAACGAATTGAGTGCTCCCAATTTATTCATATGAAAAAGTGTCCAGAATGATAAATTATAAAACTATATTGGATTATTGATCTAAATATGTCCAAAAAAATTATACATGTTTATAGATCATTTTTACCATTATCGTTTTAGTTTAACCCCATATAATCCCATATTTACCATAATCGCAATAACTAATTTGTATGACATTCACTATTAATTTTGGTAAAAAATTATTTTTACATAATTATAAATTATAAATTTTAATTATTAATGATATTAAATATATTATTTCCCAAGATCAAATAATAGAATACGAAAAATGTAATGTTAAATTGATCAAATAGACGTCTTAAAAAAGCAAGTTTTTTATGTGAAAATATTCACATGTTTACAATGTTTTTATATCAAAATTCAAAAGAAAAAATTAAAAACACATATATTTAATTACATGATATAAAATTGAACTAATTTTAAATATAATTTAATGTTTTCAGTAATTTAAATTAAATGGCTATTTTCAATAAAAATTTGGCCTTTTTTAATATTTATCAGAAAAAACGAATCTTCTCAGAAAAATATAAAAAACTCAAACTCAGATAATTGATATATACCATTATAAAAAATAAATTTTTCTTTTTCAGTTAAATATTATAAAAGTGGTAAAAATTAAATTTTAATTAATTACCTAACGCTTTTTAATCCATTTTTTAATGAAAAAAAATATTTTTTAGAAAAAAATTATTATCCTTTTAAATGATACATATTTTATTACAAATAAATAGATCATTAATAAACTTATTTAAAATGAATTTTTTTTAATTTTTTTAACATTATTTATACCCTCCATTCTAATTTCTAGGATATTTGTATCATGTTAAATTATAATATTAATAGTATATTATTATTCTACAAAACTATGTCATGTGTGTAACCCAAGCTATCAAAGAAATTCAATCTTGCGTATATTTTAATCCATTGAATAAATTATATCTTTGATAAAATAAATATATTTTGTTGTCTTGGGATTTTATATTCCTTTTTACTCTAGGTGTTTCATGTCACATACACTATTAAATAAAATGGTATTCTTTTAAAAATTTACGGGTTTTATATTCATAGTTTGTAAAATAGAGATTCAAATACATGAATAATTTAAATCCATAATGTAATGAGACTATTTTTTAATGATATTAGTTTGTAGTTAAATTTTTTTATGGATTATATAATTTTATAAATGTGAAAAATAAATACCAAACCAAAAAAATATCTCATTAATAATGATCATTACATTATTCATATAAAAAACAATTAAAAATAAAATCATTATAACTAGAAGAAAAATATAAAATACGAAAGAAATAATTGGAAAATAAGGATCACTAAAATATTCTATAATAATCTCTCCCATTAAAAACTGTATATAAATAAAAAATAGTAAACCAATAAATATATTATGAAATTAGAATATAAACATAGATATAATTTGTAGTGAATTTTGAGTGAACGATGGATGTGGCATTCATAGGGTATAATATGAAATGTGACTATTGGGATTTGACTATTATATGACAATTGGTAAAACATAATATTTTTTTCATATAACCATTAGAAACTATTACCTTTGTTTTTAACATTACGATTATAAATTCTATTTATAAGTAGTAATAAAAAAATATAATTGATACAGAAATGAGAATTAATCACCTCGACCAGTGTATTAATGTCGTATGAATCCCACTTATCAGAACGTTGTAAGGATTTTTCATTCTAGGGGTTTACCTTTAACAAAGATGAATCCAACTTCAAAAAGTGGGTCTTGATTGAAATATCCTATGGGATGAGTTCAAGTTAGTGGAGATTAATGCTCAGTCGATGTTAGCCGAGCCACCCCATGAAACTACTACCATCACACACCTTACCCACAAGGAATGTGTGGGATTAATAAGGGGATACATGTCCATGACATGGTTACATAATGTTTTTTTCCATTTAATAAATACAATTTTAATTTCCTTAATTCCTTTTATGAACTTTTTTGCTTAATAAAATATATGTTTAATAGGGAAAAATTAGGTAAATTGATTTCTAGACCCAAATAAATCATAACGATATTTTTATATATTTTTAGAATAAACCACATTATTGTAAATAATATTTTTTTTAATGAAATGGTAATTTAAATATGGTATTTAAACATAAATGAAAAAATAATTCAACAATGGCCTAGAAATTTTTATAAGTGTTTGAAATTTGACTATATCTTAAAATTTTCAATTTTTAATAATGTATTATTTGTTTTATTGAAAAATAAAAATTATCATAATTAAATAATTATTTTGATAAGGAACTTTATATTTTAAATTAGAACATAAAAATTATTGTAGGGTGAATTTATGAGAATGTTATAAAATACTTTGTTTTTCCATGAATAGTAAAAATATAGTTCTGTGTTTTTAATATATTTTATTAATTCATAAATATTTCATAATGATGTAAAACATATTTAATCAAAATTGAGTACCTAATTTTTTAATTTTTTTTTAATATTAAGTAATTTAATATATTTTCAGAAATTTCCAAATCTATAAATGACATTCCAAAGTCTAAAATGTAAAACTTGGATTCAATTGATTTTTTTGTGGTAATTTAACTTTCCATGTCTGAAGATGTATTAAAAATTTATTCTTTGATTTAATTTACTAAAATATAATTGCATGTGAGACAAATTTCAAAAACCATGATAAAAAATCATGGATAAGCTAATCATTTTTCATTTTCCACAACCTTGATTTCCAAGACCTATATTTACAAATTATTAAACATCTCCTCCAAATTTTATATAAAAACCCACCCATTTCAGCATTTTCTTTCACTCTAAAAACACCCTCTATGAATTTATTATTATTTTTCCTCCCATGGATTCCCCCTAATTTTTCTCAATCCCCATATGTTCCATCCTTGAGTTTTTGAAACAACTCACCAAGGTAATGGAAATATCTACTTCTCTTTTATATTCATGTTTCCCTTTTTTGTATAATATATTATAATTAAAAAAATGTTTTTTATACACATTATATTATCCCATTACTATAATGGTAGGCTTTTTCCATCAGAGGAACTTTGTTCTCCCTCTTTATACCCTTTTCTAAAACCATGATTTATACATATCATGATGCTGAATTTACATATCAAATTTAACACTTTTACATGATAAATTATCAATTTTTTATTTCCTGAATACCCAACCCATTTCCTTATTCATTAGTATTATCCTAGTTTTAACAATGATTTATTAATTTTTTATTTAAATAAATTAAACTATAATTTCATTTTCCTTGGTTAAAAATGAAATAATGATAAAGGATGTAACCCCTTTTTACGCCACAATTTTGATAAGAAACCCTTTATTTATGTTCCATGAGTTATTAATGAAATGATTTATAAGGATCTAAGTGGATCATACCAATTAATACATATAAAGGGTTCTCCTCGATAGTTCTCAAATTCATCAAGAAATGAATTTAATCACTATAAATGACATGTTTTACGACAACTTTATGAAGAACCTTGGTAATATTCATTTATGTAAACATAGTGATAAAACATAGTGATATACTAATGAATTTCTCTTTTAAATGTTGTATCAAAAAATACATGTTATGATTCATGTTTTATTATCATGATATGCATTAGGTTCATGACATACATTTACTCCCAATGTATTCGTTAATATTTCTCATAATTCACAAGTTTTTTTGTATCCCATTATTTTAACTATACTCCAATTAATGCTCTACAATTTTCCTTTGATTTATATATGAAGTATATAAGATATAGTAAAATTAATTTATGTGGAACCCATGAATATTTATTTCAAGTAAATTTAGACGACCTTTCTAGGATTTCATGTATTATTTACCTTATTTCCATGAAACAAATATTTAAAGGTTCTCAGTTGTTTCCAATGTAATTAAAAGATAGGTAATAAAAAGAGGCATTACATAGTTGGTATCAAAATAAGGTTGAGTTATTTTTGGATATTGCGACATTAAAACATTAGGAATAACTCTTGGTAAATATTTAAACAAATGAAAACATCTTGGTATTTTGGTGAGGATTATGTAAGTTCATTCCCTGAAAATAAATCCATATTTGGATTCTACCAGTGGATGTGGATCTAAAACATATATAACTTGGGGTAACACCCAAAAAATATGAATTGATCTAGACTAGATCAGGAACTATTTATTGATAAAGGGACATGCTACAAACATTGTTTGACATTCTCGGGGGATATTTCTCGTTAATCACAATATTATTTAATGAACCATTTTGAAAGATATATCATTAATGTAATTTTTATTTGAGGAAATTATTAAAATATATATGATTAATGATTTATGATTTAAAATCAAATGTAAATTATAATATAGATAAATAGAACTAGTTTCTCACTGTAGAAGTATTCTTTTATGAATGTTATGGGAAATAAGAGGAACTATGTAAATTATGAGTGAAATAGATGATCTGATGATGAAAATATTGTTGGTACCAAGTTGGATGATTAAGTCTTTGGATTCATTAAGTATTTTATATAGTTTTCAAGGATGTTTGAGAAGAAAGGAAATTTCTACACTTTGTACAAGTGGGTGAGGAAAGACAAGAAAGTCAAAATAATTTCAATTGTAAATTTGATGATACTTTTCTAGTTTTTATTTCATAAATATCATAAGTTGGTTGGTGAAATTGTGATGAAATATTTATAAAGGAAATGGGGAGAAAGTATGTTGTCAATCGACATGGTTGGTCTTGTAGAAGCAGGTGTCCAAGAAGGTGCAATTTTCTAGTGTTTTCCAAATTTTAGAGTCAAACTTTTTGAGTTGGCTAGCATTGTGATTTTTGAATATCCTTAAAGATCTCATCAAAACATGGAAAAGGAATGAATTTCACAGAGAGAGGATTCATGAAGAGTAAATCACAAAGGAAATAAATTCTAATGGTGAGATCTACGTTTATGACAAGATTCATGAATCATGAATAGAAGGAGGATTGCAGAGAACTTTATGGCATTAAAGGATATTTGCAAGGAGAACGTGGAATCATGAGTGAGAATTTTGGTTAAAATGAAGATAAAGAGAATTTTAGTGAATAGGAAGAAAGAACATTGTAGATTTGTTTTGTGAATCCATAAAATATCCATGGTGCCTAATGAAGCAGCATGGGTTTCGACTAAAATTTTGGAGCTCTATAGTTTGGACTGAGATGGGGTAAATTTTCACCAAAGGTTCTAGGATTGGTGAAATTTTCTATGAATAAAAATTGACACCCTCGAGAAAAATAGGGAAACTTAATGAGAATTTTAGAGATCTTGAATTGTGAATAATGTTCGAACAGAAAGCAAGATCTGTGAAGGCAATACGCACCACAATGGAAAGGATCTTCATGGTGAGCCATTGAGCTTTGAAAATTAAGTGATCTTTGCGAAGAAAAATCTGTGCTCATTGAAATAGTGAGATCATCAATCTAGTGAGATCTGTAAACTAGGTAGATCTGTGAACCGGACTGATCTATGAACTAGAGTACTCTGTGAAGTTGGGAGGTTCGCGAAGGAGCTCTATATGTTGAAGGTTTGAGTACCAAAAATAAGTGAGAAGTGATTTCAAGTGGAAAATAAGAGTTTTTTCTAAAGATCATATTTTTTAAGGTTTTTCAATAAGCAAAAAGATATTACAATACCCTATTTTTGTTAAGAGGGTGTGTACAATCCTAAGGATTATCACCCAAGTACTACACGAGTGAAAGGGCATATCCTACTCATTTTATTCCACATTAAAGGATTATCTCATTAGTGGATTGTGTGGTACATGATCATATCCATACCATACCAAGGACTAGATAATCTCATTGACTAATGAACATTATAAATTATTGTGTTCCTATGGATGAGTGTTTGGATTGTGTTTTTTAGGGATTGAGATCCTTAAAAGGAGATAAAGTTGGTTTTATCTGAACGGAATCATGAAAAGAAAAGATATCATAGATTTACACCTCCCCTCTCAGTCATTATTGGATCCTGATTGGGTAACATCATATCTGATGGAAGGTATAATGAAAAAATTCATGAAGATGATGAATAAAATAACATGAGTTATGAAGAATAACTTGAATCAAGTCGAGATACTAGATTTACATCAAAATAAGAATTATTCGGTTGAGTTCTTTATGATTTAAGTCCCACATTCCATTAATGGATCTACCAACCCATTGATTTCTAAATAGTGAGTAATATCTATAGAGAATATTTTTTTTTCTCCATTGTTCTAAGAAAGATAAATTTTCATTATAATTACAGTATCTATAATGTGAATCTAATCAGTAGTATAAAATTATTAAAATCATGAATCCTAGAAGGGAGGTCAATGCAATACATTGGGAAGAGTTTAAAGGATTCTTTTTTAAATAATTATTATATTTGTTCAATCTGAACAAAATGGAGAATGAATTATTAAGTCTAAATTAGAAGGAAAATGAATCTGTTGGAAGATATGAAAGGAACATTACAAGACATTCATGATACACCTCTAGATTTTCTATGGATCCCATGAGAAAGGATAATAGATTCTTTAGTAGACTGAGACCCCATCTGTTGAAGAATCAAGAATTGATAATATTAATGGTGTGTGGAGAAAGTGAGAAGTTAAATGAAAGGTTGATTTAGTGTTTGGATTTACACAATAGTCACATATTTTGAATGAAAATTAGGGAGAAACATATCCAAATTTTGAGATAACCATTAATCAGGGAATAAGAAGAGAGAATGTTTAACTTCTGACATGCCAAAAACTATTGGAATGAACATATGGGGAACTAATTTCTACAGAGTGGAAAGTTATATAACTATGGAAGAGATATACATATAGCTTGAAACTATCATGGTTATGTAAAGCCTCATCTTTTCAACACTAACAACCAAGGAATGCTTGTTCAGACCTAGATAGAAGCTTAATGCTTGATGGCTGGAAATACAGGGCACATTTCCAATAAATTTCCAAATTTTAAGATAATGGGGGAAACCACAATCAATTTAAGCATAGTCCAAGGTACCAAGGTCAATAATATTTAATTACAATGGCTGTTGTAGAGGATCCAAATGATGCTCTTCAAGGTACATTGGTCATGCACTTAAAGCTAGTAAATAATTTGTTTGATTCTAGAACTACATATTTGATTATTTCATCCATGTTTTCAAAGAATATAAAATCAATTCATAATATGATAAAAGTAGTGTTATTAGTAAAGACTCCGGGAGGGATTATCCTAGCATCAAAATTGTATAGAAACTCATGTATTAAATTTGATGAGTACAATATCATCACTAATATAGTAGTCATTCCCACACAGTAATTAAACCCTATATAAGGGATCTATTATCTCTCAATGTATAATTCGGATATCAACTGTAGATGAAAAGAAATTTCAGCATTCATGAATGGGATATGTACATGTTTTTTTGAAAGGATTGATATCTTGGATGTAATATTGTCTAGAAGTACCTCCCATATCATTATTTTTGGAGATTATTAGTGATTATGGAGAATTAAATGAATGTAAAAAAAAAGAAATATCCCCACAGTTTAGGAATACATTGATGTATTTCATAAATAGTTAACTGGACCTCCCCTAGAAAGAGAGGTGGAGTTTTATGCTAAACTCATTCCTAGATCCAAGCTGATACCAAAGACCCTATAGGGAATGGAAAATATGTATTTACATTAATTATAGAAATAAACTCATGATATTTTGGATAAAGTATCTATCCAAACATGTGTTTTTATTGGGGATCAACTATTCTCTTTGTAAATAAGAACTTAATGGGACAACAGTGAAGAACACATAACCTCTTCAAAGAATTGAGGATTTATTTGATCATCTTCATGGGGATTAATTATTATCCTTGATTGACCTCTGATTGGGTATCATTAATCAAGGGTGAAGGAATAATATATTTTAAATCCTTCATTCTGAGAAATATATTAGAATTATTGGTTTTAGGATATTCCCTTGGCCCTAACAACTGGTCATTCAATATATATGGAATTTATGAGTAGTTTCTTTAAGGATATCCTTATAAATTATTTTTAGTTTTTATTGATGATAATAAGATATTTTCCAAATGAATCAAGGATAATGTTGTTAATCTAGGGTAATATTGAAAAATATAATCAATGTGAAACTATTTAGAAAATTTCGAATAAATGAATTATGGTTACAAAAAGTTAAATTCTAACGGAACATTGTAAACAATGATGTAATCTCATTTAAGCCTATAAGGACAAATTTTGTAGAGGAGTGGCCTCATTTAACAATGGAAACTGAGATTTTATACTTCTTGTATTTTTAGGATATTATTGGATGTTTGTGAAACACATTTCAGAGTTTTCTAATCCATTAAACATATTAAATAGAAAATGGGTTATGTTCATATAAACAAAATAGTTTTAATAGTGATTCCTATAATTGATGAAGAGATTGGTTACTACATCTTTTTTAACTATACCCTCTCTGAGAGAAGGATTAGTGATTTATAATGAAAAATCTCTAAAATATATTGGGCGAATCCTCATGTAAAATGACTGGGTAATTCATGTTGTATCTTGATTGCTAAATCTTCGTGAGAAAAATTATCATACACATGACTTGGATTTAGCTATAATATTTTTATATGATAATATTGAGTTTCTATCTTTATTATGATAGAACTCAAGTATACAGAGACCATTGAATTTTGTAGTATATATTTATGAAAATGTAAATGGACATGAAACATGTGAGATGGTTGGAACATCTTAAAGACTATGAATATTGAATTCAATGTCACCCAGGAAGATAAAACAAAATCATTGATGACTTTTTTAGTAAATACCCTATTATACAAGAAGTGATGGGGATTCAAGGATATCCATTGTTTGAGGACTATGTATGGTTCTATATGGGAATAATAAGGGAAGGTAAATCATCAATCATATTCCAAATTATTTATCAACCATTATTACATGATAATTTCAAGAGATATAAAAATGAAATATAATTTGTTACAAAATAATATTGTGGTTGTGAAGAATGGGATGCTTTGTGAGTTCACTATTAATCAAGAAGGTCTACTAAATTTCTTTACAGGGATATGTGTTCTATATATCCTGGAGATGAAAAATTAACTAATGGATGAAGTTAATTAGTCAATATTCTCTGTATATCCTAGAAGCACTAAAATTATAGGGATATTTGTGATCATTATTGATGGGATAATATGAAAAGGGTGATTTCCATCTACACTAAGAGGTGCTTGTTATGTCAGCAAGTAATGTTGGGGTAACATCTTTATAAAGTGGAATTGAATCCACTAGACACACTAACATGAATGTGGGATCATATCACTATGGAAATCATTAATCGCATAAGATAATCCAAAGGATACAATGCAATATGGGTTATAGTTGATCGACGAAAAAAGACATCCAATTTCACCTATATTTGAGAAGATTTATTTATTGAATAATATGTTTTGATATATATAAAGTAACTGGAGAGTTTTCATGGGGTGCCACTATCAATAATTTTTTTTATCCTGATCCATGATTCCCACCTAAATTCTAGATAATTCTTCAACATGATCTGAATACTAAATTGGATTTCGGTATAACCTATCACGTTAAATCAGATGGAAAATATAGAAGAACTATTAAAATACATGAGGAAATGCAGAGAACATACTCAATGGTATTTAATGATAGTTGAGATCAACAACTCCCACTTATTTATTTATAATACGACAACATATTCTAATAGAGTATTCAAATGGCACCATAGGAATCTCTATAAGGGAAGTGATGTAGAGCTCCATCTTGTTGGATTAACTTTTGTTAGAAAAAGCTACAAGGTATTGATATTGTATAAGAGAAGATAGAAAAGGTCCATTCCGTCGAATAATATATAATAGATGCTCAATGTTAGAAACCTGTCCATTTTAAAAACCTTCTAAGGGAATTAGAGTTTGAAGTACGAGAATTTTTTTCCCTTTTAGATATCACTATGGTAGAGAGTCAAGTTACATTGAATAAAAAGGATGATTATGAATAAGTATATTATCCCCATTGAAATCCATTATTCATAGGACCAGTGGTGTATCACCTAGAACTTCCACTAAAAACATCTCAATTTCCTGACATATTTCACATATCTTTCTTAAGTATGTACATAATTGTTCCCTCACATGCAATGAAACTAGAGATGGTAGACCCAGAACATGATGTATATTATGAGGAGAATCAGGTGAATATCTTATACCATAGATAAAATGTTTTACACAACAAGACATCCAACCTTATCAAAGTGTTGTTGGTGAATCCTAAATATGACGAAGTGATATGAAAAACAGATTATACAAGGATGAAAAGTACCATAACCTTTTCTCAATCATGATAATTAGTTGAATTTTTCGGGACTAAATTTCCTAACGGGGGAAGTATGTAATGAACCATTTTTATTGATATTTTTATCCTGATTAAATTTATATTCCATATTATATAATATTATACATTTAAAATAGATGAAAATGAAATGAACTTTATCTCATTAATAATCATCATTAAATTAGTAAGGTGTGAAACCAATTAAAATTATGGAGATTAAAAATATACAGAAAATATAAAATGGGAAAATATGGATCACCCAAATCTATTAGAATCACCACCACCACTATAAGAGATATAAAAATGATACAAAATATTAGTGAACCAATTTTTTTTAATAAATAATAATATACCCTTAGAGAGGAATTTTAGTGGTTTTTAGTGAAATTTTGAACTGGATTTTATAGGGTAGAAACAGAAATGTGGCCACTAGTATTTGACCATGATATGACCATTGGTCAAATATGATCATTGTCCAATATGAACTTTGTTCAATATGACAAATGGAAAACCTCCCATGTTTTAAAATTTTATCATATTAATAAGTGTTTATAAGTAGTAATAAAAAAGGATAATCGACATAGAAATAAGAATCGATGGCCTTAACTAGTAGAGTCATTACATTTGAAGGCCATTTGTCAGATCATGGGAGAGAGGTAGTGTCAATGGGGCATGCCCTTGAGAAAGATTGTGTCAAGATTCAACAAGGGAATATTAGAAGAAATATCCATTAAGTAAAGTTAAATTTTGGGGAGATTGCCGTTCATTAAATGTTAGTCATTCCACCCAATGAAACTAATAATATCACACCCCTCAACCTTAGAGAGTAAGAGAGTGTAATAAGGGGTTACATGACTATGACATAGTTAAATAATGTATAATTTCAGTGGTATAAACTATATTATTACTCCATTATTTACTTTTAATAATACTTTTTCTTGATAAATATATGATTAAATGAGATGAATTTGATAATTGTATTTTTGGACACAAATAAAAAAGAATTGTTTGTTTAAAAAAAATTCAAATAAACCAAGGTATACTAAATAATATTTTTTTAATCAAATGGTCCTTTTTAAAACTATTTTAAAATATAAATGATAAAGTAGTTCAATAATGTCCTATGAAATTTTTATTAGTGTCAGAATTTTGATTGTTCCTTAAAAATTGATATTTTTAAATAAATATGGATTTTTATATTTAAAAAATAAAATTATCATATTTAAATAATTATTCTGATAATTTAAACATTATATTTGAAATAATCACATAAATTTTTTTTAGGTATAATTTATGAGAATTTCTGAAAATACATTATTTTTCCCCGAATAGAAAAAATATAGTTTTTTGTTTTCTGCATATTTTGTTATTTCATAATTATTTCATAATTATTTAATAATTTACTACATAATATCAGTGACTTATAAATTTTTATTTTGTTAGTAAGAATAAATATAATTTATTTTAATCAATTTCACACACTATACATGAATATCATGTGTTTAAAATGGAAAATTTGATTTCAAAAGAATTATTTTATAGAAAATTTAATTTTCTAAGTCCAAAGGGGTATTAAAAAAATATTTTCTATTCTGGTTCATTGAAACATCATTACATGTTACTCAATTTTCATAAACTAAGATAATAACCATGGGTAAAAAATAGGTTTTCCTTTTACAAAACCATGAATTCAGTGGCCTTTATTTAAAATTTATTAAACAATTCTTCCACTTTTGCTAAAGATACCCACTGATTTCACCATTTCCCTTTACTCCAACTCCATACTCCACGAGTTTCTTATTTTTCTCCCCCTCACAGAGTCCCCCAATGTGTCCTAAATCACCTTAGGTTCCATTATTGTGTTTTAGAAAAACAAATATTCATGGTAAGTGAAATCTAAACTTCTATTTTCCATTCAAGGTCCTTTTTTTACATGGTATCTGTTCAATATACCAAACTATATTCATTTTTTTCACTTTATATTATCATATTTCAATAATAACAGTCTTTATTCAATGGAGGAAATTTTTCTCCCTTATTTTACACATTTCCAAAAACCATTTTTATACCCATCGTGATGTCAAATTGACATATAAATTTCTCTCTTTTAAATGTGAAATTAATTTTTTATGAAGACCCAGACTTCTTATTTTTACATGGTTATTCACCCAATTGTAATAATGATTTATGGATTCATGTATTTACATAAACTAAACACATATTTACATTTTGAGGCTTAAAAATGACATAATGATAATGTCTTTAAAATCGTTTTTACACCATGATTTCAAAAGAAACATTTTTTTATTATCCATGGGTTATTAATTTAATGATTTATTAAGATAAATGTGATTCACATTAATTAATTCAAACTAATAGAGTGACCTGATAAATCTCCAATACATTGGGGAATGAATTTAATCACTCAAGATGACCTGTTTTACTATACCTTAGTGAATAAAAATGGTAATATTCATTTATGACACCTTGTCAATAAGACTTGGGGATATACGTATAAATTTATCAATTAAATGTTGTAGAAAAACTTCGATGTTATGGTTCATGTTCTTATTACAATGATATTCTTCTTTTTAATTCATTATTGTTATGCATCATGTTTTTATTGATATGTCTCACGATTCACACATTTTTGGTCTTCCTATATTTTTCTATTATTAGGCATCATTATCACACCTATCCCATTGATGCATATCCAATGAATATGAGATTCCTCAAAAGTAATGTAGGGTGAATCCAGGAATATTGATTTAACGTAGGTTTAGAATATTTTTTTTAATTTTCATGTATTATCTACCTTATTTCCAATAAACTAAATATTTATAGAAACTCTGTTTTCCCCCACATAATGAAATGTAATGTAATAAAAAGGTGGGATTCAATATATAGTCATTATAAAAAATTTCATTATGTATCATGGATGAATGAAAAGTTATTTACTATTATGATATGATATATCTTATAATATTATCTAAAATCAATATTATCTTTGTCCCAATAGGTTGAAATATATTTTTATTATATTAAATCGATTTTATTCAGTGTATAACAAAAAATTGATATTATAAAAACAATCTAATGAAAAAATGTTGATAAACTCAATTGAAATGAAATTACAAACACTAAATATAGTTAATGACATTATTAAAAAATAACATTTTAATATATATTTTATTTTAGGGGTTTTTAGGACTATCATAACATTAACATAAATTTATTTCTCTCAAATATTGTATTTTCTAGTTAAAATTAAAAAAATTACCAAAAAACCGATGGTGATGATCAATAATATTTTTATTAAATCGTATAAAAGTTGAAAATAATTAAAAAAATAATTGATTTAAAATTTTTAAATGTGTTGGGAAACAAGGAAGTTTATGTTTTATATATTATTTGTATATATATCTCTAAAACATTATACTATATATAACTTTTAAAAATATATATAATATAAAAATAATCTAATTTAAAATTTAAAAAATATAATTTATTTAATCATATAAATCTCATATGAAATAATATCAATAAAATATAAAAAATGGCCTAACTGAAAAGGAAATTATATGATCATAAAACATATAAAACATTATTAAAGAAGACTTAAAAACCAAAATAAGAAAATTTCACAAAATAACAAATATTTTTATGTTTGGTGAAAAATTATATTTTAAAAAATGAAAAATTTAAAATAGTAAAATTATGATGATTTATTAAAAAATCTGGAGGAACGACAAATTAAACATAAGAAATAGTCAGGTTTAGTTGACAATAAAGAATAAAAATTATGAAATCATAGTTTAACTAAATTAATATATTCATAAATATTTATATATAAGGAATTAATATGAATAAAAAGTTTCTTCCCTTAATATTTAAAAATATATAAATAATAATCTAAATAAAAAATAATAAAATATAACCGTGAAACAAAATAGATGTTAAAGATTAATTATTTATGTAACAAAACTAATGTCAATGTTTGGAAGAAGCTTTATGATAATATATAAATGAAAATATAAATGCAATGGCCTGAGACAATAAAAATAATTAGAAGGAAATTTAATATTTGTCATTTATAATTAAATACTAAAGAATCAATATAAATTTTAATGCTTTCATAATTTTATACTAAGATATTTTAGGTAATATTAAGAAATAGATTATCTTAGGGTGCGTGACTGGACCTACTAGAAATTTTATCGAAAGATTTAATATATTAGTTAATTATCATATTTGTTTTTAAATCACATGAAAAATTAAATAGGTTGTGGATAATGAATATAAAATTAAATAAATTTTATAACAAATTAGTTCATGGGGTCCCTTTATATACTCATAAAACTCTTAACTCATTGAGTTTTTTTTGTTATGCACTATACATTTTTTTAATGGGAATCATATCCCGATACAACCTACCTTTTCTAGTAGAGTTATAAACTATATTGAACCCTTAATCTAAATAGATGGATGAACCCCATTTTAAAAATATTATGAAGATAAAAATAACTACACTTTAGAATCTATGAACCAAAACATGAACGACCTATAATTTTAATATGGGAATCACAACATGAATGAAGAATTATTTTACTATAAAATGCATAATCCACGGTTTAAATAAACATTTTAATTATATGATGAATTATTGAATACTCAAATATAATTAAGAATCTAATGTTGATGATGAAAACAATGAATGTCAATTTTTATTAGTGTAAAGGATTAATATGTATGTTCGAGGTAGTAGTATAATTCATATAATATCACTTTCTCCTTGAGTGTTTTTTTCAGATGACAGGAAGTGGTTTGAATATGATAACAAATAAATATATAGTATCACATAAAATATGAGTGTTTTAATTTTAAAATTAAAGTACATTCATCCAATTTTTTTATTATCACTTTTTTCCTCTCCCTTTATATGTGTATTGATCAATTTAAATAAGGCTAAATAATATCTAAAGAATATACAATCAATGGGTAAGATATATTATAATAAATCACATTTTAGAGAGAGAGATAGAGGGTGATTATTATTCATGTAACACCCTATGATTTCATAGTGCGTCATCACTTTAAAGTAATTTAATAGCTCATATTGCACGCAACACTGACTTGGCTTGTATTAGACGCAAGATTGAGTTTCTGCAAAACAATACATTAATATTATAATTATTTAAATGATATGTTTATTTATCAATTAAATTATGTAATATGAATAGTAAAAAATATATTTTAATTGTTATTTATAATGTTTTCATATAAATAAAACATATTTATAATGCCATGTATATGTTTTGTTAAAATAGTTATATATTTAGAAAAACTATTTCTTAAAAGAAACTTTTAATGAACTTTTTTGAAGAAAAATAAAATTAATTTTAGACACTAATAAAAATTTAATTTGGTAAAATAGACTTCATTTTTGAATTTTGAATATCAAAATTAGCATAGGGTGAATTTTTGGTATTTTTCTAAAACCTTTCAATTTTTTGATGAATAGTGAAAAACACAATGTTATTGTTTAAAACCGACTTTTTATTTAAATAATTATTATTTTTGTTTCAATTTATTTTAATGTCCAAATAGATAAATAATACCTATATTAGTACAATGTAATTCATCGGAGTCATTTTATAATAAAATTAGATATATAAAATTTTATTAAACCTTTTAAGAACTTTTACCCACCTTCTAGGCACATTTTCAAACTTGCATGAAACATAATTTTACCACTTCTGGATAATTAATTTAAAAAATCTTAGAGAAACTGTTTAAATAAGTAAAATGTGGTTCAATATGATGAAAATAATTTTTGGTGAATAGTAACATTTGGATTTTATTTACCATGGTTAAAAGTAAATTGGATAATTCAAGGAAAATATGATGTTATAATTACCCCAAAACATGTCACAATTCTATTGGATAAGTGTATTTTGAAAAAAAAACATCGTTAGGGAAAATATATGTTTATTTTTTATCCACTTGTATTATATTAGGACATTTATTATATTTTACTTAAAAAAGAGTTAAAAGTGTTAAATTCAAATTTAAATAACTAATCCATTTTTAATATAGTGATATAAATAAGAAATATTTGGCTATAAATATTCATGAAAAAGATAAAATGATTTAATACATCATGGTATTTTATTTATAATTTTTATACATTAAATAATTAAATTTCATTATGACACATTGATGATGTAGTAATTACATTATTAATGAATTATTAAAATAATTGATATTATAAATGTTAAAAAATGTAAATTTAGACTTTTGATGTTTTACAAAAATTTTATAGGTTAATATGAAATGTTAGGGTTTATTCAATTAATCGTTTTTGAAGTAATAATGTTTTTATGAATTAAAAAAATCAGTTAATAAATAGTGTCAACTTGACATAAATGAGATTTAAAAAAACTATTTTATTAAATGATATAATATTCCAAAAAATTTAATATTCAGAAAAATGACTTATATAAGTTTAGAGATTTTATTAATGACTCACTTTAGGTTCTCTAGGAATTTTATAGTATGTTTGTTAACTATGTAATATAAAATACAAGATGATATGGTAAAATTTGAACTATTTAAATAAGAGTAAAATCTAAAAGATAATGTTAAAATGTTGACCTAAAGTTGTCTAAAACCTATCAGTTGAGTTGATTTCGACGCATAACCACATTATCCTTGAAATAAATCCATTTTGAGCTCTTAGAAACTGAAAATGATTTTATAATAAAATAATATTTCAAGCTCTTCCTAAAGTGCCCCTCACCTCTCTTATAAAAGGCACTTCCCATTCTCTCAAATTCACACCTCCAAATCCATTTGCCTCAGCTAAACCCTGCTCAAATATCCTCCCAACAACCCTTAATTCATCCAAAAGGAATTAATTTTATCATAAATCCAACTTAATGGGCTCTTTTGTTGAAATCAAAAGGAAGAACCTGAAGAAGAGGTAACTATTTCAGCACCTATTTCAAAGTTATTCTCTTCTTCCACTTCCTCTTTCTTTGTTATTTAAAAAAAAATTAAATCAAGTACCTTATACATACTGTTATGTTATTATTAATATGTTACAACCATATTCATTATCTTATCCATCCTATGAATGTCAAATTCACCATACATGCGTACATACGGCTTACTATCACCATGTCGTGGTGTAGTTTGTTATTCAACATTTAATTATTTTGATGGGTATAATAATAAGTATAATTTATGTAAATAATAAATATAACATGTTAATGATTCTTTATATATAATATAAAATGCAATTACATACTATTACACCATCAATATAATGATATTTTCTCTTGTGCGTATGTATTACTTACCGTCTCGACGACGCGATGAGATTTCATTCCCCATCATAACCATTGAAGAATAATTTTCATTTGATGATTAAAAATAATTTTTAAGAACTTAATATCATTCTAGATATGAGTCATGTACATCCTATTCATAAATAACAAGACATACATAATAAAACATATAAAGTAAAATGAATCTGTTAACACCCTAAACAATGACACTACTAAAATATTATTAACAAAGCAATATTAAAGGATCTTACACGATATCATATTTATAGGTGTGGTATTTCATAATTTAATAACAGTGATTTAAACATTATATAGGAGGTTAACGTACCCTCAACTAAGTAAAAGTAAAGGGTAAGGGGGGTTTCATCTCACTTTTTATTCCTGTGAGATTCATGCTATATTTTCCTCTATTTCCTTTTGTGTGGTGTATGTAATACAGATTCATGTATTATTTGTGTAATATAATTTAATTTATGGTATTTACATATTCAGAGTATGATCCTTTTTTCATGGGGTGTATGTTTTGTAAGTTACAAAATCGGTAAGTGAATTTCAAATTTCAATTTCCACTCATTGAGTTTTAGCACACTTAATTGATTATTTTACCCCAAGATTATGTGTAAAATCACTATTTATTTATTTATGTAGTAATTTCCAATCTCGTTTTTGTGGATGAACTTTTGATACACTTAATAAATCCATTGATAAATTCTAAATTCATTGGTATGAACTTGATAAGGTTAATCTAAACTAAATTTCCATTCATTGAGTTAAACATCTAAGTCATTAGTTTTGTTTTTACAAGAATATGTGTGAATTTTCTATGATTTATTTACACTGAATATAGAATCATAATTAGTGTATTTATATTTTTAAAACATAATTATGTTATTGATTTTTCGTTAATCTAAGGATACATACATTATAATAGATTTTATCTCAATTTACAATCCGTTAGTACCTCTTTGTTGTTATGAACCAGTTAACTTTTATATGGTTTATATAATGTCATTTAACATATTATTTCATGAATCAATTTATTTTTGTGATATTTAAATATTTTATTAGTTTTTTTCCTCAATTATTTGTATTCAAGTGTCTTTGATTTGGTGAGTAACACTTTAACAAAAAAATCATTTTAAATATTTTAATGTTATATTCTTCTAAATATTTCTCATTAATTTATATTTTTTAAATATAGTTATAAGGATTTATTTATATGGACATGAATGTTTTGAAATTAAAATTTCTTTCAAAAGTTTTAAAGTGGTATATGACACTTTTATTCAAAAATCTCTTTTAAACGACTTCTTTGATAACTAGTGCGACTTTTAAATGTTTTCAAGAAAAAGGGGATATTTCTCTCCAATAGTTTTACTAGTTATTTTCATCTATATCAATACCTTTATTGTTTTTTATTACTTTTTGATGTTGGTTTATTATAATACAATATTTCATTTTGTATTGAATAGTTTATGTTTGATTGTGGATGTGCTATTTTTAAACCATTCATGGTTTGTGGATAAAGTACTGACATTTCATATGTTAGTTTTAATATGAATTTTTAGATTATGTTTCACTATTTTCATATGAGGAATTAATTAGACTTGGTAAGTAACAGGCGTGTCCCGCTATATCCACTTAATGCATCGGTAGGTCTCATGAGACAAACATGTGTTTGGGCACAAGGCCTTGAAAAATTCCTATTTAGGGTCTTGGTATGAGGCCCTGACTTTGTGGTTAAGATGTCTGACATTATGCATTCCATCGTTATGAAATTAGCTTTAGATAGTTCATGTGATTATCTGACTAGTAGAATATCCATGTGAATAAGTAAATGGAATTATTTGATTTATCATTTCCATGTTATGATGAAGTTTATGTTTAAAAGGCATATGTTTTAGTCTTATAAATTGCCTTAAATGTTTATGATTATTTATGATAGTTTATGCTATATTGTAATCGTTACTGAGTATCTGAGCTCACCACTTTCTTATGTTTTATTTTTTCAAGGATGTGAATAAGTATTTTACGACTGACATTTAGGGATAGGTTATGGGATATGTGTGTGTTCAAAGGAGTCACAAAGTTGTTTTTTTAATTTCATAACGTAATATAAAACTTATGTATGTATCTATTAATTACAAGGATACTAAACTGATCAGTATTTCTATAATTGATCTCTTATGATAATTCCAATGTTATGTAATAATTCACCGATTATGGGTAACTTGGGGTGGGGCGTTACAGTTGGTATCGAAAGAAGTTTAGTAGAAACCTTCGAATCTATATTTAGAAAAATTCTGATTTGAGAACATTAACCGATAGATATTGTGGATTAGTATAGAAGAGCTTCCTAGAATTTTTGTAATGTAGATATTTTGTGAGAATTATATGAAATATATCCCATGTATGGATACTACAAGTGGACGTGGTTCAATCAAAGATGTACCTAGGAGTGAAAACTCCAACAAAGAGTTTCAGGCTTGACCTAGGGTATCTTGGTACACGATAACATGCCTTACTGTGCACCTAGTTTGACACACCTTGGGGATATGATTTGGATAATTCACATTTTATTTACAAACTGATTTGAAGGATTTAAATATAAGATGATAATAAATAACCTTGGATAAATCCTAAGGTGTTTCAGATTGAAAATAAGGTGTCATAATATTCTCTAAATGATTTTATGACTACTGTTACTCACACTATGGTTTCTTGACTTAGTCAATGGCTGGATTTCAAGGAAGTTATAGTAACATTGAACATGATGTACAAGGTAGGAACAATGGTGGAAATGATAAATGTAATGGAATGTTAATAGGGGAAAAATATGTTGTGTTCATGCTGAATTAGTTTTCCAAATATATGATCGATAACATATACATTAAACAACTCTCAAACTCAACAAAGAAGAGAAAGGAGAAGAATGATAAGATAATCAGAAATAGAGACCATAGAGAAAATAAAGCTAAATTTACATCATGTAGGGAATGTAGAAGGAGACACCCATGAATGTTTCTTAATGAAGGAAATAAATAATTTATGTTTGGGAAAGAAGTGCGTAAATTAAAGAATTTCCAAGTAAAAATGAAATTACTATGGAGGAAAATACAAATGATCCTAAGAACCCATTTAGATTCATTTTCCATAAATATAGGGAACCTAGACATTACCCAAGTCAATAAACTATTATATAGGATAAATTAAAGGTCACGGAAGAACCTATGTGGAAATAAATGGATGGGGAAATTTTTTAAAGTATTAATGCTCTTTGTTGATGAGATTCTTTTAGAAGACTTTTCTCTTGTATGTGTAACCCTATAGTTTATTATGTGATAATTCTATATGGGGAATAATTTTATTTTATTTTAGGGATATAATTATAAATAACCATTTCAGATTATATAATCCTTGAATTTGAGGCAATTACGTGTTATTAATTTTTGGGATGAAAATGAGAGGCATGAGATAACATTTTTGGTTAAAATATGTTATGGTTAATTTTGAGGAATTTATCTCATTTTTGGGAATGAAATACATTTATTTCACCCACCACTGGGCTACATAAAGTCCATAGTTAATATGAATAATTCATTTTAGTTAAATGATTATATAGAAAAAAATATGTATATTTTGGGAACATATGATTTATAAAATGGATGTCCTTAGTATAGGAAAATGATTTAGTGATTAAGTGATAAATGTTATTTTTGGAAGATGTTCTCTCTTTTGGGAACAATATATTCCTTAGAAAAATAGAATACTATGAGATATCATATGAGAAGTAATGGTGTATTTTTATTTTGGAAGCATGTATGTCTTTATTGTGGACTTATAATGATTTGGGTTATTTATGGAAATGATCAACCTATCCTAGAGAATATGTGATTAGGTTAATTACTTTTAAGTATATTAATTTAATAGTAGTTGGTGTTATTTGGTGATAAATGTTAATATTTATTGTGGAAGACTATGTAACAAAATCCTTCTGAATATTGGGTTTCAAACTTAGTTTGGATTATTTTGAAGAACTTTAATGAATTTTTTTATAGAATGGTCGTTGTTGAATTATGGGTACTGTTTTTTTAATTTTGGAGATTAAGATTAGTATTACTTTCTCTAAAGTGTTTTCCCTTTTGTGGATCATCTAATCTTGTACTAACAATTTTTGTTTTGGGTGATGTTTAAAGACAAGTGAAATATATAGTTAATATTTTTTGGATTACGTGATTCTCTATAATTTGATTCTAGCACTTTATGTGTGACAAATTTATCTTGAATACTATTCTTTTGGAGAAAATATGAGTTTGTGGTAGAAATTTATAAAAGAATGAAGCTCTACTAGTAAAGTAAGTATATATCCTTATGTTCTTAGTAAATATCATAAATAAATTCCTCAAAATTATGGAAATTAACTTAAAACAAAAATTTGTCTGTTTACTCTTTATATTGGGTAATAAAAGACCATTTAAACCATCACAAGTTTATGGAATTCAAATTGTTTACTTTCTCCTAATAACATTATCTATCACTCTCCATTAGAACTTGGTGGTTTGTTTTATCTTATATATACATGTTTTCCTACATGTAACCCTATCATGTGTTATTTTCGGTAACCTTTATACTTACTTTCTTTATTTTAAAATAGAGGCCTCATTTATCCATTTTTTGATGTGGGATTTAAACTAAGATATTTTGAAATGTCAAACCCCTAGTTTTCAATACCAAGTTTAAATTGTAAGGAAAAAATTTATTTAAGGAGGGGAGAATTTAATAACACAATATTTCATAGTAATTTATCACTTTAAAGTAATTTAATATCATATATTTCACACAACACCGAGTTATCTTGCGTTATACACAAGATTGATTTTATACAAAACAACACATTTGTATTATAATTATTTAAACGATATATTAATTTATCAATTAAATATTGTAATATAAATAGTAACAAATATATTTTAAATCTTATCTATGATTTTTTCACATATATAAAACATATTTAAAATGAAATGTATAAGTTTTGTTAAAAAAGTTATATATTTAGAAAAACTATTTTCTTAAAAGATCTACTTTTTATTTCATTTTGTAAAAAATAATAAAATTAATATTAGACACTAATAAAAATATAATTTGGTTAATAGAATTCATTTTTGAATTTGGAATATCAAAATTAGAATAGGGTTAACTTTTGGTATTTTTCTGAAAAATTTCAATTTTTGATGAATAATGAAAAATCCTATGTTATTGTTTAAAACCAAATTTTTATTTAAATTTATATAAATATTATTTATATTTATTTTAAAGTCATAATAGATACTTTTTACCTATATTAATAAAATTTAATTCATTGGAGTAATTTTATAATAATATTAGATGTATAATTTTTTTTAACTTTTTAACGTCTTTTACCTAACTTATAGAAACATTTGAAAATTTGCATAAAATGCAATTTTACGAGTTTTATGAATTGAATTTAAAAAATCAGAGAGACACAGTTAACATCAGTAAGTAAAATGTGATTCAATAAGATGAAAATAATTTTTGGTGAATAATAACTTTTGAATTTTATTTACCACAGTTAAAAGAAAATAAGATAATTTAAGGTAAAAATGATATTATAATTACTAAAAAACATGTACTAATTCTATTGAATAAGATTATTTCGACCAAAATTATCCTTAGGAAAAAAATAAGATCCTTTTTGATCCACATGGATTATATTATGACATCTATTATATTTTATTTAAAGAAGAGTTAAAAGTTTTAAATTCAAATTTTTCCAACTAAATTATTTTAATATAGGGATATACAAAAGATCAATCGGACTATTAATATTCATTAGAAATATAAAAATATTTAATACATCATTTAATTTTATTTATAATTTTTAGTGATTAAATAATTAAATTTATTTATGACACAATGAAGCTGGAGTAATAACTTTATTAATGAAAAATTAAAATAATTGATATTATAAATATTAAAAAAAATGTAAAATGAGACTTTTGATGCATTAAAAAAAATTTCAAGGTTAATATGTCATGTTATGGTATATTTAATTATTTTTTTTGAAGTAATAAATTTTTTATGTCTATAAAAAAATTACTAAATAGTGTCAAAATTGTCAGAAATGATTTTTTAAACCAAATACTATTTTATTAAATGATATAATATTCTTAAAAATAAGATATTTGGAAAAAATAATTAGATAAGTTTATGTATGTTATTTATTAATCACTTGAGGTTATATTTTAAGTTTATAGTATCTTTATTAACCATGTAATATAAAATACAAGAAGACATAGTAAAAGTTAAACTATCTAACTAAGAATTAAATCTAAAAGATAAGGTTAATATGATGTCCTAAACATGTATAAAACCTATTGTATGAGAGGTTTTTTACCCATATCCACCTTATCATATAATTAAACCCATTTGGAACTATTAGAAACCGAAAATGATTATATATAAAAATAATATTTCAAGCTCTTCCTAAAGTGCCCCTCACCTCTTTTAAAAAAGGGCACTTCCCCTTCTCTCCATTTACCACCTCCAATGCCCTTTGGATCGGCCAAAAACTGATCACATCTCCTACCAATGTCCCTAACTTCAACCTAAATTCCCTAATTTGATGAGAAACCCAACTTAAGGGGCCGTTTTGATCAAATCAAAAGGAAGAACCTGAAGAAGAGGTAATTATTTCATCACATCTTTCAATGTTCTTTTCTTCTTCCACTTCCTATTTCTTTGTTTTTTCCATAACAAAATAATAACTCCAGTACCTTCTATATAATTTTATTTTATTATAAATATGGTACAACTATATTAATTATCTTATCCACCCTATGAATGACAAAGTCACCATACGTGCGTAAGCCTAACTTACCGTCACCACGTCATGGTGTAGTTTGTTATTCAACACCTCATTATTCGGATTAGAATAATAATGAGTATAATTGATTTAATTAATAATTATCACATGGTAATGATTATTAATATAAAATATACCATCAAATAACAAACAATTTCCCCCTAAATAGAATGATATTGTCTCTCATTTATATATACGTCTTACCGTCCCCACAACATGATGAGATTTCATTCCCCATCACAAATATTGAAGAATAATATTAATTTGATGATTAAAAATAATTTTTATAAACTTAATATAATTATTGATATGAGTCAAATACATCCTATCCATAACAAACATGACTTATGCAACAAAACATATAAAGGAAAATTAATCAGTTAACACCCAAAACAATGATACTACTGAAATATTATTAACAAAGAAATAATAGAGGATCTTATATGATATCATATTTATGTATGTGGTTATTGTATAATTTAAAATAAATTATTTAACCATTATTAAGGAGGTTAACATACCCTCTACTAATGAACAGTATAAGGTAAGGGGTTTTCATCTCAGTTTTTATTCCCATGAGATTCATGCTATATTTGCCACTATTTTTTTTGTTGTGTATATACTGCCCATCACTATATTACTTGTGTAATAGAATTTAATTTATGTGTATTTAAATTTTAATAGTATCATCCTTCTTTCATGGGTTTTATGATTCATAAGTTACCAAACCGGTAATGTAATTTCAAATTTCAATTTAAACTCATTGGGTTTTACGCTCATATCATTGATTATTTTACTCCAAGATTATTTGTGAAATAACTATTTTTTATTTATTTATGTTGTATTTTACACTACCATTTGTGTGGATATACATTTGATACAAATAATAAATCTATTGATAAATTATCATGTCATTTATATGAACTTGATAAGGGTAATCTTAACTCAATTTCCATTCATTGAGTAAATTATCCAAGTCATTGGTTTTGTTTTTACAAGAATATATGTGAATGTCCTATGATTGATTTAAATTGAATATCCAATCATATTGAGTGTATTTATATTTTTTACATATAATTATGCCATTGATTTATCCTTAATCTAAGAATACGTAATTTATAAGGGATTTTGTCTCAATTTACATTCCATTGAGACTTCTTTGTTGTTATGCGTCAATTCACATTTATATGGTGTATATACTGTAAATTGACATATTATATCATTAATACCTATATTATCATGATATTATAAAGTTTTGATTAATTTTATTCCTCAATTATATGTATTCAAGTGTCTTTCATTTGGTTAGGAAATCTTTAACTAAAATATAATTTTAAATGTTTTAGTGATTTATTCATCTAAATCATTCTCATTAATGTCCATGTTTTAAAAATTATATTAAGGATTTATTTATATTGACATGAATTTTTTGAAATTAAAATTACCTTCAAATTTTTCAAAGTTGTATGGGACACATTGATTCAAAAATCTTTTTTAAATGACTTATTTGATAAATAGTGTGACTTTTAAATACTTTCAAGGAAAATGGTTATTTACCTCAAATAGTTTTATTGATTATTTTCATCTATTTCAATATCATTCATTGTATTTTATTCGTTATTTAGTTTGATTTATTATAATAAAATCTTCCATATTGTATTGAATGGGTTATGTTTTACTGTGGATGTTCTATTTTTATACCATTCATAGTTTGTGGTTAAAGTATAGACATTTAGTATGCTAGTTTTAATTCAAATATTTTGATTATATTTCACCCTTTTAATATGAGGAATGTATTGGACATGGTAAGTGAAGGGTGGGGCCCGATATACCCCCTATATGTATCGGTAGGTCTAATGAGACAAAATAGTGTCTTGGCACAAGGCCTTGACAAATTTATATTTAGGGTCTTTTCATGAGGCCTTGACATTGTGGTTAAGATGTCTGACATCATGTATTACATCATTATAAAATTAGATATTGATATTACATTTGATTATTCAACTAGTATAATATCCATGTGAATAAGTAAATGACATTATTTTTCATCTTTTCCATATTATACAGATGTTTATGTTTAAAAGGATTGTGTTTTATTATCATACATTGCCTTAAATGTTTATGCTTATTTATTATACTTTTTGCAATATTGATATCTTTTTTGAGCATCTGATCTCACACCTTTCTTATGTTTTATTTTCCCTGGATGTGAAGATGTATATTATGAATCACATACATGGATACGTTATGGGATATGTGTGTTTTCAAAGGAGTCACAATGTTTTTTTATTTCATAATATAATTTAAAACATATGTATGTATCTAGTACATCCAAGGATACTAAAATGATCAGTCTTTCGGAACTTGATCTTATGTGATCATGATAATGTTATGTAATAATGCACCAAATATGGGTAAATGGGGTTGTGGTGTTACAATTCAACTAAAATATTTAATAAAAAATTATATATGGCTAATTGAAAATTATTTTAACTCTATCTAAAGGTTTCAAAAATGTTTAGATAATAATATGTTGAAGAAATCCCATAAAAATACCATCATTTCCTTATGAAAAAATTCAAATTAAAATTATGTAAAAAATTCCAAAAAAATTCAAATATACTATAGAAATTTAAAAACAACACTACTACAATAACATCAATAAAATAAATTTTAATATGTTTGTTATAACTAAATAGTAATTTATAAACACTCAAACAAATAAATATATAATTATAAATAAATTCATTATTCATTAATTTCAATTTCTGGGTTAATTCATGAAAAATATATATTATATTTATTTTAAAAATTCAAAAAATACTTCCCACCATTTATATATGATTAATATGAATTTTAAAACTTGTTAAAACAATTAATATAAGAATATCAAAATTTATTAAAATTGTGTGATAAGTGAAATTTTAGATTATAAAAACATAAAAGTAGTGGATAGAAACTGGGAATACAATTCACATGAGGTTTGATAGACTATGATATAATAATTTCATGAATAATGAGAACTGCGATAGGGATCAAAGAAATGCGGGCCCTCAACAACATATTATAGTGGTCAATCTTTTGGTATTTCTAGTGACCATGAGATATGAATGTGTGGATATTCATGTCACCAAGAAACTAATTTAGAAGATATACCTTGAAAAAATTCATTCACAACTTAATTATATTGTGTGATATGGACGATAATGTGGCCATGAAGGGTAAATAATTTTGTGCCTGTTTAAAATAATGTCTTTTTTAAAAAATGTTTTCCAATTTGAAAATAGAGGATAATAATTTTTGAAGAAATTATTGCAATCCTTTAAAAAAACATAAATTAATAATTATTGAAATAAATATTAAATTGAACTCCCAATGGTGTGGATACATTGTAGTTTCTATAACCAATACACTTTAAAAAACTATATATTTCCTTGATGGTTTTAAAAATGATTAATTTATGATGGTTGTTTTACACAAGTAGGAAAATAATCTATAACATGTATTGATACAACATAGTTTCAAAATAATGATAATTATATCATTTATTTCTGGGTAAGTCATATTATGTATTAATATATTAGAAAATATAGTTACATAAATTAAAATGATACTTAAATGAAAATTATTTCATTCAACATTAAAGATATAGTTAATTCAAATAGGCTATAGGAATGTAAAATTAAATGAAATATATAAATATAAAATAAAAAGTCATGTAAAGGTAATAGAAATCTATAAAAAGTTAAAATAATAAATAAAATATAAATATAAATCTAATATTTTTTATTTTTGTAATGGTAAATATAAATTCCATAGGATATTTATTTATAATTCCAAGATAACATAACGGTATATAATAAATACAATTTTAAAAGTAAGGTAAAATATCAAAAAAATATAGTATATGGTTATGCTGGTCCTAATAAAATTTAAATAAATAGTACAAAAGTCAAGAATTAAAGGGAGTTAATACAAATACATGACTGTAATACTTCACACATATCTGCATCCACCATTGGTACACAATAGTCTTGGGTCATAAAGACTACATCATATTCAATTCAATTACCACGTTAATTGAAAAAACAATTTCCACTTGACTTGCTTGTCTATATGCATGTGAAACAACTATATTGAGACCATTAATATGGTTAAGTAAACCTATAAAATGAGGTAAAATTTTTAATGAAACACTCCTCATTCTTGATTTTATATTCTTAACAGCCATTTTCAAGTCAGACTCGATCCATAGGGAGCTCCAGGAATAATATATAGCATACCTAATTGCATGAGATTCATGCAATAATTTGGCCTCATAATACACTAATATTTCATTATAAAAAAAACTATTGATGAATTTAGGTGTGTACGGAAAACACATCCATAAACCAATGGAAATTTCCTGCAAGATGCCACACTATAAACATTGACATTAATCCAGGAGATAATTTGAGGAGTTGAGTGTATGTGTTTGAAGACCATGGTCTTCTTTGGACGAACTTCCACACCCATTATCCCAAGAGTAACTAGTTCATGTGGTTTGTTGTTCATCACAGAAACATGCATAATTTAAGTAGCATAAATGTCATTATAATGACCAAGAAAACTCACACTAATAGAGGGATGATGCCCATAAAATAGGCTAGAATTTTGATCATTAAAAATAATCGAAATATTGGATGTAACTATATCCAAAAGGAGGATCCTCAGACGATCATTGAAGCTATACATAATTATAAGTTTGATGAGCTTATCAAGGTGAAGGATTTTTTAAAACCTCTTACCAAAAAGTGTTCTGGTATAATCCCATTGGTTCCATGCAAATTCCCAACTAGAAATATATGTTGTATATTTTCTTTGACCATTAATCATAGAAGAAAAAGTGACATAACCTTTATTCTCGTTGTTTTAAGATAATAATTTATTACAATCCTGTTTCTTCTAAATATTATAATTAATAATGAATTTAAAAGGATTAAAGAAATGTAACTTAATTTATAGATGCCATACTACTGGTCTATTGGACCCCCAACATTTTAGATTTTATTATTCCCTGGTATTAAATTATACAGTAAATTTTTTCTTCTATACAAGAATCGTGGTGTCGATAAAATATTTTTTTTGATTTTCCATGCTAAATAGAAAAGCGTAAGGATCATCACCAGTATAAACAAGTTATATGAATTCCTTAATGGACATATGGGGTCTATTAGTGGGGTCTTTCATTATGTACTAAATTAGACTATCCAACCAAGTGTTTCTCTAGTAGTTGAGATATTATTTCTTGGATAACAACAACTTAGTTTCATTAATGATCTCCTCAAATGAATGCTTTATTGAAGGAGAAAATGTGGAGGAAAAGTATTATTTGTTTAAATTCATAAACCTCCCTATGAACCAGTTGAATAAAATATCATAGGGTGTGTTATTAGAAATAAATAGCCATGTCAAATTCCCCATAGGACCAGTTTTGATTATCATGAGGCATTTGATTCAAAGAAAACACATTTTAATATGTTTGATGAATTACTTATAGGAAATGATGGCCATATTATTTTCATATAAAAACCTAATCTGTAAAAATTTTTTATTTATGGATTGATGTTATTTAATAAAACATCCAAACCATATGTAAGGATATAATGAGTACACCAACGTTGATATAATTAAGGAATTGATAAGGGGCACCCTTACCACTGGGGACATGGAATTCCCATTAAACTTATCCATTTTAATAACAATTCCATAGCATATTACTTCCTATTATTGTCTCCTCACCTTGACAATGGATAAAGGGACACCAAGGAAATTGAACAACATATATCCCCAATTAACTCCAACGAATCTATTTTTCCGTTTTATTGCCAACCATCATACCATCACCAATGAAAATAGAATAGTTATACCAAATTATTTCTAGTCCAATTACCTCTTCATAATGTGAAAAATGTCCTTTAATTGATGATATGGTCATCTTCAAGGAATACCCAAGAATAAAAATACCATCAACAAACAATATATATGAACATGAATAATCATTTCTTCCAGCTTTAATTTTCTTATAGAGGATATGTTAAGCATTTTAATTGATACATATTCCCAAATAGTCTTTATAAATGGAAAAAAGGAAAACCTTATATTGGTTCACCTTTTCTCACACCCATAGTGCATTAAAATAATCTTATAGGGATCCATTAACAAGAATAGACAGTCGTGCATAGTTCCTAATCATGAAAATTTACTTGATAAACTCATTTTAGAATCCATATTCCCTTAGGAAATAAAAAATAAATATTCATTTAAATGTATCAAAAGCCTCAAAAATATATTAAATATTACATTCCTTCTTTTTTATTTTTATTTGGTTAACAATTTTTGAATCCATGAATAGGAACTTTTGAATAATTCTTCAAGGGACATATCCAAATTTATTTGCAGTAATATAATCACAAACAAGTCCATCCATCATGTTCAAAATAATGTTGCTAATAATTATAGAGGCAATGTTACAAATGGAAAGTATCTTGATGTCTTTTAGATTAAGTGCATTCGCTTTTTTAGGTGTCAAGGAAATGAAGTGTGATTTTATTCTATAAGGCACTAAAGAATGGTTGAAAATTTAAATTATTTGGATGGTAATATATATATATTTTGGATATCCCAATACAATATGAATTTGTTTTCTGAACCCAGCTAGACCAAGAGCACTCTCCATGTTGAGATAGTAGATGCTCTATTTAATTCGCTCTTTGGAAGGAGTTATAGTGATATATTGGTTTTTCTACTCTCTAATGAAAGGTGTTAGACTTTCAATCACTTTATGGGTTTTTCCAGTATATTACCAATTTAAATCAACATAATGTTATAAAAAAAATCATTACTTATCATACTTTCATAACTATGAAGGTATCAATTAAAAATAATTTCCTTCTTAACTGCTTTATCTCTCTTATATATATGAAATATATAAGAAAAAACTAAGTTCACATCTCCAGAATTTGACCATTTAAGTTTCAAATATTTTTAATTACTATTTTATTTTTTCATCAAGGGGTCATCTAGCCTTTTAATAGCATTCATCTATTCCCTAAATGGATTATTCTCGTCTTAATTTTTTGTTTGATTTGTGTAAGATGATCTCTAGCACCCTTTACATCCAAATCCAATTTGGAAAATGATTTTCTAATCTATTATTTTGAAATTACCTTAGAATTAATTAATTTACCACACCACTATTGATGTGGTATGCCAAGGGTTTCAATTTTTTAGGCCTCCAATGGAGCTTGGCTACATCATGGATTTTGAAGTCATCCATTTTTAAAATGAAAGTGAAGAGAAGCAGAAATTTCTAGGTGTGTAGAGACTTACAAAATAATGGTTTTGTGATCTGGGAGTTTCTTGGGGAGAGTAAACCCTAGAACCCCATTTGTAGCACTCCTAGAATCTATCTGAACAAATAAAATATCATTATTAATTTCCTATTTTCCTTTTATTTTATATATTCTCTATGTGAAACTAGCCCTTATATATGGACCTCATCTAGGTTGTAGTGTAAACATAAGAAGAGAATCCCAATGAATCAATTGTATTAATATTATGACGAGTATTTTCTTTATTCATAAAAATAGTTTTGAAATCCCAAGGAAGAACCCATTTATGACTCATGTTTTCATAAATTACCTCAAGTTACCTCCATAATTCCCATCTTCAAATATTATATGTGCATGCACACTCAAAGGAGAAAAATATATTGCAATATAATATGTTTCCTGTGACTCAGACACTTTGAGGTCCCTTATTTCATATAATAACTTCGGTAATTTCATGTTTTAGAACCAATATGTGATCTATATTTTAGTCATCCATGTTTTTAGAGAAATCTGTATCTATAGGAGGCCCAATTAATGGATTCATTGTGATAAAAATTTAACTTTGGTCTATAAATACAAACAATCATGGATTTTTAGGCCCTAATAATGTGTATAGAGGATTTATATGTTAGGTAGTTATTTATCACTTGACAGTTGTAGAATAAAATTATTATTGTTTAAGGGAATTTCCCCTTGTTTGGGGCCCTCTTTACTGAGTAACATTCACATGGATTTTACTTTCTTCATGTCTATTTACATTTTTTTCATTTGTATTATTGTCTATTCCTAACCAATTCATATATCTAGCTATTTTTAATTCCTCAATTATGTATTTATGTTGAATGAACACATTTTTAAAAGGTTTTTTATGTCCTCAGCTATATCAAGCCAAAATATATCACTCAAAGGGGTAAATTTATTCACATATTTTCCATGATCAATGGATTTTTCTGGAGATAAAATTTTCTTGGTAGCTTTATATGGTTGAAAAAATAAGAATCATCCCTCAATAATTATGATATCAACATGATAAGGATTCTGATTTTCATCCTCCTAACTCTATAGTGGGAACTTGTGATCATTCCCCTTATAAATTTGGGTTAAAAGTTCACAAGTATTGATCTCCTACTTCTCGAAGTTTTCCCCTGGCATAATTCATGGTAACTCATCAAAAGTATTTCCATCCTAAACATGCATGGTGTGCATTTGTGTACTATTTTATATGTTTCCATCAATAACTACATGTAGACTAATTGTCTCGTTATAATGGCATGAATCATTTAAGGTGGGTTCTAATGTAGCCACCTATATTATCCCACAAACAGATTTATTCCTTTTAGTGAATTTAGGATAAACCTATATAATCTCCTCATTGATGTAAATATAAATGGCAACTGCCTCCTTTCCTTGAGAACATGTTCCAACCATATATATAATTTCCTCGTCATATTGAACTACTAAAATGGTATTTAATGAAGAGGGTTGTGAAATCCCATTTTACATTCTCCTCATTAAGCATTTGATAATTTCCTTGAGAAGTCACTGGAATACATGTCTCTACGGTACACTGGTTATGTGATATGGATACATCCCCTTCATATAGACATTCCAATTATTTTCCATCCTTGTAGTGTGATTATCGGTTTCCAGACTATTGATAGGGACACCTATAGGAAAGTAGTTGTCTAGGGGGGATTTGAATACTCCCCATGTTTTCATCTCAAGATTAAATGACATAAAAAAAGTGAACAGTTATCTCAGGATGTGGAATAGGCTACTCAAAAACACATTGGACTTCATCACTAATCCTCCTAGCCCCATTTGTTTTATCAAGATATGAAGGTTAAAAAGAGTTTCATTGAACTTCAGAAGAACAATTTCCTTCCCCTTCCCCTTTTTACAGAGAGTTGCATCATGTCCCCTTAAATTTCAAAAGCTTCATTCTTAGTCCCTTTTTCATTCAGAGTTCAAATAACCAAAAAACTATAGTATAAGACAAATATGGGTTTCTTCTTATATAGAATATCATGATTGATACTATCAAGTCATTTTGTGAGAACCACCATTTCCACTAATGTATTGGACATGTAAAACTCCACCAAGACTCTGGCATAATTCCCTAAACATGGATTATCAATCTCCATATCACTCCTAATGGGATACCCAATAGAAGAATAAATATCCCAAATAATAAATGGATGCCAATATAGCCAATTAAGTTTTCATATGAATATCCATATATGGGCGAAGGTGTTCTGGACATTATCATGATCAAAATTTTTATCCCATTACTAGATTCTTAAAACCCCACGATTCAAGGGAACTGACCCAAGGATCCAGGATCCTCGCTTGCATTTATCATATGGGAACATGGTTGGTAATACCCACACACCATTGCAGACATTATCCAGTCGTGAAAACCCCATTTTTTAATACATCATGTATGATCATGTAAAATCAATAGGTTTTCCCCCTTCGGGATTAAGACTCATGAAAAAATGGATTACCTACATAATCTAACTCATTCTTAAACTCTAACTTGGTTGGACAACATGTGTGTTATTATACCTTTATTAATAACACTTCCAGGAGTCGTACATCAATGTTTGTAAAAGATAGATATGAATCTATCTTCAACACCTCTGAATAATTCCTCTATGGAGAAACAATATCATCAGGTTCCCATTCCACTGTATAGTGATTTTAAACATGTTAAAAAGCTCCATATGGACAACGTGATTAGAGGAATCCCTAGGATTTTAAACTAGGATGAGTTGATCATTGATTTTAGAATCCCCAAATTTGGGGGTCTTCCCCTTTCTCCCATTTATCCTATATAAAAATGCATAAGGTAAAATAAAACATTAAGAATTCAATTAAAACCAAATGTATGAAAATTATTTTTAAAGAAAAATATAACAAATTGATTAAATAAAATAATGAAAAAATAATTGAGATGTATTTTTAATATAAAAAACACCAAATATAAACAAATAATAATTTAAATACTAATAGTTATTATGTATTTAAAAAATCCTCAACATAATCCACATTTTGAAATGGATAATAAAAAACTAGTTGACATAGAAATCTCACCATATTTATATTTTCTAATTATTAAATTCAAATTAATTAATAATTCAAATAAATTCGAAATATATTTTAATATAAATAATTTTTTAACAGAAAAACCACCTATAATAAATTCATATTAAATAAAATCCAAGAATTCGACTAAAAATAATTATTCAACCTTATATATCCCTTATATAAAAATGAAATTTTATTTTCCAAAACATTTCAATATATATTTTTTTATTTAAAATATCAAGAACACAATTTTTAGTGGAAACATATACAAAAATAATATATATTTTAATAACATAATATTAAATAAAATTAACTTTAATTTAGATATTTTTTTCTAAATTGAAGTACATTATTTATTAAAAAATTAAATAGTAATAACATTATCAGAATAGGTTGGAATCATTTCAAAATCAAAATCATAGATCGAAATAGATTATTTATTCCATAATGACTAATGAAAAATGATGTAACATAAATATATTCTCTCTAATTAGTAGATAAATAAAATAAATGTTGTTTCATTAAAATCCATGACACTAATCCTTTAATAAATTTTTTTTCACAAATTAAGTAATTTTCTATGAAGTTAGCATCCTATAAATCCAAATTTATAATATTTAAATTTCATAGGATCAAATTGAAATATTTCACAAAAATAGTAAATATATAATGAGGTCATAAAGTGGTTAAATATAATAATCTATAATTAATGCTACTAAACTTTTTAGAATCAATATATTTATTGGAATAAAAAAATAAAAAATACAAATACAAATAATAAGTGTTTTAAAATTTTTATAAGAATAAAAATTGTACTAATTAATTAAATATCTACAACATTTCCATAGATCCATGAATATTACATAATTTTATACAATATCAAAATGTAAATATAAGTTATGGTCTCTATTTAAAATCTATTTTAATTTACTTTTCATCATGTTAGAAAATTCATTATAAATTAGTTACATTAATATTTATAAAAATTTAGTAAAAATAAATTTGAACATTCTATTTATTATTAATAATGAATTAAATAAATAAATTTTGAATTACAAACATTTAAAAAATAATATTTTAAAGAAAACATTATATATCTATCATACCAAGAATGATGTTCTTTGATGGGAACATATAAATCCATTGACAATTTAATAAAAAATTATGAATTTTATATGTATTTAAACTAGAAGATAAAGAATGTTTACTTCCATATAGACCAAAAAAATTTAAGAGATATTTTTATAACCAATTAATAACATTTATAACCATGGAATGCCAAAAAAACCATAACAATACTAACTTATTCAATCATAATATTTGATGAAAAATATATTTCAAAAATTTATTTAATTTTATTAATCACAACATTATGCTAGAAGACCAACATTATTCTTAAATATTTGACAAGATTCATAGACATTGTTTTAGAAAATATGTTTTTCCAATAATGTACTTACCACCGAGGAGTTAAGGAAAAAAAGAAACATTGTTCTCTAAAAATTATTTAATTTAATATTTCATATAAATAATCCAATTATTATCATTCAATGAGTTAACCATACCATTTTATAGTCTTTTAGAAACAAAATTGAAATTTAAAATGACTTTCAAAACATAAATTATAGTTTTAATAAAAGAATCAAAATTACAAATTATGTTATAAAAATAACATTCTTTATGAACATTCCATGATTTAGGATTTGAATGAGATGGTGTAAGATCCCCAAACAAAAGTAAATTATTATATTGATATTTTATTTTAAAAATAATAATTTGACAAAAAACACATTACATGAATACAAAATAATTTCTCAAGTATTATTTTTCAAATATAACCATAAATATAATCTTCTTGAGAAATTATTATTTTCATAAAAATTATATAAGAATTATTTTTATTTGAATAACCTAAAAATCCTTTATTCACATTGGGAATAAAATTTATCAAAATTATAATTATTATTTCAAACAAAAATGTTACACATAAAAACATAAAGATAAGCCACATCGGGTTTCTTACCATCAAAAAGTTTATATTGTTTTTTTAAGAATTATAATAATATCCATATTGAAAATACATCACATTTTAATCATAGTTTATACACAAAAGTATTTAAGTGTTTTTTTCATTTAACACTGTTCTAGATATATTTATAATAATTCTTCAAAAATTTTACAACATAAATTTGTCGTGGTGTTCTAGGGGAAGAAAAACCATGAAATCATCATTTTCTCAATGAAGCATTAAAAAAATTAGACTAACCAATTATAACAAATTATCATTTCTAATATATAAAAATAAATAAACTTTTAAATTTTTTTAGTTTAAAAAAATAAAAATATTTAAAAAAATTCACTTTTTTAATAATTAAAATATGTCGATTATAAATTGCAAAAATGATAAAAAAATCCAACTAAAATATTTCATATATCCCAAAATACATATATGAATGTTGAAAAATAAATCTAAATGATATTTTTGTAATTTTATAATCTTTCATAGATCATTAAGTGATATAAAATATACTAAATTTTTATATCTACATCAGTAGTATTCACCCATATATTTTGTACTCATATTCAAATAGGGTAACTTCTTCCCATTCCCTTTAATTTACAATTTTAACAATTGTCAATGGTTTTTATATTCATTCCAGTAATTACAGAAGATGGAAATTTTTATATATAATTATGATAGTTAACATTAATATTAGTTAAAGAAGAAAATATAATATAATAATTATTCTATTTCTTGTTATCATAAAGAAAAAAAATTGATTTTTTAAGACCAAAAAAAAAATTTCACTAAAAATAACAAATATTCATTCATCAAATAGTTATGAAATTTTAAAAATGTATTCATTGAAAAAATTACTATATAATACATTAGATTTTCTTATATTACAGAATCCCTTAACATTTCATTTCAATTTATAACATAATCTCGAAAATATTCTATCACATTGATCATAAGATAATGTTTTTGAGAGATATTTATTCATGTTTCTCGAGAAGTCCTTATCCATCTATCATGTATATTTATCACTCTAAATGAATGTTACCTAAATAGATTAATTAAAAAGAGAAATATTTTTTGAACAATCCTATATTTGGTATAATAGAGTTGATATAGGAATTAATAGGTACCAAAACATATTTTAAACAAGTATTTATATGAAATAATGAAGATAATTTTTTTGAAAAAAATATATTTTTTCATGGCCTAATGACTGAGTAAATTTTAATAAAAATTCATTACAATTGTATCCATTTATTCTATATATAATTCATGTATCATTATATGTACTTCATTTAAAAACATTTAAATTGATTATATTATAAAACATGTACATTTTTCGTTTTATCCAAAATCACTGCAATAATTTTTTGGATTCATCAGTTAAATCATTTTGTCACACAACACATTAACATGAAAAAATATAGATAAATTCTAATTGAAATAAATTCATTCCTTATATATATATTTTTTAGAAATTTATAGACCTTTAAAATTTTTACCATTTAAATAATTTTCATTATTTTAAAAAATACATAACTTTTATATTCAATATCATATTTGGTTTAATAGGCTCTCAATTACACCCATATACGTTTTACAAAAATTAGTTGTTCATAAAATATTTTCTTAAATTATGAATTATTTTCAATTTATTCATCCACACATGGTTTTTCATATTCAGAATTACAAGAGCTATAATTATAATAATTACAAAACTCCTTCACAAAAGTATTTATAAATAATAGTTAATATATTTCATTATCACATCCAAATTCAAAGCATAGAAACTATTCTTTGGGGAAAATCTATCTACTATGAAATAATTTCTTTACAAATTTCATATATTTTTAATTACATGTTTACATTAGATTTAAAAAATTATGATTTTTGAGTCCATTAATTATATACTAATAACATGATAGTTTTGAAACATTGTAACACCCGAGACTTTTATGTTATACCATCAAAGGAATCTTTTTCTACACAATACTTGCTTGGCTTGCTTTGCACGCAATCGCGACCTTCCTCGATAGCTTGCGTCGTACGCAATACCGAGTTTCACTAAACAACAATATGCTATTAAAACTAGCCGTTATGAATAGTAATAACCAATTTTTGAAATTTTATAAATTTTATTTATCAAAATGGACTTCATTTTTGGACTCAGAATATCGAAATTAGCCTAGGGTGAAATTTTGGTATTTTTCTGAAAACTTTCAATTTTTGATGAATAGTGAAACCACTAAGTGGTAGGTTAAAAACTGAATTTTGCATAAAACTTAATTTTACCGCTTCTGTGAATGGAATTTCAAAATCCGACAGACACGGTTGATATCAGTAAGTAAAATGTGGTTGAATGAGATAAAAATAATTTTTTGGTGAATAGTAACTTTTTACTATTTTTACCGCGGTTAATAGTAAATAGGGTAACTAAGGGTAAATATGATATCAATATTACCCTAACACATGTCCTAATTCTATTGGACAAGTGTAATTCGACCAAAAACAAACTTAGGAATAAAATATGACCATTTAGGCCCACTTGGATTAGATTAGGACATTTATTATTAATTTATTTAAAGAAGGGGTAAAATAGTTAAAATCAATGTTTAATAAGTAAATCATTTTTAATATGGGGTTATACATAAGATAAATTCGACTATAAATATTCATTAGAAAGCTAAAAAGATTTCCTACATAAGGGTATTTTATTTGTAATTTTTAGACATTAAATAATTTAATTTATTTATGACACAATGATGATGCAGTAATTATCTTATTAATGAAATATTGACATAATTGACGTTATAAACACAAAAATAAATGTAATTTGAGACTTTTTATGAATTACACTAATTTTCTAGGTTACTATGATATATTAATGTTGATTTAATAAACTTGGTTCGAACATATAATTCTGTTATGACTTTCACAAAAATCATATATCAAATAGTGTCAAAATTGACACAAAATAGTTTTTAAATCAAATATTATATTATTAATTTTTATTTTATTCCTAAAAATCTAAGGTTCGGACAAATGACTTAGATAAGGATATATATATTAATAATAAACAATTTGGGGTTCGTTTGGCATGTTATAGTAAGTGTATTAACCATATAGTGAAAGAAAACAAAAAGACACGGTAAAAGTTAAATTAATTAACTTAGAGTTAAATCTAATTGATAAGGTTAAAATAATACCCTAAACTTGTCTAAATCCTATTGGTTGATAGGATTTCGACCCATACCCAATTTAGCTTCGAAATAAGACCCTTTGGAACCATTATAAACCGATTTTGACTTTAATTTAAAATAATATTTTGAGATATTCCTAAGGTGCCCCTCTCCTCCCTTATAAAAGGGCACCTCCTCCCCCTCCTCCTCACACCAGTTTGAGCACTCAAGCTCGGCCAAACCCTGCCATTTTCTCTTCTCCACTTCCCTAGAATAATCCTAGAGGTCCTGGTCTTCTCCAAATACCAATCTTAGTTCCTTAAGTGGATGATTCAAAGAGGCGTTCCAAAGAAGAGGTAATATCCATTACCGATCTTTTCAATTTATTTCTTCTTCAACTTCTTCTTCTTTAGTTGTTTCATGATAAAGTAATAACATCAGTATTACTTACATACTGATATGTTATTATAAATATGAAACAACCCTAATTCACCTTCTATCCATCCTACGGAAAAATGAAATCACCGCGCGTGCGTACGTACGGAATACCGTCTCCACGCCGTGGTGTAATCTATTTTCCACCATCACCTTACAAGGATGGGTATAATGGTGTAATGAGTAACTATATATGATTATTATTAAGTAATATTGATACTGAAATAATATATATATATACTCCAATACAATTCCACGATCATAGGAACGATATCATCACTCGTGCGTACGTACGGAATACCGTCTCCACGATGTGATGCGACTCGTTCTACATGATCTTCATTTCATAATGATTATATAAATGAATTGAATGAATGAATATGGTATATACTACACTAATACCATTCTGGAAATGAATTATCTATAACCTAAATATAAGAATAAGAATTTATTCGACAAAACGCGCATAAGAACAAAAAGTTATAAAGACCCGAGTAACAAGTAACAATGAAATATTACTAACAAGAAGCTAATAATATGACCATATATGATCTCATATCAATATGTATGATTCTGGAATAAGTCAATAACATTATTTAAACCATTATACAGTAGCTTCGGACACGAACAAAGCAAATCGGACCTAAGGTAAGGGAAATATCACAATCTCATTTTTATCCGAGATTGTTTATTCATAAGTATTTACTGGGGTGTATTTTATCATCCACATCCATGTTTCATCAAAATGTAATATTATTTCCATCCACCTACAATTGTTTAAAACCATTTTTACCCTTCGGTGAGTTTTTAGTAATATGTATGAAATGAATCTTTTGTCGTACGAGGTACTTTTTGACTTTTCCGACAAAAGTACGAAGAATGTTTTTTTTATTTTTTTTTTATACGGCACGAACGGATTTCTACTATTTTATAAAGCCTTATTTTCATGAAGCTTCCTCTAAAAGATTTCATGACTATTTTCAATAAAATCTCTTTCTTTTAAAATTGCATGATGTTTTGTGAAAAGAAATTGATTTTGAAGAAGAAAGGATATTTTCCTCAAAAATTCAATTCAAGTGTTTTATCAAAATTATTTTCCATCTAGGATAATAAAGAGTTCTGTTTCTATCCATATTTTTACATTGATTTGACTATGTTGTGATGGAATTATGTTTATGAATTCCTTTATCTTATATGAATTGATTTATGATGTCATGATGTTTCAAGAATCCCATTTTTGTTACATGTGTTATGCGATGATGTATGTTTTATGATTATGTGGCACACATAAGAAAGGATTCATTATAAGATGGGTGGGACCTATATCTCCCTCCAATGCATTGGGTAATGATTTTATATCTCATGAGATAGACATGGCTGGAACGGAAGGTTATTTCGGTTCAGTGATACAGGACTGAAACGAGGAGTGAACTCGGTTCAGAAAGGGACTTTGTCCACTAAGATAGTCTTGGCAATGAGTCATGACTAACAAGAAATGATTTTCCATGATTATGTGTGCATGCCACAAAGTTTCAAGTTTTATGGGGATCTCATTTTCACTTCTATGATTTATTCCATGTTAAGATATTATGATCTCTTTTGCAGGTTTTGATTTTCAAAAAGATATGATATGATTTTTATTTCCTTTATTTTCCCTTGCTGAGCATTTGAGCTCACCCTTTTATGTTTTCTTTTCCCCAGGTCAGGAAGATGTATATTAAGTAGAATATGCTAAAAGGGACCCTAGATATGATGAAATAAATGGGAGACACTGTAGAAGATTTATGAACCAGTTGTTTATGTTTCCCAGTTTCTAAAGACACTATACCTATACGGTCCTTTGTGGTTTTATCATATGTTGTAATAAGTGTGCTTCAATTTTTGAAGTATTAAAAATGTATGTAAAGTATGGGTCATTATAGTTGGTATCAGAGGCAAAGGAGGTAGGAATGTATCCGATCCTTGGGAACTCTCACATGTGAGCGTTGGACGAAGCATGGCTCTCCGCCCAAGGGATTCATGAGGAAATGGCTGCCACTGGGGATGGTGGTGTGTCCCGCCCAGGGGGTGTAGCCGCCCATGGAGTGCCCTGATAGGTATCAATTATAGTCCACTGGAAGTAATTCCAGACCGTTATAGTTTGTATCAGAGGAAAGGTATAGTCAACCTTTGGAAACTAGGATGTGAAAGCCTTAGTAAGAACCCTAAGGATAAGTCTAAGCATAGAACACAATCTTAGTGTTTTAGAAATTGCCTTGAATAACCTAGGATAAGACCTTAAGCATGAAAATTTTATTCTTGAATTATGTGGTTTCCTATTATAATTAGTGTTGATCACACTATTCTTCTTGGTTTTAGTCAATGGCTGGAACCCGAAGGAACCGTGTTAATGCGGAATGCGATGGGCAATGCAATGATTGTCCCCCTGAGCAACCAAACGATATGGGAGATGGAATGCAAAATCTTGTAGCCATGCTCACACAACTTTCTCAAGATATGAATCATGTAGGATTTCCAAACGAACAAAGGAGGGAGCAACATTCTGTTGAATCCTTCATGAGGCAGCGTCCACCATCTTTCAGCGGGTCTACTGATCCATTAGTTGCTGAACAATGGATTAGTAGTACTGAAAAGATATTTTCAGTTCTTCAATGTTCTGAGCATGATAAAGTCATCCTAGCAGTGTATCGTTTGGAAGGAGATGCGGATCAATGGTGGAATCTTGTTAAGAATACGAGGCAAAGGGATGAAATTGAGTCTATGGAATGGGACGAGTTCAAGAACTTATTTTTCAATAAGTACTTCCCTCGTATTCTCCGAACAAAGATGGAGAAATAGTTCCTTGAACTGAAGCAAAGGGATGATGAATCTGTTAGTACCTATGAAGCAAATTTTACAAGACTTGCAAGGTACGCTTCTGGTATTATTATCCAACCTGAGAGTAAGATCGATCGATTCTTTAGTGGCTTAAAACCAAGTCTTCGAAGGGCGTTAGCCATAAGGGACTTCAATAGCTACGAGGAAATCGTTCGATGTGCTCTCAAAGTCGAGATGGAGATTGGAGTAACCCATCAGTCACATGGGTTTGATAAGAAGAGGAAGATGGAATTCAAAGAAAAATCTAAAGAGCACACGGAAAAGAAGATGAACTTTCCCTTATGCTCAAAGTGTGGAAAGAAACATGGAGGGAGTTGTCTTAAAGGGACAAGTAAATGTTTTAAATGTGGAAAGGAAGGTCATCGGGCATTTGAATGCCGTGATAATGGGAAGAAGATGTCTAATGATGCAAACAAAGGAAGGGATACACAGAATGAACCTACTACACTTCAATGTTTCAAGTGCAAGGAGATGGGGCATTATGCCAATCAATGCCCAAATCCAAGGGTTGATGATGATGGTCGACGTCAACAAACTCTTAAGGCTAAACACAAAGGAAAGTCACATGCAATTTCTATCAGGGATGTGGAGTACGATAACGATGTGGTGAAAGGTACACTTACCATCCACTCTAAAGTAGCAAATGTTTTATTTGATTCTGGATCCACCCACTCTTTTATTTCTGAAAAATTTTCTAAGGGTATCACCATATTACCTCAACAATTAGATGTTGAGTTAGCTGTGACAACACCTAATGGAACATCAATCGCATCAGAAGTTTATAATTCTTCTCCGATCGAAGTTTGTGGGAAAGTGCTTCCTGCAAATCTTGTGATCCTTCCTTTAGTGGAATTTGATGTGATTCTTGGCATGGATTGTCTTTCTCTACATGGAGCTCATATCAATTTCCAAAGAAGGGAAGTCACATTTCATATTCCAGATCAACCTACGATCGTCTATCAATGCAAGGATGAACATAACCTTCCAGTGGAAATTTCTTCCATCTTATGGGTATTGATTCCACTAAATGAAGGTTATTTATCTCAAATGGTTGGTGAGAAACTCACGATTAAGAATATTCCCATTGTACGGGAGTTTGATGATGTCTTTCCGGAGGAATTGCCGGGTCATCCACCAAATCGTGAAGTTGAGTTTTCAATAGAACTCGTACCGGGTGCTTTGCCTATTTCAAAGACACCTTATAGAATGGCCCCAATTGAGTTGCAGGAATTGAAGAAGCAACTCCAAGAGAATCTTGATAAGGGATTCATACGCCCTAGCGCGTCACCTTGGGGAGCACCTGTTCTATTTGTAAAGAAGAAAGATGGATCAATGAGACTTTGCATTGATTATCGAGAACTTAACAAGATCACTATCAAGAACAAATATCCTCTCCCACGCATTGATGACTTATTTGACCAACTACGCGGAGCTCAATACTTTTCCAAGATTTATATTCGTTCAGGGTATCATCAATTAAGGGTCAAAAGGGAGGATATACCAAAGACGGCTTTCCGTACAAGGTACGGACACTATGAATTTATAGTGATGCCATTTGGTCTTACTAATGCCCCTGCTATCTTCATGGATCTAATGAATAGAGTCTTTAGAGACTATCTTGATCAATTTGTGGTAGTCTTTATAGACGATATTCTTGTCTATTCAAAGAGCAAGGAAGAGCATGAAGATCACTTGAGAATTATATTGAAGACCCTGAGAAAGGAGAAGCTTTATGCCAAATTTACCAAGTGTGAATTTTGGCTTCAAAAAGTTGCATTTTTGGGTCATATAATCTCAAAAGAGGGGATATCTGTGGATCCAGCAAAAACAGAGGTTATCGAAAGATGGTCAAGACCAACAACAGTAACTGAGATCCGAAGTTTTCTTGGTTTGGCTGGATATTATCGACGTTTTGTAAAAGATTTTTCACGATTATCTAATCCACTCACCAAGTTGACTCGGAAAGGAGTTAAGTTTGTCTGGACAGAGGAATGTGAAGAGAATTTCAAGGAGTTGAAAAGAAGGTTATCCAGTGCACCTGTGCTCACACTGCCTTGTAGTGGAGAAAGGTTTGTGATCTACAGTGATGCATCCAAGAAGGGATTGGGGTGTGTTCTTATGCAAAATGATATGGTGATAGCTTATGCCTCACGACAGTTGAAAATCCATGAGCAAAATTACCCAACACATGATTTGGAGTTGGCTGCGGTAATCTTTGCATTAAAAATTTGGAGGCATTACCTTTATGGTGAAAGGTGTGATATTTATACTGATCATAAAAGTTTAAAGTATATTTTCACACAAAAGGAGCTGAATATGCGCCAAAGAAGATGGTTGGAGCTGATTAAGGATTATGACTGCTCAATCCATTACCACCCTGGGAAAGCAAACAAGGTGGCAGATGCATTAAGTCGACAAGACCATGCTAGTTTATCCATGATGAGGATCACAAAAGATCCAATATTTATGGATTTACAAAGGATGGATCTTGGAATTATAATGGTAGGGGAAAAATCTTATCTTTCTCAAATGAATGTTCAACCATCTATACATGTGAAGATTAAAGAGGCACAAAAAGAAGATGTCGAGTTACAAAAGAAGGTGAGAAATGTTCCTGAATTCAACATTGATTGTGATGGGATAATAAAGTTCAGGAATCGGGTTTGCGTTCCTCCCATCCCCGAATTAAAGAAAGAGCTGCTGGATGAGGCTCATAGTTCTTCATTCTCTATTCATCATGGAAGCACGAAGATGTATAGGGACCTGAAAGAGTACTTCTGGTGGGATGGCATGAAAAGAGATGTTGCTGAATATGTCTCTCGATGCTTGGTTTGTCAACAAGTTAAAGCTGAGAGACAGAAGTCTAAGGGGATGTTACAACCATTACCCATACCCGAATGGAAATGGGAAAACATCACTATGGACTTTGTCACAGGACTTCCTAAAACATCCAAAGGCAATAATGCTATCTGGGTCATAGTTGATCGTCTTACAAAGTCTGTACACTTCATTCCTATTAGAGAGGATTTCTCTCTAGATCAGCTTGCCAGGATATATGTAAAGGAAGTGGTAAGATTGCATGGAGTACCACTTTCTATTATATCTGATCGGGATCCGAGATTTACCTCGAAGTTCTGGCGAAGTCTTCAGCATACTCTGGATACAGAGTTGAGTTTCAGCACTGCTTATCATCCCCAGACAGACGGTCAGTCTGAGAGAACAATTCAAACCCTAGAAGATATGTTGAGAGCTTGCTCTATGGATTTCAAAGGAGGTTGGGATCAACACCTACCATTGGTAGAATTTTCTTATAATAATAGCTTTCACTCCAGTATTCAGATGGCTCCTTATGAAGCTATCTATGGAAAGAAATGCAGGACTCCAACTTGCTGGGATGAAGTTGGGGAAAGAAAGCTATTAGGACCTGATCTCGTTGATGAAATGGCAGAAAAGGTCAGATCTATTCAACAACACATAAGAGCAGCTCAGAGTCGACAGAAAAGTTATGCCGACAACCGAAGAAAAGACCTAGAGTTTGAAGTGGGTGATAAAGTGTTCTTACGAATATCTCCCTGGAAGAGGGTTATGAGATTTGGAAAGAAGGGGAAGTTGAGCCCTAGATATATCGGTTCATTCGAAATACTGGATCGTGTTGGGAAGGTAGATTACCGATTAGCGCTTCCACCGAATCTCTCTCAAGTTCACGATGTGTTCCATGTATCTCTCCTGAGAAAGTACATACCAGATCCTTCACATGTACTCAGCTCAGAAGTTGTACCGCTGGAGAAAGATCTTTCTTATGAAGAACAGCCGATAGAGATTCTGGATCGTAGCGAAAAAGTCCTACGAAACAAGACCACTCGCTTGGTGAAAGTTTTATGGAGAAACCACCAACTTGAAGAAGCTACATGGGAGCTTGAGGATATGATGAGGGAGAAGTATCCTCATTTGTTTGTTGCAAAGTGACGAATTTCGAGGGCGGAATTCTTTTTAAGGGGGGTAGAATGTAACACCCGAGACTTTTATGTTATACCATCAAAGGAATCTTTTTCTACACAATACTTGCTTGGCTTGCTTTGCACGCAATCGCGACCTTCCTTGATAGCTTGCGTCGTACGCAATACCGAGTTTCACTAAACAACAATATGCTATTAAAACTAGCCGTTATGAATAGTAATAACCACTTTTTGAAATTTTATAAATTTTATTTATCAAAATGGACTTCATTTTTGGACTCAGAATATCGAAATTAGCCTAGGGTGAAATTTTGGTATTTTTCTGAAAACTTTCAATTTTTGATGAATAGTGAAACCACTAAGTGGTAGGTTAAAAACTGAATTTTGCATAAAACTTAATTTTACCGCTTCTGTGAATAGAATTTCAAAAATCCGACAGACACGGTTGATATCAGTAAGTAAAATGTGGTTCAATGAGATAAAAATAATTTTTTGGTGAATAGTAACTTTTTACTATTTTTACCGCGGTTAATAGTAAATAGGGTAACTAAGGGTAAATATGATATCAATATTACCCTAACACATGTCCTAATTCTATTGGACAAGTGTAATTCGACCAAAAACAAACTTAGGAATAAAATATGACCATTTAGGCCCACTTGGATTAGATTAGGACATTTATTATTAATTTATTTAAAGAAGGGGTAAAATAGTTAAAATCAAAGTTTAATAAGTAAATCATTTTTAATATGGGGTTATACATAAGATAAATTCGACTATAAATATTCATTAGAAAGCTAAAAAGATTTCCTACATAAGGGTATTTTATTTGTAATTTTTAGACATTAAATAATTTAATTTATTTATGACACAATGATGATGCAGTAATTATCTTATTAATGAAATATTGACATAATTGACGTTATAAACACCAAAATAAATGTAATTTGAGACTTTTTATGAATTCCACTAATTTTATAGGTTACTATGATATATTAATGTTGATTTAATCAACTTGGTTTGAACATATAATTCTGTTATGACTTTCACAAAAATCATATATCAAATAGTGTCAAAATTGACACAAAATAGTTTTTAAATCAAATATTATATTATTAATTGTTATTTTATTCCTAAAAATCTAAGGTTCGGCCAAATGACTTAGATAAGGATATATATATTAATAATAAACAATCTGGGGTTCTGTTGGCATGTTATAGTAAGTGTATTAACCATATAGTGAAAGAAAACAAAAAGACACGGTAAAAGTTAAATTAATTAACTTAGAGTTAAATCTAATTGATAAGGTTAAAATAATACCCTAAACTTGTCTAAATCCTATTGGTTGATAGGATTTCGACCCATCCCCACTTTAGATTCGAAATAAGACCCTTTGGAACCATTATAAACCGATTTTGACTTTAATTTAAAATAATATTTTGAGATATTCCTAAGGTGCCCCTCTCCTCCCTTATAAAAGGGCACCTCCTCCCCCTCCTCCTCACACCAATTTGAGCCCTCAAGCTCGGCAAAACCCTGCCATTTTCTCCTCTCCACTTCCCTAGAATAATCCTAGAGGTCCTGGTCTTCTCCAAATACCAATCTTAGTTCCTTAAGTGGATGATTCAAAGAGGCGTTCCAAAGAAGAGGTAATATCCATTACCGATCTTTTCAATTTATTTCTTCTTCAACTTCTTCTTCTTTAGTTGTTTCATGATAAAGTAATAACATCAGTATTACTTACATACTGATATGTTATTATAAATATGAAACAACCCTAATTCACCTTCTATCCATCCTACGGAAAAATGAAATCACCGCGCGTGCGTACGTACGGAATACCGTCTCCACGCCGTGGTGTAATCTATTTTCCACCATCACCTTACAAGGATGGGTATAATGGTGTAATGAGTAACTATATATGATTATTATTAAGTAATATTGATACTGAAATAATATATATATATACTCCAATACAATTCCACGATCATAGGAACGTTATCATCACTCGTGCGTACGTACGGAATACCGTCTCCACGATGTGATGCGACTCGTTCTACATGATATTCATTTCATAATGATTATATAAATGAATTGAATGAATGAATATGGTATATACTACACTAATACCATTATGGAAATGAATTATCTATAACCTAAAGATAAGAATAAGAATTTATTCGACAAAACACGCATAAGAACAAAAAGTTATAAAGACCCGAGTAACAAGTAACAATGCAATATTACTAACAAGAAGCTAATAATATGACCATATATGATCTCATATCAATATGTATGATTCTGGAATAAGTCAATAACATTATTTAAACCATTATACAGGATCTTCGGACACGAACAAAGCAAATCGGACCTAAGGTAAGGGAAATATCACAATCTCATTTTTATCCGAGATTGTTTATTCGTAAGTATTTACTGGGGTGTATTTTATCATCCACATCCATGTTTCATCAAAATTTAATATTATTTCCATCCACCTACAATTGTTTAAAACCATTTTTACCCTTCGGTGAGTTTTTAGTAATATGTATGAAAGGAATCTTTTGTCGTACGAGGTACTTTTTGACTTTTCCGACAAAAGTACGAAGAATGTTTTTTTTATTTTTTTTTATACGGCACGAACATATTTCTACTGTTTTATAAAGCCTTATTTTCATGAAGTTTCCTCTAAAAGATTTCATGACTATTTTCAATAAAATCTCTTTCTTTTAAAATTGCATGATGTTTTGTGAAAATAAATTGATTTTGAAGAAGAAAGGATATTTTCCTCAAGAATTCAATTCAAGTGTTTTATCAAAATTATTTTCCATCTAGGATAATAAAGAGTTCTGTTTCTATCCATATTTTTACATTGATTTGACTATGTTGTGATGGAATTATGTTTATGAATTCCTTTATCTTATATGAATTGATTTATGATGTCATGATGTTTCAAGAATCCCATTTTTGTTACATGTGTTATGCGATGATGTATGTTTTATGATTATGTGGCACACATAAGAAAGGATTCATTATAAGATGGGTGGGACCTATATCTCCCTCCAATGCATTGGGTAATGATTTTATATCTCATGAGATAGACATGGCTGGAACGGAAGGTTATTTCGGTTCAGTGATACAGGACTGAAACGAGGAGTGAACTCGGTTCAGAAAGGGACTTTGTCCACTAAGATAGTCTTGGCAATGAGTCATGACTAACAAGAAATGATTTTCCATGATTATGTGTGCATGCCACAAAGTTTCAAGTTTTATGGGGATCTCATTTTCACTTCTATGATTTATTCCATGTTAAGATATTATGATCTCTTTTGCAGGTTTTGATTTTCAAAAAGATATGATATGATTTTTATTTCCTTTATTTGCCCTTGCTGAGCATTTGAGCTCACCCTTTTATGTTTTCTTTTCCCCAGGTCAGGAAGATGGATATTAAGTAGAATATGCTAAAAGGGACCCTAGATATGATGAAATAAATGGGAGACACTGTAGAAGATTTGTGAACCAGTTGATTATGTTTCCCAGTTTCTAAAGACACTATACCTATACGGTCCTTTGTGGTTTTATCATATGTTGTAATAAGTGTGCTTCAATTTTTGAAGTATTAAAAATTTATGTAAAGTATGGGTCGTTATAAACATCATTACAAATAGGGTTACCTTTCTTATTTAAGTATTCTATTTGATTTTATTTTTTAAATTATTTCATTAATCTTTATTTTCTTTTCATAAGTTTTAAACCCCTTGGGTAAAAGTGCGTTTTATATTTCTCAATTTCATATAAATTCAGATCAAAATAGATTGATGATATAATTATATTATATTTAATTACAACACCTTCTTTTGTGTCTCTACATTAGTGATGTTACTTATCTCTTATTTGTATTTTAGTAATAAACTAATGAGTTCATCTAAAAAATATTCCATAATCTTATTTTATTTATTATTTTCCACATTCATTATAATATGATTCTTAGGTTGATCCATTAGGAACCATTCAACATGAATATTAATATATATATTTTCCCCATTGGGTAATAACTCTCCTAAAAATACTAGTGAATTTGTGTGAAATATGGTTTAAACATTCTGGATCACCCATATTCAAATATTTACCCACGAACTAAATCATTTTAATCTTTGTTCCAATCAATTTATTAGATCAGAGTGGAGTAATATAATTAATTTCATATATTTTTTGATCTATCTTACTGGTACTTTCATGATAAAAAATTTTCAATTAATAACATAATCTAAAATATTCATAACATTATATTTTATTATGTACATATGGGAATGAATTCTTATACATGAAATAGAGTCATATTAAATTAATTTATATGATTTTAACATCAATTTAAAGTGATAAATTATTTATATCTCATGGTATAAATCCATTCAGGATTTTCAAGGACAATAGACATTTCCATAAAAATTAGGTTTCCTTAGTGAAATACAACTATCATTTAATTTTAATCCTTCTTTTACACAAATATAATTTTCATTATAATATTTTTTATATGATATCCATGTTAAAAATCAAATTTATAAAATAAATTTTCACAAATAGGATTATTATTTGATATCAACTATTGTGTTAGATTAAAAGGAAATATGTACTTGTGTGTGTATTGGGGGGGGGGGGGGTTAATAAACATGTTTTATTTTTTATGTAATATTAAATATCTTATTCAATTATAAATATTAATTGTCACATATAAAAAATAATTAATAAGCACTGTATATTAAATAATAAACAATATGATTTTTATATTATTTTTCTTCGAGGTGATCCCAAATAGGCTACAACACCTCTATTCTCTTTGAGATATGTGTTATGCAATAAGAGATATTTTAAGAGGGTTCCTAACATGATATGAAATATCATATCTACTAGAGGTATAAATAATACATACCACAAAATTTTAAGGATTCAACGAAAGTAATAAAATGTATTTTTTTTTGGGATGACATTCCCTACCAAAACATTAGAATCCAAGAGACACATAATGAAAGTTGTGACATTAGAATTTGGGAGTCTCAAAATGAAAATAAAGTTGTTTATTTAGAAAAATCCAAAATCAATTTTTAAGAAAAGATGAGAAGTATATAAATAATTAGTTTAAAATAAAAGAAAATTATGTTGATGAGATCATTATATAACTGGGAAGGAAAACTTGTAGTTTAATAGTAAATGATTTTTATTTTTCTTCCAACTAATAGTAGAATTCATATATTAGTGATTCCCCCCATGAGAGTTCATTAATAAAATTAGAATTGGTTTACAAGGGATCACATAAATGTTCACAAAATCTCAAAAACAAAAGAGAGTTCGAATATTCCCATTTAATGATTTTCATCTCAATAGTGTAGTGACCCATTTTATCTCATCCTATGAATTTTTCATGATCCATTTTTATAAGGATAAACAACAACTAATTGTTATCAAATAAATCATTTAGATAATTGAATCTAATTAAAAATTATCAGTGGATAAAATTAATATGAACTAAAGATCATTAAAATTTATAAAAAATGATGAATTCAATCCAATTTTATCTCATCGTTTAAAATTTAAAAATATTTCAAAAGTAATATATAATACAAATCCCATGGAAATCTAACCATTTTCTTTTGTTAAATTTAAATATTATTTTTGAAAAACATTAAAAATACAAGAATATATGTGATAGAAATATAAATACTACAACATTACAATAAATACTATAAAAAAACATGGAAATATTTTTTATATCACAATAAAATAATTAAATAAAATTTTAAACCTCAAAATCACTCATAATAAATAAACTATATTTTTTTGAAAAATAATGATGATGGTTTATGAAGGATTTATAAAACCATTAAACAAGAACGGGGTTAAGTGAGTTATCATTATATTCTACTGACCACATCGTACATTCCCCTTTCGTAAAGAAACATTTATTTTGGGTGAACATATCATGAGCTATAAAAAACTTATAAAAATGATAAATAATGAGATATATATAGTGAAAGTGAAATATATCCATTTGGAATTCCATTTTACTATTCAACCAAGCTATAAAAGTGATAGTGTGAATAATCACGTCATAATTTTTAATATTGTGATATAGTTAGGATAATCTAAAAATGACAAGTAAATCATTAATATAACATTTAAATTTATTTCTTTGAAAATATAAAATAATACCTTTTCAAAATAGAATGTTTTTCATCTTAAAATATATAACATATATACTTACAAAGAGTTCAGCTATGAGGTTGTGTCCACACTCAATCAGTTAAAACAAATGAAGTACTACACCATGGGTTCTCAAAATACTCAATTTATGCTATCTATTTTACATAATAACACACTAAATCTATAAAGGGTATCTATATAGTGTTGCATAAATATTATAGTAATTTTAATATTTTGGTGAGGGTAATTTTTTAGTTTTCATTATATTCATTAAGATAGTATATTGAATTTAACTATTTTATAAAGGAAATTCATTCCATTTAGTGAAATAATATCTTATTTTTTAAAATAGGGAATGCAAATTTTAAAAAATCACTATTCAAATGTAAAAGAAAATGTTTCGTGAAAATCACATATATCTATATAAAGGTAAAATATTAAGTCCACTAGTTTCATAAAGGTAGGATTATTCATATATAAAAAGGTAAACATAAAATATGTGGGCTATGTAAATGTAAAACCATTCCCACATAAATGTAGATAATAATTAAAAAAACTAGTTAGGGGTATATGGAAGCTTTAGTAGTTTAATTATGCACAAAATGACAAAAATATATTTAATGAAAAATAAAATTATTCGAAAAAATATAAATATGGAAAAATTAATTGAGATTTATTTTGACTATTAAGAAACAAAGAGTATAAAAAAATTTCACTGGAAATCATCAAAATCAAAATGAAATAAAAAAACAGCACAACATCAACAAAATTTGATTGTATATATAATATTATAAAAATTAGGGGTGGAAGAAATTAAAAATATCTGAACTAATTTTAAAAGGAAAAATGTCATCGCTAATACCAATACCATGAAAACTTAGTTAGTAGTGGGATCCAAAGTTATCCTGAAATCCCAACATCAGTAGGCTACGAGCTGGGGGAATTTAGTAAAGGTAGATAAATTATTTTAATGGTGGAATTACACTTATATTTTTAAGAACAATCTACCAAAAACCACCATTATCAATGATTGAACATCTTAATATTAATATATGAAATATGGCTTATGATATGATATAAAATTATAATAATACACATAATATAGGGATAAAATAAAAATAATATTACTCATCATGATCGATGTAAATGAAAAGATATATTTGACACCACTAAATAGGGAAATAAATCATTTATGTTAATAAAATAAGATGAAAAAAACTTCAAATTATTAGAGGATATTTGAAATTATAAAAAGTATGTGGTATTACCTAATATTATTAGATTTATCACTTGAAAACCTTAGATAGATATAAATAAATCATAATGAGGAATCAATGAATTAAAAAGTGATAATACTTTCCACCCAAGGCAAGACTAACACATATCATCTCTCTAAAATAAAACTCTTTAAAATATATCAACTACCATATAAACAGAACTCATCATCATATAATAAAATAAATTATCCCTGAGAAAATTTACCTAGTCCACCTATAATGGAATTTTAAAACCAGTTAGTAATGATGATATATAATTAAATATTAGTAGGTTTAATTTATCTTCTTATAGTGTCTAGAGATAATTAAAACATGGGAATAAAGAAAATTATATTTGTATGACATCTGATTCATTCAATCGATGGATATAAAAATATGGTGGGATTCATATTATTTCCTCTTAAATTATTTTTATCAAACTATGTGATGGTGTTTGAAGATGAAGTAGAATCCCTATGGTGTTTGGTATTCCATTCACAGTGTCCTTTATTTCAGTTTTTATCACAGTTTAATATTATAATTCATAAGAGATCATCAGAAAAGTGTTTTAAGCAATTATACTTGACCAGATAAATGTTATTAAATTATAACAATACCCATTAGTGGTGTGAGTGAAAACTCATAATTTATATTTATGAAATCTTATATTTAAATAAATAAGGACCACAAAATACAGATTCATTTTTTATTATTTTATGTAAATATAAAAATATGGGTTTTGTCTTATATAGATTGGATATGTAAAAGAAAATATGGATTTATGGTTACACTAATTTGATGTGTAAGGGTAACCAAGTACTTGACCTTACATATAGTGGTCAGTATAAGTGTCATTACACCTTACTATTAGTTATATTGGTCTACATAAGGGCCACCTCAGTTTACCATTATGTGAATTAACATTGTGTAAGGGTAATCATGTTTTTAAAACGGATACACTATGGATGGATAGTTTTTATATAAGTAGTGTAAAACTAATTGGATACTTACCCTTATGAGAAACAAGGCTACATAAGGGAAACCCCTCTATTACATATAGAGAAATAGTTTGTGTCAATGTAATACCCTTACATATTGGAACTTGGTGACCATGTAAAGATATATAGAACCATATCATTATGATAAGTGTTCGCACATGGGTAACATTCTCTATACACATAAACAATGTAAGGGAATTGAAAATCGACACTTTTAGAGATCATCTACATAATTGTAGAAGGAATACTACATTTAGGTAGTGGCACCGCATAAGGGTCATAGAGTTATTCCTTTACACAATAGCTCTAAAACTAGTTTATCCTTATATAGAGTGTCTATGTAATGATAAATAGAGGATATCCTAATGTAAGAATGGGTTCCTATATAAGGGTAACTAAAAAAAGTATAAAAAATATTTTTGAAATTTTAAATAATTTTAATGATTTGTACTTTTTTACAAATAATTTTATATTGTATTATGGGATATTATAGTTTATAAAATCTTAAAAAACTATTTAATTATTAATTTTTTTATACATAATATAATGTTTATGAAGTAATTTATTCCAAAAATAATAAATTTCTTTATTTGATATACCTTCATAAAATTATAGTTTAATTCATATGATATTGAAATAAAATTTCTTATTTATAAATCAGAATAAATAATTTATAATGGGTCATAAATTATGAAATAAGGGAATAACATAAAATATAAATATTTAATTTTATAAATATCATAATATATTATTCTGAATTATTCAAAATTTAAAGTGGAATAATTTGGATATTATTTAGGACACATCAATATCTTTTTGTTGAATTTATTTGATCAAGGATGAAATAATATTTATGTTTACAAATTTTTGGATATATAAATATTTTACACAATATAATTTGAATTATAAATTTTTAATAATTACTATAATATCATATATTTTAAATTAAAATTCCATTAAATTATTATTATAAAATAGTTTATATTTCAATGAATATCAAATGTTTAGGTTCATAATTATGGAATTTCTATAATTTTATAGATGAATATATAAATGGTTTTATAGTTAACTTATAATTATTAATTATTCATAAATGTTTTCCCCAAGAATAAATATTTGGATTATTTATTTATTTAATGGTTTTTCCCTAAAAAATTACTATTTAGTAAATTTTTTAGGAAATCTTATTCATGTGTATGATTTAGTTTTAAATGTTAAAATTCTAATACGATAGAGCCTTAAATTACATGTTAGGATTGAAATTATAATGAATTTAGTTTTTTATTAACTTTAACCTTGGATTGTAATTTTTTTTATGGAATTTAATTTAGTTGTTTAATATAATTTTTTTACTTATGTTTCATAGTTATGATGAATTTTATTTTATCTTGGGTAATGTATCTCCTAGTAGTCGGTCTTGGGATTAGAATACTTAATCACCTAGAGGATTATTCCTTGTATATTTTGGTGAATGTGGCTGTATATCTATCACTCTAGGGATACTCATAAAGATAACTCTATGAATTTATAAGAAGTGTTCTTGTAACTTATACATTTGATGAATATAGATACATATGAATATGTTTGAATTCTATTTCTGTACTAATAACAAAATAGTTTTGGTTTTCCAAATAGTTATAGATAAATATGGTTTGAACTTATTGTATTAGTATGTTGGATATGATTCCAAACTAAATTACTTGAATCATGCATATATAAAGGTAATACCATGAGATAAGTTAGAGATATTAATATCCCATTCAAATAAAAAGAATGATATTCCTTTAAAAGTGGAACTTTTCATGACCTAAATAAATCAATTGTTCATATTCTGGTATCATAGTGTTCCCTAGATTATCTAGTGAATTGAATGAAATTAATTGGTGATAATGGATTAATCTTGTGTAGGTCTTCATTTCAGGGGTTCCCTTGAGTTGTCATTTTCAATATATTTTTTCATGTCTGCATTAGGTTACAATTATCTTAGAAATCCATAGGAAGAATACTAGGGGAATAAAGTTGATTTTATCCATATGATGGTCTAGAAAAAGGGTTTTCTACTTAGTTATCCACAAGTAATATATGATATGATTCAGATGATTCTTAAACTAAATAAATATAGTGAGATAAATTCCCTTATAGATTTATGGATTAGTGAAATATGGATCATGGACCACCAAATGAATTTCATATATATCGACATCATTTTTATTGGTATACCATTTAATGGAAGACATTATTCAATGGTTTATAAAATTTTATACTCATATGATAAAATATTTTTTAGGTGCATTTCATCATCATAAATGAGATAAAATTAAAAATTAATCCTTATATAGATAATATTATTGTTATATTCTCTAATGAGTGGTAATGTATAAAACTTTCATAAGAATAATTTCTAATTTTAGAAATAGTCATTTGAAAAATTATATGTCATAGAATAGTTCCTTTGGTATTAACCATGTTTCGTACTTGTCCAACAAGTAAATTATGATATTTATAAAGAATAAAGTGATTTAGTTAACATTTTAATGGAATTTGATGTAAAATGACTAGAGGTATCTTTTTATCCACTCAAAATGATTGGGTATGCCAAATGACATATATGATGGAATATTATAAATGAATTATGGAGACAAGAGGTTTCCCTAAAACATTAATGGTAATAGAAATAAATTATACATTTATAAAAGATAAATAATTTGAACTATATTATTTGTAAGTTTTATAATTATATATTAGGTCAAATGTTGAGAAGTAATTAGAGATAGATGGTTTCTATAATGTAATATGGGGAAGTTTTTTCTTAATCTAAAACAATAATACTACATGATTGAAAAATATTATCATAAGATGTGTATTTTATCTCATATCACTGTTTATAAGTGCATTATAACAATTGTGTTTTTATAAATGAATTTAGGTGTTTTTATACACATAATTATTTTTTTAATTTTATAATATGATTTAATGATAGAATAAAAATTTATTTTTTTGGTTAGGAAATTTATATTATACTCATCTGTGGAAATTTTTCAACATTATGGTTGAATTCATAATATTATTTCCCAATTTTGTTAGAGAGTTTAGAATGGATGTATTGGGAATACGATGTCTGAATTCTACCTGGATGGAGAAGTTTAATCATTTTTCTTTAAGAAGTTAATTTCAGTCATTGAAACAAATAGTTTTTATAAATAAAGAGTAAAAATTCAATATGATTGGATTATATATGATAAAATTTAAGTATTTTATAAATATCTATAGAATTTCTGTGTCATAAATTTAAGTTATAGAAATTAATTTTTCTTTTTGGGAGTATATGTGAAACCGAATGTGTTGTTTACCATGTGTTGTAAAACTAATGGAGTTCAAAATGAAAGGATTAATTGATTGGTCTTGCATGATATATTGATAAAAAATACTTTATATATCTAAAATTTGATGGATAGTGTCATTATCAGATGATTCTACGTAAAATATGTTCATCTTCATCACTTTAATATAATGTGATAAAAGAATATATTTGATAATATAGAATTATTATAGAAAATTAGCAGATGAATAAATTTATATACATGTTTTAGGATTAATTAATTTTTATAAAAGGTTTTGAGTTGATTATCTAGATAAGATTATTTGTTAGGAGTATGGATGGAAGTGTTTATTTTTGATAAATGTGTTCATCTAAACACTTTTTATTATATCTGTGAATGTGTTCCTTCCACCCATCAGTGGTATATTTTAATATTGGGGTTTCTTCAAATAAATAATTTTCCATACACATAGATACCATATATGATATAGAACCAATAATTTACATGTCAAATATTCATATTAAGAAGAAATGAAGGTTATTTCCTATCAAATAATGTGTTGTGATTCTATGTAAGATAGTATTAAATGAATATAGTTTATAATAGGATAGTATAAATATGATTGGAAATAGAGAAGATCAAAAATAAAAAATATAAATGTTAAAAACATAAATATTTTTATGTTTTTTCCTCATAATATCCTATAATGTTTTAGATATGTGATGTTAAAAAAATGTAGAGTGTTAATCATAGATTCCATTTAGAATGTGGACATAAAATTATAATGGGTTTCCACTCATTATCCTAAAAGAGTTTAGGATATCTATAGATAAAGAGAAATGTGAAGAGTTAGATTTAATTGTCATAAAAAGTGAAAGACTAAATTTATTGATGGATTATACTATTCAAAATGAAAAATTAATTTTACAAGATAACCTCAAACAATTTTGGAACTGAAAATAATGATATTTTTAATGAGGTAAATTATTTATGTATTAGAATATTTTCAATTCATGCTAAATTATTTTCGTCTGTGGTAGTTAAGAAAAAGAAAAAAGAAAAATTTAGTTACCATAAAAAAGTGATTTTAATATTATCCTAAAAGAGTTGAGGAGGACTACTAAACAATTATTTAAGTGGTTACATTATCTAATTGTTTTTCGATGGAGTAGGTTTCCAAGGATGAGTATTAGGATCAGGAATAGAGTTCCAAGTTGAAAATATACCTTAACATAATTATATTGTTTTTTGTGAGATTAAGAATTTTCTATATGTTAATGGAGTATGATATTTAGGAATATTATTACTATAAATCGCCATTGTTATTACTATATTACTTCATAAATATTTCAACAAGTGATTTTAGTGGGGGGATTTATCATATGGTAACATAGATGTCTAACATGGATTATATATGACGTAATATGTTTACAAAACCAGAAGAGTGTTTCAAACATAATGCTGATATAGTATTTTATCATATGTTATATGATATAAATGTTCTTATGATGCTTTTTGATAACATTATAAAAGATTTTAGGAATATTAAAATATAACAATATGGTATTTATATAGAGTTAAAGAATATTAAAACTTATCATATTAACAGAAACCTAAATTTTATCATCTAATCACGTTGGCTACAAATATATATATATATATATATATATATATATATATTCAATTAATGAAATGTAATTCTAATAAAAATATTAATTTATGAAATTTAGTTATACCTAAATGTAGTGACTCTGTTTTTTTACATTTAAGAATTTTTAAATTTTTTAGTAATATTTTCGAACCCTGGTACGGAGTCAGCATGAGATTTTGGGGTCTAGAGGGCCTTGGTGTGGTGATATTTGAAATATTAAATATATTTTTTCACACCCATGATTGTTATTTATAAAATTTTAAAACTCATAATCGGAGTCTCATATCTTAAATATGAGTCTATGGTTTTGTTTATAACATGGTGTTTATCCTAGGTGAGACATAATGTTTATATATGAAAGATACACCATCAAAGGAGACCGTTGGAGGGGTGTTTAGTGGAGGTTATTAATTTATTAAAATAAATTAATAAACAACCTCTACCATTGTGTTTCAAGAATTATTTAAGGGAGAGTAGGGTTTCCTATAACAAGATGAACAACTCATAGATGGATTGAGGAGAGGAGGCACCACTAATCATTGATATGGATTCCAATTGCTTCCAGATTGTGGTGTTGCAAATTTATAGTGTTGATCCACAACTGAATCTCGGTAATTTATCCATGGTGATGGATTAGATGAGTTTCGTGTATCAATACACCTTTATATATGTTTTTATAATGTTTTATATCCCTTATATAACTTCTTTTACCCCTCACGTGTGGGTCGATATATGGGTTTTTGTGGAAAATAGGATTTTTTGGGGCTTATAGCGAATCCCTATCTAGAATTCTTGATCACACAATGTGCAGTTAAGGGTCACATGAAATGTATTATTACCATTAATGGAAGATAAATTTTAGGGAATACAAGATGTGTACTACTGTAATAGTTACCCCAGCCTTTTACACATATTATCACATGATTTTAAGCATAATTAACCATCTAATTACAAGCCAAGGATTGTAAAGTATAGTGTATTTGGAAAATTAAGTATATAATTAAACATACTAAAACAAAAATAAAAACATATTTTATTTTACCTCCATAATGAGATCCTAAATTTCACTGAGCTCATACATCTCTATAGGATAACACAGGGAATATAAAAACAAAAGGGATGAGATAAAAAGCCCAGTAAAGAAATAAGCATAGGAAAAAATCATTAAACATGAGTTATAAGGCATAACATGATTGAATAAAAGGATTGGGACATGAATAAAAATATATATGAATAAAATTTATAACATGGGAACATACTATCATGGAACCATAGGAATGTTCCCACAATATATAATACTACAAAAACACGAGTCAGGACTAACTTCCAAGACTATATGGCATGGTGGACAAAGTCCCAAAAAGGAATCAGGTTCGCTGCATTTCCCAACATAACATATCATGACACTAAAAATTCCCCAATGTATTGGAGGGATATATGAGTGCATCCATAAAAAAATGTTCATGAATATGTGTTCCACATGAAGAATCATCTAAAATGAATCAAACATAACTGTAAGGGTTACCCCTAAAAAGAAATGAGTATCGTAATCAAGTCACAAGGAATTACAAATGGGCGTATCATAAATTTGTCCATGAAAGAATCTATTTTGAAAATAAATGAAAATTAATAATGTAAAATAGGAATATGTAATTATAAATGGTTTCCAAATGAAGTTAAATAATTTAAAACAGTGTTTAAGAGTCATTAGAAGTGAATAATTTTAGTGTAGTTTAAGGAAAGTATTAAAAAGAATTTAATGCAAAATGGATATTTGATTTCATAAAAAAAATGAGCCAATATATTTATTAATTATAAAATTATCTATTTTATAAAAATAATTTGGGATTAAAATATTTAATTTTTGGTGCTTTAAAATGTGTAATAAATTAAGAAGTTCCCTTTAATTAGGTTTTCTTTTTGAGAGTAAATTAAAAGTGAACACTATTAAAAAATGTATATCCCTAAAAAAGAATGATGGAATAATCTGTATCCATGAACTAGTAAAATATGAAAATAATTTATAAGAGGTATATAATAATTTATAAGATTTACATTAGGTTAAAAATGGATAAAGTGTAACCTGATGGAAACATGGAGGTTCAGAAAGAATCCCTTACCTTATGTCTGAAACGGTTCCACACTTGATCTTAACGTCTTAGATACTCAGATTAAATCGATTAACTAATTAAGTCAGAACCATTAATAAATTTATTTGGTTTATTATAATATTATTATGTTCATTTATGGTTGTTTTTATGGGTTATGATATTCAATTTCATCATTCTGGAATGTCGTTTTCCTTGGTTTTCATGATTTCTGTACTCATATACCTATAAGACAAATCATGTAAAATGATAATGGTTGTACATAATTGAAAATATATGTTATTAATGAACATAAATTACGTTAAATGGTCTTATAAATCATTTTTTATATTGTATGAGGATGAATCATTAAATAAATAGTTAATAAAATTTACTTGGATTATTTTGGGGCGGTTTTCACTCACAACAAACTTGTTTTGTTTAACTATTTTACATAATGTGCATATAATTATTAAATAACATTAAATAGGATTTAATAAATATATTATAATTTATTTAACCATAAAAATGGTTTTTTTCAGACTTGAAGGAATTAATGGTAAATGAAAATTTTTCGTCCTTAAAGTTGATAAATTAACACATCACGAACTATGTTTTCAATTTTGGAATAAAAGAGAGAGGAGAGTGGTTTAATGATGGATTATATGATTTTCATAGTAAAATTAATGTGTTTTTGAGGTAATGGTGTTATCATCCCATCTATATTAAGGGATTTAAGGATATAATAAAAAAAACCTGAAAAGAAAATAAAAGAAAATGAAAGAGGAATTTACCTCTTGAATTTATCTTCCTTGAAAACCTCATTATGGAATATGTTTTGTTCTTATAATGACCCCAATATCTCATGGTTGTGTGGAGGGGGTAGGGGGTTGAGGACTATTGTGTATAATTTTTACAAGTTTCAATGCCTGGATGGTGTCAAGAGAAACAATTGTGAGGGGTGGTATTTATAGTGGAAGAGAGGGGTGTTTTCTCATTATTGTATTCATTACTTTATTATTTTGGATTAAGACTATAAATATTTTGGGAAATATCTCCAAATATAATAAAATAATTAGTGTAATTTTTATATTATGGTTCTTACATCAGCGATGAATCAAGGAATAATGTATCTGACTTATAATTTATATATAAAATATTTTACCATATTTTACTATTATAAAAAATCAATGATTTTAGAAAAGATCCAAAAATAAAACCTAACCATTTTTTATCATGTAAAATTAACAAATGGACTCCATTTAATGAAAATAATTTTCTAAATAATTCTATTTTTAATTTTAATTAAAATAATCATTTACCTGGAAAATACCAATTTTAAAATTTTAACTGACTTTATAACAGTTTGAAAAAATTATAAAGATCTGATAAAATTATCTTATAATCAAAATAGAATAAAATATTAATTTATGAATATATTTTATGTAAATAAATTTATTTTTAAAACCTTATATTAATTATTAAATTGAAAATAAACAGTTATGTTTTATAAAAATAACAATACTTAGTTAATAATTTCTAAAACATTTATTTACTTATATTATGATATAATTATATCATATTTTCATTTATAATACAATTAAATTTCATTTACATTTTTTTGGGTGAGTTTACTATTCTATTATCCAGTATACTAATCATAAGGGTCACATTACTATTCTAAAGGGAAAGTTACCTTTCCATCGTTATATGTTCCTTAACATCGAGAAATATCTCATATTTCATTAAATATTCATTTATAATGTTTGTATTACATTATTAATGTGATTATAATATATGAAATTATTATAAGAATGGAATTTACATTGATAAAAATTTAGGTCATTACATTCTTCCCCCTTATGAAATTTCTCCCTTGAAATTTCATTTTACATACTATGGGGAAAACATGTGAGGGTAATTCTCCTTCATCATTTCCTCTAGTTCCCATGTTGCCTTTTCATACTTATGGTTCCCCAATAGTACTTTGACCAGGTTAGTATTCTGGTTGCGTATAACTTTATCTATATGGTCTAAGATCTTAACTAGATACTTCTCATAGGAGAGATCACTCTCGAATTGTACCACCTCTGAATTTAATATATGTGATGGATCCAATGTGTATTTCCTTAAGAGGGATATGTAGAATAAATTGCATACTTGATACATGGTTGGGGGAAGTTCTAGTTTATAGGCGATGACCCTGACATGATCAAGGATCTCAAAGGGGATGATGTACATGGGGAATATCTTTCCTTTCATTACAAATATCATGATCTGATTCCATAGAGATACATGGAGTATTACCATGTCTCTAAACATAAACTCAAGGCCTCATTAATTGTTATATGCACAAATATTTTATAGAATTTTGGATTCCTTGAGGTAGTGTTGAATGGTTTCCACCTTCTCTACCATTTATTCGACTATTCCATGTCGTATAAGCTTACATTCACTGACTTCATTGTAGAAAGCCGATGTTCTACATCTTTTCCCATAGATGGATTTATATGGAGACATTTGGATGTTTGAGTGGAAACTGTTATTGTAGGAGAATTTGACAAGTGGAAAATGTTGGTCCCATGCTCCCATGAAGTCTATAGAACATGATCTCTACATGTATTCTAGTGTCTAAATAGTCCACTTATATTGGCCATTAGTTTGTGGATGATAGACCGAACTAGTGTTTAACCCAATGATCTGAGTATGATGTATACTTTTCTAGAACATAGAGGTTAATATTGGATATCAATTGGATATAATTTATAGTGGTAATCTATGCAGCCCTACCACTTCTTCAATATATATCCATGCCATTTTATCTAGTGATAATTTATCTCGAATTGAAATTATGTAAGATGTCATAGTAAGATGATCCAGAACAACCCATATAACATTATATTATTTGGATGTCTTTGGAATTCCAATGAAAAAATCCATGGTACTAATTTTCCATTTACATGTTACTATGGGTAATGGTTGCATCATCCCCTTATACATTTTCTTTTTTTCCTACCCTTGCTGACATACCTGGCACTTTGATGTATATTCAAGGATCTCCTTAATCATATTTATCCACAAATATTTTTCTTGAATATATCAATACATATTGGTGCTCCATGGGTGAATAGAAACGTTTTAGCTATGTGCGTCATTTATAAGATCTTTCATTATCTCTAGATTGTATGGTGCACATATTTGCGAACCAAATCATATGAATCCATCCTCATAGATCTTGAACTTAGAGGTCTTCCCATTTCTTGTAGCACCACACTTTTCTAATTATCCACATCATTCTTTTGAGAATCCTTTATTTTCCCCTTAAGGGATGTCTGGTAAATCATTTGAGAAAATATTGATGATGTTCCTTCCTTAACAATTCCCATGTCCATAATTTTTATGTCTAATAAAATTGTATCTTTCTCAATTCTCATTATTAATAAAGATGTAGGATCCTTTCTACATAGAGGATCTTCGACATTATTTCCCTTACTTTTATGGTAATGGATTGACCAGTCATAATCCTTGATGAGGTCTAACTATCTTCCCTAGTATATATCAAGATCATTCTGTGTGAATATATATTTGAGGCTCTTATGATAAGTATATATTTCACACTTCTCCCCATAGAGAAAATGACTCTAGATTTTCAATACAAAGATCACATATTCCAACTCTATATCTTGGATATGATAGTTTTGGTCATTAATTTTCAACATACTTATAGAATATGCTATCACTTTATCATTTTTAATTAGCACATAGCCTAATACCTTTTTTGAATAATTTTTGTACACCAAAAAGAGTTACCCAATTGTTGTTAGTGTGATCACTGGTATAGTGATAATCTTATTTTTTTAACTCGTTAAAGAAGTATTCATATTAAATAGTCTATAAAAAAATTACTAAATTACAATTCAACTTGGTTCATGGGTTTGAAAATAACAAGAGGTTCCTCAGAAATCATCAGTAGTACCTGGCTAGACAAAGAAAGCAGTAGATCCCTATTACACATGTTGGCCTGGGATACTCATTGATTTCGTTTGTCTTGGATGGGTCAACATATATTCTTCTAGTGGTGATAACAATACCTAAAAATGATACTTACTTCTTCCAGAACTCACATTTACTATGCTTTTCATAAAGTTTCTCCCTTTTTGAAACTCTTTAAAATAGTATTCAAATTATCCTCATGTTCCTCCTTGCTCTGAGAGTATATCATAATATCATCAATAAAAACTACCAAAATTTTTTGTAGGTAATATCTAATGACTCTATTCATTAAAAACATGAAATGTTTTGAAAAATTAGTGAGTCCTAAGGGAATTACTATAAAATCATAGTGTCCATACCTCATTCCAAAGGCAGTCTTAAGAATATCTTCCTTCCCCATCATTAATTAGTGATATCCCGAATGAAGGTCCACATTGGGGAAATAAATTTCCCACATAGTAGATCAAACAAGTCATTTACCTATGGAAGGGGATACTTTTTATTTATCTCAATTTTATTAAGTTCTTTATAATCAAGGTATAAGTTTGTTTATTGACTATTCTGCTGGAAAAAGATGACGAGTGCATGTTGTAGTGAAGCACTCAGGCATATAAAACCTTTGTCTGGATTCTCTTATAACTGCTTATTAATTCCTTCTATCAATATGGTGACCATTATATAAGGTGTCTTTGATATAGTAAGATACCCAGGAATAATTCCAATTGAGAATTAAACCTCTAAATTAGAATGGAAGACCATAAAAATCTTCAAGAAACACATCAGTGCAGTCCTTCCCAACGAGCATGTCTTGGAGCATGATTCTCTCAATTATCTAAATCATTTGTTCTATATTTTATTCCTCATAATGTAATAATATCCACACTTAAGAAAATTATTCTGGAGGAGATTCGTCCCCCACCATACACTATTTGAAAATTGGAGTATTATTAAAGTTTTGAAGAATGATCCCCTTTCCTAATAGTTGATATTGCCTTTATATAAAGATACCCAATCCATGCCAAAACTATCGTCAAAATCTACCAAAAGGGAGTATTACTAGACTTTTTGGGAGCTTAAGTCCACAAACATTAATCGGGGATGCGTTATATAATTTGGAATCAATAATTTACCCATTTACTATTCTCAAAATAACTCAACCTCTATATTTTGGGATGGTTATTGAATAGTTATACAAAACATGAAAGCTATAAAAGAATGCATAAAATTAGAATGAAAAAGTATATTTTCTATTAATGAATTAATAACCAGTTTACCTATCACAATATCATTTTTAGGATCCCCCTCAGTAGAGTAATAGCATATGCCCTTCCTTTCTACCTCGGAGTTTGTTGTTGTTGATTACCTCCAATAACCCTTGGCTGTGGGAAATGGCTTGCATAATTTCCATGATCCTTGTAGTTGAAACACTACACTATAGTCCAAGTGTCGATCTAAATATAACTTTATTCTTCCTAATTAGTGGGGTTCTTCATACCCCTTCAACATTTATTATCCATATCCCCTCTCTTCCATATTTGAAGCATCTCTTGGTTCCCTTTATGATGTTTCAATGATTCTTGTTCCCATACTTATGACAGGTGGGATACAGGGTCTAATTTCCAGAATATGATTTATCACTCAAATTAAACTCTAATTTATAATTTTCCTGCAAAATCATGGGACCACTAATATTCCCTAACAACTATATCAAAATTAAGGGAACAACAAAAAATATCTTCACATATTTCAATGTGTCAAATATCTAATGCTTTTTGTATACTTGACTTTAGTCCACTAAAGAAGTGATCAACCTTGCTTTTGGTGTTCATGAAAAAAGGAATAGGCTTCTCTCGGCATCCTTCTAATGTTTTCTTCATATTCCTTGATAGAATCACTTTCCTTCTACTTTAGTCTTAGGAACTCTCTTCCTATATTAAGACGGAGGGTTTGAAGAAAATATTTATTGAAAAATATTTAATTGATATCTTCCCATTACATGGAATCAATTCCATCCTTGGAATTTTTTCATTGATCAGTTTCTACCACTAATAAGCTTCCCCATAAAAAAGATAAACTTCTAGAACAACTTTCACATCTTCTGAGCATTGGAGGAAAAGGAATATTTTTCAATGGAGTTAATCAATTGTTCCATGATGTGGGTATTTGATGATCTAATAAAAATGGGATTCCTTTTCCAAATAAAAGACTTGACGGAAACTTGATATCTATTATGAGAAATAGGGTGTTCCATTTTATTTATGTTAATATTCATAACATTATCAAGTTGATCATGTACTATCATGATGTTTTGAGCACCCATTCCCATAATATTTGGCATATAATTAGGGAAATAATCACATTTCATATCACATAGATTATTGGAATGAGGTATTATATTTCCATCCATTAAATAAGAAAAATAAATTTAAATTAGGTACTTGAATACATAACTAATAAGTATAATAAAATGAACCTTTAAATATAAAATTATAAACTTGTAAATGTAATGTATATGCTAACTTTTGATTCCCTAGGTTTCAATTTTGTTTTTCCATGATTTTCTTCCTCACATACATTCTTATGGGAATTTTTGTCTTCCCTTAATAATGGGTTGTAATGAGCTTATGAATTTACCAATCATAACCCTTAGAAGTGTCATACAAGGTGCATAGTAAGGCCCATTGTCTTGAACCAGGCTACCATGAGTCAGTCTTGGAAAGCCTTTTCAGAGTTGTTACTCGTAGTTAAATCTATGCCAGAACCACTTTCACTTGTAGTATCTAGACATTGATGTATTTTTTTTGATTGACCACTTACTCAATAATAACTAAACTTTTGGGATGTTTTCTCATATTTAGTCTTATCCCTATGGATTTTGCTATAGTTTTCTAGTCCTAATCCAAAATATAAATAAACTTTTTATCTAATACCAAATTTAGAAACCTTATCCTTTTACACATATTATTACATGGTTTTAAGCATAATTAAACATCTAATTACAGGAAAAATATCATAAATTCTAGTTCCTTAGGAAGATTGGGTACAAAATTAAACATCATGAAACCAAAATAAAAACATATTTTTCATAATATCCATAACACGCTCATAAATTCAATTGATCTAATACATCTATATACAATTACCTAAGGAATAAATGAATAAATGGGATAATCTAAAAATTGAAGTTTGGAAATAAGGACATAATAAAAAACATCACATGGGTTATGAGGCATACCATGAGGACATAAAAGACCTGAAACATAAATAAGCATAATGGATATCAACGTGTATAACATTGGAACATATTATTATAGAACCATAGGAATGTGTTAACAATATATAAAATTACATAAACAAGAGTAAAGTCTAACTATGAATACTATATAACATAGTAAACAATGTCTCATAAAAGAATCAAGATCATATCCTATCCCAACGTGACATCTCAGCAGAACAAACATTAACTAAGGAATTAGAGCACTATCTGGGTTTACTAAACATAAAATGTTCATGAATATGTGTTCCACATGAATAATTGTTATATGCACAAACATTTTATAGAATTAGGGATTCCTTGATGTAGTGTTGAATGGTTTCCACCTTCTCTACCATTTATTCGACTATTTCATGTCGTATAAGATTACATTCACCGACTTCATTGTAGAAAGCCGATGTTCTATATCTTTTCCCATAGTTGGCTTCATATGGAGCCATTTGGATGTTTGAGTGGAAACTGTTATTGTAGGAGAATTTGACCAGTGGAAAATGTTGGTCCCATGCTCCCATGAAGTCTATAGAACATGATCTCTATAAGTATTCTAGTGTCTAAATAGTCCACTTATATTGTGCATTAGTTTGTGGATGATAGGCCGTACTAGTGTTTAACCTAATGATTGGAGTATGGTGGATACTTTTCTAGAACATAGAGGTTAATATTGGATATCAATTGGATACTATTTATAGTGGTAATCTATGCAGCCCTACCACTTCTTCAATATATATCCATGCCATTTTATCTAGTGATAATTTCTATCGAATTGATATTATGTAAGATTTCATTGTAAGATGATCCAGAACAACCCATATAACATTATATTCTTTGGATGTCTTTGGAATTCCAATGACAAAATCCAAGGTAATAATTTTCCATTTACATGTTGCTATGGGTAATGGTTGCATCATCCTCTTATACATTTTCTTTTTTTCCTTCACTTGCTGACATACCTGGAACTTCGATGTATATTCAAGGATCTCCTTAATAATATTTCTCCAAAAATAGTTTTCTTGAATATATTAATACATATTGGTGCTCCATGGGTGAATAGAAACGTTTTAGCTATGTGTGTCATTTATAAGATCTTTCATTATCTCTAGATTGGATGGTGCACATAGTTGCGAACCAAATCTTATGAATCCATCCTCATGGATCTTGAACTCGGAGGACTTCCGATTTCTTGTAGCTTCCACACTTTTCTAATTATCCACATCATTACTTTGATAATTCTTTATTTTTTCCATAAGGGATGTCTGATAAATCATTTGAGAAAATATTGATGATGTTCCTTCCATAACAATTCCCATGTCCATCATTTTTATGTCTATGAAAATTGTATCCTTCTCAATTATCAACATTAATAAAGATGTAGGATCCTTTCTACATAGAGGATCTTCTACACTATTTCCCTTACTTGGATGGTATTGGATTGACCAATCATAATCTTTGAGGAGCTCTAACTATCTTCACTAGTATATATCAAGCTCATTCTGTGTGAATATATATTTAAGGCTCTTATGATAAGTATATATTTCACACTTCTACCCACAGAGAAAATGACTCTAGATTTTCAATGCAAAGATCATATATTCCAACTCTATATCTTTCATAGGATAGTTTTTTTAATTAATTTTTAACTTCCTTATAGAATATGCTATCACTCTATCATTTTTAATTAGCACATAGTCTAATACCTTTTTTGAAGATTTTTTGTACACCAAAAAGAGTTCCCCAATTGTTGTTAGTGCGATCACTGGTATAGTGATAATCTTATTTTTTAACTTGTTAAAGAAGTATTCATATTAAATAGTCTATAAAAACATTACTACCTTACAATTAAACTTGGTTCATGGGTTTGAAAATAGCGAGTGGTTCCTCAGAAATCATCAGTTGTACCTGACTAGACCAAGAAAGCTGTAGATACCTATTACACATGTTGGCCTGGTATACTCATTGATTTCCTTTGTCTTGGAAGGGTCAACATATATTCTTCTAGTGGTGATAATAATACCTAAAAATGATACTTACTTCTTCTAGAACTCACATTTACTATTCTTTTCATAAAGTTTCTCCCTTTTTGAAACTCTTTAAAATAGTATTCAAATTATCCTATTGTTCCTCCTTGCTCTGAGATTATATCATAATATCATCAATAAAGACTACCAAAAATTTGTATAGGTAATATCTAATGACTATATTAATTAAATACATGAATTTTATTGAAAAACTAGTGAGTCCTACGGGAATTACTATAAAATCATAGTGTCCATACCTCATTCCAAAGGCAGTCTTGGGAATATCTTCCTTCCCCACAATTAATTAGTGATATCCCGAATAAAGGTCCACATTGGGGAAATAAATTTCCCATATAGTAGATCAAAAAAGTCATCTATCTATAGAAGGGGATACTTTTTATTTATATTCATTTTATTAAGTTCCTGATAATAAAGGTATAAGTTTGTTTATTGACTATTCTGCTTGAAAAAGATGACGAGTGCATGCTGTGGTAAAGAACTCTGGCATATAAAACCTTTGTCTGGATTCTCCTATAACTTCTTCTTATTTTTTTATATCTAAATGGTGACCATTATATAAGGTGTCTTTTATATATTAAGATACCTAGGAATAATTTCAACTGATAATTCAACCTCTAAATTAGAAAGGAAGACCAAAAAAATCATCAAGAAACACATCAGTGTAGTCCTTCCCAACGAGCATGTCTTGGAGAATGATTATCTCAATTATCTAAATCATTTGTTCTAGATTCAATTGCTCATAAGGTAATAATATTCACACTTAAGATAATTATTCTGGAGGAGATTTGTCCCCAACCTTACACTATTTTAAAATTGGAGTATTATTCATGTTTTGAAGAATGATCCCCCTTTCCTGATAGTTGATATTTCCTTTATATAAAGATACCCAATCCATGCCCAAACTATCATCAAACTCTACCAAAAGAGTGTATTACTAGATTTTTTGGGATATTAAGTCCACAAACATTAATCGGGGATGAGTTATATAATATGGAAGCAATAATTTACCCATTTACTATTCTCAAAAGTAACTCAACCACCATATTTTGGGATGGTTATTGAATAGTTATACTAAACATGAATGCTATAAAAGAATGCATAAAACTAGAATGAAATAGTATATTTTCTATTAATGAATTAATAACCAGTTTACCTATCACAACATCATTTTTAGGATCCACCTCAGTAGAGTAATAGCATATGCCCTTCATTTCTACCTTAGAGTTTGTTATTGTTGATTACCTCCAATAACCCTTGGCTGTGGGAAATGGCTTGTGTAATTTCCATGATCCATGTAGTTGAAAAACTACACTATAGTCCAAGTGTCGATATAAACATTCATTTTTTTCTTCCTAATTAGTGGGGTTCTTCATATCCCTTCAACATTTATTATCCATATCCCCTCTCTTCCATATTTGAAGCATCTCTTGGTTCCCTTTATGATGTTTCAAAGATTCTTGTTCCCATACTTATGATAGGTGGGATGCAGGGTCTAATTTCCAGAATGCGATTTATCACTAAAATTAAATTCTAATTTATAATTTTACCCCAAAAACATGGGACCACTAATATTCCCTAACAACTATATCAACATGAAGGGAACAACAAAAAATATCTTCACATATTTCAATGTGTCAAATATATAATTCTTTTCGTATACTTGACATTAGTCCACTAAAGAAGCGATCAACCTTCTTTTTGGTGTTCATGAAAAAAGGAATAGGCTTATCTCAGCATCCTTGTAATGTTTTCTTCATATTCCTTGATAGAATCACTTTCCTTCTACTTTAGTCCTAGGAAATCTCTATCTATATTAAGACGGAGGGTTTGAAGAAAATATTTATTGAAAAATCTTTAATTGATATCTTCCCATTACATGGGATCAATTCTATCCTTGGAATTTTTTCATTGATCAGTTTCTACCACTAATATGCTTCCCCATAAAAAAAGATAAACTTCTAGCACAACTCTCACTTCTTCTGAGCATTGGAGGAAAAGGAATATTTTTCAATGGAGTTAATCAATTGTTCCATGATGTGGGTATTTGATGATCTACTAAAAATGGGATTCCATTTCCAAATAAAGTATTTGACGGAAACTTGATATCTCTTAAGATAAAGATGGTGTTCGATTTTATTTTTGTTATTATTCATAACATTATCAAGTTTATCATGTACTATCATGATGTTTTGAGCACCCATTCCAATAATATTTGGCATATAATTAGGGAAATAATCACATTTCATATCACATTGATTTTTGGAATGAGGTATTATATTTCCATCCATTAAATAAGAAAAATAAATTTAAATTAGGTACTTGAATACATAGATAATAAGTATAATAAAATGAACCTTTAAATATAAAATTATAAACATGTAAATGTAATGTATATGCTAACTTTTGATTCCCTAGATTTTAATTTTGTTTTTCCATGATTTTTTCCTCACATATATTCTTATGGGAATTTTTTTCTTCCCTTAATAATGGGTTGTAATGAGCTTATGAATTTACCAATCATATCCCTCATAAGTGTCATACTATGTGCATATTAAGGCCGATTGTCTTGAACCAGGTTACCATGAGTCAATCCTGGAAAGCCTTTTCAGAGTTGTTACTCATAGTTACATCTATTCTAGAAGAACATCCACTTGTAGTATCTAGACATTGATGTATTTTTTTGATTGACCACTTAGTCAAAAATAACTAAAAGTTTGGGATGTTTTCTCATATTTAGTCTTATCCCTATGGATTTTGCTATAGTTTTCTGGTCCTAATCCAAAATATAAATAAACTTTTTATCTAATACCAAATTTAGAAACCTTATCCTTTTACACAAATTATTACATGATTTTAAGCATAATTAAACATCTAATTACAAGAAAAATATCATAAATTCTAGTTCCTTAGGAAGATTGTGTACAAAATTAAACATCATGAAACCAAAATAAAAACATATTTTACATAATATCCATAACACTCTCATAAATTCCATTGAGCTCATACATCTATATATAATAACCTAAGGAATACATGAAAAATGGGATAATCTAAAAATTCATGTTTGGAAATAAGCACATGAATAAAAAACATCACATGGGTTATGCGGCGTACCATGAGGACATAAAAGACCTGAAACATAAATAAGCATAAGGGATATTAACATGTATAACATTGGAACATATTATTATGGAACCATAGGAATGTGTTAAAAATATATAAAATGACATAAACAAGAGGAAATTCTAACTTTTAATACTATATAACAAAGTGGACAATGTCTCATAAAGGAATCAAGATCACATCCTATCCCAACGTGACATCTCAACAGAACAAACACTAACTAATGAATTAGAGCACTATCTGGGTTCACTAAAAATAAAATGTTCATGAATATGTGTTCCACATGAATAATTGTTATATGCACAAATATTTTATATAATTAGGGATTCCTTGATGTAGTGTTGAATGGTTTACACCTTCTCTACCATTTATTCAACTATTTCACGTCCTATAAGCTTACATTCACCGACTTCACTGTAGAAAGCCGATGTTCTACAACTTTTCCCATAGTTGGATTCATATGAATCCATTTAGATGTTTGAGTGGAAACTGTTATATAGGAGAATTTAAAAAGTGGAAAATGTTGGTCCCATGCTCCCATGAAGTCTATAGAACATGATCTCTACATGTATTCTAGTGTCTAAATAGTCCACTTATATTGGCCATTAGTTTGTGGATGATAGTCCGTACTAGTGTTTAACCCAATGATCAGAGTATTATGGATACATTTCTAGGACATAGAGGTTAATATTGGATATCAGTTGGATACAATTTATAGTGGTAATCTTTGCATCCCTACCACTTCTTCAGTATATATCCATGCCATTTTATCTAGTGATAATATCTCTCAAATTGAGATAATGTAAGATGTCATTGTAAGATGATCCAGAACAACCCATATAACATTATATTCTATGGATGTCTTTTGAATTCCAATGACAAAATCCATGGAACTAATTTACCATTTCCATGTTTCTATGGGTAATGGTTGCAACATCCCCTTATACATTTTCTTTTTTTCCTTCACTTGCTGACATACTAGTCACATCAATGTATATTCAAGGATCTCCTTAATCATATTTATCCACCAATACTTTTCATGAATATCTAGATACATATTGGTGCTCCATGGGTGAATAGAAACGTTTTAGCTATGTGCGTCATTTATAAGATCTTTCATTATCTCTAGATTGGATGGTGCACATAGTTACGAACCAAATCTTATGAATCTATTATCATGGATCTTGAACTCGGAGGACTTCCCATTTCTTGTAGCTTCCACACTTTTCTAATTATCCACATCATTCCTTTGAGAATCCTTTATTTTCTCCATAAGGGATGGTTGATAAATCATTTGAGAAAAGATTGATGATGTTCGTTCCATAACAGTTCCCATGTCCATCATTTTTAGGTCTAAGAAAATTGTATCTTTCTCAATTCTCATCATTAATAAAGATTTATGATCATTTCTACATTGAGGAACTTCTACATTATTTCCCTTACTTGTATGGTATTGGATTGACTAGTCATAATCCTTGATGAGCTCTAACTATCATCACTACTATATATCAAGCTCCTTTCTGTGTGAATATATATTTGAGGATCTTATGATAAGTATATATTTCACACTTCTCCCCATAGAGAAAATGACTCTAGATTTTCAATGCAAAGATCACATATTCCAACTCTATATCCTGCATTAGATAGTTTTGGTCATGTATTTTCAACTTCCATAAAGAATATGCTATCACTTTATCATTTTTAATTACCACATAGCCTAATACCTTTTTTGAGGAATTTTTGTACACCAAATAGATTTCCACAATTTTTGTTAGTGCGATCACTTGTATAGTGATAATCTTATTTTTTAACTCTTTAATGAAGTATTCAAATTAAATAGTCTATAAAAACATTACTACCATACAGTTCAACTTGGTTCATGGGTCTGAAAATAACGAGAGGTTCCTCAGAAATCATCAGTAGTACCTGACTAGACCAAGAAAACTGCAAATCCCTATTACACATGTTGGCCTGGGATACTCATTGATTTCCTTTGTCTTGGAAGGGTCAACATATATTCCTCTAGTGGTGATAATATTACCTAAAAATGATACTTCCTTTCTCCAGAACCCACATTTACTATGCTTTTCATAAAGCTTCTCCCTTTTTGAAACTCATTAAAATAGTATTCAAATTATCCTCATGTTCCTCCTTGCTCTGAGAGAATATCACAATATCATCAATAAATACTACCAAAATTTTATGTAGGTAATATCTAATGACTCTATTCATTAAATACATGAATTGTTTTGAAAAATTAGTGAGTCCAAAGGGAATTACTATAAAATCATAGTGTCAATACCTCATTCAAAAGGCTATCTTTGGAATATCTTCCTTCCCTATCATTAACTAGTGATATCCCGACTGAAGGTCCACATTGGGGAAATAAATGGCCCACATAGTAGATTAAACTAGTCATATATCTATCTAAGGGGATACTTGTTCTTTATCTTCATTTTATTAAGTTCCTGATAATCAAGGTATAAGTTTGTTTATTGACTATTCTTCTTGAAAAAAATGATCAGTGCCTACTATGCTGAAGCACTCAGGAATATAAAACCTTTGTCTGGATTCTCTTATAACTTCTTCTTAATTCCTTCTAGAAAAATGGTGACCACTATATAAGGTGTCTTTGATATAGTAAGATACCCAGGAATAATTTCAATTGAGAATTCAACCACAAAATTAAAAAGGAAGACCATAAAACTCTTCAGGAAACACATCAGTGTAGACCTTCCCAACGAGCATGTCTTGGATCATGATTCTCTCCATTATCTAAATCATTTGTTCTAGATTTTTTTGCTCATAAGGTAATAATATCCACACTTAATATAATTATTCTGGAGGAGATTCATCCCCCTCCTTACAGTATTTGTTAATTGGAGGATTATTCAAGTTTTGAATAATGATCCCCCTTTCATGACAGTTGATATTCCCTTTATATAAAGATACCCAATCCATGCCCAAACTATCATCAAACTATACCAAAAGGGAGTATTACGAGATTTTTTGGGAGCTTAATTCCACAAACATTAATAGGGGATGAGTTATATACTTTGGAAGCAATAATTTACCCATTTAGTATTCTCAAAAGTAACTCAACCACTATATTTTGAGATGGTTATTGAATAGTTATACTGAAATTGAAAGATATAAAATAATGCATTAAACTAGAATGAAATAGTATATTTTCTATTATTGAATTAATAACTAGTTTACCTATCACCACATCATTTTTAGGCTCCACCTCAGTATAGTGATATCATATGCCCTTCCTTTCTACCTCGGAGTTTGTTGTTGTTGATTACCTCCAATAACCCTTGGCTGTGGGAAATGGCTTGTGTAATTTCCATGATCTTTGTAGTTGAAACACTACACTATAGTCCGCGTATCGATCTAAACATTCATTTATTATTCCTAATTTGTGGGGTTCTTCATATCCCTTTAACATTTATTATCCATATCCCCTCTCTTTCATATTTGAAGCATCTCTTGGTTCCCTTTATGAAGTTTCAAGGATTCTTCTTCCCATACTTATGACAGGTGGGATGCAGGGTCTAATTTCTATAATGGGATTTATCACTCAAATTAAACTCTATTTTTTAATTTTTCCCCCAAAACATGGGTCCACTAATATTCCCTAAACAACTATATCAACATTTAAGGGAACAACAGAAAATATCGTCACATATTTCAATGTGTCAAATATCTAATGCTTTTCGTATACTTGACTTTAGTCCACTAAAAAAGAGATCAACCTTTCTTTTTTTGTTCATGAAAAAAGTAATAGGCTTCTCTCAGCATCCTTGTAATGTTTTCATCATATTACTTGATAAAATCACTTTCCTTCTACTTCATTCCTAGGAACTCTCTTTCTATATTAAGATGAAGGGTTTAAAGAAAATATTTATTGAAAAATATTTAATTGATATCTTCCCATTACATGGAACCAATTCCCTCCTTGGAATTTTTTCATTGATTAGTTTCTACCACTAATAAGCTTACCCATAAAAAATATAAACTTCTAGAACAAATTTCACTTCTTCTGATCATTGGAGGACAAAGAATATTTTTTAATGGAGTTAATCCATTGTTCCGTGAAGTGGGTATTTGATGATCTACTAAAAATGGGATTCCTTTTCCAAATAAAGGATTTGACAGAAACTTGATATCTCTTAAGAGAAAGATGGTGTTCCATGTTATTTATGTTATTATTCATGACATTATCAAGTTGATCATGTACTATCATGATGTTTGGAGCACCCATTCCCATAATATTTGGCATATAATTAGGGAAATAATCACATTTCATATCACATTGATTATTGTAATGTGGTCTTATATTTCCATCCATTAAATAAGAAAAATAAATTTAAATTAGGTACTTGAATACATAGTTAATAAGTATAATAAAATGAACCTTTAAATATAAAATGATAAACATGTAAATGCAATGTATATTCTATCTTTTGATTCCCTAGGTTTCAATTAATTTTTCCATGATTTGTTTCCTCACATATATTCTTATGGGAATTTTTTTCTTCCCTTAATAATGGTTTGTAATGAGCTTATAAATTTACCAATCATATCCCTCAGAAGTGTCATACTAGGTGCATAGTAAGGCCCATTATCTTGAACCAGGTTACCATGAGTCAGTCCGGGAACACCTTTTCAGAGTTGTTACTCCTAGTTACATCTGTGCCAGAACCACTTCCACTTTTAGTATCTAGACATTGATGTATTTTTTTTGATTGACCACTTAGTCAAAAATAACTAAAAGTATGGGATGTTTTCTCATATTTAGTCTTATCCCTATGGATTTTGCTATAGTTTTCTAGTCTTAATCCAAAATATAAATAAACATTTTATCTAATACCAAATTTAGAAACCTTATCCTTTTACACATATTATTACATGATTTTAAGCATAATTAAACATCTAATTACAAGACAAATATCATAAAGTCTAGTGCCTTAGGAAGATTGGGTACAAAATTAAACATCATGAAACCAAAATAAAAACATATTTTATTTAATATCCATAACACTCTCATAAATTCCATCGAGCTAATACATATATATATATAATAACCTAAGGAATTCATGAATAAATGGGATGATCTAAACATTCATGTTTGGAAATAAGCACATGAATAAAAAACATCACATGGGTTATCAGGAATACCATGAGGATATAAAAGACCTGAAACATAAATAAGTATAAGGGATATTAACATGTATAACATTGGAACATATTATTATGTAACCATAGGAATGTGTTAACAATATATAAAATGACATAAAAAGAGTAAAGGCTAAATTTGAATACTATATGACATAGTGTACAATGTCTCCTAAAGGAATCAAGATCACATCCTATCCCAACATGACACCTGAGCAGAACAAACATTAACTAATGAATTAGAGCACTATCTAGGTTCACCAAACATTAAATGTTCATGAATATGTGTTCCATATGAATAATTGTAATATGAACAAATATTTTATAGAATTAGGGATTCCTTGATGTAGTGTTGAATGGTTTCCACCTTCTCTACCATTTATTCGACTATTTCATATTCTATAAGCTTACATTCACCGACATCATTGTTGAAAAGCGATTTTATACATCTTTTCCCATAGACGGCTTCATATGGAGCCATTTGGATGTTTGAGAAGAAACTGGTATTGTAGGAGAATTTGACCAGTGGAAAATGTTGGTCCCATGCTCCCATGAAGTCTATAGAACATGATCTCTACATGTATTCTAGTGTCTAAATAGTCCACTTATATTGGCCATTAGTTTGTGGATGATAGGTCGTACTAGTGTTTAACCCAATTAATGAAGTATGATTGACACATTTCTAGAACATATAGGTTAATATTGGATATCAATTGGATACAATTTATAGTGGTATTCTATGCAGCCCTATCAATTATTCAATATATATCCATGCCATTTAATCTAGTGATAATTTCTCTCAAATTGATATAATGTAAGATTTCATTGTAAGATGATCCAGAACAACCCATATAAAATTATATTCATTGGATGTATTTGGAATTCCAATGACAAAATACATGGTACTAGTTTTCCATTTCCATGTTTCTATGGGTAATGGTTTCATCATCCCCTTATACATTTTCATTTTTTCTTTCACTTGCTGACATACCTGGCACTTCGATGTATATTCAAGGATCTCCTTAATCATATTTCTCCACCAATAGTATTTTTGAATATATCGATACATATTGGTTCTCTATGGGTGAATAGAAATTGATTAGCTATGTGCGTCATTTATAATATCTTTCATTATCTCTAGATTGGATGGTGAATATAGTTGCGAACCAAATCTTATGAATCCGTCCTCATGGATCTTGATCTCGGAGGACTTCCAATTTCTTGTAGCTTCCACACTTTTCTAATTTTCCACATCATTCTATTGAAAATCCTTTATTTTCTCCATAAGGGATGGCTGATAAATCATTTAAGAAAATATTGATGATGTTTCTTCCTTAACAATTCCCATCTCCATCATTTTTAGGTCTAAGAAAATTGTATCTTTCTCAATTCACATCATTAATAAAGATGTAGGATCCTTTATACATAGAGGATTTTCTACATTATTTCCCTTACTTGGATGGTATTGGATTGACCAGTCATAATCCTTGATGAGCTCTAACTATCTTCACTAGTATATATCATGCTCCTTCTGTGTTAATATATATTTGAGGATCTTATGATAAGTATATATTTCACACTTCTCCCCATAGAGAAAATTACTCTTGATTTTCAATGCAAAGATCACATATTCCAACTCTATATCTTGCATAGGACAGTTTTGGTCATGAATTTTCAACTTTCTAATAGAATATGCTTTCACTTTATCATTTTTAAATAGTACATAGCCTAATAACATTTTTGAAGAATTTTTGTACACCAAAAAGAGTTCCCCAATTGTTGTTAGTGCGATCACTGGTATAGTGATAATATTATTTTTAAACTCGTTAAAGAAGTATTCATATTAAATAGTCTATAAAAAAATTACTATTATACAGTTCAACTTGGTTCATGGGTTTGAAAATAACGAGAGGTTCCTCAGAAATCATTAGTAGTACCTGACTAGACCAAGAAAGCCGCAGATCCCTATTACACATGTTGGCCTGAGATACTCATTGATTTCCTTTGTCTTGGAAGGGTCAATATATATTCCTCTAGTGGTGATAATATTCCCTAAAAATGATACTTCCGTCCTCCAGAACTCACATTTACTATGATTTTCATAAAGTTTCTCCCTTTTTGAAACTCTTTAAAATAGTATTCAAATTATCCTCATGTTCCTCCTTACTCTAAGAGTATATCATAATATCATCAATAATGACTACCAAAAATTTGTGTAGGTAACATCTAATGACTCTATTCATTAATTAGATGAATTTTTTGAAACATTAGTGAGTCCTAAGGGAATTATTATAAAATCATAGTGTCTATACCTCATTCCAAAGGTAGCCTTGGGAATATCTTCCTTCCCCATCATTAATTAGTGATATCCCGACTGAAGATCCACATTGGGGAAATAAATGTCCCACATAGTAGATCAAACAAGTCATCTATCTATGTAAGGGGATTCTTGTTCATTGTCTTCATTTTATTAAGTTCCTAATAATCAAGGTATAAGTTTGTTTATTGACTACTATTCTTGAAAAAGATGACGAGTGCCTGCTGTGGTGAAGCACTCAGGCAAAATAAGACCTTTTTTTGGATTCTCTTATAACTGCTTCTTAATTAATTCTAGAAAAATGGTGACCAATATATAAGGTGTCTTTGATATAGTAAGATACCTAGACATAATTTCAATTGAGTATTCAACCTCTAAATTAGAACGGAATACCATAAAACTCTTCAGGAAACACATCAGTGTAGACCTTCCCAACGATCACGTCTTGGAGCATGACTCTCTCCATTATCTAAATCATTTGTTCTATATTTTCTTTCTCAGAAGGTAATAATATCCACACATAAGATAATTATTCTGGATGAGATTCACCCCCCTCCTTACACTATTTGAAAATTGGAGGATTATTCAAGTTTTGAAGAATGATCCCCCTTTCCTGACAGTTGATATTGCCTTTATATAAAGATATCCAATCCATTCCCAAACTATCATAAAACTCTACCAAAATGGTGTATTACTAGATTTTTTGGGAGCTTAAGTCCACAAACATTAATCGGGGATGAGTTATATACTTTGGAAGCAATAATTTATCCATTTACTATTCTCAAAAGTAACTCAACCACCATATTTTGGGATGGTTATTGAATAGTTATACTAAACTTGAATGATATAAAAGAATGCATAAAACTAGAATGAAATAGTATATTTTCTATTAATGAATTAATAACCAGTTCACCTATCACCACATCATTTTTAGGCTCCACATTAGTAGAGTGATATCATATGCCCTTCCTTTCTACCTCGGAGTTTGTTGTTGTTGATTACCTCCAATAACCCTTGGCTGTGGGAAATGGCTTGCGTAATTTCCATGATCCTTGTAGTTGAAACACTACACTATAGTCCAAGTGTCGATATAAACATTCCTTTATTCTTCCTAATTAGTGGGGTTCTTCATATCCCTTCAACATTTATTACCCATATCCCCTCTCTTCCATATTTGAAGCATCTCTTGGTTCCCTTTATGAAGTTTCAAGGATTATTCTTCCCATACTTATGATAGGTGGGATGCAGGGTCTAATTTACATAATGGGATTTATCACTCTAATTAAACTCTAATTTCTAATTCCCCCCCCCCAAAACATGGGACCACTAATATTCCCTAACAACTATATCATCATTAAGGGAACAACAGAAAATATCTTCATACATTTCAATGTTTCAAATATCTAATCATTTTCGTATACTTGACTTTAGTCCACTAAAGAAATGATCAACCTTGCTTTTGGTATTCATGGAAAAAGGCATAGGCTTCTCTCGACATCCTAGTAATGTTTTATTCATATTCCTTGATTGAATCACTTTCCTTATACGTCAGTCCTAGGAACTCTCTTTCTATATTAAGACGGAGGGTTTGAAGAAAATATTTATTGAAAAATATTTAATTGATATCTTCACATTACATGGAATCAATTCCCTCCTTGGAATTTTTTCATTGATCAGTTTCTACCACTAATAAGCTTCCCCATAAAAAAGATAAACTTCTAGAACCAGTTTCACTTCTTCTGAGAATTGGAGGACAAAGAATATTTTTCAATGGAGTTAATCCATTGTTCCGTGATGTCAGTATTTGATGATATACTAAAAATGGGATTCCTTTTTTGAAATAAAGGATTTGATGGAAACTTGATATCTCTTAAGAGAAATATGGTGTTATATGTTATTTATGTTATTATTCATAACATTATCAAGTTGAACATGTACTATCATGATGTTTTGAGCACCCATTCCCATAATATTTGGCATATAATTATGGAAACAATCACATTTCATATCAAATTAATTATTTGAATGAGGTATTACATTTCCATACATTAAATAAGAAAAATAAATTTCAATTACGTACTTGAATAAATAGCTAATATGTATAATAAAATGAACCTTTAAATATAAAATGATAAACTTGTAAATGCAATGTATATGCTAACTTTTGATTCCCTAGGTTTCAATTTAGTTTTTCCATGATTTTTTTCCTCACATATATTATTATGGGAATTTTTTTCATCCCTTAATAATGGTTTGTAATGAGCTTAGGAATTTACCAATCATATCCCTCAGAAGTGTCATACTTGGTGCATAGTAAGGCCCATTTTATTGAACTAGGTTACCATGAGTCAGTACTGGAATTCCTTTTCAGAGTTGTTACTCCTAGTTACATCTATACCATAAAGACTTCCACTTGTAGTATCTAGACATTGATGTATTTTTTTGATTGACCACTTACTCAATAATAACTAAACTTGTGGGATGTTTTCTCATATTTAGACTTATCCCTATGGATTTTGCTATAGTTTTCTAGTCATAATCCAAAATATAACTACAGTTTTTATCTAATACCAAATTTATAAACCTTATCCTTTTACACATATTATTACATGATTTTAATCATAATTAAACATATTATTACAAGACAAATATCATAAAGTCTAGTTCCTTAGGAAGATTGGGTACAAAATTAAACATCCGGAAACCAAAATAAAAACATATTTTACTTAATATCCATAACACTCTCATAAATTCCAGTGAGCTCATACATCTATATATAATAACCTAATGAATTCATGAATAAATGGGATGATCTAAAAATTCAAGTTTGTAAATAAGAACATGAATAAAAAACATCACATGGGTTATCAGGAATACCATGAGGATATAAAAGACCTGGAACAATAATATGCATTAGGGATATTAACATGTATAACATTGGAACATATTATTATGTAACCATAGGAATTTGTTAACAATATATAAAATGACATAAACAAGAGTAAATGTTAACTTTCAATACTATATGACATAGTGGACAATGTCTCATAAAGGAATCAAGATCAGATCATATCCCAACATGACATCTCAGCATAACAAACATTAACTAATGAATTAGAGCACTATCTTGGTTCATCAAACATAAAATTTTCATGAATATGTGTTCCACATGAATAATCATACATAAGGAATCAAAGAATTGATTTAGAGCACTATCTAATGATTCATCCTCATGAAAGAATGTATTTAGAACATACATGGAAAATAGTATAGGAAATTGGAATATATAATGATAAATGGTGTCCAACTAAAGTTAAAACATTTTAAACGATTGTTTAAGAATCATTAGAAATGAAACATTTTAGTGAGGTTTAAGGAAAGTATTAAAGATAATTTAAAGAGAAAAGAAATATTTTTTTTCATATAAAAAAAATGAACCATATCAGTTATTCATGATAAAATTATTGATTCTAATAGAATTATGGTGGATTAAAATATTTTATGTATGGTACTTAAAAATATGAATGAAATTTTGAAGTTCCCTTTAATTGGGGTTTCTTTTCAGAAATTATTGAGAAGTAGACCTTAATAAAACATGTATATCTCCAAAAAAATAAGAATTAATTGATACATATATATGATTATGGAACATATTAACATAATTTATAAATATTATATACTACTAAATAAGAGTTACATTAGTCTAAAAAGAGAGAATGCGTAACCCGAAGGAATCATGATGGTTCAGAAAGAATGCCTTTCCTTTTGTCTGAAATGGTTATGAACAAGATATTAACATACTAAATAATCAATTTGAATCCATAAATTAATTCATTAATAAAATTTAATACCTGTAATTTAGTTATAATAATTTTCAAAATTTCATTAATTTACCTTTTTATGAGTTATGAGATTCAATTTCATCATTTAAGAATCTTTTTTTTCAATGGTTTTCAGGATGAGTTTACTTATATACATGAAAAAAAACTTAAAATGAGAATGGTGCTATAGAATTAAAGTTACATGTTATTAATGATAAAAAATAATGTTAAATTATATTATAAATAATTTTCTATTTTTTATGAGGATGAATCCTTAGATAAATCATTAATGATCAATGTTTGGATTTTTTTGGGCAATTTTCTCTCGCTGCAAACTTTTTTTGTTTTATTATTTAAAATCATGTGTATATAAATATTATAGAAAATTAAATAGGCTATAATACATATATTTTAATTTTTTTTACACTAAAAATGGTTTTATTTCTAACCTTGAAGGATTTAATGGAAAATAAAATTTTTTCATCCTTGAAGACGATAAATTAACACCTCACAAATGACATTTTAATTTAAAGAATAAAAGGCAGAGGATAAAGGTTTAATGATGGATTATTACAATAGAATAATATAATTCTAGTGTATGTGAGGTAATTGTGTTATCATACCATTTTAATGAGGGGATGTGAGGAGTGGATAATAAAATAACATGAAATGAAATTAAAATAAAAGGAAAGAGGAATTTAAATCTTCATTTTCTCTTCCTTAAAAACCTCCATAGGGAAACAGTTTTTCACTTTTTATGATAACAATAGTTCCTATACATGGGTTGGGTATTGGTAAGAGTATTAGGTATAATTTGGACAATTATAAATTCTTGGATGGTGTGAGGAGAATAGGTGGTGAGGGGTGGTATTTATAGTGGCGGGGGGGGGGGGGGGGTGTGTTTTCTCATTATTTTATTTATTAGATTATTATTTCTTCCCAAGACTTTTAATAGTTCTAGAATTATAATCAAATATTTAAAAACTTTAAGGGAAGTTCAATATTATAGTGCTTACAAAAGCGATGAAACAAGGAATAATGTATTTAATTTACAATGTATATATTCTGTAAATTATCATACTCTACTATTGACAAAACTTCAACTAATTTAGAAAAATCCCAAAAATTTACCCAAATTTTTTTTCAACATTTTTAATTTAAAAAATGAATTCATTTTATTAAAATAATTTTCTATATATGAGAAATTTAATGTTTAATTAAAATAATCATTTACTAAGAAAATACCAATATTAAAATTATTACTGTTTTTATAACACTTTGAAAAATGTATAAAGGAATCATAAGATTATATTATAGTAATAATAATACAAAATCTTAATTTATGAATAAATTTTATGGAAATAATTTTTTAATACATTATATTATTAATAAAATTTAAAATAAACAATTATATTTTATAAAAATACCAACACTTAATTAATTATTTATAAAACATTTATTTTCTTATACTATGAAATAATTATATAATATTTTCATTTTAAGAATTATAAATTTTATTTATAATTTTTTGTAATAGTTTACTATTCTATTGGACGGTTTACTATTAATAAGGGTCACATTACTATTCCAAAAGGTCAAGTTACTATTCCACTGGTATATGTTTAATAACTTTTAGAATACATCTTACTTAATTAAACATTCATTTGAAATATTTGTATTGTGTTTATAATGTGATTTTAGGTGACTATACTATATAAAATAATTAAAATAAGGGAATTTATATTGAAAAAGTGTTGGTCCATTATAAGTTCCACACGTTGTGTAGTCATCCCATGTCATTTGGATGAGATAAATGGCTAGGGACTCTAGGTCAAGTGATATAGACATGTGGGAGTACATTTCCACAAGAATTTGACATAGAGGGATTTACATGGGAATGGGGTAAATAATTTTGAAAGAGGGTAGTTAGCTATGAAACATAGTGTACCTAGGTTACATGTCATGTGGAAGGCATGGTTGGACATGCTGTGTGGGGAAGAACAAGGTCAGGGGCCCGGGTAAGGTGACACAGGTTGTGTAAATCATGTAAACACCATGTAAGCTCACATAGACATAAAATACATGAAGTAAAGGGAAGATATAAATATTAAGGTGGGGTAACATTCCATGTTGACCCAAGTAAATTTGGTGTACTAGTCTTTGCAACTTTCTCCAAGCTTATATCGTTCTTTGGGACTCATATTTAGTCCTGTGAGCAGCCCATGCATATTAGTTTTCCACATGGAATATTATGATAGCATTTATTGTGTCTTTTTATATATAATATGGTGTGATTAAAGTTTTATGTTCTGATATAAGTTCTAAATAATGGATAATGATTATGTTGGATCAATGGGGAGCAGTTGGGGTTGGTACACTTCCCTTTAGTCTCTAGATATGGGTCCCCTAGACTCTATATCTCGGTAGAGTGGTTATCTGTTGTCATATTATGGCATGAGTCCCCTACCCATGGAAGTGTTGTGACGTGAGCCATGAAACATGTTGGAGGATGCCCTGGTTTATCAAAGACACTCTAGGACTAGTACTCCCATGTTATACCAGGGTATGGGTTTCCAAAACCTCTTAGATCAGTAGAGATATAACTCCCCTATATTGTGTATGGGTACTCTACCCAGAGACAATTTATCCTTGTATTGGTACCAGCCTATAGTGACGGGGTGCTGGTCCCCCATATCATTCTTGTAGTAGGATATTGAGTTCTTCTGTAATACCAGGGCTCAAGTCCTACATACTCTTTATGGAGATGGAGTGAAAACTACCCTATGATTCTAGGGTATTGGTTCTATATCCATTGAGTCAGTAATCCTTTATATTATCAGGGTGAAGTTATTCCATACATGATGTTTCAGTAGAGTTCATACTCCCCTATGGTTCTTGGGTGTATGTCCTCTATCCATGGAGTTGGCACTCCCCGATTATACCAGGGTGAGATTCCACTATATATGATTTTTAGATAGAGTTGGTACTCTAATATCTTACAAGTGTTTGTTCATATGTATTTGGGTCAGTACACCACTATCGTTTCGAGGTGAAGGTTCCGCATAGTGAATATATAGGTAGAGATAGATCTCCACTATACACAGGTTGAAATTACACTATAAAAGGAGTATTAATCCCATGTATTTGAGTAGTGACAGTGAGCATGTATTCCATAGGATGTGGATCTCCCTCAGATGTGGTGCACAATTGCAAGGAGTGGGCCACTCCACTGGTTACGTGTGACACTTTTTTTGAAGTTGGTGATCCCTAATCACAGGGAGGTGTAAGCATCTCCATATGGGAACTAAATATTTTTTGTGGGATGGTTAAGAGTTATTACTTTCTAAAATGAGAGGAATATTTGAAATGTGTCTTCCTTTTCTATCTCCATAGAGACGATGAACATGGTACATGGTTTTTAGTAAATCTCCCTTGATTGCGTGTAGTGGAGAGGGGAGGGCCTCTCTTCTTGGGTTCCTATGAGCCTGTTCAAGGTTCAGGACAATTGTGATATAAATTCTTATGTTGGACACTAGAGTTTGACCTAGATATCTATTCTCGATGGATTTTATCTATTAGATGAGTCCCATATATGATTAAAGGGATCATGATGTAAGATTCTCTTAGATGAGCATTACCTTGAACCATAATTATAATCCTTTTGCAAGCTATGAGGTTGGAAGCTCATGAGATATGGAGTCTGAGATGATTATATATGGGTATTTTTTGTTATTCTTTATTGTTTTTGCACATAAATTGTTTGAAAGACCTTGTTGAGAAGATTTGACAAGTCGTGTTTATCTTAGGAGTGGTCCTGATAGAGTTCCCCTCTTATGTTGGTTCCCTTTACCATGGCTTGAGAAGATTGTTTCCATTCAGTCACTCCCTTTTATTTTGGGGTTTTGGGGTGCCTATTGGGTAATGTTATACTGACCCATGCATGAGATTTTTCCACACATGTCTTCTATTTTGTAGTCAATATCATTTCAATGGATTACCATGATGACTCAGAGTTGGAAGAGCATAATGAGCTAGATAAGCCAGGGTATATACTAGTTTTGGAAAGATGTGTGTTCTTACAGTTGCATTTGATAGTAGTACCATCCATCTGAGAAGGTTGGAATCTTTTATTGTTCTTGTGGCCATGAATTTTCACCCTTTTACATATTTAGTTACTTTGTTATACTCAATTTGTGGGATATATTTATACATGAATTTTTTGTTTCAATTTTATTATTTTTAAACTATTACATAGAGATGTATGTGGGTGAGTTCGTACAGGTACCATAGGATATTTCCTCTTATATTTTTTATATGGATACCTGATACTAGTCTCCAGCTCAAGGCCTATTAGAGGTAGGATTAGTGCAGTCATGACTCGGCCCCCAGGGGGTTGGGTCATGACAGAGTGGTATCAAAAGAGGTCCCTGCTTAGGACCAATGAAATTAAGATTTGTTTGGGTTTCATAGTGGTGATGTTAATGTGTTTCAAGTTTGGTTTCTCGTCTTGGTACTCTAGTGTTGGTGATTCATTTTTGGTTTATTTAATTTTAGGATTCCATCATGATGATGGTCTAACATGGTTCCAAGATGAGATTGTGATGATGATCCACCCATTGGCGAGGCTTCAATTCAAGGAACTCGGCTAGAGGTAATACCTCAGTGTGGTCCACCAGTTGATCCACCATACATCTAGAAGTATGTTGTGATTGTAGATTAGAACAAGTATGAACACATTATATGTATACTAATTGAGTTCTATAGGTAGATACCACCTAGGTATCTAGGTGATCCATACCCCCAAGAAGATGATGACTTGCTTGAGGCAGTCACGCCTATTTTCTACCTTATGATGACACCTCTAGAACAGATTGTAGTCCTAGTAGTGAGTCTTATATAAGGTTTTACTATGTAAAGGGGGAGTCTGGTGATATAGAACCACAATGACATAACCCTCGACTAGAAAAAGTTTGATCATCTATTTTGGGAGAAGTTTTATCCTACCATGTTGAGATCAATGCATATCTAGTAGCTTTTATAGATTCAGTTGAGAATAATTTATACGGAAGAGTAATCAGAGAGGTTCAATGAAAATTAATGATACTCAATGAATATGGTTTGAGAATTATTATTCATAGAATAGACCTCTTAGCAGGGACACATTAGAGACATCCGAGTAGGTGTGGTCTCCCTGTGCCTTTCCTATTATGTAGGAGTATTGGAGTGAGATATAGTAATAGAGATCATCATAGAATATGGTTGGGAAGATTATTTAGGTAGTTTTTATCATGAGGCTGAGAGGTCTTCATTATCTAGAAGACACTAGTCATAAGGATTAGTATGAATGAGGCATAATCATTCCCAGACTCTAGAATATGGGTTTACAATGTAAGAGTTGTTCTAGGGATCTGGTCAACCATAGAAGAATTCTTCTACACTTGGGTCATATAAGAATTTCTTGCACGAGATTATCCAACCCACCACACTACTAAGAGGGAGATTCTAAATATAACTCCCTAATAGAGGTAAATTTTGAGTAAGGAGTTCAACATGATGTTTAGTATGGAATAGGAGTTGGGAAAGGATTAGGAGGTTCCAAACGGGTCAATATATTTTCACCACCACCCTGAGGTGGTCCACACTAGGAACAGGGATCTAGAAGATGGGGGAAAGGATAGCTGCAAGACATAGAGTCTTACACCTGAAGGCTTTGAGAATTATTAGAGGTAGGATATGTTTTACATATACATTTTTTAAGTAGTATTGTTAGACACTATTAATAGGTACTCTATTTAAGAAAATTATTTCTCTCTATTTCTTCAAGGTGATGGAGGGAATCAATATAACATTGTGTTGGTGTTCTTTGACATAGATTCAGAATCATAAGAAATAGGGACACTTTCCACACTGAAATGTGTTCTTCAGAAATGATACAAAATCATTTGCGTGAGTCAGTGTCCGCCAATGTGGATAATGTTGTGGTGTGGTGAAAAAGTCCCTTTGACTTGTGTGTATGGGGTGAGTTTATGTGTTAGTGTGTCAGAGTCGTGTGTTGGAAATTTAAGTTTGGTATGGTGTGGTTCATCTACTGGTGAATGAGAACTACTAGGTTACATCAGTTTACGTGTCAGGATAGTTAGGTGGTGTTTTTTAGACTATATAACCCTATATGTAGCAGGTTTCATTAGTTTTTATACCTATCACTTCTGAGGATACATGTTCTCACTCTGTTTTATGATGTTGACCCGGTTGTGTTGAAAATTGGGAGTGGTTTTTCCCTTATGTTTCCCTATAATGCATTCTTATAAAAAGAATGAAAAACCATTAGTGATCTCACTGATGAGGGAGTCATAGTGGAGAGATTTGATTTCTACCTTCCAACCAAGAATATTACCCTTTGGGGATGAAAATATCTAAGGTGCAGAGAGTGTAGTTACTATGGTTTTGACTTATAATATATTGGAATATTTTTAGGAATATTTACGAAGCAAGGTACTGAGTTAACTTGGGATTTTGGGGCCCGTAGAGCCTCAGAAATGTGATACTAAAAATAATAAACATATTTTATCCCAACCACATAGTTTCTTTGTAAATGTGAAATAACTCATCACTAGAGTCTTGGACTATAAATATGTGGATGTGGTTGAGTTCTGAACAAGGTTTTTTCCCCAGACAAGACATAAATTTTGTTCTGCACTAGACGCTTGGTCAGAGGAAACCGTTGGAGTAACACTTTTTGGAAATTTTTATTTTCATAAAATAAATTGATAATCCCCATACCCTTTGTGTTTTAGATGTGTTATAATGAAGAGGATGGGTTCCCCCCATAGTGAATGATGACCTGTCAATGTACCAAGGAGATAAGGTTCGACCGATCTTTGATCTCGATGAGGATTTCTCCCAAACCGTGGTGCAATGGATTTAGAGAGTCGATCATCACTCTAAGCTTTGAATTTTTCAATGATTTTGGTGTATATGAGTTTAATGTCATTATCCCAATTTATATGAATTTTGGTGGTTTTAGATCCCCTAGGAAACTACAAGGGTCCCTAAGAGGGTCTATATAAGGGATTAAATAAAAAAATTGTATTTTTGAGCAACTAATAGGAAATTTTCATTCAGAACTCAAGATATCACACAGTGCAGTGAAGGTTATAATGCAGTGTATTCTTCCCATTTGGGGAAGTTAACTTTTGGGGACTACACACCACGTAGTTGGTTTACATTCCATGTAGTGATCTTAGGTTGTTTGGAAGAAAGATATCGAAATGAACAATGGGTCAAGAGACATGGATGTGGGGGGGGGGGGGGACATGACCAGGGGACATAGGAATAGGGTGTCGTACATGGTAAAAAGATGAGGAGATGTCCAAGAGTCCACTTATCTAGGACACACCATGTACTCAGGGTACACACTATGTGGAAGACATAGTTGGCCGAGCCATGCGGGGGAACTACACATCGAGTGGAATGTGTTAGGCAAGACATGCTATTTATACCATATACATATCAAATAATCTCACTTGTATATTCAATACATATAGAAAAGGGAATGTCAAGATGTTCAGGTGGGGTCACATGCCTTGTGAAACACAATACACATCATTTACTATACTTTGGAATGTCTGCCTTCTGTATCTCCTTCTTCTTACATTAGATCTAGGCCTGTGAGTATATTATATTGAGCAGTATTCCCCATTGAATGTGGTAATATCCTTAATTGTGGATAGTGGTATACAATGTGTCATTATTAAAGAATGACACACTGATAGCTGTGATAAATCATGTAATGTGATCCAGAATGATCATTGGGGAGAGGTTGAGTTTAGTACCCATTTCTAAAATCTAAAGAAGTGAGTCCCCCTATTATGTGTCAGCCACTAGAGTGGTGATCCCCTATTATATCAGGACATGGGTCCCCTATCTATGGTAGTGTTATGACATGAGGCATGAAAGATTTTGGAGGGGAGATTGGTTTATCAGAGATACATTGGGACTAATACTCCCCTATGGAACATGGGAACGAGTATCCCTTAACTCATAGATCAGTGGATACGGAACTCCCCTATAGTGGTAATGGTTCCTCTACCCATTTATAAGTTCTCCCAATGTTGGTATTACTCTATTATACTAGATTTCTGGTCCACCATAACTTTTTTGAAGTTGTAGATGGATCTCCCCAGTTATATAAGGGAATGGGCCTTGCATTCTCATTATGAAGATGGAGTCTGTACTCCCATCTAGTTCAAATGTGTGGTCCCTCTATCTATGGACAAGGTACAACCCTTTCATACTAGGGTGATGGTCGTCCATACATGATGTTCTGGTAGAATTCGTACTCCATTGTGGTTCTAGTGTTAAAGTATTATATATACAGAGTTGGTACTCCCCTATTTTACTAGGATGTAGGTCCACCATATGATATGTTTAGAAAAATTATGTAATCCCTTTTTAAACCAGGGTGTGGGTTCTCTATAAAAGTGTAATTACTACCTTATCTTCTCGGGGTTTGTGTCCCCTATAGCGATCACACTTATAGAGACATAAGTTCTTTATAACCAGTGTTTAGGTTCATTATTTATGGAGTAGTACTCCCCCACCTTCAATTAGTGATGAGTAGTGGTTCCTCAATGTGATTTGGGGCTCCATCATTCCCGGAGAAAATTTTTTAGGTTGGGCCACTCTACTGGTTATGCATGAAAACTTGTTAGGAGTTAGTTCTCCCTTATCGTAGTGAGGTGTGAGACTCTCCATACGGACAGTACAGATGTTTCATGGGATATTTAGAAGTTAGTAATCCCCCAAACATGGGACATTCATGGGGTGTGAGTACCCCCTATCCCTCCTTAGAGAATATTCCCATGGTTCATGGTATAAAGTAGTGCTCCCTTGACTATGTGTAGTGGTGAGGGGTTACCATTTCTAGTTAGGTTCCTATGATCTTGTGCAGGGATCAAGAAAATAGTGATATGTATTATTGTGATAGAAATTAGGTTTGGGCCTAGAGATATATTCTCACTGTAGAGTATATGAAATATGAGTTTCATCTAGGATGGACGGGCTCGTAGAGTTGGATTATACAGGATGAGAATTACCTTTGAGCCTCGAGTAGAATCATATGGATGGCTATGAGGTCGAAAACTTATGATACCTGGAGTCAAAGATGAATATATCTAGGTGTTTTTTGGGATTCCTTATGGGGGTTTCACATATCTTTATTAACACACCCTATTATTTTGAGATGACAAGTCATGTTTAGCCAAGGAGTGGTTAAGATGGATTTTTTGTCTCATATGGGTCCCCTGGATTGGGTCAAGAAGACCATTGCCTTTAGTCACTCCCATTTATTCTATGTTTTTGGGAACCTACAGTGTACAATTATAATCACCCCTGTATGAGATATTCCTATACATTTCATGTCTTGTGTAGATATAATTCCTTTCAATAGAGTCCCAGGAGGACCTGGAGTAGGCATAGTTTAGTGAGCTAGAAAAATAGAGTTGTATATTGGTGCAAGATTGAGGCATGGTTCAGTGGTTTCATTTGATATAATCCCCCTTTATCTAATAAGGATGGAATATTTCACACTCTTCACTAGATTTTATTTTTTCCTTGTTACGGTTTCAATAATTTTTGTGTACTCAATTTTGTGGGATAGTGTTTGCATGCATTTTTTGGTTTATATTTTATTATCTATTCACCATTTCTTGGAGATGTATGTGGGTGTATGAGTATGGGTACAATTTTATATGGACTCCCATATATTTGATATGCCGACTCTGTGTTAGTCTCCACCCCTTATCTCGTCATAATAATGATTTGTGTAGTCACGACACGGGAATTCGTGGGCCAGGTCATTGAAAATTTGTATGCACAGAGGTCCTTCCTTAGGAACTTGTTTTTTGTGATTGGTTTGTGTTTCATAGATAAAATATTCATGTGTTTCATGTTTTTATTTTTTTCAGTGGACACAATTTTTAGTGAGGTGAATGGAATATCCATCCACAAGGAATTTGATAACCTACTTGTTGAATTGGTACATTAGGGCCTTGGTCATAGGTAAATTTGGATACATGAATCATATAAGATTGGGTTGTGGGTTACTTGTGCTTCTTGAGTAAGCTCTCTAGATATATTACATGATCATAGTGAGTATTTATTTAATTTCAGGATGACACTATAGATAAAAACAAACAATGTTCCATGATAGGGTTGTGATGATGATCCACCAAGTAATGAGGGCTCAGTGAATGTCATTGGGCATGAGTTAGTACATCAAGGTGGTTTTTTAGTTGACCCACTACCCATTGAGAAAAAGGTTGTTCTGATTAATTGGGATAATAATGCATGAAATATGAGTGTGTTATATAAATTATAGAGGAAGTTAAAACCTATGTATTGGGGTGACCTAGAACCATGATGGGTGATGATTCGTTTGATGTGGTCATACAATTTTTCCACAATGTGAGTTCATCTTTTGATCAAATGGTCATACAAGAAGCGAGTGTTTTGTAGGGATCAATCGAGTGGAAGTTGGTATGGGGGCATAGACCCATGATGACATGACACTCACCTTGACATAGTTTGAGTATCACTTCTTGTATGAGTTTTATCTAGCCATGATGACATTAGTGCATATCTTGGAGCTTTTACAGCTTTGGTAGGGTATCATTTTAGTGGAAGGGAACTTGGTGAGGTTCTCAGAACATTTTTGATACTAAATAGTTATGGTTTGTGAACCATGTTTTAGTGAATAAAAATTTTATCATGGCCTCTACAGATAAATTCATGTAGGGGTGGTCTCCTTTTTCCATCCCACTTATGTGGGGGAGATGGAGGAAGATCTTAAAATCGAGTGATTCATGGAATATGCTTGGGTGGATTATTCCGATAGTGGATATCATGAGGTTGAAATGTTTGTAGTAGCTAGAAGACAATAGTTGATAGGATAACAATACAAGAGTCGTACTCATTCATAGACTCAGACATGTGGGTTTATAGAGATGGAGTTGCTTCAGGGAATAGGCCAGACACTAGAGAGGCGCTATTACACTTAAGACAAAGTGGGACATCTTGCATGAGATTGTACAACCCTCCATGCTGTTGAGAGGTAGATATTAGTTAGACCCCTTGGAAGGGTAACAATTTGAATAATGGAGTTATCCATGATAGAAAATGTGGTGGAGGGGTGGGGAGAGTATCATGATGTGGGAGATAGTTTGATATGTTTCCACCACCACCCTAGGTGGTCCACGTATAGCGACCCTTCTTTTCTTATATATCTTATTACATCATTTTAAAGGAAAAAACATAAAACTAATACACTATAAGGATAAAAGGTTTAGTTTCTTGGAAAAATTCGGACCATACATAACATTAAAAAAATATAACATATTTTTTAAATTCATTCATCTCTAGCTGCTTATGAGGCCCCGAATTCTCTTTATTACATGTAATCACCTAAAGATATACATAAAAAGGGGTATGTTAAAATCCTAATAAGAGGATATATAACAATATATAACCTAGGTTGAGTATAATCATTATCATTATATCATAGTCATATGATCATAATCCTGATAGAAATCATTAAAAATGTTCTTGGAATGTGGCAACACATAAAAATGAAACGTAATGTCTTAGTGGTAAACTACCACACATAGTTGTGAAAAACGATAGAATCATGTTCATAAATATTTCATTTTATCTCATTAGGTTCATCAAATTACCCAATATTTAGGAGTTCTATATGATTCTAGGCACACCCATCATATCATAGAATTTACAAAATGCTATATAATTCTGGGTGCACCCGCCACATCATAAACTACACATTATCAAGCATTCCATATATATCAATATTGAAAATATAATAACCCATGGAAAGGTAGAAGTTTTATTTCATATAGAATACATTCATAAAATTTGGGTTCTAAAATGTAATAGGGAATAACAAAATTGATATACTAATAATCAACCTTGGTTGAAGAAGAAAGATTCTCAAGAATTAAAAGGTGTGTTTTTTGAAAGAAGAGTTCTTTTGGAAAACATTGAATTTTTTCATAAACTCATGTATACAACATTAATATCATAGAAATGGTAAGATAATGATGGATAAAAGATATTTTAGTAATATCTATACTTAAAATGGGGTGGAAGTGGGAAAACCCAAAGAAAGAGAGTTGGGTTCGAGAATTCCCCTTACCTTGTGCCTGAAAACCTTCATCATATTAATATCCTATGTAATAATATTAGATTTATTAATTAATAAATTATTAAACTTTAATAGATTTATTTGATTAATTATAGTTATATTAAGTAAATTTATGGTCTTTTTTATGATTTATAGTGTTTATTTTCGTTATTTGGGAGCATTCATTTTCTTAGTTTTAACAATCAATTCACTTGTTTTCATGAATTAAAGTTCATGTAAAAAATGGATAAATATCTAGAATTATTATCATATGTTATTAATTATATTATATAAGTTTAAGTGATCTTATAAATAATTTGGATATATGGGATTAGTATGAATTATTACATAAAATTAATGATGATCGTTTTAACTTAATTTTGAAAGTTTTTTTATCACAAAGAACTCATCTTGTTTTATCATATTGTATTATGTGTATAAGTTATTTAAAAATCATTAAAAGGGTTGTAAAATAAATATTATAATCTGTTTTAACAGTTATAAAGATTTTATTAACATTGTTGATGGATTTATAGGAAAATGAAAGAGCATCACCCATGATGTTGGTAAATTAACACATCACATGCAATGATTTCATTTTTAGAATAAGAGAGAGAGAGAGAGGGAGTAGTTTAATGATTGACGTTAAATTTAAAAAATAATTATAGTATATCAAAAATATTTTATTTACCATTACATTTTGAGAACGTGAGGATAAAAGAATAATATAAATGAAATTGAAAATAAATTAAAAGTAAAAGGAAAGGGATTTTATCTCATAAATATATCCTCCTTGAGACCTTCCTTAGGGAAAATGTTTTTGTATTTTTATGAGACCAATATATCATGGAAATAGGGGAGGTACTAGGAAAGATTTTTTAGTAGAATTTAGGAAAGGATCAAAGCTTCATAAGTGTGAGGAGAAGAGGGGGTGAGGGTGGTATTTATAGTGGAGGAGAGAGGTGTTTTCTCAAAATTATATCCATTAATTTATTATTTTGTCTTAGGAAAATAAAGAGTTTGAGAATTATCACTAAATATATTAAAATAAGGAATTATAGTTCTATATTTTGGGATTACATCACCTTTACATCATCTATGACTCCATAATTCATGTATTTATCTTTTGTTCTAAATTATCATACTTTACTATTCATAAAAAATTCAATTATTTTAGAAAAAACCCAAAAATCCACCCTAACCATTTATCCATGTTTAAAATTAAAAAATATTCTCCATTTTAAGAAAATAATTTTCTAAATATGAGTAATTTGATTTTTAATAAAAATCATTATTTACTTGGAAAATACAAGTTTTAAAATTATAAATATTTTTATAACTCTTTGAAAAATTACTTAACGTCTCATAAAATTATATTAAAATCATAAGGCATCAAACTATTAATTTTTAAATACATTTTATGAAAATAAATTTTCTTTTACATTATTAAATTAATCACAAAAGTGTAATTAAATATTTCTGACTTTAAAATACCAACACTTTATTAATAATTTTTGAAATATTTACTTACCAATACTATGACATAATTATACCATAATTTTATTTATAAGATACCTAAATTTAATTTATAATTTCATTGATGATGGTACAATTCATTTGGCTGTTTTTATATTCATAAGGATCATATTACTATTCTTAATGTTAGGTCACTATTTCCTCGGTATTGTTTCTTTAACTTTTAGAAATACTTTTTTTTCATTAATTATTGATTTATAATGATTTTATTATGGTCTCTAAGTGATTTTATGTGATTTAAACAACATGAAATTACATTAATAAGAGATAAACTCCACTGATAAAAGTTTGGGTCGTTATATTCGCCCGTGTTGAAATTTCACCCTCAAAATTTCTTTTTTACATTACTAGGTGAGGGTAATAATCCATTACCTCCTCTGGTTACCATGTTGCTTCTTCATACTACTAGTTCCTTCACAACACTTTCACAAGGTGGGTTTTCTTGTTGTGTAGAAACTTATCTATCCTGTCCAGAATTTTTACTAGTTGCTGGTAATAAAAGAGATATTCTTCCAACTGTATGATATCTGAGTTCAGTATATATGAGGGATTTAGTATATAATTCCTTAGGAGTGATACATATAACACATCATGAACGTGAGCCATATTCAGTGGAAGTGAAATCTGATTGGCCACAGCTCCTATGCGATCAAGGATCTCAAAAGGGCCAATGTACCTTAGGCATGGCCTCTCTTTCTTTCCAAACCACATGACTCTCTTCCATGGTGATATTCAACAGAATAACTTATCTCCAATATCAAAATCTACGTCCCTTCTATTTTTGTCATCATAGTTATTCTTTTTGACGCTGAGGAGCTTTGATATGTTGTTGGATGACTTTAACCTTCTCTGTCATATATTTCACAAGAATAGGTCCCAGAAGCTTTATTTCACCAAATTCATATCAACATGTTGGATTTCAACAATGATTTATATATAGAGATTTATATGGAGCTATCTAAATTATCGAGTGGAAACTATTATTATATGAGTACTCAACCAATGGGAGACTATGATCACATCCACTTTTTAATTCTAATGAGTTGGATCTTATCATACCTTCAAGCATCAGAATAGTCCTTTCAGATTAGAGATCAGTTTGGAGTGATATGCCCTGTGAAATTTAATTTACTATTCAAACCATGCTGAAGACTCCCCCAGAATTTCGATGGGAACCTGGGATCACGATCAAGGACAATAGAGAGTAGAACTTCATGCAGTCTATCCACTTCTGTCACATATATCTTTTCAATTTATTAAAGTGAATGATCCTCTATAATATAATTACTGTGGGAAGTATTAGCGTGTCATTCCACTAAAACCCATATCTCATTACTTCCCTTGGATGTTTTTGGGTGTCTTGAGATAATTTCCATAGTGACATTATCCCATTTCCTCATGGGTATAGGCAATTATTTCATTATCCCTATAGAAATGGTTCACTATTATTTAACATGCTAACATAAAAAGAACCTTGAGATATAATCTACTATCTCCTTCTTCATGGTGTCCCGCCATAAGTGTTCGTGGAGATCACGGTATATCTATGTACTCTTGAGATGGATAGAGAAATTTTATCTAAGTGAATTGTCCTATAGATCATTCTTTATCCCTAATTATGAAGTCACATAAATCCTCATTCCAAACCGAATCACACAGTCATAATCAATATAGAACTCTTGCTGCTCTCCTTCCTTTAAAACATTCAACATATTTTATAACACTGGATCACCCCATTATGCCTTCTTAATCTTCTCTTGAATATATATTTGGGAAATCATTTAGGCAAGGAAATATGTATACCCGGATATTATGATTGCAAAATTCATCTTTTTCATATCCATGAATATAGGGTGTTTCTCTATTTGCAACATGTATAGGGTAGCATGTTCTTTCCTAAATAGAGCATCATCTAACTTGTTTACCTTTCCCGGATAATAGTGAATACAAAAATCATAGTCTTTGATTAGATCTAACCATATCCTTTGATTCATATTTAGATCCTTTTATGTTAATATATACTATAGTCTCTTTTGATTTGTATATTTGTCACACTTCTCACCATAGAGGTAGTGTTTCAATATTTTCAAGGAAAATATCATTGCTACTAGATTCAGATCATGTATAGGGTAGATTTTCTCATAGATATTCAACTTATGTGAGTTTTAGGGTATCATATTATCATTTTTCATTATTACACAACCAAAGACAATATTTGAATAATCACTATATCTCACAAAGCATTCTCCTATTTTCGGTAATGTGAGTACATGTGTTGTGATAAACCCTTTTCTTTAGCTCCAGGATGCTTTCCTCACATTTTTTCATCCATACATACATTACCCATTTCATTATTAAATTTTTTATTGCGTATGATAATTGTGAAAAATTTCTAACAAAACATCTATATTGCACAACTAATCCAAGAAAACTGCAGATTTCTGTGACACTTGAGGGTCTGATCCATACCTAATTTTCTTTCATTTTTGAAGGGTCCATATAAATTCCCTGACTTGTGATCACATGTCCCAATAATTTGACTTGCTGCATCCAAAAGTCACACTTTTTGAACACGGCTTACAACTTCTCCTTCATTAATGTCACCAACACAATCCTTATATTTTCATTATGTTCCTCCTTTCTCTTATAGTATATGAAAATATCGTCGATCAAAAATACCAAATTTTTTTGAGGTAATCTCTACAGAATATATTCATCAATTCCATGAAGATTGCAGGGGAAGTACTAAGTCTGATGGGAATCACCAGAAAAAAATATTTCCCATGTTGATCCCACTTTGAATATAGATTTTATTTGTTTTAAAATGATTTAATTGGTAAATAATGATTATCAATTAAATATTAATTTTAGATTAATGTAAATATGATGAAGATATTAATAAGTTAATAGAGTTTTGATGATGTTCTCATGTCCTAATATTTCATGAAACATGCAAATGGTTTCATGACAGAGAGTTTTAAGGTGGTTCGTAGAGAATTTTCAGGGATTCATTTGATGACATTGGATTTCATGGAGGAATAATTATCCTTGTAAAATATGATGATGATTGAATGATTTTTATATAAATAATATCATAATTTGTTTTAATAACATCTGATGAAATCCTTATTAAGGAATGAGGTTGTAAAAATGTTTCCAATCATTTGCAGTTTCGATTAGAATGATGTATGTTGCTAGAAGATAGGGATGTTTCAATACTTTCCCCATAAATTTTGACGATGCTAATGATTTTTGATTAAAAGTTAAAAATAATTATAGATATGGTTTGCGATAAAATAATATGAACACAAGATAATTTGGTTGTTTTTTCTGAAGAATATTTTGAGGGTGGCGTCATTTCCTAGTATTTACAAAATTTTTGGTTCACAAAATCAGGAGTTTGTTATTTTGGAAAAGGAAGATTTTATGCAAAGGAGTTCTCAAAGTGAAGTATTTATACCATGAAGAATTTTTTTTGGTATTCATAAGAGGTACGGATATCATTATAAAATAATTGGAAAAGGTTGGATTATGCATAGCAGTGCTATGTGGACCATGAAGCGTGGTACGCAGATAGTACACACACCGCATAAGAGAAATGATTTGTGGGTGCATCACAGTTCATGGTAGTCTTACGCTTTATAGGAGGTCAAAATTTCATAGTGAAGGGTTTTTTTCATGTAATGGAGGTAGTGATTTAGGTCACTGCGAAGAAAGAAATGTGGTATGTGGACCGCGTATAGAAATGGTTTATAGACGAAAATAGTTTGCGGGACAATTTTGGTTCGTGGGAGAAGCATAGTGTGTAGTGAAGGTTGTACCAAATCGAATGTTTGAGAGATTCAAATAAGAAATATTTTCTGATCGATTTTTCGATATAAGGATCAATAATCCCTTTATTATGTTTGAGAGAGATTTTCTTAAGGTTACATTTTCACTCTGAGGAAGAATTTGGCTATGTCCCGAAGAGTTCGAGAGAATGAATTCTGTGAAGGAGAAGGGTTCACAAGGAAATATCCCACAAAGGATGAAGTTGTAATCAGAAGAATGAAGGTTCTATGGAATAAGGGATGATCTATAGAAGAACAAACTATTGATGGAATAGTAGACAATCCATATAAATAGAGGCAGTTTGTGAAGGAATAAGTAGCTTGAGGAAGGGAAATCAGCTCGTGTAGCAAAAGTCATTTATAGAATAAGAGAGGTATGTAGAGCATCAATGGTATAAGAATCTTCTGCGGTATGTGAAACATCGGTGGTAGGCGAAACATTAGTGTTACATTGAGCATTTACCATTTGTAAGGTAAAGGAAATTCGTGAAAGGGAAGGATTTTCACAAAGTTCTCGTGCCATGTGTTTTAAGGAAGTTTGATGTGATAGTTCGCAATCACAGTTCACGAGACACAGTTTTTAAGAAGAGTTAGTGATGGTAGTTCGCAAAAAGTATAAAATAGATTGTGTAATAAATTTCAAAAAAATGAAATTATATGGAAGAGAATTTATACTACATTTACTACTGATATTTTTTATCAAATAAGAAGGAATTTTTTTTGATGATGCTGTGTTGAGATGATTGTTACTGTTTTAATAATTGCAAAGGAAGTTTTTTATTCAAGAGAGAATAAGAAGAAGGTGAATCAATGCAGTTGATTTTTCATTAAAGAATCAAGAGAGATTATGACAATTCTATACACTTCTGAATATATTTGTGTGCCATAGATCAAAGGGAGAAAAGAATGTGAATATTCAAATTGATATCCATTGATTATAAATTGGTTTAGAGAGAATTATCTTCATCAGTCCATGACATATTAATGTTATTGTGACTAAAAGAAGAAAAAGATTATGCAACTATCATGTTTTCTAATGGGAAGAAGTAATAAGAGTTACTTACTTGATTCTAAGAATATAACAATGGAAGATCGGAAAAAAACTAGTACTGTGAAATCCAATAGGTCTAAATAGCTGGAGGACTTTATTGGTGTTACAAACCCTTATCCAAAAGTAGAAGACTGTATTGGGAGGTAGTATAATGATCCATCGAAGAGCTGTAAAACACACACTATTGGATTTTTATCAAAGTTTTTCACGAGTGTAAGGGTATAACCAACTCATTGTAACAACACAAAAAGACTATTTTCAAGTGGTTGTGTGGTCATGATTATTTCATACCATGCAAAGGATGTATCTAATCTTATTGAGTAGTGAACGTTGTAAAAATATCATGTGTTATCTTTACTACTTACATATACTTACATGCGATAGGTAAAAGAGAATAATAGAATCATGATCCTAACAGGTCTAAGAGGTACAAAAAAAGGTTGAAATTGTATTAAAATGTCCCAAATACTGATTCACCCCACCCTCAATGTTAGGCATATCCCAAACTAGTTTACTCAATTAGTATCAGAGGAGGTTCACCTCTAGTAGATTCTTTATAGTGAATTTATTCTCTTTTGAAGACTTGAGTTTCTTTCTTGAGTAAAAAATGAAGAGCAGTTTTGGTAAATATCCAGTTATCTATGAGCAGAATTATATATCTATGAAGAGCATGATGAATAGGAAAAATAAAGAGAAGAGAAAGAAACTCAAGTCTTCAAAAGAGAATATTCTCAATGTAGAGAATCTACCAGAGGTGAACCTCCTATGATACTATTTGAGTGGACTAAGTCCCTCTTATCTATAGAAGAGGAAATATCAGGTTCTTCATAACATTCTAAAAATGATGAAACATCAGGCTTGGAATGTAATAGGAATGTGGCTCTAGTTTCAACCAAGAAGATTAATAACCTCCCTACCTCGAATGATCAGGAGGTATATGTTAGTACATTTTAAAAATTTTCACATGATGAAAAAGCTATCACAAGTGGTGATGCTCAATCTACAAATTTTCAATAATTATCAGTAGATACGTTAAGAACTATTCTGTATTAAATTCCTAAAGAAATTGCATCCATTGTTTGTGAATTATTTCAATGTATGCAAGAAGATATCATCCAACTCGAGGAAGAATTTTTTTTGGAGAAAGGATTGCAAGAAAATATTGTTGAATATTTAAAGATCTCTAGACAGGTCGAAGCCTTTGAAGATATAAAGAGAGAATTTGAAATGAGTTCCTCAAAATGGATCAACTAATTTGAAGAGAAATACGGATTCAACCAGAATATAGATGAAACTATCCATGCATACTAAGATAATGTGTTTAATATAACATAATTCCAGGGTTCATATTTGGAAGAATCTTCTAAGAAGTTCAAGGAAATTGACTCCTAATTACAAAATAAAGTAAAGATGCATCAAGATGATGTTGAAAGAATAAATATTGTATTTGAATATAAGATGATAATTATTGAATATTATAAAATCATCCTCAGTATGAAATTTCTATAAGGGGAATCTCAGTTGACCAATCTTGAGAAGGCACATATTTACACTTCACAAAAAAGGAGAAACTTTCTACCAACATACAATGTTTATTAGACTATTCTAATGATGAAAGACCTCCAACATGTGATATGAAGATCATGAATTCCCTTATTGATCTATCACAATCAATTGAGAAGGTTCAGGTATCATCCATACCTTTTTTTCACTCATGTTTTTAATTATGTTTCCATAAGAAGTGCATGTTGGAAGACAGATCGAAAACAAGTGTGTATGAGGAAAGGTGATGAGATACCTACCACCATGACTAGGGTGGATAGAAATTGGAATGTGGAAGATTTATCCCAATATAAATCCCAACACATCTACAAAAACACTCCAAAATATAATATAAAAAATTTTAGGAAATAAAGGTTGGTGGTTTAATGTTGGCGTTGCAACAGATTTGGGCAATGCACATTAAAATTTTGGTATAATACAGAAAATATAGAAGTACAAAATAATCCCATATCAAGGGGGAGAAATACATAGAGGAAAAAGAAAAATCTACATATCCAGAAGAATCAGTATAATGCAAACATATTTGGACTTCTTGAAAATATCTTTTATGTATGAAACAAGAGTGTTCATAGGGTTTGTGCATGAACATTTCAACATGTATCCAAATCTAATAAGAACATAAAACCATTGAAACTAGCCAGGAATTAATAAGTTACATTGTAATGAAATCAAAAGAATTTTGTGAAAACAAATTCTCCCAAGAAGATTCCATGAATTAAAGGAGAGAATACTTCGGATTTTGAATCCAAGAAGTTGAAGGGTGGTGCATCCAAAAGAATTTCTAAAAAGGATGAAACCCAGAAGAACCCATGTGGAAGATCCAATCAGACCACCACAATTCATAATGACTTGTTAGTTATTTGGCCTGAAATAATAATAATCCAGAGGAATCTTGAAGATGAACAAGAAAAGGTTAGTGAAAGTGGAAATGAAGTTTTGTGTGAGAGATTCAAGAATCCTGATCGCATTGCAAAAGGTTTTCTAACCATACTACCAAAGAAAGAAGAAGTCCTCAATAGGAACAATAATGCATCCTCTATAAAGGCTATTAAGGAGAAAATTTCTCTACAAAAAGTATAAATGGATGTGGAGAGATCCATGATACCTCAAAATATATCCTAATAGATGTTCAAATGTGCAAGAATTATGAATGGAGTAGATAGAGAAACTTGGTTGAGAAAAACATCTCAACCTTTCTATTCACATTGATGAAGCAAGGATGATATAACTTATTCCATTAACTCTTTTTGTATTGTATTTGTTCTTATAAAATAGGGAATTGAAGTTGAAGCATGTTCTGAGGGGGAGAACATGAGAAAAAGTGATGAGAAGTGTTTTCCATTAATGGGGAGACAAATGAAGTAGCGTATGTAATTATTATTTCAATGGGTATCAAATTATTTTGGAATTTACTTGAAGATCATGTCACCGGGAAACGTATGTATTTTATTAATCTCTCATCCTTGGTTATTAAAAACAAAAATATTTTTACAAATGAGGAGTAACAAAATTATTTAGTTACATAAGAAGAATTGAAGTTCCCCAAGGTCACTTAACCTGCCTATGGTACTTGAATGTTTTTGATCCATTTTTTGATGTGAGTTAAAGAGTATCAAGTAAATTTCTCTTAAACGAGCATCTTATATTTATTAATTTCATCCTGTAATGAAAGTGAATAATCCATGAAGATTATTATGTGAGTTATCATCACATAAAGGTATTATGATCATTTGGTAATGGAAAACATTGTTAGCTAAATCAAAACCTCTTGTTTTCTACATCGAGTACAACTCATGTAGACTTAGAGTGAAATGATGGATGACACATTGCCTAAGTATGGGATGATACACTTTTTCCCATGAACATTGTATTTATTGTCAATAAGTGGGATAAAAAGTGAAATGAATGTTAGAAGGGAGAGGGAAAGAAAGTTTGAAAGGTCAATGGGAGAGAGAAGATAATAGTTTCACTTATTGAAAAATTCCTTTGGAATGGACATTGAATGCATCAAAAACAAATACAAAGGTGGATATTGTTTATCCCACAATGTGTATGGATTGTATTTTTTGTCAAATTATTTTCATTGGTAAATAATGATGATGATTGCAATTGGAATACTAAATTGATGTCAGTATGATGATGATGTTCCAAAGTTAATGGTGTTTGTATGAAGTCTTCAAGTACTGATATTACAAGAAACATGCAAATGGTTTGATGACATTGAGTTCTAAGGTGGTTCCTGGAGAATTGTTATGGATTCATTTGATGAAATTGGATATCATGGTTCAATAATTATTCTAGTAAAATATGATAATGTTTGGATTATTTTTATTTCACAAATATAATAAGTTGTTTGAAGATCTTATGATGCAAGCCTTATGATGGAATGGGGGAGTAAAAATGTTGCCAATAATATTCAGTTTTTATTTGAATGAAGCTTGTTACTGGAAGATAGGGATGTTACAATACTTTCCCCAGAAAATATGATGATCATAATGATGATTGATTGAAGGTTAAAAATCATGATAGATAAGGTTTATGATACAATAATATAACCATAATATAGTTTGGTGGGTATTTCCAAAGAATATTTTTAAGGTGACACAATTTCCTAGTGTTTGCCAAATTTATGGGTCTCAAAATCTAGAGACTGTAATTTTGGAAAAGGAAGAGTTTTTGAATAGTAATTCATGGAGTTCAGTACATAGACCATGAAGGATAGTTAATGGAAATCATAGGATGTACATGGAGAAGTAAAGGAAAATTAGAAAAGGATGGATTCCACATAATAGCGCTATGTGGACAGTGAAGCGCGGTATGCAGATGTTACACAGACCATATAAGAGAATTGGTTCACATGTTGATTATGGTTCATAGGAGTCTTTCAGTTCATGGGAGGTCAATAGCTCATGGTGAAGGGTGTCATTTTAGGAATTTAGTTTTTTATTTAGGCCACTCCTAAGGAAGAAAGGTGGTATGAAAACCACATATGGAAACAGTTCACAGAATGAAATGGTTCGCAAGAAAATTACGATTCACGGGCGAGGATTAGTATGCGGTGAAGTCTATACCACATCTAAGATTTGGGAGTTTTAGATTAGAGATATTTTTGGATTTATTTTTCTATTAATGGAGCGCTAATCCCTTCATTATAGATGAGAGTTATTTTCATAAGTTAACATATTCTCTCTAAGGGAGAATCTGGTTAAGTCTGAAAGAGTTTGAGAGAAATAATTCCATGATGGAGATGGGATTCCAAGGAAATATCCCACAAAGGATGTGGTTGTCTATGGAAGATGAAACTGTCCCTGGAAGAGGATAAAGTTTTTAGAATAAAAAATAGTTCATAGAATTGGAGATGGTCCACATAAGAGAAGGAAATCCTTGATAGAATAAGCAGTCTGCAGAAGGGAAAGAGTCCCATATAGAAAAGGTTGTTAAGAGAGCATGGGAGGTACATAGAGAATCCGCAGTACATGAAGCTTCAGTGGTATGAATAAATTCAATTGTCTATAGAGAATTTTACATCTATGAAGTAAAGGCAGTTCATAGAAGATAAGGTTGTTCGTGAAGAACTCGCACCACACGGCTCAAGGAAGTGTATGGTGATAGTTTTCCATCATAGTTCACATGACACAGTTTGTGGGAATAGTTTCTGAGGAATGTTTTCAAAAAGGCTAAAACAATTTGTGTAATCAATTTCAAAAAACTAATAGTATGTGGAAGAAAATTGATACTACATTCATTGTTGATATTGTTTATCAAGGAATAAGAAAAAAATTGTGATGATGCTATGTTGAGATGATCCTTATTGCATGAATAATTATAAAGGATGATTGTGATTCTAGAAAAATTTAGAAGAATGTGATTCAATTTATTTGGTTTTACATTATAGAAGAAAGGGAGATAAAAAAATTCTATACAATATTGAATATATTTGAGTGTCCCTGATCAAAGGGATAAAAGGAAGTGGCTTGTCAAATTGATATAAGTTGATTAGAATTTGGGTAAGAGATAATTGTGTTCATCATCCCACAACACATTATTGTTATTTTGATTGACAGAAGATGATGATTATATATATATCAAGTTTTCTGTGGGGATGATGTAAGAAGAGTTACTTACATGATGCTAAGAAAATAAAAAGTGAAGGGAGGAAGAATAAAGTAGCACTGTGACATCCAATAAGTCTCAATAAGTGGAGGACTTTCTTGGTGTTACAAACCCTTATCAGCAAGTAGAATACTGTTTTGGGGGGAAGTATAAATATCTAGCCAAGATATTTAAAAAATGTAATATTGGATTGTTTTCAAAGTTATTCACAAGTAAATGAGTATATCTTAATCATTGTAACCACACAAAAGGATTACTTTCTAGTGGTTGTGTGGTTAGAATTATTTCTGACCATGCTAAGGATATATCTTCTCTTGTTGAGTAGTGAAATTTTTAAAAATATCACGTGTCATCTTTATTTCTTAAATATACTTACATGAGATAGGGAAAATAGAATAAGATAATCAAGATCATAATAGGACTAAGAGGTAAATGGATAATTTTTTTAATTTGGAATAAAAAGTCCCCAACACTCAATCACCCCCTCTTAGTATTATGCATATCCCTAACTGGACCTCTCACCCCATACCTTGTCTAGTAGGAAGTCTTATGAATACCCCCATTATTCACCTTTAGCTGATTATATATATAAAAAATAATGTCCTTTAAGATACATTGATTTCTTCATAGCAGATCGAACAAGTCATCAATCCTTGGATGAGGATACTTGTTCTTTATGGTGATCTTTTTGAGTTCCTAAAAATAAATGCACAACAGCATTGATCCATCCTTCTTCTTGACAAAGAGAATTGGTGTACCCCAATGTGATGCACTAGGTCATATGAACCCTTTTTTCGAATCCTCTTACAACTGCTTCTTTAACTTGGTTAGTTCGATAGAAGACATCCTATAGGGAAAATTTAATATAATAGTAGCTTCGGTTAAGAATTATGTTGATAATTGTACCTCACAATCAAGGGGATGTTCGAGTAACTCTTTAGAAAACACATAACCATGTTCCCTCATGAAGGGGATTTCTTCTAGGTTGAAACTTTCCTTTAACTCAACCATTTGAGAAATGTATGATTCTTCATAGGAAATCAACACCCACACCATTGAAGGATATTTAAAAGGTGATTAAAAATCTTCCTTGAAATTTTATAGGATCATGGGATGGTTTGGAATATCAAAAGACATTTCCTTTTCCTGACAGATGATATGTGCTCTATATAATGAGACACAATCCATCCCAAATATATAGTCGAATTCCACAAAGCGAAGTATTATGAGATTCACTTGAAGAATATTCCCACACAAGACAATAGGAGAAGAGTCCAACACTCTGGTTGTAATGATTAAACCACTACGTGTTTTTACAAAAATCTATACTTCAAGGATTCAGGTTTTCGATTAAGTAGTTCTAGAAAACATGCATGATATAAATGAATGTGCAGAACTAGAATCATATAATAATTTTTCCATTCATCAGTGAATATAAAGTGTACTTTGTATGACTTCATTCTCTTGCTCCACTTCCATAGTAGTGATGGCATAAGCCTTGCCTTTCCCCTTTGACATTGGTGGCTAATAAAGCTGATTACACTCGAGGAATCGAGGTTTAGTGCACCAATTTTCATAGTGCCCTTTCTCTTCGTAGTTATAGCATTGGACCATGGGTGGTGATCTTCTTTCCTCCTCCAGATTGTCCGGCTTCCTCATGTCTTTTCAACATTCATGAGTTTTGTGGCTTTCTCTACCACACTTATAGAATTTCCATATCCCTTTTGATGAAGTTATCATGTTGCTTCATCCCACATTTTTAACACGTGGGTGGTTGAGTTTTCATTCCATCTTTATAATGAGATCCTCTAGCTTGAAAATCCATATTTCTTTTCTTATTACCATAGCCATGGGACCATTCTACAAACTCCACCTCCACTTTGATTTCACATTGAATAACTTCTTCATAACTCCTAAAGTATCTAATTTTTAGATACTTTCAAAGCTGTGGTCTTAAACCACTAAATAATATATTAAATTTTCTATTGTTATTGATAAACAAACCTAAAGCATACCTTGCATGCCTTGGGAAATTTTCTTCTTAGGACATGATAAATTCTCCTTCCTTTTGTTTAGCTATATCAATTCACTCCCCATATCCGTGTGAGGAGTTTGAGGAAAATATTTGTTAAGAAATATTATCATAAATTCTTCAAACTCTATCTCTTCAATTTCATCAGTCAACTTGGCGCTCTTAATCAATACCCAACATTTGTTGGCTTCTCCGTCTATACGATAAACAAAAGAGTAAACTTTTCCATATCATAATAGTGAAATGTAGAAAAGATCTTCTCTGCTGAGTTGACCCACTGTTATATGACTAGTATATTGGAATATCCCCTAAACATCAGTGATCTTTGCTACATAAAACACTCAAAATTTAGCTATTCCTTAATAGGAGAAGGAGGACGTTCAACATCATTCAGGTTATTGTTAATATCCTAAAACATCTAGGTAAGCATCACAGTTAATGTTTGAACTTGACATACCAATGAATTTGGGATTTCATTTAGGAATTCATTGTATTGTCCCTTTGTATGGGTTGTTGGCTCAGTTTCTCCTGGTTCACACCATTTCCTAAAATAGAAAAGGTTAGAACACAACATAAGTCAACAATTCATGAATAAATAATATATTACTTTGTGTATTTATGCCTAAAAGAATATCTTATGGGATCCCTATGTTTAAAAGTTTCTAAAAAAATATTATTGGGTTCTTACTTATACCTAGTCTTATTATATGGGTTTTCACTAAGGTTGTCAAATATTAATTACCAAATTCACTAAATCATGCCACTGATACGAACTATAGGTACTGTTCATTTCTTACATATCTTATAAAATAATCTTATAGACAAAAAAATCAACAAAAAATGAGGATCCAACGGTTAGTGTCTTGGAAAAATTAGGACCATATATAACATTTACAAAATAAAACTAAAAAATTTATCAAATTACATCTTCTAATGCTTCGTATTGGACATTGAATCTCCTAGTACATGTAATCACCAGAGAATATATATCAGAAAGGGGTGACCTAAAATCCCAGTAAGAGGACAAATAAGAACATATAACATGGGTTGAGAATAATCATTATCATCATATCGCATACATAGGATCATAATCCTGAGAGGAAGCATTATGAAAAGTCTTGGAATATGGCATTACATAAAAATGAAACATAATGTTTTAGTGGTAAACTAACACAAATAGTTGTGAACAAAGATCGCATAATGTTCATGAATATTTCACTTTATCTCATGTGGTTATTCACATTACCCAATTAATTGGAGCGTTATATAATTTGGGGTATACCCATCACATCGTAACATTTATATTACACAATATAATTTTAGGCACACCCGTCACATCATAACATTCACATTATCATGCATGAAACATATATAAATCATGAACATATAATAACCCATGGAAAAGAATTGGATTAATTTAATAATTCATACATTCATAAAAATCAGGTTCCCAAATGAATGTTAAATAACATACTTGATATAAGAATCATCAACCATGATTGAAGAAGAAACAATCTTAATAACTAAAATGTGTGTTTTTTGAAAGAAGAGTTCTTTTGTAAAACATTATATTTTTCAAAAAATCTAGTGGAAAAATTTTATATCACAGAAAAGGTATGATAATTATGATGAAATTATATTTTAGGAATATTCTAACTGAAAATGGGGTCAAAGAGGGAAAATCCAATGAAAGAGAGCTAGGCTCGATAATTCCCCTTACCTTATGTTCGAAAGATTTATTCACATCAATATCAAATATAATCACATTAGATTAATTAATTAAGAAATAAATAACCTTTAATAGATTTATATTATCCATTATAGTTTTATTAAGTATATTTATTGTCCTTTTGTTGAGTTATAGAGTTTAATTTCATCATTCAAGAGAACACATTTTCGTATTTTTCATGATCAATTCGCTTGTATTCATGAATGGAAGCTCTCAAAAAATGTGGATAAATATAAAAAATTGTTAGTATATGTCATTAGTGATCTTAAAAAAGTTTAAACAATCATATAACTATTTTATATGTTATGTGTATGAATCATTAGATAAAAGTTATTGGTGATCATTTAATGTTAATTTTTGCGGTTTTTCGATCACAAAAAACTCATTTTGTTTTATCATTTCGTTTTATGTGTACAATTTATTTAGAAAATATAAATGGGGTTGTAAAATAAACATTATAATATTTTTCCAAAATTATAATGTTTTTATTAATATTCTTGATGGTGTTAATGGAAAACGAAAGAGCATCACCCACAATGTATGTAAATTGACACATCATGGGCGACAATCTCTTTTTTAGAATAAGAGATAGAGAGAGAGAGGAGTTTAATGATTAATATAACATTAATCAGATATAATTACATTATATCAATCTTTTTGGATTTATCATTCCATTTAGAGTAGGTGATGATAGGAGAACAATAGGAATGAAATTGAAAAGAAATTAAAATTAAAAGGAAAGGGATTTTACCTCTTGAATATCTACTTCTTGAGATACTACTTAGGAAAAATGTTTTGGTCTTTTGATGATACCAAGAGCTCCTGGATGAAGGATAGGTACTAGGTAAAAGTATTTTTCAGAAGTTAGGAAATAATAAAATCATGAGAAGTGTGAGGGGAAGAGGGGTGAGGGGTGGTATTTATGTTGGAGGAGAGGGGTGTTTTATCCAAATTAGATTCCTTAATTTATTATTTTTGATGGAGAATATAAATATTTTTAGAATTAAAACTAAATATATTAAAATAATGTAGGAGATTTACAAATTTTGTGTTTACATCAGAATTACATCATCTATTATTCCATAATTCATGTATTTATCTTTTATTAGAAATTATCGTATTTTACTATTCACCAAAAATTGATGTTATAAAAATGTAAAAAATTATTTCTAACCATTTTTAAATGTTTAGAATTAAAAAATTAACTCTATTTTTAGAAAATAATTTTATAAATATGAGTAATTTGATTTTTAATCCAAACCATCATTTTCTTGGAAAATACAGATTTTAAAATTATAACTGATTTTATAACACTTTAAAAATTACTTAAGGTCTCATAAAATTATCTTAAAATCAAAATACATAAAAATATTAATTTATGAATACATTTTAAGAAAATAAATTTTCTTATAAATTATAAAATTAATCATAAAATTGTAATTAAATATTTTTGACTTAAAATACCAACACATAATTAATAATTTGTAAAATATTTACTTATACTATGATATAATTATATCAAAAATTCATTTATATGATTCCTAAATTTCAATTAGACTTCTAGGGGTGAGGCTACTACTTATTCGTCCAGTTTTCTATTAATAAAAGTCATATAACTATTCCTAAGGTCAAGTTACTATTTAATCGGTATTGGTTCATTAACATCTAGAAATAATTATTATTTAATTAATTATTAATTTATCAAGATTTTATTATGATTTCTAAGTGATTTTATGTGATTTTAAATACACCACATTACTTTAAGAAGGGAGAAATTCCGTTGAAAAGTTTTTGGGCCGTTTCATTCTCCCCCCTTTTGAAATTTCACCCTAAAAATTTAATTTTACTTATACAGGTGATGATGCTTCTCTTTCATTACCTCATATGGTTCCAAAGTTGATTCTACATAATTATGGTTCCTCCAAAGCACTTTAAAAAGGTAGATTTTCTTGTTTTTATAACATTATATTTCAAGTATAGAATCTTTACTATATCTCCTCATAAGAGATATAATATTCCAACTGTACGACCTCTAAATTTAGTACATGTGAGGTATATTGTATGTACTTCATCATATGTGAGACGTGGAACACATCATGAACCTGATCCATTTTCTATGGAATTTCAAGATGATAGGCCACAAATCCTATGTGATCATGGTTCTATAAGGGGCCAATGTAACTTGGTATTAGATTCAATTTCCTTCAAAACCACACGACTCTCTTCCATGGTGATATTTAAAAGAAGAATTTATCTTTAACGTGAACCTCCGAGTCCCTTTGATGGTTGTCAGCATAGCTATTTTCCAGACTCAAAGGAGATTTGATATTTTATTGGAAGACTTGAACCTTCTCTATCATATCTTACACAAGATTAGGTCCAAGTAACATTCTTTCACTAACTTCATCCCAACAGGTTGGATTTCTACATCACTTTCAGTACATTTCTTTATATAGATCCATTTAAATACTCTAGTGAGAAATATTATTTTATGATAACTCAACCAATGATAGATGAGGATCCCATGAACCTTTTAATTATAATTAGAATGATATTTGAATATCTTCAATCATTTTAATAGTCCTTTTAGTTTGTCCATCATTTTGGGGGTGATAGGATGTGATGAAATATAATTAATTATGCTAAGCATGTTAAAGAATCTAGAATTTTGATGTGAACATGGGATCATAGTCAGGGAAAATAGAGAGCGGAACTCCAGGTAGTCTCACCACTTCCTTCACATATATCTCTAAAATTTAATCAATCAAGATATATTATGGAATAGTGATAATGTGGGTAGTCTTGGTGAGTCAGTCCACCACAACCCATATTTCATTATTTTCTTTGGATGTCTTCAAGAGATCTCTGAAAAATCCCATAGTGACATTATCCCATTTCATCATGGGTATAAGAAATGGTTTCATCATCCCTTTGTAATTTTATCACTCTAATTTAATTTTCTGACATATCAAGCACCTTGAGATATATTCAACAATATCCTTCTTCATGTTGTCCCATAAGAAGGGTTCTTGGAGATCATTATACATCTAGGTAATCTTGAGATGAATAGAGAAATTTGTGATTTGTGCATTTTACAACAGCTCCTTCTTTATCCCAAGGGATGAAGGAACAAAAAGCCTCAGTCCAAATGAAATAACACCATCATGATTGATATAGAAATCTTGTAGTTTCCCTTACATAACTGCATTCACTATCTTTTGTAACATTATACCACCACTTTGTGCCTCCTTAATCTCATATTAGATAGATGGTTGGGAAAACATTTGGTAAAGGTACAATATATTCCCTTTTTTATGATTTACAAATCCATCTTTTGAATATCCATGGAGACAGGGTGCTTCTCAGTCCACAACTTGGACAGAGTAGGAGGATATTTCCTACATAGAGCATTAACTACCTTGTTTTCCTTGATGGGAAGATAGTGAATAGAGTAATCATTGACTTTGATTATTTTTAACCATCTAATTTAATTCATGTTTAGATCATTTTGGTGGATATATACATTATAATCTTGTGATAAGTATTAATGTCACACTTCACCCCATATAGGTAGTGCCACCATATTTTCATGGAATAAATCACATCTTCTAGCTCCAGATCATACATTAGGTAGTTCTTCTTGTGGATCTTCAACCTTTATGTGGTGCAGGTTATGAGATGATCAATTTCATGAGTACACAACCTAATAATTTCTTTGAATCATCATTGTATATCATAAATATTCCTCCACTTTTGGGTAATGTGAGTGTATATAAAATGAGAAGCCTTCTCTTTAGCTCTATGAATCTTTCCTCGCATTCTTCCAACTAGAAAAACTTTACGCATTTACATGTTATCTTAATTAGCAGTCTTGAAAATCATGAGAAATCTCTCAGAAAACAACAGTAGTTCCCAGCTAATCCAAGAAAACTGCAGATATTTGTGACACTAGAGGTTTTGGGCCATTCCTAAATTTCCATTTTTTAAAGGGTCCATAAAAATTATCTTAGTTGTGATCACATGTCCCAAGAATGTGAATTTTTTCATCCAGAATTCACACTTTCTAAACATGGTGTACAACTTCTCCTTCCTTAATTTCACCAACATAAGAAATATGTATTCTTTATATTCATCCTTTATCATGGATTACTTATGAATATCATCGATAAAAACTACCAAAAAAATGTTGAGGAAATTTCGAAAGACTCATTTAATCAAATCCATGAATATTGTTGTTGAATTATAAAGTTCTAAGGGCATGACTAGAAAATCATAGTGCACATACCTCATATAGAAGGCAATATTTTAAAAATCAACCTTCTTCACATTTATCTGATGATATCTAGAATGGAGATCCACCTTTTACAAGTAATGAGATCTTCATAGTTGATTGAACAATTCATCATTCCTTGAAACATGATACTTGTTCTTTATGGTGATTATATTGAGTTCCCGGTAATAGATACACAACTGCATTGAAACATCCTTCTCCTTGAAATAGAGCACTAGTGCACCCCAATGTGATGGACTAGGTTATATGAACCCTTTTTCCAAATTCTCTTACTGTTGCTTATTTAACTCCTTCAGTTCAATTGGATCCATCCTATATGGGAACATTGACATAGGAGTATCTCTGAGTATGAGTTATATTGATAACTCTACCTCATGATACAGGGGAAGTCCGAGTAACTACTTAGGAAATACATAATTTTATTCCCTCACTATGGGTATTTCTTCTTGGTTGACACTTTCTTATGACTCAACCATTTAAGTGAGGTATACTTATTCATTGGGAATCAAAACCCATGATGTTGAAGTATTTTAAAAATGAGATTCATGATCTTCCTTGAATTTTTATTGGATCATGGGATGGTTAAAAATATGAAAAGATATTTCTTTTTATTGATGGTTGATATGTGCTCTATATAACGAGATCCAATCTATCCCCAGTATAGCCTCGAATTCCACCAAGAAAAGTATTATGAGATTAACTAGAAAAATTTCCCCACATATTCCAATAAGAGAAGAGTCCAATACTTGGGCTGGAATGAATTCCCCTCTAGGGTTTTTTATAGATATATCTACTTCAATGTTTTGGGGTTTCGATTCAATAGCTCTAGAAAATTGGAAGATATAAAGAAATGTGTAGAACTAGAATAAAGTAAAACTATTTCCATTCTTGAGTGAATAGGAATTTCACCTTGTATGACTTCATTATCTTTATCCACTTCTAAATTTGTGATGGAATATGCCTTACCTTGCTTCTTTGGCTTTGGTGGATACTGACACTGATTACCCCCAAGGAAATGAGGTTTAGTGCACTAGCTTGTATATTTCCCTTTATCTCTACAGTTGTAGCATTGGACCAGGGGTGGTGATCTCCATTCCTCCATCAAAGTTTCCTACTTCCTCATGTCTTTTTGACATTCTTGAGTTTGTTGGCCTTCTCTCCCACACATTAATCATTTCCCCATTCTTTTAAGGTAGTTCCCATGATGCTTCCATCCAAATTTTTGACATCTAGGTGGCTGATTTTAAGTTCCAACTTTCTCATGAGTTCCTCCATTGTGAAAATCCATCTTTATTTTTTTATCACCTTAACCATGGGACCATTATCCAATCTCTATCTCCACTTTAAGAGAACATCAAAAAAATTATTCATAACTCTTAATGTCACAAATTTCTATAGACTTTTAAAGTTATGGTTTTAAAACAATAAAGAATCTATCAATTTATCTATCATGGTTGATAAAAAAATGAAGTGTACCTTGAATGCCTGGTGTAATTTTCTTCATATGACATGATAGATTCTTCTTTCTTTTACTTCAGCTCTATGAATTATCTCTACATTTTTGTATGAAGAGTTTGTGGAAAGTAATTGTAATGAAACAATATCTTAATGTCTTCCCACTACATCTCTTGAATTTCATTAGTCATCTTGGTGTTCTTAATCAAATCTCACCATTGGATAGCTTTTAAATATATATGATAAATTTCTAGATTCACCTTTAATATCTCAGAATAGTGAAGCATATAAATTATATTATCCACCGAGTTGACCCATTGTTTCGAGACTAGTGGATCAGAAGATCCAATAAACATCGGAGGTTGTTGCCATATAAAACACTCGATAGCTAGTTGTTCCATATTAGGTGAATGCAGTCATTCCAAATTATTCAGGTTATGATTCATAACCCGATACATCTGGGTAAGCATCACTATGAAATTTTTAACTCCACCTAGAAAAGCATTGGGGATGTTGGTTGGTAAATCACTGTATTATTACTCACATGGGTTGTTGACCTGGTTTCTCCTAGTTCCCACAATTTTATAAAATAGAAATTTCTAGAGAAAAACATAAGTCAACAACTTAGTAAAAAATAAATTATTATTTTATGATTTCAAGATTAAAGGCATGTCTTATGGGATCCCTATGTTTTTAATTTTTTAAAAAAATCTTCTAGGTGCTTACATAAGCTTAGTCTTATACTAAGGGTTTCCATTAAGGTTATCTAATCCTAATTACCTAATTAACTAAACTATGCCTCTGATACCAAAAATAATGACCCAGATTTTATTACATATATTATTAAATCATATTACAGAAAACAATATATTGTCAACAGAAAATGTGGATCAAAAGGTTTAGAGTCTTGGAAAAATTAGGACCCCACATAACATTTACAAAATAAAACATAAACATTTTTTTAATTCATTCTCCTATAGATTATTATTGTCACTTGAATTATCAAAATTACTTGTAATGACATAGGGATATACATAAAAATGGGAAAGATAAAATCCCAGTAGGAGGATATAAAAGAAGCATTGAAAATGTCTTGGAATATGACAATGCTTAAAAATGAAACATCATGTGTTAGTGGTAAACTACCACATATAGTTTTGAACAATGATATCATCATGTTTTTGTGTATTTATCATTATATAATGAGGTTATTCGTAGTAACCAATGAATTGGAGCACTCTATAATTCTTGGAGCACCTGTAACATCATAACATTTACATTTCACTATATAATTCCGTACACTCCCATCACATCATAACATTCACATTATCATTAATTCCATATATATCAATACTGAACACATTCAAACCCATGGAAAGGAATTTTTTTCATTTCATAAATCATAAATTCATAAACTTTTGGATACCAAATCAAATAGGGAATAACACACTTGATATAAGAATCATCAACCTTGAGTGAATAAGAAACAATCTCAAGACGAAAAAGGAGTGTTTTTTTAAAGAATAATTATTAAGTAAAACATTGTTTTTGATCATAAACTCGTGTAGAAAAACATTATATCCAATAAAAGGTAAGTTAATTTTAAATAAATGATATTCGAGTAATATTCATACAGAAAATGGGTTGAAAGAGGGAAAATCCAATGAAAGAGACTTGGGTTTGAGAATTCCCCTTACCTTGTGTCCGAAAAGTTAATTCACTTTAATATCCAATATAATCACATTATATTAATTAATTAAAAAATAAATAACATTTAATAGATGTATTTTATGCATTATAATTTTATTAATTTCATTTAAGGTCCTTTTTTTGAGTTATGGAGGTTAATTTCATCATTTAGAAGCATTCATTTTCATAGTTTTCACGATCGGTTCACTTGTATTCTTGAATAGAAATTCGCATAAAATGTGGATACATATATATAATTTTTATTATATGTTTTTAAATATATTTTAAAATTTTAAATGATCTTATTAATAATTTAGTTATATGTTATGATGATGAATCATTATACAAAATTCAAGGATTATCGTTTTAATTAAATGTTGGCGGTTTTTTATCACAACGAACTCATTTTGTTTTATCATTAAGTATTATGTTTATATGTTATTTAATGAATATAAATTGGGTTCTAACATACACTTTATAATTTATTTCAACCATTATAATGGTTTTATTAACATTCGTGAAGTATTTAATGTAAAATGAAAGAGAATCACCCCTGATGCTGGTTAATTGACACATCAGGGGCGGTGATTTCATTTATAGAATAGAATATATATATATCTATATATTTCATGATTGATATTATATTATCATGATATAATTCCAGTATATCAAACATACCAAAGTTATCATTCCATTTGTATAAGGTGATGTTAATAGAATAATAGAAATGAAATTGAAGAAAAATTAAATTTAAAAGGAAGAAGATTTTACCTCTCAAATATCTACTCCTTGAGATCATTCTTAGGTACATGTTTTGGTCTATTGATGAGACCAGTAGCTCTTGGACATGCTGGAGGGATTGGGTAATTGTATTTGGCATAATATAAGACTGTATAAAAGCTATATAATTGTGAGGAGAAGAGGGGTTGGGGGAGGAATTTATAGTGGCAGAGAGGTGTGTTTTCTCAAAATTATATTCTTTAATTTATTTGTTTGGATAAATACTAGGAATATTTTAGCAATTATCACTAAATATATTATAATATTGAATGAGTTTTTGAGATTTGGGGATTAAAAAAGCCTTACATCATATATTAATCCATAATTCATGCATTTATCTTTTATTATAAATTATCATATTTTACTATTCATCAAAAGTTCATGTATTTTAGAAAAATCCCAAAAATAAAAGATAACCATTTTTTGACATTTAAAATAAAAAAAATTACTCCATTTTATAAAAATAATTTTCTAAATATGAGTAATTTAATTCATAATCCATACCATCATTTAATTATAAAATACAGATATTAAAATTTCAACTTATTTTATATCAAAAATTACATAAGCCCTTATAAAAATATCTAAAAATAACTCGACATAAAAATATTAATTTATGAATACATTTTTGGGAAACAAATATTTTAAATTATTAAATTTTTCATAAAATTGTAATTACAAATTTATGCCATTAACATTCAAACACTTAATTAATAAATATTAAAATTTTTAATTACTTGTAATATGACAGAATTATACCATTATTTCATTTATAAGGTTCCTAAATTTCATTTAAAATCTCAATGGTGGGGCTACTATTCATTTGGTCAATTAACAATTTATAAGGGTCTTATTACTATGTTAGGCCGGTTTAATATTTCATCGGTATTGGTAACATAACATCTACAAATACTTCTTATTTAATTAATTTTTCATTTATAATTCTTTTATTATATAATATAAGTTTTATTTATATGATTTAAACTACATTTTATTACATTAATAAGAGATAAATTACATTGATAAAAGTCCGGTTGTTATATCATGCTATGCCAAAGGATCTGGAGGATGGGGGAGATGAAACTTGAAAGCTATATCAGACTATGAATCGGAGGATCCAAGGATGATTAGTGGTATCCACTATGTCATTTATACTTTTTTCAGTAGTATTTTTAGACACTGTTTTGAGGTTATCTATTTTTTCACGTCTTACTCAGGGCTTATAGTGGTGATGCAAGGTTCACATAGAACCTTGTGTTGGTGTTTTTTGATATAGCTTCAGACTCATAAGAAAGAGTGGAGCTTCCCTCATAGTGAACACTTCTTGAGATGTGATAAAAAACTGTATAGGTGAGTTAGTGACACCACAAGTGGATGGTGTTGAGGTGTGGTGGATGAGTCCCTTTGACATGAATGTTTGGGGTTGGTTTATTTGTTGGAAGGTTGGAGTTAAGAGTGGGATTCTTGTGGTTAGCATAGTGAAGATCATAAAAGGCTGGATTGGAACTGAATGGTTATGTCAGTATCTATGCTGGGATAGCGAGGATGTGTATCACTAGACCCAATGACCATAGATGGACCATGGTGGTCAGTGTTTTTCAACTATCAACACTATGGATACATGACCCAGTTTTTTGCAAGATTTTAACCTAGTTGAGATGGACTCTGGGTGTGGTTTTAACCTTCTAGTTCCCTAGTGTGCATGATTTTGGAAAAAATGAGGATCCTTTGGTAAGATCCCCAATGTAGGAGTCCCAGTAGAGATCTCAGTTTTAATCCCATCATCATAGGATCTCACATTTTTTGTATGAAAATCCCTAAGGTGGGGAGAGGGTAGTGACTCTGATTTTTACCCATAAGTCTATGGAATATTTCAAGGAATATCTCTGAATCCATGAGATGAGTTTGAATAGGATTCCAGGGCCTAGAGAGCCTTGGGGAAAAGATATTAAAAATATTAAATATATTTTATCATGAATGATAAATTTATTTTTAAATGTTGACAAAAACATGATAATAGTCTTGGATAAGATACCTGATGTTTTGGAAGAGTTTAAAATGTGGTGTTTACCCTAGGTACCACATAATGTTTATTAGCACCGAAAGCTCGATCTTAGGAGACCACAAGAGAGACATTTAGTGAAGGTTATTAATTTAAATAAATAAATTAAAAATCCTTCTACAACATTGTTTTCCCCACATGTTATAATTTAGAGGGGTGTTTCCTCCCATGGTGATGGATAAACCATGGATGAACCATGATGTGGAGGCACCGTCAATCTTTTATCTTGATGATGATAATTCCTAGATCATGGTGTAGTGGAATTAGATCATTTGTTTGCACCTGAAGTTTCGATGTTTCACCAAGAGGTTGTAATATTTGTGTTTTATGTATCGATATCCCTTAATATGATTTTTTTTAAGGTTTTAGATCCCTTAGACTACTTCTAGGGACCCCATGATGATCTATCTATGGGTTTCGATTGAAACCATGGTATTTTGGGTGGCTCATAGGGAATTCATGTTCATAATTCTCAATCACAATGTGTGTAGTGAAGGTTCAAATTCTATGTGTTATTCTCAATCATGGAAGATAACATTTGAAAACTACATTCCATGCACCATTGATACATTCCATGTAGTGATCCCAAGTCAGGTGGCCAAGAGACATGGCTAGGGATGCCATGTCAAGGGACATGGAAATGTGGGAGTGCATAAAAAAGGACAAGAACATGGGGTGTTGTAATTGAGCATGGGCTAAGGAAAAATCCTAGAGGATAGTATTCATGAAATTCTTTGTACTTAGGTTACACATCATGTGAAATAAAAGGTTGGATGAGCCGTGTGGGGAAGGGATCGAGTGAGTAAAGAAACACCATGTACACCATTTAAAAACTGTGTAAGATCACATGAGATGAGAATCTTTGTAGTAAAGGGAAATAACTAATGTTCTTTTGGGGTAAAATTCCATGTGGACCCCATTACATGCATTTTACTGTTCCATTAAACTTCCACTAAGTGCAACTCCTTCTTTAGGACACAGATTTTGTCCTTTAGGAATCCTATTATGAGATTTTTTTTACATAATTTGTGATTGTATCCTTTGTGGTGGGTAGTGAAATATAATTTGGTGAGATTAATTCATAACCCAACGATAGTAGTGTTAAATCATTGATAGTGGTTAGGGTGGATCAATGGGGAGAGGTTGAGGTTGGTAACCTTCCTAATCATCTCAGGAACAAGGTCCCCTAAGACTCTATAGGCTAGTAGAATAGTGCTCTCATATCATATCAAGGAATTATTCCCCTACACATGGAGGTGTTGTAACATGAGTTCTGACCAATGTAATATGTTTGTTTGTATTATTATATAGAAACTATGATGTGTACCCCACTATATTTCTAGGTCCGGGTTTCCCTTAGCTCTCAATTCAGTAGAGACCGAACTACCCCATAGCAGGCATGGGTCCTCTACCCACAAAGAAGCCCTTCTGGTGTTGGTACTCCCATGCCAGACAAGGGTGTGGGTCCCTAGTATTTTTTGTGTAGTTGAAGACAGATCTCACTTAATGTGTTAGGATAAAATCCATACATAATTTTTATATAGAAAGATTGTGTTATCCCCTCTAGTCCCAAAGTGTGGGTCCACTATCCAAGGTCTCAGTACTCCCCTATTGTACAAGGGTATATGACATCTATACATGATATTATAGTAGAGTTGGTACTCCCCTGCGGTGCAAGGGTGTGGGTCCTCTATCGATAATGTTGGTACACCATTATCATACCAGGGTGTGGGTCCTCCATATGCAATGTTCACATATATTTGGTACTCCACTATCTTTCCAAGGAATGGGTCCTCTATACCAAGGTTAGTACTCCCCTACCATGTGAGGGTGCGTTTCCATCATAAAAATCATACAGATAGAGAAGGAAATACCATATAAAAAGGGTGAATTTTCTCTATATATGGAGTAGTACTCCCCCATATTCAAGTATTGGAGGATAGTTGGTTCTCTATGTGAGATGGATCTACCTCACATGTTGAGAATAGTTGTGAGAAGCAGCCCCCTCTTTTAGTCATGTAAGACAACTAGTTAGGAGTTAGTGATCCATTATCTCAGTGAGGTGAGTACCTCTCTATATGGGAACAATAGTGGTTTTGTAGGACGGTTATGAGTTAGTACTCCCTCAACTATGCTGAAGCAACAACGTGTAGATCCCTCCAATCTCTCCTTATAGAGGATACATACAGTTCATGGTTTGGAGTTGTGCTCCCTTGAATATGTGCAGTGGAGAGGGGTGGGACTCTCTATGTGGGGTTATATGAGATTACATATGGTGAATGATAGTGGTTATAGGACCACTAGTGTTGGTCACTTGAGTTGGACATAGATAGTCATTCCCAATGAAGTGTATCCCTTAAATGTGTTTCCTATATTATGGTAGGGTTCGTGGGGTGGGATTATCTTGGGAGAGCACAAACTTTGAGCCTTGAGTAGAATCATGTGGCTGGATTTGAGGTTATAAGGTCATGAGAAATTGAGTATTATATTACTATGTCTAGGTTTTTTCCGGTTTTCCTTGTTGTATTTTCACTTATATTGATTTACACACCCTGTGGAGTTGAATTGACTAGTCATGTTTAGTCGGGGAGGGGTTAAGATGGAGTTTCTCTCTCGTATGGGTTCCCTATAGCTTAGATCAAGTATACTATTTTCTTTTAGTTACTCCATTTTATTTTGTGGTTATAAGAATCCTAATGGGGATTTTTATACATACCCCTACATGAGCATTTCCCACAATTTTCATGTATTGTGAAAATGACCGGACTTTCAATGGAGTCCCTTGAGGACCCAGAGGAGGCATAACTTAGTGACTGAGATAGACTGGGGTGTATATTGGTGATTGAACATGGTGTATTATTATTATTACATTTGATATTTATCCCCTCCATCTGAGCTGTATGTACTCTTTTATTCAATTCTTGGGTTTTATTATTCCCTTTTAATACTTTATATACCTTTTCTATTCTGTGTTTTTGGGATAAATATATGCATTAATTTAAGGATTAAGTTTTGTTATATCAACACTATTTTATAAAGAATTTTGTGGGGGCGTGTACATGTAACATCGGACAAGGCCTCCCATATGTATTATAGGAGTACTCATCACTAGTCTCCTACCCCTAGCCTATTAGAGGTGGGACTGGGGTATGTACAACTTTGGCCCTGGGGGGACTGGTCATGAAAGTATTATATTTTAATCATGGAGTATTATAAGTTATGATAACTTATTATTGTTAGTTTTAGTAGGATTATTTTATAGATATACAAAATATTGTAATGAGGTAAAAACAAAAATAATATATTCTTTTTGTGTGATAGATGACCAATAGGGTATGCCTCATTGATTTTCATACTAATGTCTTTTGTATACTGGAGGTTCAATGATCCTATTTGAGATGCCACTACCTAAGGTTGGGGAGATACCTAGTATGAGGACCATAATACTTTGATATCATAATTTTGAAATTCAATACATAAACATAGCTAACTAGGGGGATGTTGTGTATGATTTTGATGTTGTTCTCATTTAGAGCATAAACATGATGTGATTTATCATCTCATATGATGAGTATGACATCTATGACAATGATTGACATGGACTGTGTGAGTGTCTTGACACACATAGATAGTATATATCTATTCAGAAAAGGTTCATTCAAAGTTAATACATATAAGGATGAATGAAAAGTTATGTATTCATCGATTAGAACAGTCTACACTATAAGAAACAAGAACTAATGTGTTGGATTTAGAGGATTTACATGTTCTATTATACATTCTCACTCGATGCTCTAGGAAAAGGAAAAATATTACAATTCATACTTTTATATTGTATTGTATGGTGGATTCAATTATAGAGTTTCATTTTTTATGGAGATCATTCCAAATCCCTTGATTGATTATGTAACATCGATACATTCCTAGAGGTTTTTCTTTTCATACCTATATAGATCCATAGATTTGTATTTTTTGTTATTCTATAATGACCAATATGATCACACATTGTGGTTGGATTAATGGAGATTGAGTCTAACATAAATAGATACTGTACAATTATTTAAGAGTTATTCCAAAAGTGTTTTTGGAGTGGCATTAACATGATATTTCTGATGATTTGATAAAAGTTGAAGTTATTTATAGGATCACAAAAGTGTTTTTGAATATATCCAAAATGAATTTTTGATATGATATCACAAGTTATTGCATACAATACAATATATGTTGAAAAGTCACAAAGTATATGAGGCTTTTGTGGAAGTGAGACATTGAAGGATATGTTCACTAAAGTTATAGCCTATATTTCATTCTTGGCTATATCATGTGAAAGGGATATTTATATGTATGCATGAAATAATATTTCATGCATTACAGTGACTTTAAAATAAACTAATTTATGAATATGAAGCATGTTAATATTAAAATGTTTTAACTCAGTTAGAGATATTTTAAAATGAAATCATCTCACAGTTATATGAAATTTATAGGATTTAAATGCGTATGATTAATGAACAATCCTTATAGTTTTTTACATTTGTTTTAATGCATGAGTAAATGCTAAATCTTGAGGGAATATTTTTAAGCCATTTTCATGCTATTGAAGTGGAATGAGATTTACATCCTAATGCATGATTGAAATCACATCATCCTATAGCTCTAATCAACATTCTTTCTTTTAATTTAATGATATTATCACATCATAGGAGTAAGGAAAATCCTTCATGTAAGACATGTGATTCATCTATTGTATGGATACACATTAGAGGTCGTCTTCCCATGGTTTAAATTTTTGTGATCTTTATCATTCAATGTTATTATGTTGAGTGATTTAGAATAATCCCTACATTGTATTGTATGACATTTTAAAAAAACCCTACCAAAAGGGGCCCATATGGTTGGCAGTGTTCTGAGTGTGACACCCCAAGCTGACATCCAAAAGGTGAGTTGCTGGTGAGAAATTCCGAGTAGCAATGTCCCAAAATTGGGTGAACTTTTATAATGTACATGCACAAACACACAGACACACATACAAATACAAAAAAACATTGATGGGAAAATAAAAATGATACCATAATGCATGAATTACATCCACCCACATCAAAGTATGAAAAATTACTTGAAAACATAAAGGTCCCAATAAAATCCCATCAAAAGTGTAAAATAATTCATGCATACTATAATTTTGAGATTGTAGTTAAACGAAACACCTGATATAAATCACAATATTTCGTTCACAAATATGCTCCATCTTCTATTGGTCCGCCTATAACCCCATAGAAATGAATTTCAACTATATAAGACACAAAATGGGTGTGAAGAGCCTGTTAAGCAATGTGTATGACAATACATAGTAGTAAAAACCAAAATTAATAACCATAATGAATCAATAGAGTATTCAATTTGTCATCAAATGTAATTTCCATCATAATATGAGACATAATGATTATAAAACCTAGATAAACTCATGATATATAGTAATCCTCACAGTAAGGCCAGAACTGCACTACAATCATATTATTTTTCTTAATGTTTCAAGGTAACGATAATCTAGGAGAACTAACCTTAGAATATTGATAATGCAGATAACACTAATATGAGAGATCATGTTTATAGGGTCTCGCAATAAATTAGTATGTGCGGGAACATAAAATAGATCAGTGAACAAATATAGGATATCTCCTCGGTCATATGGGGTATACAAAAGCCCATATATAAAACCCACTAAGTAGGGTGTAACATTATGATATCAATAAATCCCTCTTTGTTATATTATTAATACTTTAAATGAGAAAAAAATGGTTTATTAGTGAAAAGTTTAGTTTTTGTGAAACGCATCGCGAAAGGGTAAAAATTCCATCTAACACTCTACAATATTCAATTGAATATTTTCAGTGTTAAACACTGAGTTAGTGAATGTTTCTTAAGGTCTTCAAAGGCTCGACAATGAAAAAATAAATAAATAAATATTTTTTTTAAACACGGTCATTTTATTCTAAATAATTGAATTGATCCAAAATGGTCTGTCGTATTATAAAAAAGAGACTACTGTTAGGTCAAGAATGTCATGTTCTCACAAGAAGAGGTATAAAATTTATAGACGTTGGACGTTTTAATGTATCACTCACAAAAATAATATTTTTATTTTAATTAATTATTTAATCCATTTTTTATTAAATAATTAATATCTTCAAAACAGTGCGTCTAGTGATAAAATCGATACCACGGTTGGATCCGGAATACGTTGACCACCCTAGAAGGATTATAATATACGAAGGCAGTAGGAATTTGGATGCGTCACCTGCTAATTAAAGTTTTTAATTAATGTTATTAAATATTAAATTATTGGAAATAATTTTATATCTCACAAACGGTGCATCGAATAGAAATTTTGACATCGCAATTGTGTTTGGAAAGGGGTGTTTATCACAGATAGGGTGTAATTTTTTTTACACAATGGAGGTATGGACATGTGGTCAAATTAAATTATTATAATTGATAATTATTAATTTTGTAATTTTTGAATAAAGTAAACGAAAACAAAATACACTGGTCTTATTCTTCTTCCTATGTGGAACAACAATTAAATATTTAGAAGGTTTTGGGAATATTTTTTTCTTCACCATTTTGACTGGTAAATCATGGAAATAACACCCTACTGAGAATCTATCGACTCCACATAAATCTATTTGTTGAAAAACAGATTGAAAATCCGGTAATAAATTCCCAAAATGAGGAACACGTTTTTTTGAAACACTATAAATATTGGGCGTTGTATACTCCATAGAGCCACACCAATCAACACCCAAAAGAATTTTGGTGATGACTGTAGGGATTTCAGGATGTATTTTGAATATTTTCAAACATCTTATTCCCCTTCACAATGCCCTTCATTTTTTTTACATTCCTTTTATTTTTTTAATTTTTTTTCTCATAAGATGTTTAAAAAAATGAGGGGTTAAATAAATCTGATAAAAATTAATGGAAACTAACTCAGAAAGTTTTTTTAATGATAATTTATTATTAATAATCAAATGGTTTATTTTGTCGTATATCGAAAGATAATATAGGAATAAAATAAGAGAATAAGTTATAATAAAATTATGAATTGTATAATTATAATGAAAATTTTAATTTATAATTACAATACACACATTATAATTTAAAGGTAAATTTAAAATTATGAGTATCAACACAAATGATAATTTATTTATAATTCAAGGTTATAATTATCAATGAAAAAGATATTTCAATGTTAATAATTAAAATTATATTTACACATGATAAAATAAAATGAAAATTTAAAAATTTTAATTATCATTTCATGTGACAAAATGATAATTTAAATTATCAATGCATGCGATATAAGTTTACTATTTTATGTGACACTTCTTAAATGATAAAGTAATATTTCAAACTATCAATGTATTTTATAAAAAAATTATCATTTCATTTGATATTTAAGAAATGATAAAAAAATAATTTGATTTATTAGCGCATGTGATAAAAATTAAAATAAATGTGATTAATTATCATTTCATGAGATATTTTTAGAAATTATAAAAAAATCAATTTAATATATTTTATCATTTGACAAAATTAAATTGAAATCTATAAATCATCATTTCATGTGACTTATTAAAGGGTAAAGTGATAATTAAATTTTTTAGTGGGTGTGATAAATGTAATGATAATTTGTGAATTATTGAAGTGAAAAAAATTATCACATCTAATTTTTAATTTATTTTAAATAAAAAATGAATGTTATGATTCTAGGAAAACAACCACTAAACCTCAACGACAGACACACTGACAGTTTGAGACTTTGATGTGTCGCTCTGACATCAAGGAAAACTACGAGTGGGTTTTCCCAACTTTTGAGGTAGGAAGTTCCTTAATGTTTTGGGTTTGTTTAAAAATTATATCCATTAATATGATGTTAATACATGTTTAAAGACCATTTTAGGTATTCAACGCATGTGGGTATATGTGGATGCCTAGAAACACTATAGTACACTTGATGCCATGAGTATTTGTAGCTGTTTATTCACATTTATATGTGATTACATGTACATTTTGTGCTAATTTACTCATGATGATATGATTATTCATGCATATATATATATATATATATATATATTCCATTCCATGCTATGTATACCTTGTGGTCTTGTACTTAGATTTAAGATAAGTGGACCGTCAACTTGAGTTATCTTTTAGAGGAAGGATGCACAGGATGGACAATGAGGGTCCCATGCCTATGGTAGGAAAATGGCGATGCCTAGGGGAATCCATGTAGGGGACCATTGGAACTTGTGTCCTACTCTGGTGGGGGATGCACATGATTGAAGACAAGGGTCCAATACATGAGGAAGGCACAAAACGATGCATTGTGATGAACATGACTGATAATGATGGATACAATGATGCCTTGTGATGCATGGCCATATGATGATTCTTTGGGATTCACTAAATTAAGAGGGGGATGATTAGATATCAGTCCCTTGTATGTCTTCTCGATGGTGTGATTCGATGACTAAGGGACATGATTATCTCTTGGTCCTCAGTACATCAACTCAATGATTAAGAGAAGGTGATTAGCTCTCATTCCCCTTACACATACAAATAAACATATCTTATTTCAATTCATTGATACTTTCACACGACGATTCTGAGAAACATTATTTATTAACCTAATGGATAATTTTTGATTCATCTGACACCGTGGTTATCCATTCCGGTATAGAGTCGAAGCAGGTACGACCGAGGGTTGTGGAAGCTTTGTTAGCACAAAACCGCTCGGTTTTGGATTCTGTGTTTATTACACAATATTGATTAGGGAATACACTAAAATATTGAGAACATAAGGTTAAGGATTAATTGGTGGTGTTATACTAAGTCCTGTACTCACACCCTTCTTGGAAATTTTGGTGTGCCTGTAGATTTCGTGACCATAGATCCGATGAAGGGAAATGACCCTATGGTGGATGGTTGAGTGGTGGAGCGTGGAACTGGAGAGGACTAGGACAAGCTCCAGAGAACTCCACAAATAAATGTTTATTTACTACATGTTTTTCATCATCTTACTTGGGTTTTATTTTCTACTTTGGGTTTTGTTATATTGTATGTATGCCACCTTCAAATTTCAATATTTTAATCTGATTATCTATAATTTTGTCTATTTTTGACCCTATGACTCAATAGGAGGGTATAGTCTCCCCCAAATATCCACTTGAGACCCTCGCTGCTAGTCAGTAGCCTCTTGCCTTTGTGGAGGCGTGCATGAGGTCAGGTCGCATTATGGCTCGTACTCGATGATTTGGGTCAGGACGTTACAAAATGGTATCAAAGGATAAAGTATTTACTAACTTTTTTATTTTATTTTCAGCGTGTTGAGTCTTTTTAGGAAACAACTAGAATGATTGGGACTCAGGCTGGGGAACCTTGTCATTGTTTGCCAATCACTACGTAGTGGACCTCCGAGTTTCCATAATGTGGGGAATTTAGGTTATGTTTGATTCATCATGGTTGAAACACATGATGTTATAAGTGATTTATAGGATTTAGAGTATGTTCATGCATTATAAAATGGAATGTAGGTTCAAATTAAATATATATACACCTTTTGTAGTGTTTTATAGTAGTTTAATAATTAAATTACTTGATTTGTTCTATCTGTTTGGAATTGGTATTTTAGTCTGATATACCTGTGTTTTCATGTTGTGTGATATATCCTTATTGGAATTAATTAGTTGAACTGAGCATGATGTTGTGTTTGTATATACATGATTGTGAATAATGTGAAGATACAATGAAAAGGGTTAATGTTGGAAGGGTACACCCTGGGTTAAGGGTAGACTTTAAGGGAAATGTTGTTTGATTCCAAAAGACTATTAGGAGAACCCTATGTCATCCATAGACTGATTAGGTTATATTTACGGACCTAATATTCCTTATTTTGTAGAGATACCACCTTTGAGATGTGAGATGGGACCTCCAACTGAGGAAGAATAGGATGCTCCCATATCACCACTAGTGGTATAGGGTGATATACCCCATGAGATTAAGGCTATAAGACCTATTCAGCCATGTATTTTCTGGATAGTCCTTGTCCAGGGTGAACCTGCATAGAGGACCATGACTAACCATGCTTGGGATTTTCAACATCATCACCCCTATCAATCCAGGGCACTGGTGGACATCAAGATGTTGAGGACTGTATGGACTATGTTGACTGTATATTTGAGCGAGTCCAGACTCTTGATGAAGAGAGAATTATCCTAGATTCTTTCTTATTATAAGTATCTTATAGGAGATGGTGGACTACTATGAGATAGTCTGGGAGATGAGAGGATCTGATATAGGAAACCCTGAAGGAGCTATTTCTCGAGAAGTTTTTTTATAGATATGATGAGGATGGACCATTCCCAAGAATAAATGGAGTTATGAAATTGTTCCATGAATTTATCTTATTATTCTACCCATTTTATTGAGTTACTTATCTTTGAAACTTTGTTAGATGGAAACGATGCACAAATGTCTCAGATGTTCGACATAGTCCTTTGAAGATCTCGGATGTCAGTTTAGGGGTTTTGACCTGAAGAATTATACACAGGTCTTCCAAAATTCCTTGACAATTGAAAAGGGACTAGAGGAAGATAGAGCATCAGACTTACACTCAGATCATGGTGGGACAATGACTGAGTTTCCTATCCCCTCTATGAGATTTTATTTTTGAAATAGGTAGAGGAAGACTAGAGACATGAAGCATAGTACAAAAATGTAGGTGGAGTAGAGTGTGATTCAATCAAAACCATCAATGAAAATTTCATACTGTTTGAAATGTGGAATGACTGGACACATTCATATGTTCTGTAGAGGATCTAGAAGTATGTGTGAGCAATGAAAGTGGAAGGGACACATCCAACTGTTTTTCTACATAATGAAGAATCCTGATGTCCACATGGGAAAAGGTTAGAAAGGGGGAACTATCTTGGGTTTCCAGCAACAGACATAGAGTAGTCATGAACCTTAGGGACATGGGAGAGGAGCTGTAGTAGGCCATATATATGCTAGGGACCAGACTCCAGCATATTTTGAAGAGGGACCATCCACTGATAGAGGTTCAATTCTGATCAAGTCTACATTGTCTACTACCTTATTTGACATTGGTGCTTCCAGTTCTTTTATATCCGCACAAGTAGATGTTGTTCTTAACTTGCTCTTCAACTTGTCATTCGATTTAGTATCCCTTGATACACCTTTGGGTACGAAGGTAGAATGTCTTCATAGATTCCTGGATTTTACTATAGTTTTTGTTGGATATAGAAATTTATGGGAGTTCATTATTATTGAAATGAATACATTCGATGAAATTCTCATCATAGACTGGTTAACCAGTTTATATGCTCACATTGATTACTATTGATAGTAGGTATCTTTTTCTTAACCAAAGAGAGAGAAGTTCCTGATGAATGGGGACTGGGAGGTGGAATTATGTAGAGTTTGACCAGATATAATACAACTTGGTTCAATCAAAACCCAAATTGAAAGCTTGACTCTTTTAGAAGATTTAGTGGAAACCTCCTTATATTTTTCGTGAGTCGTTGATCTCAATTAGGATGTTTTTACTAATGACTTCATTAAAAACATTGAGATAGAGATCCTTCCTGGTGCGTAGCCTATTTCAATAACTCCAAATCATATGGCTCTAACCAAATTAAAGGATCTCAAGGATCAACTGGGAGACTTGGATAGAATTTTTTTTATCAAACCTAGCACTTCACCGTGGGATGCACCTTTTTGGTTCACCAAAATGGCTGATGGAAGTCTTTGAATGTGCATTGATTATCAAAAGCTAAACCAGGGGACGGTGAAAACCCAATATCCTTTGACAAGGATTGATGATATTTTTTATTAGTTATGTGTATCCCAATGTTTCTCAAAGATTGATCTTCGATCACGATACCATCATTTGTGAGTTAGAGAAGAGGACATACCGGAGACTACCTTTCAGAGCAGATATGAATTGTACATGTTTATGGTAAATCTATTAATACTGATGAATGCACCATCTATTTTCATGTCCCCCAAGAAAAAAATAATTCATCCTTACTTTACTCTTTCATCGTGGTGTTTTTTGACGATTTCCTCATCTACTCGCCAACACCCGAGCAACATGATAGGCGCCTATAGATAGTCTTGAGTACCCTCTGAGCTCACAAAAATTATGATAAGCTATCAAAATGTGATTTCTAGATTAAATAAGTGATTTTACATGGACATGTGGTGTTTTAAACTGGTATATCAATAATCCCTGAGAAGGTCGAAGCAGTTATGTCATGGATACATCTCCAAAACATGTTTGATACTAGGAGTTTCCTTGTGTTAGCTGGATATTACCGATGGTTTATCCAGGATTTATCCTAACTATCATCCCCATGACATCCTTGAAAAACAATTGAGTGAAGTTTCAATGGTCAGAACAGAGTAAAGATGCCTTCCTTGAGATAAATAAAATGTTGACAACAACTGTAGTACAAACACTTCCAAAACCTAGGATTGGTTATGTAGGGTATTGTGATGCATTCATAGTTGTTCTGGGAGTAGTATTGATGTAAGGAGATAAGTTAGTAGTGTACAAGTCTCAGAAACTATGACCCCATGAGAATAAAGACCCTACTCATGATTTGTAGATGATGGTAGTGGTCCATCCACTAAACTGTTGGAGGTATTATCTCTTTGGTGAAAGGTTTATTTTTTACACAGATCACAAGATCCTTTTCTATATCATCAATTTGAGGGACATGAATATGAGGTAGAGACATTGATTCGAGTATCTACTGACATTCAACTTCAAGATTAAATATTACCCTAGAAAGGGAAATGTTGTAGAATATTCCCTTAGTTCTAGGACACATGATGTGTAGGAGCATGGCGAGAAATACTCAGAGGAGAAGTGGCAGTTGATGTGTTTATTGGATTATTGGAGGGTTGATGCTTCAGAGGATCACCTTTATATGGTTTTCTCTCCTTTTATGATTATATCCTCCCTTATGGAAAGGTTGAGGATGGTCAGGATTCATACCTAAAGTGTACTATTATGATAGAACAGCTCTCTAGAGGTGACCTGATACCCGGATGGTCAATGGGAAATAATAACATAATCTTATTCCATGGATGAGTAGGGATTCCTACTTACATTAGAGAGGAAATAATGAAGGATTATTGTACCTCTATGTGGAAGTTACATTCTAGTGAAAAAAATGTACCATGAGTTTAGAAGACAGTTCGGGTGGCCAGGGATGAAGAGGGACATTGCAGGTTTTGTCCTTCGATGCCTCACCTGCCAGCAGGTGAAGGCTGAACACAAGCATCCTGGAGGGTTATTGTAGCAACTACCAATACCTATGTGTAAGTGGGAAGACATTAATATAGAAATTGTGACTATATTACATAGGACACCAAGGAGTCCTGATGTAGTTTGGGTGATCATGAATAGTCAATGAAGTCTACCAACTTATTACCGATCAGAGAGACTCACTTAGTGGAAGAGTTGGAAAAACTTTATGTTCAAGATATTATGAACCTACATAGAGTTCCCTTGATATTTTTTTCTAATATAGACGCTCGTTTAACATTTCTCCTTTGCAGATCTTGGAAAAATCCCTAGGGACTCAACAAAGGTTGATCACGGTGTATCACCCTCAGAGCGACGAACAATCTAAGTGGACTATATGAATACTGGATGATATGCTACAAGAATGTATAAGAAACCTTAGAAGAGCATGAAATGATCACTTGGACTTGATTTAGTTTGTCTATAACAATAGTTATCGTGATTCGATTCAGATGAAACCTTACAAGGATCAATATGGGAGTATGTGTAGTTCACAACTATGTTAGTAGAAAGTGGGAGAGGAAGTAGTTTTTGGCCCCATCATGGTTCAATAGACCTCTGAGAGAGTTCAATTGATATGAAAGAGATTGATCACTACACAATGTAGGAATAAATCTTATGTCAAATATCAGATGAGACCCTTGGAGTTTTTTATTGGGGATTGGGTTGTCTTGTGAGTGAATCCTTGGTTAGGGCACATATGCCTAAGAAAATAGGGAAAGTTATCACCATGTTTTGTTGGGACCTTTGATGTCATTGAGCAGATAGGGGTAGCGGTGTATCTTCCAGAAATCCCTTCATTATATCATTATATGCACTAAGTTTTCCATGTGTCACAGCTTAGGAGGTATATACTTGATCCTAAGCATGTTTTTTTACTGCGAGGACGTTGAGCTAGAGACTGACACATCTTACGAGGAGCATCTGATGCGGATCATGAACCATTATGAAAGGGTGTAATGACTGAAGACAATACCACTAGTCCTAGTTCAGCGGCAGCATGGTCAGATCCTGGAAGAGATGTGGGAATGTGAGTCTGATGTTCGAGCTCAGTGGCCTTAGTTGTTCGGGCAGGACCACTAGAGGTGCTTCTCTTGGAAGAGAATTTGATAGAGGGGAGAATTATAACATCCTATTTTTTATGATATCAATAAATCCCTCTTTGTAAAATTATTAATACTTTAAATGGAAAAGGTGTATTAGTTAAAAGTTTTATTTTTTTAAAAGCATCGTGAATGGGTAAAAATTCCAGCTAAAACTCTAGAATATTCTATTAAATATTTTCAGAGATAAACACTAAGTTAGTGAAAGTTTTTGAGGTCTGAAAAGGCTCGACAAAGATAGAATAAATATATTAAATATTTTTTTAAATATAGTCAATTTAATAAAAATAATTGAAAACTATTTATTTTGATAAATTTTTTTTGAAACCCCATAAATATCATCCATTATATACTCTTTAGAACCACACAAATCAACACCGAAAACAATTTTTGGTGATGATTGAAGGGATTTCAAGATGTCGTTTGAAGATCTGCAAGTTTCTTCTTCCCCTACATAGTTCCCTTCAATTTTCTCTACAATAATTTTATTTTTTTATTTCTTCACTCCCTGTGTTAAAAAATATGGGGTAAAATAAATCTGAAATATATTAATTATAAATAACTTAATAATTTTTTTACTTATGATAATTTATTATTAATTATTAGAGGTGTTTTTTGTGGTTTATAAAAATATTGTTTTAGAATAAAATATGAGAATAATTTTTAATAAAATTATCATTTATATAATTGTAATGAAAATTGGAATTTATAATTACCAAACACACATGATAATTTAAAGGTAAATTCAATGTTATGATTTTCAACACAAATGATAATTTATTTATAATTTAAGGTTACAATTATCAATTCATAAGATAGTTCATTGATAATAATTGTAATTATCTTTTCACATGATGAATTAAAAGGATAATTTAAAAATTGTAATTATAATTTCATGTGAAAAATTAATGACATAAATTTTCAACGCATGTGATAGAACTTTATCATTTTAGGTGAACCTTTTTAAATGATAAAGTAATATTTTAAACTATCAACGCGTGTGATAAAAATTTTATCACTTCATGTGATATTTAAAAAATGATAAAATAATAATTTAATTTATCAGTGCATGAAATAAAAATTAAAATAAATGTGATAAATTTTCATTTCATGTGTTATTTCTAGAAATGATTAAAAAATGATTCAATTTATTAGTGCATGGTAAAAAAATTAAATTAAAAGTCTTGATTCGTCATTTCATGAGACTTATTAAAGGGTAACTTAATAATTATATTTTATTAGTGCGTGTGATAAATGTAATGATAATTTGAGTATTATTCAAGAGATACAAAAATTATCACATGTAATTATTTATTTTGTTGATATAAAAAAATTATTTTTATGATTCTAGGAAAACTTCTACTAAACCGCAAGCACTGACATGTCGATAGCTTGAAACATTGATGTGTTACTCTAACGTATGGGAAAAATACGTGTGGTTTCTACTAACTATTCAGGTGGAAAGTTCCTTGACTTCTTGGTCTTGTTTATAAATTATTTCTATTAATATGATTCACACACATGTTAAATAACCATTTTACATAGTGAATGCATGTGAGAATGTTTGTAGCACTAGAAATTCTATATTACACTTGATTCTATGAGTATTTGTTGCTACTTATTCGGAATGTTGTGTGTTTAAGAGTAAATTGTGTGCTATGCTTCTCATGATGATTTGATTATTCATGCATATATATATATATATATATATATATACCATGTCATTCTATGTATACAGTGTGGTTTTTTTCTTGGAGTCAAGAGAGGTAGACCATCAACTTGAGTTATCCTTTGGAGGAGGAATGTACATGATTGAAGATGAGGGTCCAATGCATGGGGTAGGCATGTGATGATACCTAGGGGAAGGAATGTAGTGGATCGTTGTGAATTGTGTTATCCTCTAGAGGAGGGATGCACATAACTCACAACAATGGTCCAATACACGAGGAAGCAACACGATGATGCGTTGGGATGCACTTGTTTGACAACGAGGGATACGATGATGCCTTGGGATGCATGGGAATACGATTATTCCTTAGGATGAAATAAATGAAGTGGGGACTAATTTCATCTCTGTCCCTAGTCTTTATTCTCAATTTCATGCTTCAGTGACTAAGGGACACGATTAGCTCTCGGTCCTCAGTGGGTCAACTCGACGATTAAGGTAAACTGATTAGATCTCATTCCCCTTGAACATAAAGAGAAACATTTCTTCTTTTAGAGAATTGATACTATGACATGAAAATGCCAAGAATCATTATTCATTATCCTAATGGATAATTATTGAACCCTTTGACACCATGTTTATCCATTCTAGAATAGAGTTGTAGAAAGTACGACCGGGGGTTGTGGCTGCTTTGTTAGCGCACAACCGCTCGATTTTGGATTTTGGGTTAATTACGCATTATTTATTATGGAATACACTTTCATATTGAGCACATAATGTTGATGAAGAATTGTTGGTGTACTACTAAGTCTTTTACTCACATAATACATGGGAATTACAGTGCGGTTGTAGATTTCGTGACCAGAGATTCGATGAAGTGAAATGAACCTATGGTGAATGGTTGATCGGTGGATCATGGAGCTTGAGAGGAATGAGAAAGACACCAAATAACTCTAAAAAAATTATTTATTTACATATAGTTTTTCCTTCGGGTAACATGGGTTTGTTTTTTCCCACTTTGGTAGCTATTACATTGTATATATGCGGCCTTTACATTTCTGCATTTTATTCTGATTATCGTTATTGTGTTTGTTGATTATTGATCCTATTACTTGATACATAGGGTATATTCTCCCCCAATGTTCCACTTGAGACCCTCACTACTAGTTGAAAGCCTCTTATATATGGGGAGGCGTGCATGAGGTCATGTAGCATTATAGCTCAGACCTAATGATTCGGGTTAGGTCATTACATAAGGGACCAATTCCCCTATATGTTGGTCACACACATTCCTAGAACACTACTAACAGAAGACGATACAATAGAGGGTCACTCCCTGGAAAACATGGAGGGATTAAAAATACTCTATCTAGGACAAATCCTACAGATTGGATTATATCCTTTACTCATGATGTGTTGTCTCACTCTACCCTCATGGGGAAAGATCAAGGCAAAGTACCATAGAAATAATGGTATAAAATGATAAAAATAATGGCCTTAAACCAATTTGGGGAATTTAAATTATTTTTAAAAGTAGTACACATGGTTTATTTCCGTCTCCATGTCTTACCATGTGCTCTATCCCATGACATGTACTTCACGTCATGTCGTGTACTTTGCTTATGACCATGTACCTGATTTTCTTTTAGTACTAGGAAGTCCCCATATACTTTGGATGTCCCCACATTCCATGCTAGTTATATGACCATATAAAAAAGGGGTACATATGTATGTATAACCCATGGGTCACATAATGTGTAGCTTTCAGCATGTGACCTAGGTTATTTTATTTTTTTGAAACTGTATCCATCGCAGCCAGGGTCCCACATGACTTTTGTTCTCTGAACTACATGTAATGTGGTCTAGATTCTTATAGTACCCATAATTTCTTTAAATGTACACTAATTCCACCACCACATTGGAATATTCCATTAATGTCAATAATTATTTGCAGATTTTAGTTGACCGAGGGTTGCTATAGAAGATGGAAAGATTTCTTCCATCCCATCATCTCATGGATTGATCCATATCGCACTGCACCATCATCACATTTCAAACCATAATACATAGACACATAATATGATTCCAAACACATGTAATAATTTCACACTCCTATCATTACATTATTTACACACCTAATCCAATGACATCGATCTATTGAGATGAAGAGAGATAGAAAAATGATTCCTACTATGTATTTATCAAATCATCAACCAAAGAAATGATGACGAAGAATGCACGACGAATGGTGGGAGAATGTAATAAGAAATAATAAGAGGAATTAACATTTATAACTATTATAGTTCTTATGAATCCCTTTCCTTTATAAATTAGAATGAAAATGAGTAATTAAAGAAATATAAAATTCCTATTATTAGGTAGACAAACAAATACCTATATTGGCACGCTGATTGCTGATTTCCATTTCACTATTGATTGTTATTGAATTATCCTCCAATGGATCCTCTCTCAATCCTCATGGTAATGAAGATACCCCTATGGATTTTACATTAACATGTTTAAATAGAGGTGATTATATCATTGCGATCTAATAAGTAATAAATTATTTAATTTATTTGTTATATTACTAATCCATCCATGGTAGAAATTAAACCAAATACCTAACACATACAATTATTTTGTCATTTTTTTTTGTAAAAACCATGTTCCATATTTAATGGAAGTATTAGATTTAAAATCTAATAAAATTATCAGAATTTAATATATTATTTTAGAAAAAATGTGTTCACCTGATTTAATATATAATAATTGAGCCTCTCCATATCCTAGTGTCACATGATAACTTATTCCATAGATAAAAAATCATTCCTTAAAATATTCCATAACATGAAATGAAAGAAACATAGTCATCACATTTTCCAAAATTTAAGGATTTTCATCTCAAAATAAATAATCATACTGAAAAAGATGCAGGTACTATGATCAGATCTGGTTCTTCCAATCCCATGTTCTAGCTAAAAAATTATAGTTATACAACCAGACATGAACTATGTGAATAATCCATCCATGAATCATATTATTCAACCAACAATCAATCTATACTAGATACCCTTTAATGGTAAACCCATCCTCGATATCGAGCTCACCCTAGTCAATACCATGTGAGGGGTGATAAAAATACAACCTCAATTACAATACATGGAAGATATCATGTACAAAATCTGACAATGGTGGTGGGTATAAGAGTTATTATACCTCACTAACCATAAATAATATCTATAAATATCCAATTAATCTTATATATAACATTCCTCCGTGGGAAAATATTCCCAATCCTTATTGATTTGAGACCCTCAAGAACACATGTTCTCCCAAATCAAACTCAAAATGCCTCATTCTAGGAACATTAATGATGACTCTCCTTAGACACAACAGTATAGTGGTGACCTATAGGGTCTCTCAAAAAAGGCCTCAAATAGTTTTTTATTGATTTTAGAATACTATATGTTTTCTTACGAAATATCCACCATGGGTGGGTGATCATCCCAATTGTTTCCTAATATAAACATACAAGCCTGTATCATGTCCTATAGAAGATAAATGGTCCTCACATTCTAGCTACCATTCGGGTTGTGAAATTAAATGATCAAAAGTAACTGATTACCAAAGGCCTCCTAAAATCCTATCCATATTACTAATTGTAATTAGTAATCACAATTCAAAATGATCATTGAGGTAACTCTTTGAAGTTGGATAATCTCATGTATTCAATAGTACCCAAATCTCTCCAATCAATTCTAATATTTGATATTTAGGAAGTTGGTAGACCTGTTGAGAAGTTATCTAATCTAATATATTAAATAATATCCTCTAGAGGATCTTTAGATCCTCATAATTAAGTTTATATATTTAACAAAAAACATCCACTCTATCACATAAATGGGTTTATAAAAACCCATTACAATTTGGTAGCCTTCCTACAGCTTTTGAAAAATGAGGCATTGAGAGAAAAACTCATAAACACACATCTCCATTCATGGACACCAAAATTGGAAAGGAAGGTCATGGTAAATCTTTTACAAACCATATTATTTCAAAAAGGAGGATGTATGAAATTCCACAAAAATAACATTCTATAATGTCCCCAGTATAATCATCCACCCCTCAAAAAGTACAATGCTCTCCCCTCCATCAGAAAATAATATAGGAGAACATCAAATGGATATATTAATATGAAATTTTTTGCATTCAGTATCACAATGATGATCCTCTCTAACATGGTGTAGAATTAGAGGGGTAACAACCATCGATCGGAGAAAAACCTCAACATCCCAATCTATAATGGAAAACTAAAATGAGGCTAACTATAATGAATCCTTTATCAACAATTGTGAATTTTATTTCCATTTAAGACCATTTTACACCATGTTCCCCTTAAAAGGAATACAGAAAATCTCAATTCAAAAATCATATTAAGACTATATTCATACCATCTCTCTAGATGATATCCTTATTGTATAAGACATTCTTAAGACTCTTAAATCTAGAATATATGGCGAAATAGTCACCCATTTGGTAGTTTATCCAAATACTCTAGGATAAGACTATATTTTTCATCTTCAAATCATGGTTTATAGAGTTCTAATAACATGTAATAAAATACTTAGACCCATAGGAATTAACTGATATAATTTAATTTAGAAAAAATCGAAGATGTGTTCCAAATACATCATAGAGAATTATGTACTCAACAACCATATTAAGATGTCTCACAATGGGGGAACTCATAAAACTCTACCCAAATACATAAAAATAGTTATATAAAATATCATTTCACCTGAATGTATTCCAAATTATTGTTAATTAAGTTATAGGTGACAGAATTAAAGAGAAATTAGGTATTAATCTCCAATGGTAGACTAGAAACCCATAGATTCTTTGTACCTCAGTCATACTCATGGGTGTATCCTAAGAAAGAACTACCTTAACCTTTACTGGGTCCACTAGAACCACCTCTTCAATGATGAAATTTCTAGGATTTGTAACTCTTATATAATGAACTGAAATATTATTATCTTCCCATAAAAATATTTATCTTGGTGTGAATCCATGAACGTCCTCTAGTGGACCATGTTCTCCTCAAAAACTGTGTACAACAATATGTCATTATTGAAGACCACCACGAACTAATATACAAAGGGTTGAAAGAGATGGTTTATGAGTCCCATAAACAAAGATATTTAATTTTTCACACTTAAAAGATTAACCATGTACTTATTTTTGAATACATAAGTAATAAAATATCATCATTGGTATGTCATCATCCTGAATGTGGAGCAGGTGATAGCCTGATCCAAGATAAATCTTTAAGTACCATCTCCCCCTTCATATGGGCAAATTTTTCATTGATCCTTTGTATTGGATACTTATTTTTCATGGTCACGTATTTTTTGTGATGATAATCCACACACAACTTCAAAATGAAATCGACCTTTTATTTGAACAAAATAATGGATGCCTAAAGCTACAAATTGGTTCTGAAAAATCCATTCATCTATAACTTCTGTAACTAAACTTTAAAATCCCAAAGATCTATGACATATATCCTATATTCTAGAATATATTTTAGGCAATATTTGAGTGTAATAATTTGAATAATTTAATCTCTTTATGGGTAGAAAATCCCAAACATCTCATGGAGGACATTCTCAAACTCTACCACCATTGCATGAAGCTGAAAGATTATAGTATTAGTTTCTCTAAGGGTAATTGTATCCAACCAATGATAAATGAAATTTATGCCACTATGTATGATCCCATCCTTCTCTTCTAAGATTCACGTGTAAATAATGAAGCAAAATATCATCTCATTAACACTAAGTCATTATATCATCTACATAAAACAATTAATCAGTGCATGAACTGTGTATAGAAAGTTCATTCACAGTATGGCATCATAAGAACACATTTATTCTAGAATAATATACCAAATGAAGATATATTCTTCAAGGGTTTAGTCACACTATCAGTAAAAGTGTGTAAAAGTTGAGTCCCCACCAATAGGGGTATCCAAAAGCATGGGTCAATCCAAAGGCACAACTGTAATATCTAGGTCACAAAATTGGGACGTAGCATGAAAAGAGTGGCTATAATGACCCAAATATTTCATACATACATATTACATCATATTAGATAAATTTTCATTAAATAACATAATAATACATTATAAAATTTTATAGGACTAGTATGTTTGGTAACATGGATACATAAAAAACTAGTCGATAAGTGTATAAACTCATCTCCCACTAAAATATTCATACATAGACCCTTAATAAGACATATCATACCTAGTACCTTTCTTTATATCCTGGGGAATGGAAACCTATGAAAAGAGTGACCTTAGAATAACATTAAGGATAAAATGGAGACATATCAATGATAAATTGAGTATAATATGTGTTTAAGGGTATAAGAAAATGAGTATACAATTTAAAAAGCATACCCGTAATATCATTGATCATAATAATGAGCATTAGAATAAATGTTGCATGTTCGTATGAAATGAATCATATAAAAAAAGATAAAAATTCATGAGAAAATAATATTGGAATAAGACATGAATTTTGGGAATACACATAAGAATAAAATTTCTCCATAGTATTTAAAGATAACTATCAATTTAACACTCCAATATTTTAAAATAAGGACATTATGTTTGATATCATATATGACTCACAACAATGAGCCTAGATAAACAATGATTATTTAAACACAACTTTTATAATCCTAAAATTAAATAAATTTCCATTGAAAGGAATGAATTCATTATAAAAAATATATATACAAATACCAGAATCAATATAAATTTATTTAAATATAATTAGGAAATAAGAAATCAATTTTTAATGAAGACATTTTATTCATAAAAAATATATTTTCTTAAAAAATATATTTTTATTGATATTTAAAAGAAAATATTTCAAATAATTTATATAACATTTTGATTTTTTATTTTAGTAAATTATAATAATTTTTTTAAATCTTCATTTCAAAATTGACATTAGGTGAAATTTTGGATTTTTTTGAAAAATATTGATTTTTAATGAATAGTGATACTTTCTGATTCTTCAAAATATAATAATTTATTTTCATTAAATAATGTATCTTTAAGGTCCCTATATATTTTTATTTTGGTATCTAAATTAAACATGATAAATTTTATTTTAAATACTCTAATTAATATCATTTAAATTATAAATTTTCATTGTTATTAGTATAAGTTTAATTTTATGTTTATAACAATGTTTTTTACAACTTATTTCTACATTCGTAATGTTTATACATTTTAATTAATTAAAATTACCCATAGTAATTAAAATTATACAAGAAATTAAAATATTTTAAATATATTTATATGATTTTTAATTTATATAATGATTATTTCTATAATATAATTTATATAATATTGTATTTTTCTTTTAAAACATTTTTTTGACAAATTGTTTTTGAATAATTTTGTGGGATTAATTTTAAATTGATATCTTCTAATGTTGTGTTTTGAAATTGATAAAATGGATTATATTTTTTTGATAAGAATACATAATATAAGTTAATAATGTCAATATAATCATTGGTCCTAAATAATAGTAAAAACTGTAAAAAAACTGTTAATATAGTGAAAAACTATAACAATAAAAGTGAGTAATGTTAGGTGTAAAGGGAATACCATGATTATAAGATTATTTTTTAATTTTTTATTTTTTTAATCAGCCATATCACCCATACAATCCATTATTTTTTCGTGTTGGAGGTACTTCTTTGGAGACTGACTTTCCTTTATTGTATAGTTTTGGATATTTTAACAAATTCCCCTACCTCTATCATATAAAAGGTAAAATAATCTCCTCTCATTCAAAAAACATAAAAATAAATGTGTCTTGACAAATACATTCCAAATAAATTAATTATTTCCCTCCCCTAATCCTATATGACTTGGTTTGATCATAAATCTTATTAATGAATGCGTTAGGTATAATCTTAAATAGGTTGTTTGAGGAAGAGGTATCATTCCTAACCGAGCATTTTTATTTTTCTTATTCTTCCACGACATTAATAAATTAATAAATAATGATAATATAATAAAATTAGTATCTCCAATTAACATATATTTTAATATTTTAATGAAATAACCGAAATCAATATCCTCTTCTATCAAATGGGAAAAAAACCATCATCCATATATATAGTGGACTATCACTTATTGAACTGATGTAATTAGTTTCTTATCATCACCTCTCATAGAATTCAATGATTATGGATATAATATATATAAAATATAATAATTAAGTATTTATCTTTATTTAAATTTAATAAATTATATTATTTATTACCACGTCATCCATTGAATAATGATTACGTTGTTTGTGCATATGGAGGACTACCGCCCCATAAAGTGATATGACCTGTTTTCTAAAACCGCATTACCTAAATGATATATATAACTATATTTAAAGAAATATAATGTTATTAATGATATAATTAACAATATATAATTATTTATCAACACTCAACTTCTTTCCATCATGGTCATTGAATAGTGGAAATGTTACTCTTGCACATATATAAAATACTTTCTCTCTGATTGTAACACCATTCATTTTTCAGAACCATATTTTATAATTGTTTTTAAAGTTATATTTGATACAAAAAATTAAAATTATATTAGTAATATTATTTTTGATATGATGAAAAAATGTCCCATTGGACCACATTCAACCCATCAATTCCATTTTTAAAATATAATCTAGGCATCCTCAAAACATCAGACGAGAACAAAACTGAATAAGTAATTAAATATTTCATTAAAAATAAATACATAAAATCAAACAAGTTTAATTGAATAATCCTAGAATTTATTCTTAAGAATATAATATTTGATATATTATTATCATTCATGAGATAAAGGAAAAACAAGACAAGTCTAGACCTAAGTAAAAGGTTTTCATCTCAAAAAATATTCCATTGATACATATGTTCTTTTATGAACCAATTTCATTTAAAATGGGTATATAATATAAATTAAAATGATAAAAACATTTATTCTTATTATTAATGTAATTAAAACTAAAAATTTGATATCCCACTCTTTTAAATGGATTTTCTCTAATACATTTCATAAACTGTATGGGACTTCGCCTCAATTTCCTTTAATTCTCACATATTTTAATATTACACACCAATTTATTTTATATATTTTATATAATACAAATTTTAAAAGTAATTTCACGAATCATTAATACATTAGGGAATTTTATTTTCCATTTTAATTATCTCATCAATGGTATTTTACTGGATTGTTACCAAGTGGTACGGAATTTCATAACTCAATTTTTTTAATGGAGTTATAATACTACTTTATTATATTTGATATTTTCAGATTTTGTGTGTAATTTATTTTTGTTTATATATATTTTATTTAAACTTTTTTATGTTTATTTATAATATATACACATCATTAATTCATTGATTAATCTCCTCTTCAACTGTATGATCTTTATAAGAGATTCTATCTCCATTTTCACTACCTTGAAACAAATTTGATATTATGAACCTTTTAATTTTTTGAGGTGTATATACATTCAATTTTTAATGTTATATCATGAATATATTAACATTAATGTTTTAATTTCTCAATTGATTTTATTTATTGTATTGATGTTATAATTAAAATATTTCCAAAATGGTAAGGGTTTATGCTTCAATCTCATTTTAATTGGGATTGTTTATGCTTGGATTTACATTTTAGGAAATTAATTTATCATTTTCTAATAAAACCCAATAATTTTATTCTCATCTATTTATTTATGATATTTTAATTAATAGTTCCATTTTCCACTCTTTGGTCTAAAAATTATTGAGAAAATTTTTTCACGAAAAGGAATCGTTATTTCTCTTTTCACTAATAATTATTTTTCTTCCATATCATTATATTACATTAAATGATTAATGAATAAGTTTTTTGTATATTCAAATTATTTTTAATTAAAATTTCACCAATGTTTTAATTTATATAAAATAGATTAAAAGGACACCATTTATTAATTTATGAACAATGTAATTTTGTAATTTTTATAAAAGTGTGAAGGAAGTTTTTTCTATTTAGTTATTCGACAAGGATAGAATATGCCTCTATCATGACCACTCTATACATTGAATATTACATTAATATTTTGGTGCCTTTATCATAAATAAATAAATTTACTATAAAATTTGAAAATTAATAGATTTTAATGAATATAGTTCAATGTAAAAAATGGTGTTTTCCTCAAGAGAATTTTCATGTGTTTTTAAAGACTTTTTAATTAATGATTGTTTCTGACTCTTTCACCAGGGCACATGCATCCGTCACGATCGGGGGACATCGGTGCAGTTCTCTTTCCCCACATTACCGCTTTCCAAAGGCTGGTGGAATTCACTCCTAATCCATGGATGTCTACTCCTTGATCGAAACTGGATGATGGGATGTCGGTTCTTTCTTCCATGGATTCTTCCTCGAAACTCGTAACATAGTCCGGGTCTCCCTTATTGATTTAATACATTGTTCGTGAATCTATTCCCAGTGTCATGTTTCCATGGATGCCAGTTAATACACTGCTTCTGTGAGGACATTCCAAGGGGTCCGGTCAGGGCAGCAACCATCTGTTGGGAGAGTAGTCACGTTGAGGCATCCCTGTCATGTCTGTATGATGGGGAATTGACGTCTATGTATTTTTTCACTTATCATAGGACTTCTCAAGGGAATGGAAGCCCGAGGAATCCCACATCGAGCACAGGGTATCGTATGCCATGGGCATGTATATGAGGTTTTGCTCAGCTTCCCATGCTTAACATAGGGTATGCCGTAGGTTTAATGTCCATGAAGATGGATCAGACTGATCAGAACACCAATGAAGGTGGATTAGATTGAGGAACCCCCTTGAGGGAACACCGATATTGGGGAAAATACATGGGCAACATCACGAATTCTCTGGTGGGGAATGGGGTGGCATGATCTCACAGGGATGTGGTGGCCCGGGTAAGAATCAGGATGGAAGATGATTTTTTTGTCTTGGGCCTCGAAGAGACTTCCTATGTACCATGCCTTGACATGGATCAAAGTCCTCATATTTCAGATGTATGTGTGGGGCGTGCACTCTAGGATGAACAAGGTGGTGGGTGAACCGATGTGAATGAGGTTAGAATGACCGGGTGGTGGGCTTAAACCTCAGGGGGCTTCCTATGTACCATGATTTGACATGGATCAAGGACCACATAGTTTAGAATGGAGGCTTGGCAAACCGACACAGAGGCGGTCGGGTAAAATTGTTGGTGGGATTGAACCTCAGGGATGATTCCTACATACCATGTCTTAACATGGATCAAAGACCACGTAGTTTAGATTGGTGTGTGTCGGCGAACCGATGTGAACAAGGACCTTGGTCCAGGTAGATGCTGGGATTGAACCTTGTGGAGGATTCCTGTGCACCATGACCTAGCATGGATCAAAGTCCTCGTAGTTTGGGATGGTGTGTTTTGGAGGGATGACATGAATAAGTACCAAGGTCCAATGGGTTTGGGATTGAACCTCATGGAGGCTTTCTACGTACTATGACTTGACATGGATCAATGTCCTCGTATTTCGGGTTGGTGTGGGGGCTATTGAACTGACGTGAAGGGGTGTCATAACAACTGTATGGTGGGATCATAATGGCTTTCCACCGGATTGGGATACAGTTTAACGTCATGCAGGGCGTGGGCATGTCAGAAAAATGATGTGAATAAGGACCTTGGTCCATGTGGATGGTGGGATTGAACATCAGGGAGGCTTCCTACATACCCTGACTTGGCATGGATCAAATTACTCGTAGTCCGGGTTGGCGCCAGTCAACCGACGTGAAGATGGAACGGGGGTCTTATGGGTGTTGGGGTTGATCCTCAGGGAGGCTTACTATGTACCATTCCTTAGCAAAGAACAAAGTCCACGTAGTTCAGGTTGGTCACAATGGCTTACCACTGGATTGGAATGCAGTTTAACGTCATGTGGGACAGGGGTGTTTGGGTCTTTTTCTCTGAGTCGGCCAAAGGCGTGTCATGGCCGATTCTCACTCTAAGCCCATGGGAGTCATGCTCAGTGTGATAAACATGAGGTTGCAGGGACATGATGATGACATCGCGAAGGGTGCATCTGTGGGAAGCGAAGATGGGATTACGTGTTGGGTGGCCCATGGCGGTGGGACTTAGTCTAGGATGGAGGCTCGAGGGCGAAAAAGCACAGAGGGAAAGGGATTTGGAACCTAAGAAGAGAGGAGGGGGGCCGGTTTCTTATCACGTCCTCTTCTAGACTTGGAGACTGAAGATGAAAGGAGGGAGTAGGGGGCTCTGTCTCCTTCGAGAATGGCTAGGGGCTTACACCAAGGTGGATTCCCTAACCCTGTAGACAAACTCCACTCCCAGAATGAGGATATCATCCCCTGTAGAGACCGGGAGGTGTGGAGAATGTATGAGGTGGGGGCACCCCATGTGAGAGGCACGAGACGATGTCACAGTTTAACTTCATGTGTTGAGGATGAGGGTGCTTGTCAGTTTGACATGTTCCAGTTCAGACGAAGTGGGTTTACTCCGTATCCCAAGGACTTACATAACCGGTAACCTCTTTTGCTTGTGGGAGGGAAGGTACCGACAATTACGTATTGAAGGGGGGTCACAGAGCCAACCATCAAGGGGTCCACGTTAGCGTGGCTATGTGAAGAAAGAAATATCATTAGTGTACCTATGAGAAAAAGCATTAGGTAAAGCAATTCCACAGGTGGTACCATCCAGGTGACTTTGAAATCACATCATGCAAACCTGGAGGGTCGCACGGGAAAAGGAATTTCCAAGCGGAGGGGTCTATAGGGGAGGGCCTTGTAGAGTTCGGTCGCTCTGCGTGGTGGAGGGTACTTGGGATGAGGTGTGCTTAATGAAGTGGGGTGCTTTAGCCTTAGCATGGCGAGGAGGTGTAAATGGGAGGTGTTTTGTGAAGTGGAAGGGGGTTTTTGGTGCACTGGAGCCTCGTAAAGTGAAGTGTCATGAAGCAATGTGCTTCGCAAAGTACATCGACCCGGCCTTGGCATGTGGATCACGTCTACGTGAAGGGTGTTTTGTGAAGAATAAATGCTCCACGACAACCTGGGTCCCCTTGGGGATCCCCTCCCTATGAAAATTCCCTTAGGATTCATGAAGGTCATCCCTCTAGGAAGATGGGATCAAAACGAGACAATACGGAGGCACCTCAAGAAGCAAAAATACCACACGTAGCTCGTGACTCGTAGGGAAAAGGGTACTTTGTGATTTGGGAGCTAGGAAGCCGAAAGGTAGGATTGAACATCTTTTGGGCTCGAAGGGAGTCTGGTATTTATAGACAAGAGGTGCCACGAAGCAGATATTACGTGGCGCGAGGTGGGATTGGGTTGCTTCGTGGAGGGTCGCGAACGTCAGGGGCGTTCGTGGAGGTTCTTGCCTCCTTTGCTTCGCGGAGGCGTCACGAAAGTCGACGGCTTTCACGGTGGAGTCCACCTCCTTTACTTTGCGATGGGTTCAAGAACGTCAGTGGAATTCGTAGAGCATCCCACCTCATTTCCTTCATGGTGGGTTCACGAACGTCAGAGGCATTTGCAGAGCGTCCCTCCTCCTTTGCTTCACGGCGACCGTGTTTCTTGCGGGGTCTCCACGCAGAGACTTCGCGAGACAGGTCACGGGGCCCCTTTTTCTTCATTATTTTCTTCCAACATTTTGGCGCCAACAAATACCCTACCTCATACTTGGATCCACAGAGAAATAAAGGGTTGAAGTCTAAGGGAAATCACCAAAATCATCGGCTATTCATGGTGCTGACTCCCAAAGACGGTGTGCGAGGCATACAGGGGCCGCGCAGGTCAGGCGAGCTGCGAAGCCCCATGTGGACTGGACGCGCTGCAAAGCCCCGAGGGCCACCGCCAATAAATAGGGGGGGATGACCTCTCTTTTTTCCTTTCTATTATCTGTGATTTTTTCCTTTTGCGCTCTGGATTCGTGATGCTCCGCGTACTCCGTGACGACTCACTATAAATCGGGCTTCGCTGCGAACTACGAGTCTTTGACTCTGAAACCGCACCAGGTGAGCATGTGCTTACTGGTCGAGGCCAGGTTCTGCGATTCGACCTCATGAATGAGCTTTGCGAATAGGCTTTGCAACCCGATCTGAAAATTGTATGAGCCTTTAAAACAAAATGGCCTATCAAAAAGCTTCCTAGGGGGTGCTTGTATACATAGCCCAGAGGGATGAGATGGAAATTGTCTGGGCCTAGGAGAGTTGGTCCGTAGCCACTAGGATCACAATTCTTTGATGGGGATGCTATCAGAGATCCAAAATAACTATCTGTTGTGTAAGAGGCTGCCCTTGTATGGATCCGGGCTGAGGGATGACATCTTCATTCCTGAGGTGAGTCGGGATGAACCAGCTTGATGGATTAGGAGCACGCCATGCTAGCACCAATGGTTCAGGGCGACTGATGGTCATGGGTAGAGGACTTCACACCCATCATCACTGAATGTCTGTACAACCACTAGAACAAAATTAATGGGCATGCATTTCATACGGAGACGTCTCCTCCTTTGTACCACACAATACTGAAGGCAGCCTTGAGGGATTTGAAGAAGGGGTGGTGCGATGAGTGGGACCTACTCCAGGGCGGCAACTTCATAGATGATTGGGCATGGGCCTACTGGGTAGGCACCTCATGTGATGAATTTTGAGCTGAGCTGAGGAGAGTGGGTTTATATGAGGCGGAATGGGCCTCCCAATTCCACATATATCAACCAAAATAGCTGATGCCGGAGCTGTTGAGAAGATGTTCATCCAGGACCAACACTATTCACCTTCACTATGTGGACGTTTGCATCTGTCTGTGGGATGTCCATCAGATTTCAGGGGTCCTGATCTTGGGGTCTATGTATGATGAGTTCCTTCCCATCATGAGTGCCTGGGAGGACCCGGAGCAGATGTCGTGGCTAGCGATGGCACTGATGGGGATGGTCCCCGAGGAAGAAAAAGAAGTAGTAAGGGACATCCACTTTAAGAGGTGGTTCAAGCAGTTCTTGAACTTTCCGATGGATCGAGAGTTTCCCACGAGGCCATGGACTAGCTCGAATGGGGATCATCGGGGAAAGGAGAACTCGTATTGGCGGCTCTTGGAGGAAGGCTAGTGGAAGACCTGGGGTTTCAATGTCAATGTTGAACAATAGCTGATAGTCATGATGGCGGTGTTCATCACAACCCTTATATGTGTTTGGATCCTTCCAGTGAGGGATACCAATATGGGGGTGCAGCCTAGCACATTTATCATGGCATATATGTTGGCCACAGGAGGGCGGGTCAATCTGGGGATTCCGATGCTCGCCAGATTGTACAAGATGCTAGGGTATGTCAGCGAGGGAAAAAGGCCGCAGAGGATATGTGGCCCCCTCCATCTCTTGTATGGGCGGATCACAGCGCACATCAGGGGGGTTTACAAATATCCGAACCTCATATCGCCTCTAGGGTCAAAATTTCGCCCATCCATTCTGAATGCTGTCTGGAGCTTTCCAGCCCAATTAACCGTACCGTCAGCATTAAATAGGGTGTTGAAGGTGGACGAGTTTAATTTCCACCTGTTTCCCTTGCCAACAGGGTTACTCACCAATGACGGTCGAGGGACGGAGGAGCACCGGGCCTATCTTATGGACTTTCGGGGTGGAATCTTAGTGGAAAGGGTGGACCGAGAGCCTCTATGTAAGCCATACACCGCACACTGGTTTGCGAGGAAATTCTGGTGCGCGCAACGACTGACTCTGCGGGTCTACTTGGAGGTGAGACACGAAGAGCACCCATGTGTGATGATGAAATTGTGGCTCATGTTCACACAAAAAGACCAGAAAATACAGAATTCATTTCCCCCATCTACTACCGCCTTCAGACCGGTGAAGGAGTACGCCATAAGTTGGGAGGCATCTTATCCAGGGGAAATGCTGAAGAAGCCAACTGTTCAAGCTGGTGATGGCAGGCCATCCCCCTCTTGAGGTTTGGGTTGGAGGGCGGAAAGGGCCTCTCGCGGTGGAGGGGCTGCAGTGGCGGCAAGACATGCACCAGTTGGGGGTGAGGTAGCGGTGGCAGATCCAACAGTGGTAGCAGATCTGATGGTCCCAAGAGAGGATATCCATCCAGAGGGGAGCCCTCTGAGGGGATTCCTTAGGAAATCTAGTCAGGATACGGGGAAACAGTTGCGCCATATCGAAATTCCAGAGAATGTTGTTTTCCCGGAGGCCTGGGACATTTGGGATGTCAACAGGCAATTCCTTGGCCCACCCGCGATGTGGTAACACCTGAACCATCTTGTGATGGTATTACTTAGTATAGGCCCTATCCGGGAAGGTTACTTGGTGTCTCCGGTGGAGGTGGAGCGATAACTGGATGATCTGGAGGACTTTGTACATTCCAGGGGTGCCCCATGTCCAATGACAGATTAGGTGAGTGTAGTACTGGATCAGACGGTTCCCTCACCGCTGTCGGCCGCTGAGCTGAGAGAGAACTTCCCCCTACCAGAAGACTTAGGAGAATCCTCTTGTGAGGGGGGGGGGAGGCCAGTAAAGGGATCCCGTTGAAAGAAGGCGAAGTCATCGATCAAGACTTGGGTCTCGACAATTTTGCGGAGTCTCTCGAGGTAACATTCCATGTTCCTTTCTTCAGGGTCTGCACTCAGGTCATTATGGATTTATTAACAATATCTGAACTATGCAAGAATACCTTGTTCATAGACCACACTATCACCCCATGGTGGGTGATGATACAGGACCCTCGGAACCCGCACCTATGGCCGCGTCCAGTTCTGTGTCTGGTGGTGCTAGGACTCCCGAGGTGGCTTCTCTAGAGTCTCAGGGCCTTCCGAAAATATATAGAGGGACACACTTCAGGGTCCCGTCAACATCAAATCATAAGCAGCACCAGGAGTTCAATCTCTATAAGTCCTCTCTACTGAATTCATTGCTGCCACATGCTCATCGTGCCAACTGACGTCCATGCCCTTCTCTGTCACGTATAGTTCTACAACTAGCATGGGATATTGCAGGGAGGTTGGTCGGGATTTCTGGCAGCGTCCCTCCCAGGGGCATGCGAGTAATCGTGGAGATAGTTACCCAGCCCACCTGAGCTGCAGCACCTCCTGTCATTGGCGGGAGCACCAGCGGGGTTGTGCCAGAGTTCATTGAGGTGGGGTCTGACGATGAGGATCGACCGGTCAACCCAAGTTCCACCACACCTGATCTGATGCCAGATGCCACACATGATCCAATGACAGACGCAGATCCCACTGATGATTTCCTGAGGGCATACCTCACATATGATCCTACCAATCGCACAGACTAGGATGAGACAACCTCTGATGAAGAGGACAGTGACATAGTCCACCGCCGATCATGGAAGATGATGATGCACTTTATCGAAAATACCCTCAGGCATTATGGTTTGATGAGATGGATAGACTTCACTCACAGTTGCACTAACTATCTGATGGGGGAGTTGATTTCCAAAGCCCTCATCTTCTCATCTGAGATCTTATGGTAGAGATAATTCGAGAGTATGATCGCGAACACATCATGGGTTGGCAGCAGAGGAAGGTGACAAACATAAAAAAGCTTTGGGAGGATGAAAATGAAGTCCAACGGATACAGATCTAGGCGGATGAGCACCCAACCTCACTTAATGAACAATCAGATCTGATCTTGTGATTGAAGTCCCAGCTAGCAGAGGCAGAATAGCGAATTAGGCAAGCTTCCGAAGAAATGCTCGTTATCCAGGCTAACGTAGAGCGGGCCCAAACTTAGGCTGATGAACTACGCCCCATCGCTGCTGAGGAGGAGCGGGAGATAAGCCGGTGGCGGAAACTCCTAGATTCCACAAGTTTAATGGTGGGGGAACTTCCACTCTCTTTTGGCAGGGTCAATCCGTCCATGGGAGGAATAAGCCCTCGAGTGTTGTAAGGATCACAAACTCTCAAACGTACTTTCATGTTTTGATTTATCTGATTCCATAACATGCTTGAGTCTCATTATTGAGGTTAGCGTCATACACATCTTTTATAGTCGTGAAATGTCTAGTGGTCATCCCCTAAGATCATGCGGGTCAAGTACAATATGAGAAACAAGGGTTGATCACCATGATATTCCATATGAACATAATTAGTCAAATGCGCTTCGTGTATCTGAGGTTTAGGTAACCAATGAGGATCTTTCGGGAAGGCATAGGAGAGGCCTGATCGGAGGATTAGGACCTTAGAACAATTGATGAGCCGTCCTTTCGATGTGCTCTGGTGCACGAGCAGGTTAACTCCAGGGGCGTTGTGATTAGTCCGAACATAGGGAAGTGGAAGGTGTGAATCACGATACCCAAAATCCGGAACACTATGTGGGTGGCGTGACAATGAAGGAAAACTATTAACCATGTTTGAAACATTGTATACTTATTGTGTTATCCTGAAACGGGGATAACAAATGAGGGCCGAATGTTGACCATGTTCGAAACATAGGGCCCAACTCAAAATGCTAGCCACTAGTCTTCCGGAACATTGTCCTAGGATAATCAGCGGGACATAGGCTGAGCATCCATATTGTTAGGGGGATCCTCTAGACGTGAAAGAGGACAAAATTCTAAATAAGGGGCACGCAAAGCGTGGAACGTGGAGTGAGGGTTTATTCGAACAGAATCCAACACTATTGAAATTATGCCAACGTGATGGAAACACACTAGATGGTCTCATCGGTTTGATTATGGATCATTCCTTCTTTCATACAGGGCCACTCTGGCGAGGGGGGATATCTCTTCCCACTGCTATTGTGGGGCATCCTAAACATGTTCACGACAAAACTACAGTTACATGGTTCTTCAAGAGGGGTCAGGCCAGGGGCCAGAAATGGAGAGGAACATGACTTATGATTCCTATGGCTAGACCCTAGGTGAAATACCGAGGTGTCTCTACATATCCCATGAGGATGGGAATCAAGCCGTACGTAGTTCTTGGGGCACAATTTAAAGTCATGTAGGATGAAGAGAAGTCTGCTTGCGTCGGTACACATTCTACCAAAACTACTAAGCCCAAGTGAGTCATGCACGATGAGGGAAACATGAAGTAGTGGTGGGAATTTCCCGACACAAGAAGGGTTATGGTAGTGTAAAGGGACGCTCAGTAAATACCAGCCCAATGATGTTAACCCGTCTATGTAGTGCACCTAGATGCGCCAAGAGATAAAGCTGAGTATGTCAGAATTCCACTTGGACATGAGGAAGTGAATATCTGTGAATCGTGACGCTCGAAATTTGGATCACAATGATGGAAATGTGGCGAAGGAGGACAAATATTGACCATGGCAGAAACACAACATCCTTATCACTTAGCCTGGAATGGGGATAGACAAATGAGGGTCAACCGTTGACCATGTTCGAAACACGGGGCTTGTCGCAGGTGTCGTCTGAGATCCTTAGGAACATTGGCCTGAAACGGTAGAAGATCCCATAGGCCCATCTTCCATGGAGAGCCCCTAATCCTAGAATCCATGTCATGTGAGGGTCCTTTTGGATGTGGAAGTGGATGAGGATCTAAATAGAGATCTCACAAATCTTGGTCATGGTACGAGAGGAATGTCTCCATGAAAACTCCACACTTCAAGCTCTTTGTCAAAATGCATCTGAATACATTAATGAGAGGTATTAGATAGAGGGAGTCAAGCCCCTTCCCATAGGGAGATCTCAGTTTAGTGTCGTAGAATTTGGACCGTCGATGGGAGGAAACACAGGAGGCACGTGGTGGGGTAACTAAAATATCCGACATGAATGGGAACCGGGGGTTCTGACCACCATGTGTTCATGGGGAGAGTTTTTAGGTCTAGGGACCAAAAAACAGAGTTGATCTGGGCCTGAAGAAAAGTGCAAAGGCATTCTTACGTAACCCATGGGGATGGGGATCAAGATGCACATAGTTCTTGAAAAGGTATTAGTTTAAGGTCTTAGAACACGGACCATGAATGGGTAAAGAGAGAAGGATACACATGGTAAGGTAGTTACAAAACCCGACTTGATGAGGAAATAAGCCCTACATACCTTGTGTTCTCTGGGGAAGTGCTTGAGTTGAGGGACCGAAAACGCAAGTTAGGATGGGCCCGTGGGGAAGTGCATGGGTGCTCCTATGTATCTCATGAGGATGAGAATCAATCCATACATAGTTCTTGAGACGTGGAACGACACGGTAAGGTACAATTGCAAAGGATAAAAGGGGTGCACGGGTCTAGCTCTCACACCAAGAGAAGCGGTATTTGGTAAATCCGGTTTTTCCATTAAGGTGAGTGGTTTTTTTGTGAAGCGACAGGCCCAGGGTAGAAAGCCCTGGCGTTGCCACATGAATCAATCCATAGTATGAATTTAAAAATGTCATGTCGTATGACGAATACCAAACACGACGTCCTCTATGATGAGGTCATCACAATGCAGTGTCGTTTTTCATCGTGCGGCCTGGACGATAATGTCACAGTTTAGGTTCATGTAATTGGACCAAGCATGCATTTTAACATTATGCAACGTAGACGTAACATATATGATTCTAGGTGGGGAATGTGTACGGTTTCATGACACATAACCGATGTGAATGAGGACATGATCCCACATCACACCGTACACAATTCCAAGTGGGAACCTCGGGACAAGGGGCCCAAATAGGGGTGAGAGAGAAAGGGGCTAGATAAAATAGCTCCCAGCTGCGCTAAACCCGAGACGAGATGTCCGGTTGGTCCTAAATATCCCATAAGGATGGGAATAAAGCCACAAGTAGATTTAGAGGGTTCCTTTTAACGTCGTATGATACAGGAAACATGAGGGATAATTATTAGAATGGGGTGCACGTGGTGCGACTATTTCAAACCTGACATGAATGAGGACATAATCCCACACCATGCCATGAAGTCCCATAGTAAAGGTCCTGAAGGTGGGACATAAAAGAAAAATTAGCATAAGTCAAGTTGGACCCATAGAAAAGGGGTCTGGGCATTCCTACATATCCCAATAGGATTGGAATCAAGTCGTTCGTAGTTCTGGGGAGATCTTAGTTTATGGTCTTATAACTCAGACCATAAATGAGGTGAAAACCCTCCAAGTAAGTGCAGACCTCAGCACGATCCCTCAGCCTACATGAGTTGAACTCAGTGTGGGAAACAAGGGAGGAAGATGTATTTTACAATAACTGGAACGCACGCCAAAGTGAAATCGGTGTGGAGCCCTGAATGACGCCCCTATCATGGCTTTGGTCCTCCTAACGTGTGGATGTGCACTGAGAAATAGTACCAAGAGTTTCGAAGTTATACTTGGACATGATGAGGTGGAGAAAGATGTGAATCATGTAACTAAAATTTTGGGCATAATGGGGTTGGCGTGGCGATGGAGGACAATTGTTAATCATGGCGGAAAAACAGTACCTATATTGCGTTAGCCTGAAGTGGGAACAAAAATGAGCATCGACCGCTGACCATATTCGCAACGTGGGATTTGTACCAATTTCTTGTCTGAAACCCTCAGGGGAATTGGACCTTCATGGTAGGAGAGCCCATTGGCGTGGTATCCATGCCATTTTTGGGGGTCCCTTCAGGTGTGAAAGGTGATTAAAGCCCTGATGAAGGGGAACACGAAGCTTGAAAAGTGGGTGAAAACATGTTTGAGTAGAACCCATCATTACAGGTACTAAACCAGAGTACCCTTAGGCATATTGATCAACCAACGAAAAGGGTCGATGGGGATGCTCAGGAGAGAGATGTACATGGCGTGGTCATTACAAGCCTGAAGTGAATGAGGACATAATCCCATGCCACACCATATATTCCCATCTCTGGGAAAGGGTAGGCAAAGGGGACAAGGAGAAATAGATATTTCCGGGAGATGGGGATGGAAACAATGTTTAGACATTTGGGTGGTCCTACGTATCCCATAAGGATGGGAATCAAGCCACACGTAGTTCTCAAGACACAGTTTAACGTCATACAGGACGAGGTGGGTAATATGATACCCCCCAAACAAGGGAGGTATATGGTATTAAGAATAAATCGACATGAATGAGGATGTAATCCTGAACCACACCATACACTCCCATAAGAGAGGACTTGGGTCGGGGGCCCAAAAAGGCAAAGGGGCCTGATAGTTGGGCTTCGGTCAGGAAGTCCTAACTGACTTTTAGTTTAATGTCTTATAATGAGGACATGGGCTGGGGGCCCGAAAAGGCCAAGAGGCCTCAGGCTGGGCCTCAATTAGGTAGTCCTGAAAAGCTTTTAGTTTAAAGTCATGCAGTAAGGATGAGGGCCATGGGCCCAAAAAGGCCAAGGGGCCTTAGGCAGGGCCTCAGTCAGGGAGGCATGACTAGCTTGCAGTTTAACGTCTTGTAGTAAGGATGAGGGACGGGGGCCTGAAAAGGAAAAGGGGCCTGAGGATGGGCCTCGTCCAGGGAGGCTTGACTTGATTGATGTTTAACATCTTGCAGAAAGGACATGGGCCGGGGGCCCGAAAAGGCCAAGGGGCCTGAGGCTGGGCCTCAGTCAGGGAGGCCGGACCAGCTTTCAATTTAACGTCTTGCAATAAGTATGAGGGTAGGGGGCCTAAAAAGGACAAGGGGCCTAGGGCTGGGCCTCAGTGAGGGAGGCATGAACAGCTTTTAGTTTAACGTCTTGCAGTAAGCACGAGGGTCGGGGGCCCGAAATGGCCAAGGGGCCTAAGTCTGGTCCTCATTCAGGGAGGCCTGAACAGCTTGCAGTTTAACGTCTTGCAGTATGGATGAGGGCCGGGGGCCCATAAAGGCCAAGGGTACTGAGGCTGGGCCTCAATCATGGTGGCCTGACCAGCTTGCAGTAAGGACGAGGGTTGGGGGAAGGTCTCATCCAGGGATTTGTACGACACAGTGAGTTACCCTACTTGAATGATGACATAATCTCGCACCACGTCGTACAGTCCTGTCAGAGAGATCCTAGGCTAGGTAGAAGGTCATATTCCATCTTGTACGGTTATTTCCTCATCATAGCTCCTAAGCCCACGTGAGCAGTGCTGGGTGTGGGAAACAAAGATCTGATCTTGTCCATCTGCATCCAAAGGGTTTGGATAACTGGCATCGCCTGAGGGGAGTTCATCTCTTAGATACGACAGGGCAGAACGAACCACTACACTCGATGTTTGGGACATCTTGGGGTGGTCATAACGATCTAGAACAACTATTGACCATGTTTGAAACATAGCGTCCCTATAGTGACCTGAAATGGGAGCTACAAATGAGCATCGACCGCTGACCACATTTGAAATGCGGGACTTGTATCGGTTTGTTTCTCGACATCCTCAAGGGCGTTGGACCGAAGTGTCAAGAGGGCCCTTAGGCCTAGCATCCATACCATTCAGGGGCCCTTTTGGATGGGGATGGTGATGGAATCCCAGTCAAGAAGTGGGTGAAGTATACCTGTACCCATCTACGAAAGAGGCGAACTTCTCTAGGGAGGGGGACGTACAGCCAGATCGAGGTTATCTCGACGTGAATTGGGGAAAAGCTATGCACCCTTCCATATGTATTGACCTGAGGGAAAGATTATGGATTTTGGGCTGGTCCAATAGATAAAATGTTCGGGCGTTCCTACATATCCCATGAGGATATGAATCAGGACATACATAGTTCTTGAAGGCCATGCAGTTTAACGTCGTGCGGTGAAGACGCAGGAGGTTAAAATAACGGGAGTGGGCACATGGTGTGACCATTATAATCCTCATATGAGTGGGGTTAAGGAATCCAACTCGACATCATGCAAGTAACCTCCAAGGAAACTATACCTAGGGAGACAATCAAAGAGAGGAGCTCAGGGCTGAGCTCAAGATGAAGCGTCTTAGTGTTCTATGTATCCCATGAGGATGGGAATGAAGACACACATAGTTGTCAAGGTGCAGTTTGATGTCAGTCAGGATGATGCACAGTTTAAATTCATGCAGTACTGGACTATTTAAGGTCATGCAAGATCGTCGTGCCATTAAGGGTCATCCAGGACTGTCCAATTTAAGGTCATGCAGGACCATACAGTTTAAGGTCATGCAGGACTGTACAGTTTATGGTCATGCAGAAACTAGGGGTTCAAGAAAATTACTGCTTGAGTAACTTGGCATTGGTGGGAGGAGTTGGACGCTCACTATCCATGTTTACAAAGGAGTATGATCCATTGGATTAAACCTTGTGAATGATGTAAGGTCCCTCCCATTTGGCTCCAACTTGGGTGATTTCTTTCCAGGTATCATTGGTTCTCGGAGGGCCAACACCAGGTCACCTTGCAGAAAAGAGAGGAGGCGAACCTTCTTGTTGAAGGCTCTAGCCATCTTATTATGATGCCTTTCCAGATTGTGCAGGGCACAAAGCCTACTCTTGTCAAGTGCTTCCAATTCTGCTAGACAGATTTCGGCCACCTTATCTTGCACCTGCTGGTCATAGACTGCAGTGCGTAACAATGGAAGCTGGATCTCGATGGGTAGGATGACCTCAGCCCCATACACCAGGGAATATAGAGTTACATGGGTGGAATTGCGAGTCATCGTCTGATAAGACCAGAGGTCATTGGGGAGCTTGTCCAGCCAACAATTCTTGTTCTTACCAACCATTTTCTGAAAAATGATAGAGAGGGTTTTGTTGAATGCCTCGATCTATCCATTTGCCTGTGTGTGATAGCAAGAGGTATGGTTCGAATTGATATTGTAGTTGGCATACAATTTCATCAGCTCAACTACACAAAAGTTTGTGCCATTATCGGTGATCATGTTGTGTGGCACTCCGAATTGATAGATGATGTTGGAGCTCACAAAATCGACAATTGATCGAGCCTTGAATTCCATCAGTGGGGCTTCTTCTACCCATTTTGAGAAGAAATCCATAGCGGTCCGGATAAACCTGGACTGGCAAACTGTCACCAGTGGATACGATCCTATGTCATCAAGTCCCCATACATAAAAGGGCCAAGAATACTTGGTGGAGTGGAGAGGTTCTGGTGGTCGGTGTAGAAAATTAGCATGAACATGGAACGCCTGACATCTCTTGGAGAACTCAGTAAGATCGTGGATCATAGAGGGCCAGAAGTTCCCCAGTCTCATGATCTGAGGGGACAGCTTCGACTTAGCCTGGTGGGCTCCATAGGAACCTGCATGACCCACTTTCATGACCTGAGAAATATCGAATCCTTGAATGCAACAGAGGAGAACAACATCAAAACCAATCTTGTAGAGGATATTCCCAAGATTGAGACCACTCTGGAAGGTAAACTGCAGTGCGCGGTGTCAGTTTCACTTGCTCTCAGCCCGATCATCCGGGAGGCAACCATTTTGGAGATACTCGATGAAAGGTTCTCTTCAGTTGGGAGTCGTCTCAACCACTGCACCTGAAGTTCTTGGGGATCCTGACATGGGGAATCTGGCAGTAAGATGGCTTACCCGCAGGCCGTCGTGATTCTCTGGGATGACAGGGGCAATGACTCTCCTGTGTGCCACATGTATAATCATATCATCTGACTCGGGTTCTGCAAGTGACATAGCTAAATCGGCCAAAGCATCTTCTCGACCATTCAGTGACCGAGGGACATGGGTAACCTTGGGTCGAGAAGGGAAATGGGCCATTATATGGAGGGTTCACAACAACAGTGGCACGAGATCTGGCTTTCTAACAACATAGTCACCATTGACCTGCTTGATGACTAGTTCGGAATCCCCCTTTATGTGAAAACGGGGCACAACAATCTCAAGGGCCAGCTCGAGGCTAGTGATGAGAGCCTGATACTCTGCCTCATTGTCGGTGCAGCCTTTTGACAATATGAATGAGTACGACAGAATATCTTGTGCCAGAGTGATGAAGACGATACCTAGACCCACTCTGTTGAGCCTAGGATCATTGATCCTGTTACTAGTGGGGCTCTGGGAGGCACCATCGAAGTGCATTTTCCAACATGAGATGGCATGATCGACTGAGAGGATTGACTAATCAGGAAAATCTAGGTCCATGGATTCATCTGTGGAGGTTGGATGGGAATCTAGGATGTCTGCCAATGTCTGCCCCTTGATAGCCTTCTTGAGGCACAAACATGATGTAAAACTGATAGAGAATTACCACCCACTGCGCTAGTCGGACAGGCAACATGGGGCAGTTCAGAATGTACTTCAGTGGGTCTACCCAAGAGACCAACTATACCTCATGGTGTTGTAGGTAATGTCACAATTTCTTTACGGAACACAAGAGTGCAAGGCAGCTCATTCTGATGGGGGAGTATCTGGTATCCATATCGAGGAGCATGTGGCTGAGGTAGTAGAGTCTGTTCTCTGTCCCCTCATTGTTATTCTTAGTGATAAGGGTGCCGAGAGACCCTTCCAGGGTGGTCACATAATGGACCAATGGCTTTCTGGCGAAGGGTGCCATCAAGACTGGAGGCTGTAGCAGATACCGCTTGACTTCCTCGAATGCGGTCTGACACTCGTCATCCCATTCATATGTGAAGCCTTTCTTCATGAGCCCGGAAAAGGGCTTACACATGCCAGCCAGATTCAAAATGAATCGATGTATGTAGGATAAGTGGCCCTGGAGTCCTCGAAGCTTCCGAATATTATTCGGGGGAGGCATCTGGATGATGGCCTTGTTCTTCTTTGGGTTGATCTCAATTCCCTGATATCTGACAACGTAGCTGAGAAACTTCCCAGAGGTGACCCCAAACTAACACTTCAATGGGTTCATCTTCAAGTGAAGGGAACAGAAGAAGCTAAATATTTTCTTAGGGTCTTTGAAATGGTCCTAGGACTGGCAATATTTGACCAACTAATTATCCAAATATCACTCCACCAATGTTCTGAGAATTGGATTGAATATGCGGTGCATGGCCCGCTAATAGGTGGCACCTGCATTTTTCAAGCTGAAGGGAAAAACCTGGTTACAGAAAGTACCATGGGGGCCCTTGAAAGTAGTGGACTCCTCATCTTTGGGGGCCATCAGGATCCGGTTGTACCAATAATACCCATCCATGAAGGAGAGGTCTTGGAACCCGGCCGTAGCATCAATCAACAACTCTGTCACTAGAAGGGGAAAAATAATCCTTTGGATAGTGGTGGTTGAGATCGCGGAAGTCGATACAGACTCTAATATGCCCATTCTTCTTCCTGACTGGCATAATGTTGGCCAGCCTCCTGGGGTACTGGACCTCCTTGATGAATTTGTCTTTGATAAGCTTGTCAACTTCGGCCTCAACCATGGAACCATGAAAAGGGTGAATCTTTCTGGGAGGCTTCTTGAACCCATGATGGTTTGTCTGGAGACCAAGGCGGTGGACGAATACCTGGGGATCTAGTCCTGGAATCTCACCGTAACTCCAAGCAATTACATCACTGTGATGCTTATGGAATTTCAGGTATTTCTACTGCTCCTTGAGGGACATGGAGACACAGATCAGTGTGGGTCTCAGATCCGCCACGCTACCAAGGTTAACCTGTACCAGTTCATCAACCGTGGTTAAGAATCCTTCTTCAAAGGCAGGGTGAGCATCCTCTAGATCCTATTAGCCACTTGTAGAGGGTTCTTCAATGGGGGGAGCTGTCTCCGAGACACCAGACTCTGATGGGAGGTCGGTTCAAGATTCACCGGCAGTGGTCATCATATGACGAGAATTGTGCACCATTGAGACCATATCAATGAAGGCAGTTGATCCAATCCCATCTGGTCATTAGCCCATGGGGCCACGCTTGATAACATCAAAGAAGTAGTGGCACGTTGGCTTGAGACGGTTAATTCCATATTGAAAAAATAGACACGTTTGACGTACCTCCTTTTCCATGAGCCTGGCGTCCCGATATCGTACATGGGTAGGAGGTTTCGGGATCACCCGAGCCTGGTTGGTGTAGGAGTACGAGGTGATTTTTTACCGCCGCTTGGACCTGGGAATATGTCTTCTTCTCTCACCCAAAATGAAAAATCATTGCCCCATGTCGGTAGTCGTGGCCTCCAACTGATAGATCATGAAGATGTAGGCGTTGTCCAGGCCTACCTAGGGATCTCTTGTGATCATGAAAGGCTCAGTTTCACTCGCCAGAATCTACTTATCCTTGCTCTTATAATAGTCAACTTCTAGATAGCGGGCTTCATAATAGGAAAAAGGAGACAAATCTCCTTGGATCATGCCTACTCGACCACTGAGGGAGTATTTGAGGCATTGGTGATACAATGAAGGGACTTCTGCATGCAGGTGGAGCCATGTCCTGCCCATCAATGCATTGTATGCGGTGTGCTGAGAGACAACCATGAATTCAGTACTAGCAACTAGGCCACTGAACTGGGTCTTCAAATGGATCTTGCTGACTGGGGTCTGCTCAGCCTTGTCATATCCCTATATTCTAAGGTCGGAGGGAGTTAAATCATCCTTAGAAAGCCCTAGCTTCCATATTGTCTGAGTCAAGATTAGGTAAATCCTAGAGCCCATGTCAACAAGACAGCGGTGGACTTCCACACCATTGAACTGACCAGTGATGTATAGTGGATGAATGTGACCCTATATGGGAGGGTCTTTTTCTTCACCAGAAAATGAGATAACTTCCGGGCATTCGACGTTCTCAATTGCCTTAGCGTGGAAGGCTTCTGCAGCTGCTACTTCTCTCTCAAAATGGAGGGGGATCCTTAGAGCCTCAGCGAGCACCTCAAACATGTCCAATGACGGGAAAAGAGCCTATAGGATAGAAAGCCTCACTAGGATGCTGAAAAGGTGATTCATAACATCATACATCTGTGCCATATGCGAAATTCTACTTACAGGAGGCCGCTCTACGATTAGAGGCATGACAGGCCATGCCGGCTGGACCGACGGCTGACTAGTGCTAGGTACACCCTGTTTCTCACTAGTCGAGGCATGAATAGTATCTTCCAGATGAAGACTGGACAATTGAGGTCAGTCTGTAGCATAGAGAGACTGGTCGTGGTACGAACGTGGTAGCTCTCCCTGATCTAGTAGCATGAATCACATCAGAGGTTGATCTGAGGACACCAGATGAGGAAGTTGTGTGTGCTGAGCTATGTGCTGGGCCTGCTGCCTGGACTCAGTGGCGTGCATGGCCTAGATGAACTCGACAGCTGACGTGCCTTGATGACCCATATGGCCACAGTTCCGCCGACGTTGATGTCCGTTGGGGACATTGGGGAGGTTCCCTAGGAATTCCCCCTCATCGGGAGTCATATAGAGATTTACTAACTCAACGGTATTAACCGATGTGTACCCCTGACTTTCACTTGATGAATCATCCACCACTGGGTGGATTCTAGGATGGATCCCCATCTCAGCGGGCATGAAGTCACCGAGAGTGCGGGATGATGACGGCATTGGTGGAGCGCGTTTCTTCCTCTTGCGCCGCTGATGCTTTATCTTCTGGGTAGAGGCCTATTGAGATGATGATGTAGAGGTGATGGATGCAGCCTATAAAGGCTTCAGATGATTCAGACGCGCCCTAATAAAACCATGGGCGCGAGAGACTATTTTACGAGCCATCCAGTCATCGTACTTCTGGGATCCACAGATGGGAACCTGCTGCCACTCACCTTCTTGGTCACTACCTCCTGCTGACCTCGCAAAGAAACTTTCCACTTGTGCCGGGGTTGGGGAAAACCTGAAAATGTTGTTATCGACCCGGTCTTGGAGCCAGTATTTAAACACATAGGACTACATGAGGGTGTGTCCCAGAATCTGATGATAGGGGTAGTAGTTGGGGAGATCAGTGAGATTCACCTCTTCCAGCCTTCTGTAATTAGGTAGGTGCACAATCCCCAGTTCTAAGGAACTACGAAAGTAACTAAGGACCCGATCCTTGATGAATGAGTATGTTTGGTGTCTTTTTTCTGGATAGGGGGCTCTGGGATCCTGGCCCTGATGAGGGGCCGGAGGAGCCTGGTCCACAACATCTCTGGGAAGTTATCCTCTGCAAGTATTTTCCATATGTTCCTAGGATCGGATTCAGGTTCTGGCTCTGTATTGCCCAACTAGTCAACCGGAGGTGGCTGAGGAACCAGTAACAGTACTGAATCGGACCGTTGAGATAGTATATTCTGCGTCAGAGTATACTGTAAATGGGCCGACTGCCCATCGAATTCTGGGCCATCTTCCAAGGAGTGCGGTGACCAGACCACAATGTCACGATATGATGGGCTGACAGCCATATCTTCTAGTGCATGTATGTCAGTTACCGGCGATGGGTCACACTATTTCTCAACCGCCGTTGGTACCCAAAATAGCACTCTATGATATTTGGTTGAGGTAGAGGGAACTTATAGTGATTATGGAGGTGACTGTACGGTCGGAACCTATGGGACTCCCATGATTTCCTCCTCCTGGATGTATCTGAAAAGAGAGGTGGGGATCTGGTGGACTTCACACTCTTGAAGAATGAGGATGATACACCTTGTTCTTGCCTTGGTCCTTGACACAGAGGACCGAGGGGAGGGTTCCACTACTGAGTTGTACTCTGCTTCCGAATATGAGAAACAAAACAGTTTGATCTCAGTCTGAAGCTTTTTTTTATTCTTCTTGCGGTAGTGATGACCTGATTTCCTGCCCCTAGATGGCTCTTCAGGGAAGGGAAAATTCCCATCACAAGAAGGTCCCTCAGCCGTAATAGTGTTGGGGCGAGAAGTACTTCCACCTGAGTGGGCCGGGGTGCAAGGAGCACCGGGGAAGATGTCATAGGGGACATGGGGAGGACCTCCGTGATGGGTACTGGTATGGGTGAGACTCCCACTGGAACCGATAAGATCTCGAGTAAGACCTCCATGCCTGGTTCCCTTGGTGAAGTAAGTGTGAGTATGGTCCCCGTACTGATTAGAATGAACGCGGGTAGGACCTCCGTGCTGGGTGTTGGTGAAGTGAAGTTGATCTCCACCCCTCTAGTGGATAGGATGAATAAGACCTTTGTCAGATCCTATAAGGAAGTGAAGAAGGTCCTCACATCAGAGAGTGACTGGATGTGCAACGTCCCCACCCCGGAGGCCCGTGGCAGAGGGGACGGCTTTGTATCCATTGTAATGAGCATGAGAGAGGATCCCACATGAGATTTTTCTACCATGGGGAAGGCCATAATTCAAGTCAAAGGTGGAAAGGGGCATACCTCCGATTCGGGCTTGGAAGCCAGAAAGGCCCGCTTTTTCTAGGATGGGTGCTTGTGGATGGCCCACATAATGGGTGGAAATGCTGCGAGTTAGTCCATGGTGGCCACTGCCTATGCCTGCGACTAGGAGAGTCGACCAAGCAAGCCCATGGGGTGGTTGGGGCCTCGATCCGGGTCGGGAATATAATTGCCCCTACTCAGTGTATGCGGGGGATTGATGATGCACATCAGTAGTGGTTCAGGCCATAGTAACCACTGACGTTGACGCTCCTTGATGGGCGTCCTCCTCAGCATGTACCTGAAATTGGTGTCAGGTCAGCCAGGCTGGTGCCGGTGGTGCAAGTAGGTTGTCTACCTACTCTTCATCTCAGGGAACTGGGTCGTGGCACTGGAGCGACCTTGTGGGGGACCTTTCTAGGAACCCATGGGACAGAACTCTGACCAGGCTGGCCCAAACATCCCCTACTTGATTAGCATAGGGTATGGAGTTTTCGAAGCGTTCTGGGGAGAGGCTCCCAAAACTGTTGAAGATTGGAGTGGGGAGTAGTGTCTCCCTAGAACATACATGGACCAAGGTCCTTGTTCACATCGGTTCGCCGACATGCACCCATATTAAAGAGGATATCATCTCTTGTGGAGATCGGGTGGCGTGGAGAATGTCCGAGGTGGGGGCACCCCACGTGAGAGGCACATGGCGATGTCAAAGTTTAACATAGTGTGTTCAGGATGAGGGTGATTGGTAGTTTAACATCCATCAGTTTAGATGAAGTGGGTTTACTCCATACCCCTTGGATGTATATAACCGATACCCTCTTCTCCTTATGGGTGGAAGGTACAGAAAATGCCGTAATGAGGGGGGTCACAAAGAGAACCTTAGAGGGGTCCACATTAGTGTGGCTATGTGAAGAAGCAATAGTAATTAGTGTGATTATGCGAAGAAGAATTAGGCGAAGCAACACCATGGGCGATATCGTCCAGGGGACATTGAAATCAGATCGTGCGAACCTGGAGGGTCGCACAGGAAAAGTAACTTCCAAGAAAAGGGGTCCATCGGTGAGGGCCTTGTGGAGTTCGGTCGCTCTGCGTGGTGGATGGAACATGTGAAGAGGTGTGCTTCACAAAGTGGGGTGCATTAGCCTTATCATGGGGTGAAGGTCAAAATGGGAGGTGCTTTGAAAAGTGGAAGGGGGTTCTCAGAGCACTGCCTTGCAGAGAACATGAGCCTCACGAAGTGAATTGTCATGAATCAATGTGCTTCGCAAACTACAGTGACCCTACCTTGGCTTGTGGATCACGTGTATGTGAATTTTGTTTCACGAAGCATAAACGCTCTGCGACATCCCTGGTCCCCTTGATGATACCCTTCCTTATTGAATTCCCTTAGGCTTAGCGAATGGAATCCATCTCAGAAGAGGGGATCAAAACGAGACAATACAGAGGCACCTCACGATGCAAAAATACCTCACGTAGCTCATGAATTTTAGAGCAAAGAGTAATTCGCGGGTTGGGAGCTAGGAAGGAGAAAGGTAGGATTGTCCGTCTTTTGGGCTCGGGGGGAGTCTTGTATTTATAGGAAAGAGGCGCTACGAAGTAGAGCTTAGCAGCGCGAAGAGGGATTGGGATGCTTCGCGGTGGGTCGCAAACGTCAGGGGTGTTTGCGGAGGTTCCTGACTCCTTTGCTTCGCGGTGGCATCACGGACGTCAATGGATTTCACGTAGGGGTCCACCTCCTTTCCTTCGCGGCATGTTTGTGAATGTCAGCGGAATTCGTAGAGCGTCCTACCTCCTTTCCTTCGCGGCATGTTCATGAATGTCAGAGGCATTCACAGAGTGTCCCAACTCCTTTACTCTGTGGTGGCAATGTTGCTTGCGGGGGCTCCGTGCAGAGACTTCGCGAGATAGGTCACAGGGCCCCTTTTTCTTCTTTCTTTTCTTCCAAAATTTTGGCTCCAACAATGATTAAAACCATATATTTTGTCTATTTATTTTAAATTCTATATATATCTATTACATACAGAAATATATCTTTATACCTTCCTTTTATGGTGTAATACATTCCATAATTTCTTTTATTAATGGTATTCTTTATGAAACAACTTTTTATAATGAAATAAGACAAGATTATGAAAATCAATTTTATTCCATGGGTAAATCTTAGGTTTATGAATTATAATTGTTTTATAATTTTTGACCCACATAATCAAGAACATGATATGGTGGGTTCACTAAGAATGTGATCCAGTTATTTAGGTAATGATTTAGTCTCATGAGATTTCATGAATGGGATTATGGAGTACACCTAATCAATTAAGGGACAGTGTCCACCACATGATATTTTCTAGGAAGATAGCCATGAATCATGTTTATGTCATGTTATATATTTATTACACATTTTACATTATTCCATGATCGTATAGAACTATGTTGTTTATATTATCCCCCACATGATTAATCGATGTCCTTCTCATTTATGATATCATGTTGTACCCATAAGTCAAATATTATGTTTCTTTATCATGTTATTCCCTGAGTGGGATTTTTAATAGACCCATTTATTTAATATGTTTCCTTATAAATCATTTTCAGTTTTAAAAGTTATAAGAGATTTATGTGCACATTATGTTGAAAAAAATAATGAGTTTATGTTTTAGTTTCTTTTGATATTTTTTCATATTTGGCCTTCTAAAAAAAACAGGTATCACAATCATTAGGTTATTCTTTTTAAATATATATGAATAATAATGAAGTAATAATATTTGTAAATGTCTTTAGTTTCTATAGTTGTTATACGATATTGGTTTAGTTATTTTTTTGGATTAGGAATATAGGAAATTAAAAAAATAATTGGATTATTCTATATATAGTATAAGATCATAAATATTAGTTAAGGTGGATATTATGTAGTTTTTAGGGAAATACATCCCTATATGAATATTATTAGTCGATGTGGTTTTGGAAGAAATAAATTTAAGGGAAATAATATTAAAATGAATTGGTCAATTATATCAAGCCCATAATTTTGTTTCCATGGGAGTGTTCCATTCCTAAATGCCCAGTTTGAGAATCTTAGGGGATATTCTTGGGATAAATCAAAATTTCCCAATGAATAATAATGATGTATGAAAGAATAGACCTAATGAAACCCATTGATATTATTTAATGTTATGGGTTAAACTTGATGTTTCCTGGTTTGGAAGTACAATGCCTTATCATAAATTTAATTGACTATTGAATTCTTTGAAGTATTATGTGATAGGATTTTAACATGATTATGGATATATGGGGAGGCAATTTTAGTAAAATGGCCCTTGGGTTTAGTATGTATTTTAGTGGAAAGAATATTTGAGTAATGATGATTTTATATTTTATATAAGTAAATTTAAAAGAATTAATATCCTTTAGGGATTGTTTTTCATTGATTTTATGTTAACAATTTTCAATTAAGATTATTTATTTTTGTAAAAGAATAAGTTTTATAGAAAACATTATTTTTTAGAGGTTATTTAATAGTCAATTTTATTTATGAATATGTTCAAAATATTCTTGATAATTCTATAGGATCAAGGTTAACAATGAGCATGATTATCATTTTTTTGTCCCACAGTTCTAGGAAAAGGACAACCCACAATCTGGTTGACAACTCATCGCATCTTAAAAGGTAGAGATATTAAATTCCCAACCAAAGGGTAAATGTGTTGCATCCCTAACCAATAATTAATGTGAATTATTGGTTTGATAGAAAAATCTTATTTCCAAAAAAAGTTAATGGATAAATATTATGTTTATCTTGGAAAACATATTATAGGACCAAATATTTTTGAATTTTTAGGATTTATAGGAGAGTCATTATATTATAGTTAATGTTTAATTGGGTTGAGGTATATATAACCCATAGGTCTAACATGTGACTTAACATTAATCCTTATTTTGGGATAAAAAAATAATTTCTCTGAATGTTGATGTTATTTGGGGTTTTAGATTATTTATTAATGGAATTATTTAAATTTAATTGTATATTTGGAGATTAATATAAAGGTTTATAAATATTTATTATCATGTAGCATAAATTTCTGTTTTTTTCAATACCTAAAGATAGGTGGAATAAATTATAAATATTTTATGGATTTTATGATCAGTTAAACGTTACATTTATAGCTTCATTTATAAAAAAATTATATTGGATATTAATTCCTGTTAGTAAGTAATGAAGTGGAAATTGATGAAAGTACAATGAAAGGATTAAAAAGTGCTTCTAAAATAGAAGTAAATCAAGTAATATATTTCATTATGATATTAGTATATATAGTAAATTTATTCATAAACTTTTGTAAATGTATTTATAAATGAAAATGATATCATATTAAAATCACTTCTAATGAATATACAGTCTTTTGACCAATAACATATTTTTGGGTTTGCAGTCAATAACATTCTCATAATCATTAACTATATTAGGATCAATGAGCTCTAACACTCAATCATTTTTTTGAATTGTTATTTTCTTCCAAGTTCACATATTTAACATAGAAATAATGGTTTTTTCACATTGAATCATATGTATGTGTTATTCTAGATAACATTAAAACCTTCCTTTATCTCTTATGAAGAGGATATTTTATTAACACTTTGTTTGAAATGGGATTTAAAAATATTTATTTTCAAAAGTAAAAACATTTATTAATAATTTCACGTTAAAAATAAAAGGTAAAACTTTAATATGGTGTGGGAATATAACACCATGATATTTTAAAATAATATCATTATGTTTGATAGTGTATATGATACACAATAACATGCCTAAAAACAATGAATATTTAAATATAATCATTATAAAAATAAATTTAATTAGAGGGTATTCATAGAAATGAAATATTTATAATAAATATATATCATACTAAATATAAATATATTGATTAATTCATAGTAAATAAGCAATAAATGTTTTACGAAGATTTTTTTATTCATAAAAAAAGGTTTTGATAAGAATTTTTTAATTAATTTTTGAGATAAATTACTAAAAATAATTTCTTAAACATTTAAAAATGATATTTTATTAAATTAAATTCAGTTTCTAATAATCATATCAAAATTTTATTTGGGATTAATTTTGGGATATTTATGATAAGATCTATTCTTTAGTGAATTGTGAAAATTTATGATTTTTCAAATACGATCTTTTCTTTTCATTGAATTTAGTATTATAAAAACCCCATTATATATTGAATTTGTAAATAAAGTGAATCATGAACCATTTTATTGATAATAAAAAAATTAATATCATTTTGGTCATCAATTTTTATGATTATTGTTATATGTTTATCTTTATAGATACAAAGGCTGTTTTTGAGACTCTATTTTCAAGTGCATGAAGTTTAATCCTTATGGATAATTAAAAAAACCCACATTAATGAAAAATTTAAATTAAAAAATGTAATATACATATTTTTTTAATTAATTTAAATTAATATAATGATTATTTAGAGTAATATAATTAATAAAATATCATCTAATTCTAGATCAATTCATTTTCATAATAACCATCTTCCTACACATTTTACATGTTTAATTTCAAATTAAATTATATGAATTATGAGATTTTAATTTTGAAAAATACTAAATATTCAGAATATGAATAATTAATATTATTTAATAATAAAAATTTAATATTTGGTTATAATGAAAAGTAAAAACTGTAAGAAAACTTGTTAACATAGGGAAAACCTAAAATGATAAATGTTTGTGATCTTAGAGGTAAATGGAATAACATGATTAAAAAAAGTTTCAATTTTAATGTTGGAGGGGTTAATATACCATAAAAATCATACACAACATTATTTTTCAATTTTTATGGAACTTGGGTGGAGAGTGATATCCTATAATTGAATAGTTTTGGGTATTTAAAATAATACAACTCCCTCTCACTTATAAAAGGGAACCTTATCTCCTCTCTATTACACTCTTTAAAAAAGTATAAAATCATTAAAATTATAACTTCCTTAAATAACTAAACACGTCCTATATTTAATTTTTGTTTTTAATTCCAATATATTAATGCTTTACATACAATCATAAATAATAATTCTGTGGAAGACGAATCATTCCTAATCATGCATTTTAATTTTTTTTCTTTTTTACACCACCTTAAAATATTATTATAACATTTTTACACAATAAAATAAGTATATAACATATAATTATATTTTAATTTATTAATTTAATAAAAAAATCCATCTCGACTTCTATCGAATGGAAATAAACCACCAATCACTTGTAGGACATACTACCATGTCGTGAAATGATGGAATTCATTTTCAATCATGACCTCCAATGGAGGTTTACAATTAATTATATAATTTATATATATTGTATTAATCAAATATTTATCATTATATAAATTTTATATATCATATACATTCTTAAATTACCATCCATTGAAAAATGATAACCTCATTTTTATTTACGATGGACTACCACCTCATGAAGCGATGTGATCCATTTTCAGTCACTACATCACCTAGACCATATATATATGTTTTTATATAGAAATGTTATAAAATATATGATATTCTTATAATTTTATAATGAAAAATAACATCAACCTTCTTTCCATAATGATCATATAAAAATTGAAATGTTACTCATGCATACACATGTCCTACTGTCTCTGTGACTGTAACATAGTTTATTTCTCATAACAAAATTTCGTTACTGATTTATAATATTTAGTATAATTATAAAAATTATAATCATTTAATTATTAATTTTATAGAGATTATGGAATATTGACCATTTTGATAATGGTCAACACACTGATGCATTATTGAAATTATGAACTGATCGTCCTCAAAACACACGATGTGGACATAAGTGAATAAGTAACTAAATATGACATTGAAATAAATGGATTAATTGGGTTATTTATAAGGGAGTAAGTTGAGAGATGATTAATATAGATAAAAATAATTTATATATTTTTTTTCTTATGGGATAAAATGGATATACACGATAATAATGGGCTCAATGTAATGGGTTTTTTCGTAAAACATATTTCATTGAAACACATGTTTTTTATGAATCAAATTTCTTTTAGAAGGTGAATATACATAAAATTAAATATTTTAAACAATTTTTTTATTATAATCCATGTTATTTTAACATTTAATTCATTCATTATATCATTCAAGTAGTTTCTATAATGATGTTTCTTCAACCGTAAGAGGATTTATCTCAATTTACATTCATTGACGAATATTTTAATATATATGATCCAATTTCATGTATTTGGTGTATATAAAACCCAATATAACTAAAATATCATTAATCCTTAATATATAATGGTATTTTATTTTTCAATAATAATGATTTATTCTATGGGTATTTGGCTTGATTTTTTCTGTATAGTAAAGAATTTCAAAACTCAATTTATTTTCATTTTGTTATATTACTATTTATTATCATTGATATTATCTGATTATGTGTGTAATTTATTTTGATTAATTTATGTTTTACTTCCCTTGTTTTTGTTATATTTTAATTAGATTAAAAATATCAGTTCATTGATTAATCCCCACTTCAAATGTATGATTTTTATAAGAGATTTTATCAAACTTTCTACTCTATTGAGACATATTTAGTATTATGAACCTAATATTATATGAGGTACATTTACATCCCATTTTATTTTTAATATCTAGAATATTCTTAAATATATGATGTTTACTATTTCAATTGAAGTTATTTCTTCATGGTGGTTATTATTCAATAGTTTTTTAAAAGTTATGGGTTTATGCATCGATCTCATTTTAATCAGAGTTGTCTATACTTTACTATTAATTGAAGGAATTTAATTCTAAATTTTATAATAAAAACCATTAATTTTATTGTAGTTTTCAATTCATGATATTTTAATTTAATGTTAAAATTTTTTCCCCTTTGTTTTTAAAATTATTAGGATTTGTTTGAGAAATGACATCTTTTTTTTAATTTTTGTTAAAAAATAAATTTTAATCAATATCCATAATTTTTTTTAATTTTTTTAATTTATATTGTACCAGTATTTATTATTGATTTATTAAAATCATTTTTACGCAATTTTTATATTTTAAAAAAATGTTAAAAAAGAAAATTATTGTGGTTTTCAGAAAAATGTTCCTTTTGACTTTTTACAAATGTGTGAAAGGAATGTTTTCTTTTTTAATTATTTGAAATGAACAAAATTTTCTTCCACCATGAGCTATCAATAATTTGAAGACTACAATAATATTATCCTTGGTTATTTTCAAGGAAGATATATTTTGTAAAATTTAGTAATTTTTTTATTTTAGAGAAGTGGTTTCAAAGTTGAATGTGTGTCTTCATCAAGAAAAATTCCATGTGATCATTAAAAGGAATTATAATCTATGATTAAGACCTTTGATGTAATGGACTTATTAAAAATTATAAAAACTGATCATACATACATGTTGAGAACATTAAGCATCCCTTGATGAGTTAATATATTCTCTATGTTCATTTTTTAAATGGAACCTTTATAGATTCTATTTTGAGTAGGATATGAGAAAACATTATGCATTTTATTTTCTTTACAAGGATAATTATTATATTTTTTTTCTTCTGATTTCCTTCAATTATTTTCCAACATAATCATTAATATTTTATTATGGGTTCACCGAGATAGTGATCCAATTCATTGGGCAATTCTTTAGTCCCATTAGACATTATGTATAGGATTAGGTAGTAATCCTAATCTATTATGGGACTTTTCTACCATGTGATATCATATATGAAGTTATAATTGATCATGTTTATTCCATGATTTATATTTCTACCACATTTCATATATTTCTATGATCTTATTAGACCACATTATTTATATTATTCTTGTATGTGACTACTCATGGGACTTCTATTTTAAGATACCATTTTATAAATCTAACTCACATTTTATGTTCCATTATCATGTTATTCCCTTGTATATTTATCTCACCTATATATTTTATGTGTTTTCCATGTTGTCATACGTAGTATTAGGAGTTCAATTAGATTTAGGATATTACTTAGAAGAATTAAAATATGTTTTTATTTTTGTGTTTATTTTGATTTTTTATATATGTATTATTCAAGAGATTATTAGAACAACGATCATTGATTTTACTTATTGGATATATTTTTTGAAATAACATAATAATATATTTAATATTCATAGGTTAATATATCTGAGGATGTCATGGTGGATGAAGTTCACCCCCAATACATCAAAGTAGTCAATGTTTACTGGAAATACTATCATATTGGATAGATTCCCTTACTAAACTAGGTCCATTACCCATTCAATCCCTTCTTATCTCACATGATATCAATTTTAACCATTGAATTAAAGTGTTATATAATTGAAATCCCATACATAACATAATTAAATCCATATATATATATGTGTTAGAATATCATAAATCATTACTCATATTAGTTCCAAGTAGAAAATGGATTTACTAAACTTTTCATCATTGCATAACCCAATGAAAAGAAATGGGTTTCATAAATATTTCAATATTTCATCTTTGAAAAACACGTAGAAAATAAATAGGTATCATAGAAATATTGTCATCACAAATATAATCAATGTATATAAATAATTTTATGGTAATTTTGTATAATATCCCCCATAAAAAATTATTATACAGTGATGCTATCATAAATTGTAATTCAGTTAAATGATTCAATATAATATTTCATAAAGAAAATACCCATTTCGATTTGAAATATTCTATTTAAAATATATCAATTTCCATAATATTAATGAATATTTTTTCATTTAAATAATCATTTTAAACATGTATATTATGTTCAATTAATTGAGTGTTATTGGAATAACCAAATTTATTTCTTTCCATATACATTAAACCAAATATTACTTTCACAATTTCAATAAAAAGTCAAATGTACCTCATTCAGAAAACAAAAAAGTATATTTATGTAGTGTCTCGACCCCAGATATCCTAGATCTTGTGTCCACTATCAATTAAAATGACCTTACTATAAGAAATTAAGCCACGAAGGACCGATAGTTTAGTAGTCTTGGTAAAATAGATACATAAATGAGACTTGTATTGCAAATTAATACATAATTACAAAATATTTTTTTATTTATAAATAAATAAATTCGACATTAACTCTAATCCATCTAGTAAATCCCTACATAGATTTCATAGTGTGATTTATGGATTTTTGGGGAAAAACATAACAAGGGTGATTTAAAATGATCTACAAGGGAAAAATTTCTAGGAATAAATGTAGAATCAATGAGAATAGTTAATATAAAAAGGTAAAAAACTAACGAAACATTCCATGTAATCAATAAACTGAATATAAGTGCATATAAAATATTGGGAAGTAATAATTGGAAACACATGCCATCCAAATAACTAGATAAGGAAAAATAAATATGGAAAGTTAAGAAATTAAAACACATTCTATCTAAATAACTAAAAATTAAATTTATCCATAGATATACAGACACAAAATCTCTTGGATGAATAATAAAATACACTAATATGAGGGAAATTCTTGATTATTGGATTCCATGTTTCTTAGGTACATAAGAACCTTTAACATCAAGGCCTTTCACATGGTAGTTTTGAAAATATCAGGTAAAAACCCATCTGAGGAGGCTAGTGTAATGGATTGTGCTTCCCCCGTGCCTTCCCTAGGAAAATACATTATAAAATTCATGTGTTTAGGCTCTCCTAGACACCATCGATGAGTCAATAGGGCATCCGTTTTGGTTGTAGGATGTCATCTTAGTGGCACCAATCTGTTATACCAATCAGTGTGTCACTAATTAGTCTCACAGATCGGTGCCATAGAGGGGTGTCTGGGTTTCCTTCCCCCTTTTTTCTGTAATGCCTATTTTATGTATTCTTACCCTTTTTAATTATTTTTTGTCCATTTTAAGTCTTGTAAAAGATGTTTTAAATCCCCCAAGGGTGGGGCGTCCGTTAACTTATAAAAATTTGTGTCCTTTTTATGAGTTCCACACCATATTCTGCATTTCCAGTAACACCCATGTTGTGAATTTACTTACCTGTAATCCATCATCCCACTATTGTTCACTTGTCTATCTCCACCATCTCTAGAATAATTATTAAATCTCAACAAATTCTAACATGTGCAACCAACTAGTTTTGTGGTCAAACCACGATCCACTTTTAATTCACTTTTGAGATTTCACAACGCGTATCTTTAGTATCGGTCATTTTAACACACTGATATTTTGTTCTTCCTTGGTCCCATTATTTTACATAGTGCACTTGGAGTCCCTCTTTCGAAGGTGAATCATGTTCCCCTACTAGATCTCTTCTCGCTCGACCTTAGAGCCCTTGGAGTTCTTCCTATGCAAGTTGTGCATCCCTAGTTTCTGGAACTAGGAGAAAACATAGATACTTAATCATCCAAGAAGTTGTTTTCCTTTAACTCTCTTTACAGTGCATCATGCAGGGTGGGTATAATGATGTTCCCCTGGGATGTAGATGGAACCAACTTTAACAAAGAAAATAAATGGACTTTTAAATATTGAAGGGATGGTAATGATGATGATATTTCTATATTCTTTTTTCCATTGTTTTATTTTTTTTTTGAATTTTATGTGTTTATGTCCACTGAAAATTTTGGTCATTGATGGTCCTTCCCTACACTCTAATATTGCTCTGTTTTTCTAGATAACCTTGTGATTGAATGGCTGTAACATGTAAAATGGTTTATCATGTAATCTTGGTTGATTACATGGATTAAAAATTAATATTAACCTTTATGTGATCACCCAATTTAACCAAACTGAAAGAAGGAACTTAATGAATGGTGTGGATAAATCTAAAAACTCCCTTACTCTATTCTGGTAATATGCATGGTAGTTCTGTTTGATGTCTTGTGGGCTGACATATAATGCGATGTAATGTTCTGGTTGAGAGAATGTAAGCCTTTGAATCTGAAGCCATGGAGCTAGTATGTTGGGGCTTGAATTTATTCTAGTACTTCGAGGGATCTCACAGATCCCTTTTGGTGTTGTTACTTTACAAGAGAACTGGGTGTGAATGTTTAATGGTCACTTTGATGTTCTCTTCTATTATTGTTTTGGATCTTGGTTATGCATGCCAGTTTCCCAGTAGAGGATGAATGTTTTAAATGGAATCACATGAACATGATAATGAGAAAGAGTATAATGGGGGATTTTTTCCAAAAATGGGTTATTCTTTGGTTTTGGGTATTGTGTATTTGTGCATGTTGGGAAAGCAACATGAGTGGTAGTGTATGAGCTCGTTCTTGGTTTCAGAACCCTTAGGTTGGTATGTGTTCTTGATGACCTATATGTATAAAATTTAGTTTCTATGTTTCTTATTTTCACTCCACCCATGTTGATCACTTTGGGCCGAACACCACCATTTCATGGGGGATGGTGTTTTTCCCAACATTCTTATGAGTGGCTGGTTATTATTCCCTTTATGATCTATATCCAGGGAAGCCCATGATTCATTATATAGGCTATGATGGACTAAGGTTCATTATGGTCCAAAACCCTTCAGGCAGGGTGTGTGGTGGTGGTTGGAGCAAGTGTGTGCAGGAAGGTTTTGTTTCCCAAGTGTGTTGAAGATGATTCCTAGGTGTCTTCGAGCATGGAAGGGTGGTTCTGGACTAGGTGTCTGCGGGTGTGGTTATGAGTGGTTGTGGTGGCCTATATGATTGTTGTTGGGGCGGTAGTGGAACCTATGTGGGAGGTATGACATGTAGGATGTCTTAAATAACTAATTGGAATGCGGTGTGGGGTACCCAAACAATGATGTGGTATTACTATTTACTTTACCTCGCTTGTTTTATTTGGGGAGTGTTCCATGGTGAGGATGGTTGTATAGTTTCCAAGCTAGGTGCTTTGGCTATCTCTATTTCTCATGGGGCATTATAATGTCTCCCCACTTGAGCATGGGAGCTTTTGGTTTCCCTATTGAGTATACCTTTATAATCACCCTACATATATTAAACTACTTTTATGTTTCTAGGAGGACATTGAGGACCGTGCTGGACCCTACTAGCTCAGGCTGTGGGATTTTTCATTGATTTTTTTATTTCTTTTGGTACTTTTCATAAAAGTTTTCATTTACTTGTAACACTTTATTTTGAACGTGCATATGGGAATGGATTTATAGTATTACTTTTACTTTCAGTTGTTGGGGTTCTTTGTGGTTTACCATCTTCTCTCCCAATATTGTTCTATAAAAAGTATAATTCCTTCCATATTATGAGAGATTCTATAACCTTGGAGCTAGTTTCCACTCTGCGCACTATTGATGGTAGGACTCGGGGGTCATTATCTCTGCTTCAACTGGAAGAAGTATGGGTATGGATGTTTTCTATCACTTACCTCATCTTGGTGAAGGAGGGTCATGAAAGAATGGTATCAAAGGAAATGGTTGAGAGATAAAATGTAGTTTAGGTTTAGTAATAGTGATTATTGCATGGGATGGTAGGGGAAAAGTGTTAGAAAGTCTTGGTGTGTGAAATAGGATATGGAAGACCAGTTAGTATATGATATTTTAGTTCCCCTGTGAACATGATGCAGGACTCAGGGCCTATTGAATGTGTAACGCCCTGACCCCAGTTACCCAGAGTCGGTGCATTATTGCGTAGCATTGGCATGATCACAAAAGATCAAGTTTCGAAAGACCGATTAGTTTAGTTTCCTTGGAAACACTAGATACATTCATAAGTCTTACATTACAGTATAATGTAAAACAAAACTACAACATCTTCTCTTCATATCCCCTTATATTATCCCTACATTTCATTCATAATATACTTCTTCACATCCTGGAAAAATTAAAACATTGAAAGGGGTGAGCTCAGATGCTCAGTAAGGATAACAATATAGCGGAAGCTTTCATAAATAAACAATAACATTTAAGTCAATGTATAACTAAAACAAAAGCCTTTTAAACTTGAACTTTAGCATAATATGGCAAAAGTAAAATGAAATAATTCAATTTACTTACTCACATGTATATTCTACGAGTTTAATAATCACATGAAATATGAATAACCACTTTCATAATAATGGAATGCATAATGCCAGACTATCATAACCACATAGCCAAGGCCTCATGCCAAGACCACAAATAAGATTTTGTCAAGGCCTCGTGACAAGACACTAGTTTGCCTCAAGACACCTACCGATGCATCGAGGATCTATAGCGGGCTCCACCCGTCACTTATTAAGTCCAATGCATTCCTCATATGAACATGTTTAAACATATCATAAACCATAACATAATCATATCACATAAAACATGCATAAAGGAAAAATAACATTTCCACATTTCAATCACAAGATATCAATACAACACATTGATATAATAAAAAATTATCAAAACCATTTTCAATACCAAAATAAAATTAAAACATTGTATTTACTTTTCATTTAATAAAAGTTATGGCTTATAGAGGAAGCCAAAACTCAAATAATGGTCACGGCGGCGGAGAATTCGTTGTCGCCGCATACATACGACAAGAAAAACATTCCTTTTTGTCATTTAGTAAAACTCTTTGTATAAAAAGATTCCTTTTGAATAAACGTAAAAGTCAAAGGGGTTTATACACCGTATAAAAGAAATTTGTGTATAAAACAAAATATTTCTCAATGAATGGAGATTGAGATGAAGTCCCTTATAAATATCATTTTTTTAAATAAAATAGATCTATTATGTGTATTCACTATAATTACACATAAAGAAAGTATAAATACAAGATAGGACATAATAATATCATGACATAATTTTAAAATAGGAGATTAATCCAAAGAATGGAAATTGGGTTAAGAAGTTCCCTTACCTCGTGTCCGAATTGACTCAACCGCTCTTTAACCTCCTGAATAATAAAATAGAGTTAATCTCTACCTGCTTAAGAACATTATTCAAGTTCATTATTCCTTTTATATGACTTATTACCATGTTATGAACATTATGTAATTATTTAAGTTAATAACTGTCGTTTTGTCGATCTTAGGTACTTGAGTAAAAAATAAACTTCTTATAATTACACTTTGTTCATGTGGTAAAATATCCATTATATCCATAATTATATTCATTATATAGATATCATATATCTCATATATATCTAGTATATACATGCATTTATAATATTCCATAACGTTTAGAGGTAAGAAATGAAATGCCCCGTTCATGGAGACGGTAAGTCGTACGTACGCATGAACGCTACTTTCATTTCTATTTAGTGTTTAATTAAATCATAATGATATAAATGTATATTATAATTATAGAATAATATCATATATAATATCATTTACTCCATCCTTTATACATCCCACATATGGCATTAATGATTCAAATCACTTTGAGGGGGCGGTAGTCCGCACTTCCTAAAATGAAAATATCACGTTTACCCATAATGGAAACAATAAAGGTTTGAAATAAATGAAAAATACAGAACCTTAAGTAAAACATAAACATATTATATATCATATATAAATAGAGTTACATCTTAATGGCCACCTTTGAAGGTGTTATATGAGTGTTGAACAATCATCGTTTCGTGAGGCAGAAATTCACCATCCACAGAAACAGTATGTTCTTAAACCATTAGATGTAGGTGTGTGTAAGTGTAGCTCGAGTAATTCTTATAAAAACAACCTAGTATATTAAGGATATTGGTTCTATTACAAAAGAAATTAATAAAAAGAGTTTTGGGGGTTGGATAAGCAAAATAAAACAAAATAACATAAGAGAAGACATTACCTTAAAATCGGGTAACTCTTTTGATTTGAGCCAAAGGATTCATTGGGAAGAATTATGCCCAAAGTGAGGCTTCTATGAGTAAGGTAGGGAAGTTGTAAGAGTATTTGGGCAGAGTTTGGATGCGCCAAAAGGCTTTGATAGTGTGAGTAAGGTGGTAGTGGTGGGGGCCTTTTATAAGTGCAGAGGAGGGGCACTCTTGGAATGTAATGAAATGTTACTTTATTATACAATGAGTATCGGATTTAAAAGGTCCCAAACTTATATATTTCGAGGCTAAGGTGATAAAGGTTCGAAATATACTCATCCAATAGGATTTGGACAAGTGTAATTCTTAGACTTTACATTATCCTTCCATTTTATTAAAATGGTTAATTAATGAGGTAGTCGCTGCATCATCATGTGTCATAAATAATTTAATTTATTTAATGTATAAAAATTATAAAACAAATATCATGATTTAGGATATCTTCTTATATTTATAATGAATATTATTAGTCAAAAATATGACTTTTATAACCCTATTTAAAAATTGTTTTAGTAAAACAACTTATGTTTGTGACATTTTTATTTTAACTTTAAATAAAATTTATTTATGTCATTTTCCAACCAAAGTGGCTCCATGGGGTCCCCATGTTGACCCATGGATTGTCTTGGTCGTCCATGACTCATACGATAGGGGTAGGACAAGTGTAAAGGTATTTTCATATTTTTATAATATCATTTTTACATTAAATTTAACTAATTACCTTTAATCGCTATTAATTAAACTTAAAAGTTACTATTCACCAAAAAATTATTTTAATCCCATTGAACCAAATTTTACTTCTTAATGACAACCATGTATGTCGGATTTTTGAAAATCAAATCACAGAAGTGGTAATGTTTCATTTAAATGAAAAATCAGTTTTTTAACTACCACTTAGTGGTGTCACTATTCATAAAAAATTAAAAATTTTCAGAACAATGCCAAAATTTCACCCCAGGCTATAAGTGATATTCCGAATTCAAAAATGATGTATAATTTACAAAATTAAAAACATATAATTTTCATTAATTAATTTTATAATTAATTCCCGCTGTCAAAACAAATAGCGTGTTTTTAAGAAACAATATATATCAAAAGATTGACAATTGTTTATGTCCAATTTCAAAGTGAAATTAATTATAATGACCACCATTGGATAAAATGGAAAAAATATATTCTAATTATACTTTAAAACCACTCAATTTTATAATTTATCACTACAAATTATTTTTATTAAAAAAGTTGTTTAAGTATTTTTCACTATTCATAAAAAATTGGAAGTTCTCAGAAAATTACAAAAAATTCAAGTTAGGATAATTTTGATATTACCAATAAAAAAATGAAGTCCATTTTGAAATATAAAATTTCTATAATTTTAAAAAGTGGGTATTACTATTCATAGAAGCTACTTTGATTAGTCGCGGTGTTTTAGAACTCAAACTTGCGTACAATGCAAGCTATTGCATTATTGAAACAGAGGCGTATCGTGGAAGCTCGAGGTGTTACATTCTCCCCTACTTCAAAAAATTTTAGCCTCGAAATTTGAAAATTTTCTATGAAAATAAATGGTTGAAAATAGAAAATACCTTTGTGCAAAACCCACATCGGAAATAAGGTTAATAAAAATATAAATTTAAAAGAAAGAAAGATAAGTACAAAGGTTACCCGAGATAGCCCATACTAGGATTCCATGAAAATATGGATATGGAAGAAAAACAAACCATCAAGGCCTGATGGAGAGTTGTAGAAAACTAGATTAAGAGAAAGTTAACCATAAGAAAATCACAAACTTGTGATTGGTTAAAAGATCATTGAATCCCCAGTTGGAAGAGTTAACCTGCAACGTTTTTTGTTTTAAGTTACCTTTAATAATGTTGAGGAATATATTTAGGAGATTTACTAAGAACATAAGGGAATATACATACTGGTCATGTAGACTTTCATTCTTTAATATATTTTTACCACAAACCCATCTTTCACTCTAATGGGTAATAGAACTAGAAAATATTTTATCTATCATAATTGTATAAAGTTCCAAATATTAACACATATCATTTAGATTAGGAAAACTTTTTGTAATAACCAGGGACTTCCTTTAGGCTAGAGGTAGGTAATAATGGCCTGTTGCACTATGGTTGTGGGTTAGATTCCTATAGCTTTGTCCGACGCGACGGGTTATGACCCACCCTGCAGGTAGTCCTTTTCCTAAAAATATAGTATTATAATATTCCAAAAATAATCTTTAGAAATGTTTTCACCTTAAACAATACTATTCAAAGTTCAACTTAATCCATACCAACCTTTATAGTTATCCAAAATACCTCTGTCCAGACTTTCCCTAAAAGGTCTCTTAATTCCAAAATCAATTTATCAGATTCCCTAAACAAAGTAAAGTTTCTCTTATTGTCACATACTAAAAATATGATTACCTTCATCATATTAAAACCTTACTGAAACAACAAGTACTGTAGTACAATCCTTATATATATCACATTATTCTTATAACCAAAATATAATCCTTGAGTCCAAAAGAACCAATACATTAATTATTACACTTCAACTATAGAAATAGCATAAGATTTGCCTTGATCCCTTGGAATTTTCTGAGGTAAGTTTCCCTGACGCTTAGGAAATTCAATTGCATAATGCCCCATTTCCCTATAATTGTATCATTCAACATTGATATCCTCTTTCTTTCCCTTGGAATCCCGAGCCTGGTGACCTTTTTCTCCACATTTATAACAAACTCCCATTCCGTTAAGGCAATTATCGGGGTGATTCATCCCACAATTATCTCATAATGGAAAATCCTTCTTTCCCTTTATCCCTTTATCTGTCTTTTGTTCCACCCATATCTTCTTCTCTTGATTTACTTTAAAGTCATGAGACTTAGAGAATTCCTTTTCCGTCTTGATAGCACACGATAAAATATCTTCGTATGATGAGAAGGATTGTGAGACTAATGCTCGACGGAGAAATGGTTTTAACTCATAAAAGAATTGATCAATCTTACTTCTTGGGTTATGTATATAATCTGCAGGATGCCTCGCTAACCTTGTAAAGTTAGTCTCATACATTGCGACATTCTCATCCTCCTTCTTCCTCAGACTCAGAAATTTCCTTTCCATATCTGCTCGATGGTCATGTGGAAAGTATTTTTCTAAGAAAAGATCTTTGAACTCTCTCCATTCCATATTTGATACTTCTTTATCTTCCTTTGTGTTTTGAATCATCGACCACCATTGATTGGCATCTCCAGTGAGGTGGTAGACCGCCATGACAACCTTCTCCCTTTCGCTACTCCCCAAGGCATGGAATATTTTCTCTAAGGAGTCTATCCATTGCTCAGCTACTAATGGATTTTTCCCCCATTAAATGTTGGCAGTTGATGCCTCATGAAGCGGTCTAACATTGATCCTCCACATTGCGGATAAGGGTGCTCCATACGAGTAAGGTTATTATTCATAACATGAGTGAGTTTTCCCAGTATGGTAATAAGATGATCAGCACCAGTTGTATCTCCAGCTCCATAATAATTATATTGAGCAGGAGGGCAATCCCTATATGGAGTGCATGCATTGATATGGTTTCCATTCCTTCCACTAGGCGCCATTTCTAAACAATGGAATAAACTAGATTAGTTTATGAATCAAAATACATAATTCCATACTTATAAAATACTTAACATAAATTGAACTATTTATGGATATAATCAGTAATCAAAAAAATGTTTTCTTTGAGGATGTATATACTCATAACCCTTCATAGTGGTTTGTAAAGAAAACAAGAATTATCCTAAGCATATCCCCCGGGAGTGTCGTAACCAAGAGTGCAGCAAGGCCCGTTGTCGTGCACCAGTTCCCGTTCGAGTCTAGCTCAAAGAGGTGTTTTCGGGTTTTACCCCTAGGTACATCTGTGCCAGAGCCACCTCTACCTGCCCGTATCCAGACAGGGATGTATTGCTCGGAAAACTCACAAAAGCTCTATAATACCAAAATTCTAGGAAGTTCTTCTATACTAATCTTCAAAGTCTATCTTTGGGCTATGTGCCCTAATCAGAGTTTATCTAAATCTAGCTTCCAAGGTTAGTACTAAACTGCCTCTGATACCAACTGTAACACCCCAACCCCAGCTACCCAGAGTCGGTGCATTATTGCGTAGCATTGGCATGATCACAAAAGATCAAGTCTCGAAAGACCGATTAGTTTAGTAGCCTTGGAAACACTAGATACATTCATAAGTCTTACATTACTGCATAAAGTAAAACAAAACTACAACATATTCTCTTCATATCTCCTTATATTATTACTTCATGTCATTTATAATATAATTCTTCACATCCTGGAAAAATTAAAACATTGAAAGGGGTGAGCTCAGATGCTCAGTAAGGATAACAATATAGCGGAAGATTTCATAAATAAACATTAACATTTAATGCAATGTATATCTAAAACAAAAGCCTTTTAAACATGAACTTTAGCATAATATGGAAAAAGTAAAATGAAATAATTCCATTTACTTACTCACATGGATATTCTACTAGTCGAATAATCACATGAAATATCAATAACCACTTTCATAACGATGGAATGCATAATGCCAGACTATCATAACCACGTAGCCAAGGACTCGTGCCAAGACCACAAATAAGATTTTGTGAAGGCCTCATGCCAAGACACTAGTTTGTATCATGAGACCTACCGATGCATCGAGGAGCTATAGCGGGCTCCACCCATCACTTATAAAGTCCAATGCATTCCTCATATGAACAGGTTTAAACATATCATAAACAATAACATAATCATATCACATAAAACATGCATAAAGGAAACATAACATTTCCTCATTTCAATCACACGATATCAATACAACACATTGATATAATAAAAAAATTATCAAAACCATTTTCAATACCAAAATAAAATTAAAACATTGTATTTACTTTTCATTTAAAAAATGTTATTTCTTGTAGAGGAAGCCGAAACTCAAACAATGGTCATGGAGGTGGAGAAGTCGTTGTCGCTGCATATGTACGACAAGAAAACATTCATTTTTGTCATTTAGTAAAACTCTTTGTATAAAAAGATTCCTTTTGAATAAATGTAAAAGTCAAAGGTGTTTATACACTGTATAAAAGAAATTTGTGTATAAAACAAAATATGCCTCAATGAATGGATATTGAGACGAAGTCCCTTACAAATATCATTTTTTAAATAAAATAGATCTATTATGTGTATTCACTATATGTACACATAAAGAATGTATAAATACAATATAGGACATAATAATATCATGACATAATTTTAAAATAGGAGATTAACCCAAAGAATGGAAATTGGGTTAAGAAGTTCCCTTACCTCGTGTCCGACTTGACTCGACCGCTCTTTAACCTCCGGAATAATAAACTAGATTTAATCTCTACCTTCTTAAGAACCTTTTTCAAGTTCATTATTCCTTTTATATCACTTATTACCATGTTATGAACATTATGTAATTATTTAAGTTAATAACTGTCGTTTTGTTGATCTTAGGTACTTGAGTAAAAAATAAACTTATTATAATTACACACTGTTCATGTGGTAAAATATCCATTATATCCATAATTATATTCATGATATAGATATAATATATCTCATATATATCTAGTATATACATGCATTTATAATATTCCATAACGTTTAGAGGTAAGAAATGAAATGCACCGTTCATGGAGACGGTAAGCCGTACGTACGCATGAACGCTACATTCATTTCTATTTCGTATTTAATTAAATAATAATGATATAAAGGTATATTATAATTCCAGTATAATATCTTATATGATATCATTTACTCCATCCTTTATACATCCCACATATGGCATTAATGATTCAAATCACTTTGAGGGGGCGGTAGTCCGCACTTCCTAAAATGAAAATATCGCCTTTACCCATAATGGAAACAATAAAGGTATGCCATAAGTGAAAAATACAGAACCTTAAGTAAAACATAAATATATTATATATCATATATAAATAGAGTTACATCTTAATGGACACCTTTTAAGGTGTTATATGAGTGTTGAACAATCATCGTTTCGTGATGCAGAAATTTGCCATCCACAGAAACAATATGTTCTTTTACCATTAGATGTAGGTGTGTGTAAGTGTAGGTCGAATAATTCTTATAAAAAATCCTAGTATATTGAGGATACTGTTGTTGTTACAAAATAAATGAATAAAAAGAGTTTAGGGGGTTTTATAAGCAAAATAAAACAAAATAACATAAGAGAAGACATTATCTTAAAATCGGGTAACTCTTTTGATTTGAGCCAAAGGCTTCCTTGAGAAGAATTATGCCCAAAGTGAGGCTTCTAGGAGTAAGGTAGGAAGTTGGGAGAGTATTTGGGAAGACGTTGGCCGAGCCAAAAGGCTTTGATAGTGTTAGTAAGGTGGTAGTGGTGGCTGCCTTTTATAAATGGAGAGGAGGGGAACTGTTGGAAAGTAATGAAATGTTACTTTATTATACAATGAGTATCAGATTTTAAAAGTCCCAAACTTAAATATTTCGAGTCTAAGGTGATAAGGGTTAGAAATATACTCATCCAATAGGATTCGGACAAGTGTAATTCTTAGATTTTACATTATCCTTCCATTTTATTAAAATCGTTAATTAATTAGGTAATCGCTGAATCATCATGGTGTCATAAATAATTTAATTTATTTAATTTCTAAAAATTATTAAAAAAATATCATGATGTAGGAAATCTTTTTATCCTTCTAATGAATATTTTCAGTCAAAAATATTACTTGTATAACCCCATTTAAATTTTTTTTTATTAAAACAACTTATGTTTGTGATATTTTTATTTTAACTTTAAATAAAAGTTATTTATGTAATTTTCCTACCAAAGTGGCTCCATGGGGTCCCCAAGTTGACCCATGGATTTTATTGGTCGGCCATGACTCATAGAATAGGGGTAGGACAAGTGTAAAGGTATTTTCATATTTTTATAATATTAGTTTTACCTTAAATTTCACTAATTACCTTTAATCGCGAATAATTAAACTTAAAAGTTACTATTCAACAAAAAATTATTTTAATCCCATTGAACCAAATTTAACTTCCTAATGACAACCATGTATGTCGGATTTTTGAAAATCAAATCACAGAAGTGGTAATGTTTAATTTAAACGAAAAATCAATTTTTTAACTACCACTTAGTGGTTTCACTATTCATCAAAAATTGAAGTTTTTCAGAACAATGCCAAAATTTCATCCTAGGATATAAGTGATATTCCGAATTAAAAAATGATTACTATTTTACAAAATTCCAAACATATATTTTTCATTCATTAATTTTATAATTAATTCCCGTTTTCACAACAAATAGTGTGTTTTTAAGAAACAATATATATCTAAAGATTGACAATTGTTTATGTCCAATTTCAAAAGTGAAACTAATTCTAATGAGAACCATCAAATAAAATGGTATAAATATATTCTAATTATACTTTAAAACCACTCAATAGTATAATTTATCACTATAAATTATTTTTATTAAAAAAGTTGTTTTAAGTATTTTTCACTATTCATAAAAAATTGGAAGTTCTTAGAAAATTAAAAAAATTCAACTTAGGATAATTTCTATATTACGAAAACAAAAATGAAGTCCATTTTGAAATATAAAATTTATATAATTTTAAAAAGTGGGTATTACTATTCATAACGGCTACTTTGATTAGTCTTAGTGTTTTAGAACTCGAACTTGTGTACAATGCAAGCTATTGCATTATTGAAAGAGGGGTGTATGGTGGAAGCTCGGGGTGTTACAGAATGACTGGGTAAGGCTACACTGATTGTAAGGTAGAGACCCTAAGAAAGGTACATGCATCATAATGACTTTTGTTTTTGTGTGTCTTGGGTGTTTTGGGAATTTAAAATAAAAATATGTTTAACAAAAATTTAAAAGGAATCTTCTGCATAACTGAGGATTTAGCATTCCTTGTTTAACTTGAAAAAATGGAATCCAGACGATGCCCATGAGAATATGGGTGATTGAAGCCTTGGATGTTAATCTGGTCGATCTGCAAAGGATTTACCGAGAGGAAGAGGATTAAAATTGGTAGAAGACTCCACGTTCTTTCTAGCAAGAGACCCTCGGGAAGTATGAGGATAGTGTTTTTGACTTGGAGACAGAGGGCTAGATTGAGGAGCTGGTGATAGCCTTTACCTGGATTCATTCTCCGAGAGAGTACTGGGTTCTATTGGCAATTGGTCGAATTAGTGGAGTAGCATGTTATTGGTGGATGCTCAACCTTGGAGAGATGATGGAGACTAATGTTTTGTGGACTGACTTCTAGAAGGAGTTCTAGGCAGAATTCTTTTCTTCAATAATGATAGATGAAAAGTGTCAGGAGTTACTATCCCTACAAAAGAAAGAGTATGTCAGTAAGAGAGTTGGGGATCAGGTTCAAGGATCTCCTTTGTTTCTCTAGAGAACTCTTCACAGGTGAGGAGACAAAGTAAAGTCCCTTATAAGAGGCATTACAACCTTCTGTTGAGTATGACGTCACTCCCTTCGCTCAACTGATGCACTTAGAGGTTCTAAACAAGTTTGAGGTGGTGGAGAGGATGAAAATGTTGGTAGGTGTTCCTGGAGAAGGGATCCAGCTATGTTCTTCAAAGGGAAAGGCAGTTAGATGTAGGCCTCCAGCATTAGGGCCTTCCAGGGTTCAGCCGATGACGGGAATACCTCAGCAATTTTAGTTTTGATCTCCCAGTCCTCAGCCATTCTCCATGAGCCTAGGACCAAGGTGTTTTATTTGTGATAGTTTTTGTCATATTTAGAATCAGTTCCTAGATAAATTGTTGTATAGTGGGCATGGGCGGGATCAGCATCCACATCATAAGCACTAGTTTCCAGCCAGACATTTTTAGCAGCAGTAGGGGGGACACCGAGATCCCAGTACACTAAGTGAAGATGATGCCGGAGGAGGCCAACCTTAGGGATCTCCTCAGAGACCTCTAACAGGGCATGGTCTGGGAGGTGATTGAGAGCCGAGGCGTAGTGGATATTGGTGTGGGAAGTTCCACACTTTGAAGGAATCAGTTTCAGTAGTGTAAGAGGTCATTCGAGGTATGATCATCTTGTTTTGTAATCTTGAATGTGCCTTGTTTGATTCATGTGATTCACACTAATTTGTTTCCCTTAGTCTAGCCCATGATTTGGGTCTAGATGAAGTGAGAATCTGCATGCCCTGTGTTTTAAGTACAACAGTTGGAGGTCAGACCAGCCTGTTTGATGTTTGTTGAGGATGCAAACTGATTTTGGGGCCACATATGTCTATTGGGGATCTCTTTATGATGAAAATGAATCCAAAAAATGTCATCCTGGGAATAGAATGGCTATTTTCCATGCAGGAGGTTATGAACTGCTTCTAGATAAGGCTTTAGTTCCCGGATATGGGCGGCCAGTATGTAGCTTTCATTAGAGAGCGGGGTTTCTATGAGGTCATCCGGCCTATAGATCCCTTTATTTCCTTATTAGTCGAGCAATTAGTTGATGTTGAGATGATGTAAGTTCTATGAGTTGTTAGAGAGTTTCTATAAATTTTTACTGAAGAGTTTTTGACACTACCCACTTGAAGTGATGTTGAGTTCGGGATAAACTTACATCCCAGTGCTCGTCCTATTTCTACGTATCCCTATTAAATGTAACCTTCTAAGTTGTGGGAGTTGTGAATTATGGTTGATTACTTGATGAAGAAGGGTTTTATCTGACCAAGTTCAACACCATTGGGTGCTCGGGTCTTGTTTTCAAGGAAGGAAGACAGTGGTCTCAGGCTGTGCAGATACTACCGAATACTGAATCAGGTGACAGTCAAAAAACTGTTAGACCGTCCCGAGGATCGACGACCTTTTTGACCATTTTAGGAGAACATGTTGGTTCTCTATGATCAACCTATGGTCTATATATCACCATTTAATGGTGAAGGAGGGTGTTATCTTGAAGACCTCTTTCATTTGATGGTATGGGAACTTTAATTTGTGGTCATGTTTTTCATCATTATGAATGCACCAGCCATGTTTATGGGGCTCATGAAATCTATGTTCTGCGAGTATCTGGACCTTTTTTTAGTCGTGTTCATCGATGACATCCTGATCTACTCAAGATCAATGGATGATCACACTAATCATCTAAGGATAGTTTTGGAGGTCCTCTGACACCACCTGTTCTATAGGAAGTTGTCTATGTGCATGTTCTAGACACGAGAGGTACACTCCCTTGTAAACATTGTATCCCATTAGGGAATTGTGGTGGACCCATCGAAGGTCTAAGAGGGTGTTTCATGGGTAGTTCCCATGAACGTGGTACTAGTTCATAGATTTCTGGGATTGGAAGGTTACTACTGGAGGTCTATGCCAAACATCTCTCGAGTTGCAGCACTTTTGAAGTCCTTGACCAAGAATGACCAGACTGTTTTATTGAGTGAGTAGTGCAAGGTAGATATTGTTTATATTAAGAGGAAGCTGGTCAGTGCCCCAGTGCTATGGTATCTTGAAGAAGGAGAAGCGTTTGAAGTTTTCTGTGATGATTCCATTCTAGGCTTGGTGTGTGTTTCTAATTCAATAGTGAGGAATAATCTCTTATGGGTCTAGGAAGTTATTTCCTCTTGAATGTAACAATTCCACCCATGACCCGAATCATGCAGAGGTTGTGTTCGCACTGAAGATGTGGTGGAATTAACTCACCTAGAAACTCTTTGTGATCTTCACAGATCACAAGAACATGAGGTATATCTTCTCCCAGCAAGATCTAAACTTGCGGTAGTGGAGTTGGATGGAGTTACTTCAGGAATACGACTTTGAGATATCCTACACCATAGGAAAGGGGAATGTGGTGGCCTACGCCTTGAGTAGGAATTCAAAAAAGAATGTTGTTCAAGAGTTAGGAGATTATTGGAATGAAATGGAGGAGTTGGATTTTTTGCATCTAGGACTGAGAGTGGAGGATTTTAGAGGCTCTCTGTTTCAGATGATAGTGCGGTCTACCTTAGTATGGAAGTTAGAGGATTCTCAGTGGGGATACTCAGTGGTAAAAGTGATGCATGGTTTTTTTAGCCAAGGAGATTCTCTAAAAGGATGGTCATAGGATAGTTAGAATTGAATTATATTCTATAGAAATATATTTTTCATAGAATAGATGCATGAGTGAGTTCTCGTTGAGTTCCATAACTCACCAATGTAGGTACACCCAAGAGTTTCAAAGATTTTCCGGGGATTAAGAGGCTAGTTTTGGTATCTTGGAGTTAAGCGGGCATTGGAGGAGTTTATGGAAAAGTGCCTCATGTGTCAGTAGGTTAAGGCTGAACACCGTTTTCCTAAAGGTCTTTGTAGTCCTACGACATTCCCTAGTGTAAGTGGGATGATGTATTGATGGATTTCATCATAAGACTACCCAAACCTAAGGGAGTCTATAATTCCATCTGGGTAGTGGTGGACCATTTGACAAAACCAGCTCACTTTTTAACATTTACATAGTCGAACGTAGTGGATGACTTAGTACATAAGTATTTGGGTGAAGTTGTGAGACTGCACAGAGTTTCCAAAACCATATTTTCATATTGGGATACATGATTTAATTCATTAGTCTAGAAGGAATTACCACATGCTTTTGGAACCTATCTTCTCTTTAGCACTACATTACACCCTCAAATGAATGGGCAGACATAGATTACCATCCTGACGATGGTGGATATGTTGCAAGCCTATGTTCTAGACTTCATATGATTATGGGAATGACACTTAACTCTGGTAGAGTTGGCCTACAAAAATATATATCACTCTACAATTGGCATGGAAACATTTTAAGCCTTATATGGGAGGCTCTTTTATTATCCCATGTGCTGGACCGAGGTTGGGGAGGTAGTTTTTCTTGGCCCAGAGGTAGTGCAGAGAACAATGGAGAAGGTTAAGCATGTGCGTAAGAGGATTAAAGTATCCCAGGACTAGAAAATGTTGTATGATGATTGTAGTAGGAGTTCCTTGGTGTTTGAGGTTTTAGACCATGTGTTATTGAAGGTTTCCCTTTGATGTGGGTAGTGAAGGTTCAACTAGGGGAGAAAACTCTCTCATATGTTCATCGGGCATTTCATTTTGTTGGGGCGAGTCAGTGAGGTGGCATATCAGCTAACATTTCCACATCAATTGGAAAGGATCCACACCATTTTCCAATTCTCCCAGCTATTTCTATATCTACATGATGACTCCCATATCATTGAATGGGGAGAGTTGGATATAGGGGACGACACTATGATTGTGGAGAAAATTGTAAGGGTCAACGATCGAAAGGTGAAGGTGCTTCATGGATGGACCATCCCTTTGGTTCTTGTGTCATGGAGGAACAGTTACCTCGAGGAGAGTACTTGGAGATAGAATCTCAGATGCGTGCTCAGTACCCAAATCTCATTTGGGTTGTTGTTCTAAGACTTCCTTGATGTTCTTGTTTTTGTGTCTTCATGTGCTGTAATTCTAAACTTCTTTTGTTAGGAGATGAGTTGTTTCATTTATGTTGTGAATGTGTGTGGAAATCCTTGATGTTTGGGGAAGAGAGAACCATATTTCTAATCATGAAACATCAGCAGAGTTGTGATTAAAACCGTGTGGGTGAGTTAGTTCTTCCCAAAGAGGATAATATCATGATATGAAGAAAAAAAATCATAATCCATTTTTTGGACAATGTGATCCTTGTGGTTCATATGGATATTTGGGGTGGTAGATATTGGGAGGTTTTTGAGGATGTGGAGGTTTTGATCCAGCCTTGGAATAACTCAGTGTGGTTTGTCTTTGATGGGTATCTTACAAGGTGGTTGTTCGGAATCCTTTCTTACTTTTAGTTTAGTCTTGATTCTCGAGGGTGATAATAGTTTGATAGGTATATGATGTAATGACCCGTACCTTCACTAGGATGTTAATTTTTCAAATTCTAGTGTTTGTGGTGTCCTGGACACCATCAGTGAGTCGGGAGGATGTCAGTGTCGGTGTTAGGACGTCACTGTGGTATCACCAGTTAGTTCCACCAATCGGTGCCACATAGGGGTGGTAGGGTTTCCTTCCCCCGTTTTCCCGTAATGCCTCTTTTATGTACTCTTACCGTTTTAAGTGGGTTTAGGGAATTTTAGCCCCCACAAAAGATGTTTTAAATCCCCCAAGGTTGGGGATACCCTTTACTTACCAAAACATGTGGACTTTTTTTGAGTTCCACACCATTTTCCATTTTTCCTATAATGCCCCTATTCGGAATTTTCATATCTGTAATACATCAACTCACAACCATCCATTGGTTTATCTTCACCATATTTGAGGATAATAGTTAAATATCAATAAATTCAAATGTGTGTTTCTACCTAGCCATGTGGTTAAACCATGATCTACTTGTTAAGCACCTCAAGATTTCACATCCTATAACATTAGGATCTGGCTTTTTAGCACACCAATATCTTATTCTTCCTTTGTCCCTTTCTTCTACTTGGTTCGATTGGAGTCCCTCTTTGTAGAAGAATCATGCGCCCATGTTGGAGCCCTTCCCGCTCAACCTTGGAGCCCATGGATTTCTTCCACTGCAAGTCACGCATCCCCATCTCTTGGTGCCAAGATAAAACATCTATCCTTGATCATCCACTTAGGGGTTTTCCTTCATCTCTTTTTATTATGCATCATGTGGGGTGGGTATAATTATTTTCTCTTGATATGTAGATGAAACCAACTTTAACAAATATAATAAATAGAATTTTAATGAATGAATTCCTAGGAATGATGATGATGTTGTTGTATTCTTTTTGCCTTCAATTTAATTGAATATTATGGGAATATTTCCACTGAAAATCATGGTAATTGGTAGTCCTTCACTACACCCTAATGAAGCTATGTTTTTATGGATAACCTTATGACTGAATGGATATAACTTGGAAACTAGTTAATCATGTAAACTTGTTTGCATAAATAAATGCCCGATGAATAAGATCCCCTATGTGATCAACCCAGTTAACCAAATGGAAAAAAAGAACATAATTAATGGTGTGGCTAAATTTGAAAACTCCCTTGCTCTGTTATAGTAATATGCATGGTTTTTTTATTTGATTCCCTATGGGGTGACGTAGAGGGGGTTGGAATGTTCTGGTTGATAAGTTGTTGGCATTTACATCTAAGGCCATAGAGATGATATGTTGGGACTTGGTTCGGTTCTAGTAATACGAGGGATCACACAAATCCTTTCTGATGTTGTTAATTTATAATAGAATTAGGTGTGAATGCTTAAACTTCAATAAGATGTTTTCCTTCAGTTTTCTTGGCTCTTGGTTATTCCTATTAGTTGCCCGGTAGTGGAGGAATGTTTTAGAAGGAATAACTTGAACATGAAAATGAGAATAGGTACAATGTGGGACTATTTTCCATAAATGGGTTATTCTCATGATATGGGTGTTGTGTATTTGTGCATTTAAGGATATAAACAAGAGTGGTTATGTAAGAGTGGTTGTTGGTTTCAGAACCCTGAGGTTTGGATGTGCACTTGATTACCTATCTGTGTAAAATTTTTTTCATGTGTTTTATATTCGAACCCCACCCTCCTTGATCACTTCATGCTGAACACCCCCATTTCATGGGAGAGGGTGTTATTCCCAATATTATTTTGAGTTTCTGGTTATTATCTATTTTCTTCTCCCTCACCCAAGTTCCCCAAGATTCTTTGGGCAGGCTGTGATGGCCTAAGGTTAATTATTGACCATGAATCATTACGTAGGGTGTGTGGTGGTGGTTGGCCCAGGTGTGTGCGGGTAGGTCTATTTCCCAAGTGTCTCTAGGATTAGACTCAGGTTTCTTCGAGTGTGATAGTGGTGGTTTGGGCTAGGTGTCTTCAGGAGTGCTAGTGGTTGACATGGCATAGGAGTCTTCATGCATGGTGGTGGTTGTTGTGGCCCAAGAGTATGAAGATGTGGTTGTGGTTGTTGTGGGCCAAGTGTCTGCATGCATGGTTATGTGTGGTTGTAGTGTCTATAATGTTTTTGTTTGGGTGGTAGTGAAACTATAGTGGAACAAATGGGGAGGACTGACATGTAGGATTTCCTAATTAACCAGTGGGAATGTGGTGCGGGGTTCCCAAACAATGATGTTCTATTACTATTACCTTACTTGACATGTGTTATTTGAGGAGTGTGCCTTGGTGAGGGAGGGTGGATAGTTTCCTTGCTCAGTGTTTTGGTAATCTTTATTTCTCACAGGGTTTAGAATGTCTACAAACTTGTGCATGGGAGATTTTGGTTTCCCAATAGAGTGTACATGTATACTAACCCCATTTATATAGAATAAATTTTAGGTTTCCACGAGGACTTTGAGGATCGTGTCAGACCCTAATAGCTCAGGCATCAAGAGTTTTTGTTACAAATTTTCATTCTTTTGATACTTTTCATCAGAATTTTTTAATGCATGTAACACTTTATTTTGAACGTGAATATTGGATTGGATTTTGGGATTTACATTTACATTAAGTTGTTAGAGGTTTTTTCCATATTATCTCACAATATTGTTCTATAAAAAGGGTAGTGCCTTCCATATTATGGGTTATTATATACCCTTGGATATAGTCGCCACACTGGGGCCTATTGATTGCGGGACTTGGGGGTCATTATCTCTCCATCAACTTGAAGAAGGAAGGGTATAACAGTTTGTTGTCCCTTCCATCATCTTGGTGAAGGTGGATGGTGGCAGCTAGCCAAATGACTCACCCCATGAATCAAATGATGCCTCGAGGGGATATCTGTAACAAGGCCCCACACATGTCATACCAGTACAAAACATTCTTCATATTGAACAATCGAAATAAATAATATGCTTTATCAGATAACCATATTGAATAATGAATATATAATTATAAATATTTCCCTTAATAATCACATAACCTTAAAATTAGACATAAAATGTAAAATGGTATACGATTTAAAAAATATTAATATCTATGATAGATGATAAGAATAAATATTGGAAAGATAATGATCATATGAGATATAATATTTCATTGGGACTTCAAAAATAAATAAAGGATGTGAATATAAATACTATCCTTGAACAAATAAATAAAAAAACATATAGATGAAGGATAAGGATGGTATCAATACAACATATCCCATGTGGAGTAATAATATAGGGTTGTTTTCATAGATGAAATTAAATAACTGAAAAAATATTCTAGAAGGAAAAAGCTTTTGTTTTAAAAAACCATTAGAAAATAATTTTTTTTAAATCCCTATAAAATAATTTTCATTAAAAATATTCCATTTAAAATTGATATGGAATATTTAGATAAATTATGGTGGAAAATCCAGACATGTCATTGGAGGTAAAAATGAACATTCCTCTTGTAAGGTGAAAAGTGTAAGAAAAATGAATTTTTCAGAAAGAGACAAGAATATTCTTTTGAAAACATCTGTAAAATAATACAAGGGTAAAAATTTATTCACCAATTAATTTTGAACATTATGAATTTTTTTTATTAAATCATGGGTTTTAGTAGAAAACATGTTCTCTGACTAATGTGAGAAACAATGTTGTGTTTTCAGAAACACTTTTTTAAAACACATTGTGTACCAAAGAGTGGAAAAATGTTATTAATACAAAAAAAATCCTGCATTACCAAGGGAGTTGAAAATTAAAGGGTTTATTGAACAATGGTAAAAATAATTTTCTCTATTCGAATTACTATTCAATGATCATTAAGTTATTATTGTGGAAAATGATCTTTAAAAATTCCAAAGTGTCCAATACAACTTTGAAATATTATAAATCATAATCCTCGTGAAATAAAAATGTTAAATAAAAGTATTAAAAACCATTAAGATAATTTAATTAATGTTATAATATATAAAAATGAGAAATAGATACACCACACACAATCTGTAAGTGGTGTACATGATATTTATCCCACATATTTAACAAGTGAGATGAGAATCCATTACCTTGCATTTCCATTCAGTGGAACATCCTTTAAATTTATAAAAAATATAATTATGTTAATTTTATACATTATTGAGAAAAATTTTCATATTTATCATTACTTTTATTCCAACTATTAATGTGGTTTATAAAACTACTTAAACAATTATGTTTACGTCTATTGTTTTGAGAAAATTCGAATTAAGTGTCCCAAAAAATATTGGTAGGTAAACTATGGTCAAAAGGGGTAATTATTTAATATATATAGAATAATAATCATGAAATAATTATAATATTTATACATAAATTATACTTTAAACACAAATCATTAAATATGGTTATGAAAAATGAATCAACGTTATGATCATGGAGTCGGTAGCCATATGCACGCAAGAGTAATGTTCCCATTTTTCAATGATCATTATGGAAAGAATGTAAATAACACCATATGTTTCTAAAATGGTAAATATATAATAAATACCATGTTATTTAATCGTATATACTTATATATATAATTATTGTTATGTACAGGGAATCACATCATGTCGAGGAGGTGGTAGTCCACATGTCTACAAATAACGTTATCACATTTTAAGTGTGTGAAAGGGTAATAATGAAAATATTATATATATATATACGTAATGGTAATTATTTCATTAATTTCATATAGTTGTTATATATGTCTCATATTTTTAATTATATCTATAATTTATACATTCCATGTATCATGTCAATGAATGAATCACATCACTTTGAGGGGGCGGTTGTGCACACTTCCTCGAACGATTTCATCATATTAACAAAAAATGTAAAGTATTAAATTTAACTGTTATAAAAGGATTAAATAAATATAAAATAATAATAAATATCATATATAACATAGATAAATTGAGTTTTCATAATAATTGACAACCATGAATGTTGGTAAAGGAAAAATGAACAATCATCATTTCGTGAGGCAGTAGTTCGTCGTACACAGAATTAGTATGTTCATTACCAATTATATAGATGTGTGTATAAGTGTAGGTAAAAATAATAACATCAAAAATACTATTATATTTATTATACTGGTTTTTTATCTAATAATTGAATATTATTATTATATGGATTGAATAATGGAAATTAAACTAGAGTTCTTGAGAGAAGTTGTCACCTCTTAATCTTCTATGTCCTTTTGGTGTATAAAAAAGCTTCCTTGGAATGATTTATTCCCAAATGGATTTTTATAGGTATTTGTGAGGTATTTTTGTAAGATATTGGGTCATATATTTTCTGAACCTAAGTGGTTAGATAAGCGTGAAGTAGTGGTAGTGTTGGTGGCATTTTCTAGGGAAGGAAAATGACTCACTTGGAATTTTTGAAAATAGGACAGGTTTATACATGTTATTACATAAAGAAACACATAAAAAACATAAAAAAGTAAATAATTGAATGTTAATTTCCTCATTATGTACCTCAAACTAGTCATTTACAAGTGGAAAAGTCAATTGGGCCCTTAATTTAAATGTTTAGTCATTTATTAAGCTTAATTTTACCTTATTAGTTATAATTAATTCTAATCATTTTGACAAATCATTTTGGTCAAAAAAAAATTTCTCAGTAGACATTGTAAATTATTTTGATTCCAAATATGGAATCCATATTTCCAAATACAAATCAAATAAGTGGAAACAATTAATTTAAATTTAATCCCATAGATGAGATAACAATGCACATTCTTAATCTATAAATGTTAGAAAGTTTCTATGTTTTCATAGTTATTTTCTATGTGAAATTGATTTAAATGACCTAGATTTTACAAATTGATAAAAATATTTTCTAATTAATCTTTAAAACCATTTAAAATTACAATTTAAACTTTTAAATAAAATATAACAAAAATTTGTTTGGAACTAATATTTAGTATTTTTAACTATTCATTAAAAATTGAAATGTTTCAGGAAAATATAAAAAATTCACCCAAACCAGATTATTATGTTTCGATTTCAAAATTTTAATTTTATTTTTACTTATTATTTTAATTGAAAATTTAAACTTTAGAATAAAAATTGGATCTCCATTAAAAGGCGGTAAAATTGACTTTATAAAAATATAGGTTTTTATGTGTTAAATATGGGTTTTTCTTATCTTAAAAATATAAAACCTAATAAATGAATATAAAAAATATTTTATTGAATATATAAAATATATATTTCATTAATATAATTAAAAAATTATAATTAATTCTTCTCATTAAAAAAACTCATTTGGAATCATAAAAATAAAAATATTTATTTTTTATATCCAATAGGTTTTTATTTTCATTTATCATTAATTGGTATGCAATGAATTAATTTTACATTTATATAAACAAAAAAATTTCATATGTAAGTTAATAATAATCACAACATCTACCATAACAGATAGGTTATATTATATTATATAATGTAATAATATTTTAATAACACCTTATTATTTGGTGAAAACCAGTATTGCATTTAACACAACCTATCAAGGAAGATCACTATTGCATGTAACACAATCTATCGAGGAAGGTATATCTTGTGTATAACATAAGCTAACATGGTGTTTCATATATTTAAAAATATAGAATATATTTTAAATAGAAAATATATTATATAATGTCCAGATAATATATTCTCATTAGTGTTTGGTGTCATGTGTCATACATACTGTTGAATACAAGGTTCATACATTAGTATTTTGTGGTGTTACATTATACCCACCTTAATTAAATTGAATAATCAAAATCTAAACTCGATATTGGTAATATATTGTTTTATATTACAAATATTGAAATCCCACATCATATGAAGGGTTCGTAAATCATCCTCTAGAAAAAAAAGAGAATGTAAAGTACAAAGGTCACATTTACAACCATGTAACTAGGTTTCTATGTATGATACATTAGTGGAAAGTAGAGATACATACAAGGAGGAAAATAATAAATATTTTTGGGGAGTGACTCATTCCATCTAACGCAAACCAGTGAATGATAAATAGAAAGTTATGGAACTAGAGAAAAAAACGTCATTTACGTCAGTTATTTTTTATTTTTTACGTCGGTTTTTAGCCGACGTTAATACGGACGATGTTATAAATATTGTTTTTTACGTAGGTTATTTAAAAACCTACATAAAAATCATAACATTATGGTGTTTATCATGTTGGTTATTTAATAACCGACGTGATAAACCATTTCCTAGGATTTTATCATGCCAGTTATTAAATAGCCGATGTGAAAAACCAGTGGGGGTTATCACGTTGGTTAATAAATAACCAACGTGAAAAACTAGTGTGAGAGAAGTTTATCAAGTCGGTTATTAAATAACCAACATGATAACCCATTTCTCAGGATTTTATGACGTCGGTTATTAAAGAACCAACGTGAAAAATGAGGGGGAGGGTTCATCACGTCGGTTATTAAATAACCAACGTGAGAAACCAGTGCGAGGGGTGTTTATCACGTCGGTGATTAAATAATCGAAGTGATATCCCATTTCCCAGGCTTTTATCACGTCGGTTATTAAATAGCCGATGTGAAAAAATGGGGGAGGTTTTATCAAGTCGGTTATTAAATAACCAACGCGATAAACCAGATTGTGGAGGGTTTATCACATCAGTTATTAAATAAATAACATGATAAACCATTTCCCAGGCTATTACCACATCAGCTATTAATTAAACAAAGTGAAAAACCATGGGGGGGGGGATTTATCACATCGGCTATTAAATAAATGATGTGATAAACCAGGGGGGTTTATGACATTGGTTATTAAATTACCAACGTGATAAACTTGTTTTCAAAAAAATATAAATCTGTCCTCTACTCTTCCAGAAACAACTAGAAACCAAACAAAGAATTTGTACTAGAAAAAAAAGAAGTCAAACAAAACAAGAACCAAAGAAAAATTAAGTAATTACATTGATAACATTTAAAACTTACGCCACTGGATAGCCCCCCACTACCCTCTGGACACCCCCCTCACCCCACTGTACAACCCCCACCACACCCCTGGACACTCACTAGTGCAGGAAAACGTTTTTTACGACAGTTATTTTTCATTTTTTACGTCGGTTTCTAGTCCACGTTAATACGGGCGACGTTATAAATAACGTTTTTGATGTCAGTTATTTAAAAACCGACGTCAAAAACATAAAATTTCGATGTTTATGACATTGGTTATTTTAGAACCGACATGATAAATAAAATGGGAAGGGTTTATCACGTCGGTTATTAAAAAACCGACGTGACAAAAGCCCTGGAAAATGGTTTATCACGTCGGTTATTAAATAACCGACGTGATAAAAGGCCTGGAAAATAGTTTATCACGTCGGTTATTTAATAAACGACATGATAAAAGGCCTAGAAAATTGTTCATCACATCAGTTATTTAATAAACTTTGCGATAAACCCCCTCACCCTAGTTTATCACGTCATTTATTAAAAAACCGATGTGATAAACCACCCGCACCCCCGGTTTATCATGTCGGTTATTAAAAAACTGACGTGATAAAAGGCATGGAAAATGGTTTATCACGTCGGTTATTTAATAACCGACCTGATAAACCCCGCCCCCCCGGTTTATCACGTCGGTTATTAAAAAAACGGCGTGATAAACCGGGGGGGGGGGGGGGTTTATCACTTCGGTTCTTAATGAACCGACTTGATAAACCATTTTCCAGGCCTTTTATCACGTCGGTTTTTTAATAATCGACGTGATAAACCATTTTCCGGGCCTTTTATCACGTCGGTTATTTAATAACCGATGTGATAAACCATTTTCCAGGCCTTTTATCATGTCGGTTATAAAATAACCGACATGATAAAACATTTCCCAGGCCTTTTATCACGTCGGTTATTAAATAACCGACATGATAAACCCATTTTTTTTTAAATTGAGTGCAGTTATCTGCTCTCCAACAGAATCAACTAGAAAACAAATCAAGAAATCATACCACAAAAACAGAAGTAGATCAAAATTAAGCATTTACATTGATAACATATAAAACATACCCCCTAGACAGACCCCACCCTCATGTATACCCCAAGGGCATCCCCCCCCCACCCCATTGGAGCCCTCACCCTCATGTATATCCCCTAGACAGCCCTCCCCTACCCCATTGGAGCTCCCACCACATTCAATCCCCCACCACACTCCTGGACTGCCCCAGACATCCCCAAACACCCCTCGACAACCCCCCACTCCCCTGAACAGCACCCCCTCACCCCCTCACCCCACTTGACATCCCACACCACACCCCTGGACAGCCCCAAACACCCCTGGACAACCCCCCACCCTCATGTATACCCCCCACCCCTGGACAGCACTCCCACACCCCTGGACCGCCTTCCCACACCCCTGGATAGCCCTCCCACCCCCTGGACTATCCCCCCACCCCACCAGACAGCCCTCCCAGACCGCTGGACACCCCCAACCCCACTGAACACACCCCCACACCCTTGGAACCCCTCCCCCACAGACCCAAATCCATACCAGAAAAACCATCATAAGTAAACCAAAACAAGAAGCAGAGAAAAATTAAACATTAACTTATATAACATTCAAAACATACACTATCAACTTCAAATAAAACTAAATCCAACCTAAACAACTTCCAAATACACAATTACAATGACAATATTCAAAATTAAATTTTATATTAGAAACAACTAAAATTCAATCAATCCTATAAAATAATTTGATCACTCCACTTGTAAGTGTTTTATGTCTTCAGCAGTATAGGGTTTAGGGTCATCAAAAAGCGTCAAATGAAAAAGAAAGCAGTTAACGTGTATAATTAATAAATCAAATTGAAATATTATGGAAAATTTTAAAAGGAAATCATACCAGGTCAAAATTCACAACTGTCCCAGTTGTTATTATTTCATACATAAATCTTAACATATAATATCTGCATTCGATGAGGCCTTGTTGTTCATGAAAATTCTGTTTGAATGAGTTTAAATTCAATATATTATTTTTATGTAATAAATCAAAAAGTACAAATTATAAATGGATATTTACCTTCGCAATTACATATTTGATCATTGCACTTCTTTTCTTTGTGTTTTTTCGAAAGTAGGCCCATGCACTGTTAGAAAATAATACAAATGGGGTAAATTTAAAATTCATTATAATATATAAAACTATTGAGAAATTGAAACTTACTTTTCCAATATATTCTTAAAACTTTCCCGCACATCACCATGGACAGAGCATATCCAATAAAGGGCTTTCTCCCTTGGGAAAAAAACCCCTAACATCCAATGATCACTGATAAAAGGAAATTTGACGTTAGTGGTTTTTTATGTTAAAAGATAATTAACTCTTTGAGAAAAATGTGTTTCATACCTCTCACAAAAAGTCTTCATCCAACATTGTGCGATTATATTCCTTTCAAATTTTTCAGCAATATAAACCATTCTTTGTTCCTCATTCAGTGCACATGCTTGATGGGAAATCAATTGCGGGTCCATGAATCCATATACTTCTGTTAGCTCATTCCTCTCACAAATTTTATAAAGATACCTAATACAAAACATACATAAGTATACATTTTTAATAAATATAACGCAGGGAAAAGGTGTTAAGACTTACATGGAAAAACTTTTCACCATGTTGATTCCCAACTTATCTCCAGTAACAAGATCCATGATATCAGTTTTTATAATCCCCACTCTTATTTCACGTCCACAAACACGAGCTTCCATTGGAAACTCATAATAACCCGACAAAAAATGTGAATTTCTTGAAAATCTGTCAAGACCATTTGAATCTGTATCTGATGTCATAGCCATTTGTCTTTGTTGTTGTATATACAGTTTTTATTTACCTTTTAAGTATTCCTGTAAAAAAATTGAAAAATATATTAGTTTTCAAATGATAAAACAACTTTAATAAAAAAATAAAATAAAATATATATCATTCATACCTCTATTGTAATGAGTCGAAGAAGTCTGGGTGGCCAAATTAAAAAATGGTCGATACTCTGTCCAACTGTCACCACCTCATCTGTAGGTATTGGTACCCTAGCTGATCTATCTATAATATCATGTACAGTGACCCTCTGATTCTCTACCTCTAATTGTTGATGATGAATTGTATCTCTTATACAATATACCAGCCCATATGCTACTATATTATGTTGAGAATCATCAACATACAACTCGCAATAAGTAGGAAGCTGCGACGGAGGCGTTGGATAAAAAATTGGGTCCGTAGGCTGAGGTGGGGGAGTGGGAGCTACCGGCGGAGGTGGAGGATAAATAATGGGGTCTGCAGGGGGAGGTGGAGGAGTGGGAGCTGCAGTCTGAAATTTTCTTTGCATTTCTGGAAACATAGACTACACCAACTCTCTAATATTTTTCCTCCATCATCGCATTATAATTATGCACTTCATCCTCCAAGGATTCTATTTTTTTATAAACCCCCTCAATGTTATAATTTGAAGAACGTGGAAACACTTTTCTTACTGATACACCTGCTGGATATCCTCTTACATGACCAGGATGTTAATGCCTTCCCAATGTTGCAAATAAAATATCTTCCCTCCCAGTAGCTGTAAATGTCCTATTTGAACTCTACTCCCCAAGAGAGTCCTGTATTAATTAATTGAACATTTCTGTAATGATTGAAATTATATAAATAAAATAGTTAACTTAAATAAATAAAATAGATATATTACAATCCTCTCAGCTACGATTCTCGATTCTTCCAAAAGATATTTCCCTTTTTTCCCTTCCGAGCTCTCTTCTATTTTTCATGTTTAGATGGTGGGGATGGAGGGGCCACCTCTCCAGAGCTTAAAGACTCAGCTCTTAGTTGTTGAAATTTTTCCGCCATCATTTGTTATTCCAATAATGCATACCCTCCCCGAGATAAACTATGAGGGTATACATTTTTATATTGGATCTCCTGATGAGCTTTCCTTGTTCGCTGTAATTTCAGAATAAGAAATCATTAATAAAACATTAATAAAATCATTTATATAATAACATTTATAAAAGTTTACATTGCCCTTACCAGAAATGACTCTTTTCTTCTACTTTTAAAAAACTGTCTCCATGTGTCTTTATCTATAAAAGGATATATACGACATGGATTTTCATGACTCCTATGACCATAAATGAAATCAGATGAGAGGGTTGATTTGAAATCCCTCCTTCTCTTAGCAGCCAACGATAAGAATTTCTTCCTGACTCCTCCAGTGTCAGGAATATCAAATTTCAACTGATAGAGAAGAGGTTAAACATATTATATATACTAGAAACATTAAAATAATAGTCAAACAAGGACAAAATATCTTACCAAAATCGTCTCCCACAACTGAGAGATAATCTCTTTATACACACTTCTCCAATCATCATACAGAATGCTTACTTTTCTCTTAGCCTAAGTTGCTATAATACTCTTAAAATATTTTGCATTCGGACCTCTAGGAATATCATCATCATCAAACTCAAAGACTATCCTCTGATCCTGCATACGGGAAAGTTATAATTTTGGTAAACGTGTGCACCCATGTTTACCAACCTTTGAACTCTTTATCGTAATAGGAGCATGTGAATGTTCATCCACAGAGGTATGACCAGCAATATGCTCCTCTCCAGAATCATGTGGTTGATCATATGAATGATCTATCATTATCCTTAAAATCAAAAAAACAAACTTCAGTTTAAAAATATAAAAATTCAGATATTTTAATACTACTGTAATCAGAAAATAGAAATGTGTACTAAGTTACATAATAGTAAACATTGGTAATATGGTAAGCATGTTAAACAATGGGAATGATGGTAAAGTTGGTCAAGATGGTCATGATGGTCATGATGGTAAACATGGTAAAAATGGTAAACCTGGTAAAATGGTAAACATGGTAAAGTAATTGTTATTGAACAAAATTAATAGATATATAATTCATGTAATGGTTATAAACATGATAAAGTAAACTAAAAAAACTTAAAACAAACAAAAGCATATACTTATTTTGTTTTAAAACATGTTTTAATAAATAAAAATCATACAATATCTAACATTTATGGAAAAAATAAATGTAAAAAAGAAATAAACATATGTTACCTGTAATTTATGAATGTAAAAATGGATTTTTTTCCCAAATTCCTTCGTCGTGATCATTCCTTATGGCCAAAACTATGTCTTCAACATGATCATCATTATGTTATGTTAATCTTTCCATGGAAGTAAGGATCTCACATAAATCATCATATTCATCAATTTCATCCTCACCAACATATTGTTTTTTCCCTTATAAAACAAAAGCCCACTGCATATCTGATTGATCTAATACATAGAAAATTTGTTTTGCATGTGTTTCCATTATAAAAGAATCAGATGTGTCTTCCAATCTATTCAGATTAACAAGTGTATTTCCAAATTCATCATATCTGACACTGTTGTTACTGTTAAACCATTTACAGTTAAAAATGGGAACTTTAATTTTAAAGTAATTAACCTCCCATATGTCTTCAATCACTCCATAATATACACTTGATGCAGAAATTGGGTTTTTGTCCTTAGCACTCGAAAAATGCATGGCTTCTGCAAACACCAATACACCACTATTCTGAACTACACTTCTGTTGTCCTGAGCTTTCATATGAAATGTATAACCATTAATTTCATAACCGAACCATGTTATCACATTTAAACGTGGGCCACCCACTATCCATTTTAATGTCTCTAATACATCTGATCTACCAAGCAATGTCTTTTTAATCCATGACAAAAAACTTTTGTTGTGCTCATTCTAAATCCACATTTCTTTCTTCTTTGGATGACATTGTTTCAACTCATTAATATCCAATGTGATATACCATTGAGCATCAGCTATGTTATTCAAGATGTATGATTCTAACTTCTTCATCTATTCAGCTGACAATGATTTGACTTTCAAGCCACGAATCCCCTTTCCCTCATTATTAACTCGTTCATGGCGAGATGGAGGCAAACCTAGGTGTTGCGCCGCAGCCAAGTAGCTCGTACAAAACTATGCTACCTCCTCAGAAATATACTTTTCAATAATGGAGGCTTTAGGTCGATATATATTTTTAACATACCCCTTTAATATTTTTATATACCTTTCAAAAGGATACATCCAACGAAGATATACAGGTCGACAAAGCTTTATTTCTCAAAGCAGATGAATCATTAAATGCACCATTATATCAAAAAAAGATGGAGGAAAATACATTTCCTATTCACAATGTATAAAAATTTTAACCTTTTCCAAAATGATCAAAGAATTCACATCAATAGCCTTTTTACAAATTGAATTGAAAAAATAACACAAATTCATTATAGTCTTTCTGACACGAATGGGCAATATTCCACGCAATGCAACTAGTAGAATTTGTTGCATCATCACGTGACAATCAAGTGATTTCATACCTATCAACTTCAAGTCCTTCAATGAGACAATTTTTTTTACATTAGAAGAATAACCTTGAGGCACTTTGGTATCATGAAGACACTGACAGAAGCTAATTTTCTCCCTCTTCGATAATGTATGACAAGTCGGGGGAAGAAATGTTCATCTTCCTTTAGGAGTGGGAGATAAATCCAAATGTATTCCCATTGATAGTAACTCTAATCTTGCATTCAACCCATCTTTAGTCTTTCCTTTAATATCTAATAATGTTCCTATCATATAATCACAAATATTCTTCTCCACGTGCATGACATCAATATTATGTTTAACTTCATGATACCTCCAATATGTTAGCTCAAAAAAAATTGACCTTTTCTTCCAAATATATCTATCATTACTATATTTCTGTGTATTTCCCAATGTCACATCAAGGTTTTTCACCCTCTCAAAATACAGATCCGGGGATAAAGGTTTTGGAGCAGTATCAAATTCATGTGATCCATTGAATGCCTTTCTTAGTCTTCTATAAGGTTTCTCCATAGGCAGAAACATTCGATGACCCATGTACACTGTTTTCCTCCCATGATGCAATTGATAATATGAAATCTGTTGTTCGCAAATTGGACATGCTTTATGCCCTTTAACACTGTATCTAGACAAATTTACATACGCTGGGAAGTCATTTATAGTGAACAGAAGCACTGTATGCAGTTGAAAATATTCAATTATATAAGAATCATACACCCTAATACCAGCAGCCCATAAAAGTTTCAAATAATCAGTCAACAGTGAAAAGTAAACATAAATATCATTACATGGTTTCATTGGACCAGAGATCATTGTACTCAACATGACATATTTGCGCTTCATACAAACTTCAAGAGAGAGGTTGTAAATTACCAATAAAACAGGCCATGAACTATGTGTGCTACTGATGGTTCAGTATGGATTCATTCCATCTGTGCACAACCCTAGTATGAGATTTCTAAATTCATTTCCAAATGTAGAATACTACGCATCAATTTTCTTCCATTGTGGACAATCTTCTGGATGACGTATTTTTCCATCACATACCCGCTCTTCAGCATTCCATCTTAAACTTTTTTCATCATGTGAATTAGCAAATAAACATTTGAAACAATTAATTATAGGAAGATACCAAAATACCTTTGAAGGGATCTTTGTAATCTCTACAACAACCTATGATTTTTCTTTCACCTTATACCGTGATGTCCCACATTTAGGACACTCTGAAAAAAATTCATATTCCTTCCTATATATAATGTAGTCATTTGGAAAGGCATGTATTTTCTTGTATCCCAATCCCATCGGGCATAACTTTTTCTTGTCTTTGTAATGGGAATCTGGAAGATCGTTATCTTTTGGAAGAATGTCTTTCATCAATTGTAGCAGCTCTGTAAAACATTTGTCACTCCATCCATGTTTCGACTTCAATTTAATCAATCGTAACACCGCCAAAAAAACCATTAAATCTGTACAACTTGGATATAATGGTTTTTCAGCATCACCATATAGACGTTCAACTGTCGGTTCTATCTCAATTTGTTCTGCTACAATATCGTGAATCATTTCTTCAATTCCATCGGAGTTACTATCTTGTCAATCATAGTCATCAGTGACATTCTGTCTAGTCTCACCATGCCAAATCCAAGGGCTATAACTCAGATTAAAACCATGACAAATCAGATGATCCTTTTTCTCTCTACTTTTCAACTTCTTCATATTCAAACATTTCAGGCATGGACAGAAAAAAATGTCACTACTTGGAACATTCTGTTTTGAAAATTACAAAAAGGCATCAACACCTTCCTAAAATTCATTTCTCATTCGATGTGCCGTAATCCAACTTCAACTCATTATTACCTATAAAAAATATCAACAAAAAATATATATTTTAAAGATAAGTCAAATATATGTTTATATGAAAAAAAATCATAATTTGAATGTAAAGTAATTTAAAATATAAAACAAATCTATGGGTGTTTAAGAAAATATTCTTGAATATTATTTTTAAAACAAAATATATTTTGATATAACAGTTTTAAATGTCATTGAATCAAATAAAACCATGCCGCCTACATAGTTGATAGAAAATTGGAGAAAATGGAGTAAACTGGATAATCAACCCCCACCCCCCGAAAAACCCCAAAAACCCTCTAGACAGGCCCCCACCCCCCTTGGACAGCCCTCCACACCCACCCACCCCCTTGGACCACCCCTGGACACCCCCGAACCCTCTAGAAATCCCCCACCCCTCTAGACAGCACCCCTACCCCTTTTAGACACCACCCCACCCCTACCCCTTGAAAACCCCCCTGGACACCCCCGAACCCTCTGGACAGCCACCCACGCCCCGGATAACCCCCAAAACCCTTTGGACAGGCCCCCACCCCCGTGGACAACCACTCACACCCACCCACCCCCTTGGACACCCCCCCTGACACCACCCGTTTCCACATATTTGATATAACATATTTTTTTAAAAAAACGTGACATTATTATAAATGTTTCATGAAATATGATGAAGAGTCCAATCGTATTTCTTATGAAATTTTTCATACTAGAAAGGGTGTTAGTATTGGATAGAATAGTAAATAAAGTGGCATAAAAGAACAATATAATCCTAAAAAATGCAAATAATCCAGCTTAAATATTTGAATAAATATGTTTGTAATCAACCATCAAATCCAAAAGGTGTATGAGAGAACAATTAGAGAAAAACTGGCTATGGGAGATCATAGTCATTGAGGGGGGATTGTGTCAAAGGAAACACAAAATCAAATTAACCGAGACCAATTTATGAATTAATCCATGAAAAAGAAAAACCTACATCAAATAAAATCGAGAAAAATCAAAAAACAAACAGATACCCATTTGAAATAGAATCTACTATCTTGATTCAAAAACTCTAAAAAATAAACAAATCACAATCTCATTGATTGAATCATGAATTTCTAAAATAGAACAATACACTGGTTTCACTTTGTTTGGTGGTGCAATTATTTGTTTTATTCGATCATCAATTAGTTTTGTGACATAAAATCAAAAAATCTTGTGAAATACATATAAGTAACATTCATTATTCAATTTCACATTATTTTTGTAAAATTACCCATGTTTATATTGTCGTTAATAAAAAAAATTATCATTATTCTCAACTAAAATCATTAGAATTGTGATATTCCCATTTTTATAAACATATATTAATGATGTTATGATAGAGTTTATAATAACTAATAATATTAAAAATGGTATACTTATCTATAGTAGAGTCCTATAAGACAAAATCGATGCACAATATTTCTGTGACATTTAAATTTTTTAAAGGGATATAATGATGTTTAATACTTCCCTAAAGGGTGAAATTGTAAGGGAGTTTAGTGTCTTCTAAAAATACGAAGTGGGTAAAAGTGAATTTGATTCCATTAAAGAAAACAAATGCTTTATCATAGATTTATTAGACTCTATGAGGGTGAATGATAAATATTTATTTTATTATGTTCCATTAAAACTCATGTGTAAATATTTATTTTAGTTCAATTAATGAATTATAAATGGTATACATTAATGGTTTTTGTTTTCTAAATAAATGACATCTTCAATATGGATGATATATTCTTATTCTATGATAAGACACTCATCAAGGATGATTCAATATATATGATGATAATTTCTTTTAATTCTCTAATCACATAAACATTATTGGTTATCCAACTACAAAATTGTTAGATGAACTTGAGTGTTAAATGAAATATAGGATAAAAGGAATGGATGAATAAACCATACCTCAAATTTCTTTTTGATAATGAAATTCAAACCGGTCAAATAAGGAAATATTCCAAATCTTTCCTTAATCACGCCATAGTCGTTCAATAAATAACCCCAAATATGTTTCCAACATAGAAGGATTTCGAGTCATTAAATGCAAGGTAATATATCAAAATTTGTTTTATAAAGAAATACAAAAACAAGACACTCGAGATAAAAATGAATGTCTAGTGCCAACGAAATTCAAAAATATGTAATAGGGTTCATAATGGAAGAATCTACCCTAGTTTAAACAAAAAAATCGCAAAACATAAATATAGACTATCTGGAAAACAAACGAACGAAATAAATTCGAGGAAGGCTTACTTGAGTGTTGCGAGTTGAGTTGATAGATACGAGGAGAGTAAAGATGATAAATGATGCAGCCAAAATGAGTTTAACACAGGTCGATCGACGAGTCGATTAGGGTTTACCGTGTGAGAGAGACGAGCCAATGGAATGTCGATCGAAAAATCATAAATGACAGTCCACGGGGCTTTAATTTTTTAAATGTTTTATAACATCGGTTATATAATAACCGACGTTAGAAACAATTTTTTAAATTTATAACGTTAGTTATTTTAAAATCGATGTGAAAAACCCCCTCGTGCTTTGGTTTTTTACGTCGGTTATTTTATAACTGACGTAAAAAACACGTAGATAACTCATTTTTGACGTCAGTTATAAAATAACCGACATAAAAAACCAAATCCCGGGGGGTTTTCTTACGTCGGTTGTAAAATCACCGACGTAAAAAATGCATAGATAACTCGTTTTTGATGTCGGTTCTAAAATAACTGACGTAAAAAAACCCCGAACTTTGGTTTTTTACGTCGGTTATAAAATAACCGACGTAAAAAATGCCTAGATATCTCGTTTTTTATGTCGGTTATTAAATAACCAACGTAAAAAACCCCCGCGCTTTGATTTTTAATGTCGGTAAATTTATAATCGACGTAAAAACCTAACACGCGCAATTTGTAACGTCGGTTATTAAAATAACTGATGTTAAAAAGCTACTCAACACATTTGTTACATCTTTTATAAAATAACCGACGTAAAAACCGTGTTTCACAGATTTTCACGTCGGTTATATATAACCGACGTCAAAAATGGTGGTGTAAATAACGTTTTCTGCACTAGTGACCCCCCCACACCCCTGGACTTCCCCCGACCCCCTAGACAACCCCATACAACCCTGGACATCCCACCACCCCCTGGATAGCCCCCACACCCATGGACATCCCCCCACCATCATGTATACCCCCACCCCCTAGAAAGAACTTCCACACCACTGGACAACCCTCCCACACCCCTGAAACAGGACCAAAAAGTTACAAAAAACAGACCAGAACCCCCTCGCCCCACTGGACTTCCCCCACCACCACCTGGACAACCCCCCACTCTCCTAGACATCACAAACACCCCTGGACATCCCCCACCCTCCTGTATATCCCCCACCCCCTGGATAACACTCCCACACCCCTAGACAGCCCTCCCACACCCCTGAAACAGACCAAAAAGTTACCAAAAACAGACCATAACCCCCTCATCCCACTAGAAAGCCCCCACCACACCACCAAACCCTTGAACTACCCCCACCCCCTCGACAGCCCCCAACACCCCTAGACAACCCCGCCACCCTCCTAGACACCCCCACCCCTGGACACCCCTGGACTACCCCAACCCCCTGGACAGCTGGTGTTTAGAGAGGAGGTTGCGCCATCCCTTATAGGGAATGCTGCTGGAAGGTACTCATCACTCCCACATGCGATGCTTGAGATCTCAAAATGTTTCACATGTGGGAGTGATGAGTACCTTCCAGCAGTGTTCAGTCCCCCGAGGGATGGCGACGCCTCCTCTCCCCCCTGGACTACCCCTCCATTCACATGGACACCCTGGACCCCCGCCCCCCAACTAGACAGCCCTCCCACACCCATGGAAACCCCCTCACTCCATAGGACACCCCCACACCATTGGACAACCCCCACTTTCTTGGATAGCCCTTCCACCCTCCTGGAAATGCCCCCACCCCCCTAGACTGCCCCCACTCTCATGGACATCCATGATACCTCCACCCAACTGGACATCCCTCCCACACCACTGGATACCCCAACCCATTAAACACCCACTCCCCATACCCTTGGAACCCATCCCCCATAGACCAGAATCCATACGAAAAAAACAATCATAAGTAGACCAAAATAAGAAGTAGAGAAAAATTAAACATTCACATATATAACATTCAAAAATTACAATGTCAACTTAAAAAAACTAAATCCAACCTAAACGACTACCGAATACAAAATTACAATGACTGTATTCAAAATTACATTTTTCACTACAAATAACTAAAAATCAATCAAACCTGTAAACTAATTTGACCATTCCACTTGTAAGATTTTGATGTCTTCAGCACTATAGAGTTGAGGTCCATCAAATAGATACAAATTAAAATTATAGTAGTTACCGTGTATAATGAAAAAATCAAATGAAATATTATGGCAATGTTTAAAAGGAAATCTTACCAGTTAAAAGTTCACAACTTTCATAGTTGCTATTATTTCATACATAAATCTTAACATATAATATCCACATTTGATGAGGCCTTGTTGTTCATGACAATTCTACTTGAATGAGTGTAAATTAAATATATTACTTATATGTAATAAGTCAAATAATAAAAATTATAAATGGATATTTACCAATACATTAACATATTTGATCTTCACACTCCTTTTCATTGTTTTTTTTTGAAAGTAGACCCATCCCCTGTTATAAAATAATAAAAATGGGATAAATTAAAAATTCATTATAATAGAGAAAACTATTGAGAAATTGAGACATATTTTTTCCAACTTTTCATAAAACATTCCCGCACATCACCATGGACAGAGAATATCTAATAAAGTGTCTTCTCCCTTTGACAAAAAGCCCCTAACTTCCAATGATCACTGATAATAAAAATTTAAGGTTAGTAGTTTTTTATGTTAAAAGATAATGAACTCTTTGAGAGAGATGTGGTTCATACCTCTCACAAAAATCCATCATCCAACATTGTGTGACTATATTGTATTCAAGTATTTCAGCAATATAAACCATTCTTTGTTCCTCATCCAATTCACATGCTTCAGGGGAAATCAAATGCGGGTCCATAAACCCATATACATCTATCCGCTCATTCTTCTCAAAAATTTTATAAATATACCTAATAAAAAACAAACATAAGTATATATTTTTAATAAATATAATGCATGGAAAAGGAGTTAAGACTTACATGGAAAAAAAATTCACCACGTTGATGCCCAACTTATCTCTAGTAACAAGCTCCATGATATCATATTTAAAAATCCACAAATTTATTTAACATCCAAAAACATGAGATTCCATTGGAAACTCATAATGATCCACCAAAAAAATTGAATATCTTGACAATCTGTCAAAACCACTAGAATATGTATCTGATGTCATAGACATTTGTCTTTCTTGTTTTCTATACAATATTTCTTTACCTTTAACGTATTCTTGTAAAAATAAATAGAAAAATATATTATTTTTCAAATGATAATACAACATTAATGAAAAAATTAAAATAGAAGATATAAAATACATACCTCTATGGTAATTAGTTGATGAATTCTAGATGTCCAAATAAAAAATGTCTTATATTTTGTCCAACTGTAGTCACCTCATTTGTAGGTAATGGTACTCGAGCTGATCTATCTATAATATCTTGTACAGTGATCATCTGATTATGTACCTCTAATTGTTGATGAAGAACCGTATCTCTTATACAATATACCAACCCATATGCAACTATATAATGTTGAGGATCATGCACATAATCCTCGAAATAAGTATAAAGCTGCGGCAGAGGAGTAGGATAAAAAATGGGGTCCGTGGGCTGAGGTGGGGGAGTGGGAGATATTGGTGGAGGTGGAGGATAAATAATGGGGTTTGCAAGGGGAGGTGGAGGAGTGGGAGCTACAATCTAAAATTGTCTTTGCATGTCTGTAAACAGATACTGTACTGACGCTCTAATCTTTTCCTCCATCATCACATTAATATTATGAACTTCAGCCTCCAAGGATTCTATTTTTTTATAAACACCCTTGATGTAATTAGTTGAGGAACATGGAAACACTCTCTTTACCGATACACCTGCCAGATATCCGCTTACATGACTAGGATGTTCGGGCCTTCCCAATGCTCTAGATAAAATATCTTGCCTCCAAGTAGCTGTAAATACCCCCTGTGAGCTCTGCTCCCCAAGATAATCCTGTATTACTTAATTGAACATTTCTGTATTGATTGAAATTATATGAAGAAAATAGTTAACATAAATAAATAAAATAGATATCTTAAAATCCCCTCAGCTAAGATTCTTGAATCTTTCGAAAGATATTTCCCTTTTTTCCCATCCGAGCTCTCTTTCGTTTTTCATGTCTAGATGGAGGGGATGGAGCGGCCACCTCTCCAGAACTTAAAGAATCGGCTCGTAGTTTTTTTTAATTTTACCGCCATCATTTGTTCTTTGAATAATGTATACCCTCCCTGAGATAAACTATGAGGGTATACATTTTTATATTGGATCTCCTAATGAGAATTCCTTGTTTACTGTAAATTAAGAATAAGAAACCATTAACAAAATAGTAATAAGATCATTTATATAAGAAATATTATAAAAGTTTACATTGACCTTACCAAAAATGATTCTTTTCTTCTACTTTCAAAAAACTGTATCCATGTGTCTTAATCTATGAAAGTATATATACGACATGGATTTTCATGACTCCTATGACCAAAAATAAAATCAGATGTGGGGATTGATTTGAAATCCCTCCATCTCCTGGAAGCCATCGATAAGCATTTCTTCCTGACTCCTCCAGTGTCAGGAATATCAAATCTCATCTGATAAAGAAGAGGTTAAGCATATTATATATACTTGAAGCATTTAAAGAATATGCAAAACATATCAAAAGATCTTACCAAAATAGTCTCCCACAATTGATAGAATATCTCTTTGTCCACACTTCTCCAGTCATCATACAAAATGATTGATCTGTCATTTGGTTGATCAAATGATTGATCTGTCATTATCCTTAAAATGATTGATCAAATGATTGATCTGTCATTGTCATTAAAATCAGAAAAACAAACATTAATTCATAAATATACAAATTCAAATATTTTAATACTACTATAATCAGAAAATAGAAAATTGTACTAAGTTACATAATAGTAAACATGGTTAATATGGTAAGCATGTTAAAAAATGGTAAAGATGGAAAATATAGTCAAGATGGTAAACATGGTACACCTGGTAAACATGGTAAAGTAATTTTCCCTGAATAAAATAATAGATATATAATTTATGTAATGGTAAACATGATAAAGTAAACTAAACAAAATTAAAACATGGTAAACCAAGTAAACATGGTAAACATGGTAATCTAATTGTCACTGAACAAGATATACAATTAATGTAATAGTAAACATGATAATGTAAACTAAACAAAAAATAAAAAAAACAAAAACTTATACTTATTTTGTTTTAATACATGTGTTAATAAATAAAAAAAATTAAAATATCTACTATTTTATGAAAATAATAAATGTAAACATGAAATAAACAAATGTTAATTGTAATTTTAGGAATGTACAAATGTATTTTTTCCCAAATTTCTTCGTCTTGATCGTTCCTTATGGCACAAACCATGTCTTCAACATGCTCATCATTATGTTCTGTTAATATTTCCATGGAAGTAGGGATGTCACATAAATCAGCATCTTGATCATGTTCATCCTCACCACCATATTGTTTTTTACTTTGTAAAACAACAGCCAAATGCATATCTGATTGATCTACTACATTGAAAATTTGTTTTTCATGTGTTTACATTATAAAATAATCAGATGTGTCTTCCAATCTATTCAGATTGACAACAGTCATTCCAAATTCATCGTGTCTGACACTGTTGTTACCGATAAACCATTAACAGTTAAAAATAGGAACTTTAATTTTAATGTAATCCACCTTCCATATGTCTTCAATCACTCCATAATATGCACTTGATGTAGAAATTGGATTTCTGTTTTTATCACTCGAAAAATTCATTACTTCTGCAGACACCAATACACTACTATTCTGAACTGCACTTCTATTGTCCTGAGCATTCGTATGAAAAGTATAGCCATTAATGTCATAATCGGACCATGTTATCACATTTAAACATGGACCATCCACTATCCATTTTAACGTCTTTGATACATCTAATCTACCATGAAAGGTATTTTAAACCATGAAAAAAATGTTTTGTTGTGCTCATTCAAAATCAAAATTTCTTTCTTCTTTGGATGAAATTGTTTCAACTCAATAATATGATATGTGGTATACGGTTGAGCATCACCTATGTTATTCAATAAGTATGATTCAAACTTCATCATCTATTCAGCTGACAAAGATTAGACTTTCAAGCCACGAATCCCCTTTCCTTCATTATTAACTCGTTCACGGCGAGATGGAGGCAAACCTTTGTGTTGCGCCGCAGCCAAGTAGCACATACAAAAACTCTGCAACCTCCTCCAAAATATACTTTTCAATAATTGAGGCTTCAGGTCGATATGGATTCTTAACATAACCCTTCAATATTTTCATATACCTTTCAAAAGGATACATCCAACGAAGATATATAGGTCCACAAAGCTTTATTTCTCGAACCAGATGAATCGTTAAATGCCCCATTATATCAAAAAAAGTTCGAGGAAAATACATTTCCAATTGACAAAGTAAGAAAATTGCATCCTTTTTTAAAATGCTCAATGAATTCACATCAATCACCTTATTACAAATTGAGTTTAAATAATAACAAAACTTCATTATTGTCTTTCTGACATGGATGGGAAATATTCCACCAATGAAACTGGTAGAAGTTATTGCATCATGACATGTCAATCATGAGATTTCATACCAATCAACTTCATGTATTTCAACGAGACAAATTTTTTACATTTGAATAATAACCTTGAGGAACTTTGATACCCTAAAGACACTAACAAAAGCTAATTTTCCCCCTCTTCGATAAAGTCTGACATGCCGTGGGAAGAAATTTTCATCTTCCATTAGGAGTTGGAGCTAACTCCAAATGTATTCCCATTGATAATAAGTCTAATCTTTCATTCAACCCATCTTTTGTGTTTCCTTTAATATCTAAAAATGTTCCAATAAAAATACCATAGATATTTTTCTCCACATGCATGACATTAATATTATGTTTAACTTCATGACATCTACAATATGGTAGCTCAAAAAATATTGACATTTTCTTCCAAATATGTCTATCATTACCATATTTCTGGGTCTTTCTCAATGTCACATCAAGGTTTTTCACCGTATCAAAATAAAGATCTAGGGATAAAGGTTTTGGAGCAATATAAAATTCTTGTGAGCCATTTAATTCATTTTTTAGTTTTCTATAAGAGTGATCCATAGGAAAAAACTTTTGATGACCCATGTACACTGTTTTCCTCTCATGATGCAATTGACAATATGAAATCTGTTGTTCGATAATTGGACTTGCTTTATTCCCTTTAACACAGTATCTTGACAAATTTACATAAGATGGGAAGTCATTTATAGTGAATAAAAGCACTGCAAGCAGTTGAAAATTTTCCATTTTATAAGAATCATACACACTAATACCATCCTCCCATAAAAGATTCAAATCATCAATCAACAGTGACAAGAAAACATTAATATCATTATTGGGATGCTTCAGACCAGAGATCATTATACATAACATGACATATTTGCTCTTCATACAAACATCAGGACAGAGGTTGTAAATTACCAATAAAACAAGCCATGAACTATGTGGGCTACTGAGGGTCTGTTATGGATTCATTCCATCTGTGCACAACCCTAGTATGAGATATCTAATTTCATTTCCAAATGTAGGATACTTCTCATCAATTTTCTGCCATTGTGGAAAGTCAGCTGGATGATGTATTTTTCCACCACATAACCGATCATCAGCATGCCATCATAACCCTTTTTCATCATGTGGATTTGCAAATAAACATTTGAAATGATGAATTATAGGAAGATACAAAAATACCTTTGAAGGGATCTTTGTAATCTCTACATCAGCCAGTGATTTTTTTTCACCTTATACCGTGATGTCCCACATTTAGGAAACTCTGATAGAAATTCATATTCCTTCCTATATATCATACAGTCATTTGGACATGAATGTATTTTCTTGTATCATAATCCCATCAGGCATAATATTTTCTTAGCATTATAATGTGAATCTGGAAGATCATTATCATTTTGAGGAATGTCTTTCATCAATTGTAGTAGCTCTGTAAAACTTATGTCACTACATCCATGTTTCGCCATCAGGTAAATCAATATTAACACCGCCGAAAAAATTGTAAAATCTAAACAACCAGGATATAATGGTTTTTTAGAATCATCATATAGACGCCCAACTGTCGGTTCTATCTCAATTTGTTCTGTTGGAATATTTCAAATCATTTCTTCAATTCCATCGGAGTCACCATCTTTCAAATCATCATCATCAGTGACATTCCATCTAGTTTCACCCTGCCAAATCCAAGGGCTGTAACTCGGATTAAATCCATGACAAATCAGATGATCTTTTATCGCTCTACATTTCAACTTCTTCATATTCAAACATTTCAGGCATGGACAAAAAAATGTCACTACTATGAACATTTCTTTTAGAAAATTCCAAAAAGGCATCAATACCTTTCTCATATTCATTTCTCATTTGATGTGCTGTAATCCAACATTGACTCATTATTACCTCTAACAAATATCAAAATTATACATCTTTTTAAGATAAGACAAATATATGTTTATATGAAAAAAAATCATAATTTGAATGTAAGACAATTTTGAAATATTAATCAAATCTAGGTGTATTTAAAAAAATATGATTGAATATGATTTTAAAAAGAAAATATATTTAGATATAACAGTTTTAAATTCCATGTAATCAATGAAAACCCCGGGGTCTCCAATGGTTGATAGAAAATTGGAGAAAATGGAGTAAACCTGCTAATCAAATCAAATTTAAAATAAAAACTCAGATGGAGAAAATCACAATGTAAAGCCAACCATCACTACAAAATGGGGTGAGGATAATACACATTTTTGAAAACAACGATATGGTCTCCCCCATAAACCATTATTTTCTCATAGTCGATGGATGGTAAAAATATATATAACCAAATAAAATCATATTTGCAACACTAATATCCATGAAACAATACAATCATCATGTTATTATCTCACAAACCACTATGTAATAGTCAATCCCAATTGACACTTATCCCCCACCCCCTTGGACACCCCCTGGACACCACCACCCCCTTGGATAACCCCCACCCCTTTGGATAACCACCACCCCCTGGACAACCCCCACCTCTCTAGACAGCACCCCCACCCCCTTGGACACCCCCACCCCTCCTAAACACCACCCCCACCCCTACCCCCTAGGACACCCCCATGGACACCCCCAACCCTCTGGACAGCCCCCCACCCCAGTCAACCCCCCAAACCCTCTGGACATGCCCCACCCCCTTGGACAGCCCCCACCCACCCACCCCCTTAGACAGCCCCCACCCCCTTCGACACCCTCACCAACTTGGACCCCCTACGCCACACACACAAACCCCTAGACTACCCACCTCCATGGACACCCTGGATACCCCCAACTCTTTGGAAATCCCCCTAAACCCTCTGGACACCACCCCCACCACCTTGGACAGCACCACCCCTTGTACATCACCCACTTATCTGGACACCCTCACCCCCTGGACAGCCCCCACCCCACCCCTACTAGACAACAACCCCACCCCCTACACCCTTGGACACCCCCTAGACAGCCCAACCCTCTGGATAGCCCCCCATCCACCCGGACAACCACCCAAACCCTCTGGACATGCCCCCACCCCCGGACAAACCCCCAAACCCTTTGGACATGCCCCCACCCCCTTAGACAGCCCCACCCACCCACACCCTTGGAAAGTCCCCCACCCACTTGGACCCCCCCTCCCCACCCCCCACACCCCTGGACTACCCCCACCTCCATGGACACCCTGGACACACCCCAACCCTCTAGAAAGCCACCAAACCCTCTGGACTGCACCCCACCCCCTTGGACAGCCCCTGGACACCACCACCCCCTTGGACAGCCCCCACCCCTCTAGACAGCCCCACCCCCTGGACAACCACCACCCCTCTCGACATCACCCCCACCCCCATGGACACCCCCACCCCTCTGGACAGCCCCCACCCTCGAACAACCCCCCAAACCCTCTGGACATGCCCCCACCCCCTTGGACACCCCCACCCACCCCATTGGACAGCCCCCACCCCCTTCGACAACCTCCACCACCTTGGACCCCCCCCCCCCCCACACACACATTGACACACACCCCTAGACTGCCCCCACCTCCTTGGACTCCCTGGACAGCCCCCAACCCTCTAGAAAGCCCCCAAGATCTGTGGTATATTAACCTCAAGATACTAGTTTTGGCATATCTAGGGATTTTAACCTCATGCTACTAGTTTTGTTATCATTCCATTATTCAAAATGAGAACCATTAACTATATCTCTTACTAGACTAAAATGCTCTATTTTTCAATGAATCAGGTTTTAAAAGGATATGAAGACTTATAAAAGTCCATGAGAATAGGCAACGTAAATAGTTTATGGAACAACAAAAAGTGATACCCAAAATAGAAACATCCAAGGATCCAAAACAAACATCCCCCATGAAAAACCATATATACTTATAAAATAAATCACACTGTACACAGAATTTGTGTATCACAATGGTTCAGATATAAATTGCAGTAATATAGGGGAATGAGATCATTTGAAGGCAATGAAAACAAATATTACCATAAATGTAGGGAATCTGCAAAACAAAAAAAATGAAATAGAAGTAGGTGAGGCTTAATTGAATATTGAGAGTCGATCTAATAGATCTTGTAATGACCCAAATTTTTTGAATAGTATATAAACTTACTCTTAACGATTTAATATAGATGTTAATGGTTAATGCAGAAAGAGGATTCGATGGATTAATTCGGTAGACTCGACCCTTATGAAGCCCACTTATTAGAGTTTGGGAAGGAGGTGGCATCTTTGGGCTTCACTTTGGACAAAGCCCAACCCAAACTCTAGCGTGTCAAGGTTGAACAGAAATGCCTGCGGGAGAAGTTCATGTTAGTAGAGATTACTACTAGGGCAATGTTATCTAAGCCTCCATCAGATTCTCTCACCATAGCACACCTTACACTTAGGTCTTATGCTGGTGTTATAAGGGGCTATGTGACGTGACTGTAGCTTCTTTGTGTAATCCTTTGGGATGAATAAATTGAGATTTCCTCCTTTAGTGATGTTTGTGAAATTTTAAATGTTCAGATAATTTTAGGATGTATTTTATTGATGAATTTTGAAAAAAAGGGATATTTTAAAATATTTATGTAAACCATAAATAATTAATGATGTGTAATTATTTTCAAAAAATGGACTTCTACAATTATGTTCAGTATGAAATTTAGAGTCTAATATGATCAACATAATTTTTGATGAATAGTACATTATGAATAGTGATTTTATGATTAACATTAGTAATGTGAAAAAATGGATTACTAATCTCACTTAAAGAAAGTTTTAATATAATTTAGACACCTTTATTAAGTAATTTGATTCAATAAAATGGGTAAATAATGATCTCATACATTTTTAATCAAGTATCAGATTTTTCGGGTGAATAGTGTTTTTTAATTAAAAATTAAATTATAAATATTTAGAAAATTATATTTATAAAATGGAATTTTTTTTGAACTCAGAGAATCAATATTATGTTATGGTAATTTTTTGCGATTTTTCTGAGAGATGAATTTTCAGTGAATAGTAAAACTGTAGTTTTAGGGTTTCGGTATGTTAAATGACATCATAACTGTGTCATGATGATTTCATGAGATATTTTAAGGGATGGTAGACTAAGGGGGATGAATTACTGTATGAGGTGTCCCAAGTGGCAAATACCATGGGAAAATACCATGGGCAAGCCCATGGTTTTTCCAATACCACGAATGAGGTGTCCCTTGGCCATTAATGCCCTGTCCTCTCACTTTCTCTATAAATACGAAGCCATCCTCTCATCCATTCGACTCCAAAAATCACCCTCAAAGATGTGTTGGTCTCCTTACCTCCCAATGAGTCCTCCCAAGGTGCCCCAAGCCCTCAAGGTCCCAACCATTGAGTTTTAAGAGTTACATTTAAGGTAAGGGATCTGACCTCTCTCTTTCTTTTCAAGTAATATCTTTTATGTTATTTCTTTTATGCTCCATGTTATTATGTTGGAGGATGTCCTTTTATATTCATATTACTGCCCTTTTATCGTCATATTATGGGATACCCCCTCTTTCTCTCATCAATTTGTTTTAAGAATGTTTAAGTGGCGCCGTTAGGCTGTCGAATTTTTTACGGGATTCTTTCACCCTTCTCTTTTTCAAAGTTCTACTTTCCTGTCAAGTCTTTCAAGTTCCTTTTTAATTATGTTGGGGAATGATCTCTATATCAATCATACATAAATCTTATTTTCATATTATGAGAGACCCTATTTGATCTTATCAACTCATTTTTGGTTGAAGTTTAAGTGACGCCGTTAGGCGGTGGGATTTTCAAAAGAGAAATCAATTTTTTTTCTTCCTTCCATGTATTTCATTTCAAATGGAATTTCATTAAAATTTAATTACCATGTTCATATATCCTTCATATTCTGTCCCTCTATAGTTTTATGTGCCATTTATGAATGTTTGACCCATGTCCCCTCTCTTTTCAATGATTTCTAAATCATTGAAACATAGTTGTTATGCTGCAGAATTTCCATCTCAAAATGTCTCTCTCTTTTTCTAAAGTTATTTTATTTTATTAAGTGAATAATCAAATATTTCTCTTCTATATAGGTATTCACATATATACCAAAATGTTATATTTTAAATTCTGGTATTTACATACATGAGAACCACCTTCCTTTTCTATGGGTTTTAAAGTGACACAAAGATCATGTCTTTAAAGCAGTTTTTAAAACGTTATGATTATGAAATGAAACCCATTCCTTTTATGCTATATGGGTTTTTTATGAAATGATTGATGATGATATGTGTGTCTCACATGATAATAAAGACATTTCAAGGGTGTGCCCTAATAGCGCTCCAATTCATTGTGTAAATTCCTAATCTCTAGAGATAACTATTTTTAACGATGCCTTGGTGAAAAAACTTGGTAATTTTTAATGACACCTTTGGGACGGACCTCGGTAAAATAGAAATGATTTTAAATATTAAATGTTGTAGCCACATCTTCAAGTTATGAAAAACGTTATATTTATGATTATATGCCTCATGATTTCTTTCTCATGCCTTAAAGATCATTTCATGACCTTATTGAAGTATCTCAAGTTCACATGTAAAATGTTTCTCTTGTTTCTCTTACTGGGCCTTCTGCTCACCCTCTATTTTGATGTATGTCCCCAGGTTATGAAATGCAGAAATGAAACTAGGATGAATTTAAGGATAATCCTTTCAAGTGTTTAATATTAAGGTTTTATGTTCCCGGTTTCCAAGACACTAAACCTTAAAGAGCCTTAGTTTTGTGTAATGTAATGAAAGTTTATGTAATAAAATGTGGGATGTTATAGTTGGTATCAATGTATGGTTTAGTTATTTTTGGAAATTAGGATATAAAAACATTAGGAAGAACCCTATAGAAATGTTAAAATATTGGAAAACTTCATGGTATTTTGGTAAGTGTTGAGTAAGTGGTTTATCAAACAAATACATCCCTGTCTGGATACGAGCAGGTAGATGCGGATCTGGCACAGATGTACATAGGGGTAAAACCCGAAAACACCACTTTGAGCTAGACTCGAATAGGAACTGGTGGATGATAATGGGCCTTGTGTCACTCTTAGTTACGACACTCCCGGGGGATATGTTTGGTTAATCACAAACTTTTTATGAATCATTATGAAGGAATTATAGAGAAATGTAATTGTCTAAGAATGAAGTCTTAGTTAAAATATTCATAAATAAAATAAGTTTCTCACTAAGGTTTAACCCTTTTAGAAAATTGAGGGCAATAGGAGGAACCGTGAAGATGGTGACTGCAATGCACCATGTGCTGACGGCCCTCCGATAGAAGCCGGAATGGAAACATTAATGCGAATCATGAACCAACTGACTCAAGTTATGAGTAATAACATAAATCAAGATGAGAGGCCGACCTCCCCAAGAACGGAACAACACTCTGTTGAGTCCTTCATACGTCAACGACCACAAACATTCAGTGGATCTTCTGACCCATTGGTTTCGGAACAATGGATAAGCTCCATTGAAAAGATCTTTTTTGTACTCCTCTGTTCAGAACAAGAAAATGTCACCCTTACTGTTTACCGCCTAGAGGGACAAGCTGATCAGTGGTGGCCACTGGTCAAAAACACGAAGCCATGAGGAAATATGGAAGTTATGGAGTGGGAAGAGTTCTGGGGAATATTCTTTAACAAGTATTTCCCTCGTTCCATGAGAACGATAATGGAGAAAGAGTTTCTCGAGCTGAAGCAGAAGGAGAACGAATCTGTCTGAAGCTATGATTTGAACTTCACTTGAAATTCACGATATACCTCTAGCATTGTCATTGATCCAAGTGGGAAGGCTGATAGATTTTTCATTGGACTGAGACCTCATCTGCGGAAGAATCTAGCCAACCGAGACTACGATAGCTACGAGGAGATCGTGCGGAGTGCAATGAAAGTAGAGCTAGAGTTTGGTGAGACATAGTGGTTTCATAAATCAAATGAGTAGAAGAGATTGTTGGAGCCCAGTTTAGGGAATACTTTTGATCAGGGAAGAGGTGGAAACAAATGCAACTTACCACATGCGTTAAATGTGGGAAGAAGCATCCGTGTCCCTGCTTGATCGGAAGTGGCAAGTGCTATTCGTGTGGAAGAGGAGGCCATGTTGCTCGGAATTTTCATAGTGAGGTGAAGCCTCAACTCCCCAACACTAACGACAGAGGAAAGATGGTTCCAGCCCTACCCAAAGTCAAATGATTCAAGTGTGGACAACTTGGTCACTTTGCTAATCACTGTCCAAATCCGAGGGCCATGGAGGGGAATCACCATCAACCTTAGCAAAGGTCAGGGGAGAATGTTAATTATTTTTCTCTCAGAACAATTGAAGTTGAAGCTCTGAATGACGTGGTAGCAGGTACTCTTGTTGTCCTCTCAAAACTAGCAACTACTTTGTATGATTCTGGTTCTATGCATTCCTTTATTTCCTCCAAGTTTGCATAGAATATATGATCAATCCCCGAACTACTTGAGGTTGAGATGTCAGTCATGACTCCAAGTGGGATTATCCATACATCAACAGTTTTTAGAGACTCTAGTCTTTACTTTAGTGAGCACAATCTTATCGAAAATCTAGTAGTCATTCCCTTGTTGGAATCAGATGTTATAGTAGGTATGGACTGTGTCTCAAAGTATAATGCGATGATCAAATGCAGAAGTAAGGAAATCTCAGTAGTCTTGAATGAACGACCTACAATTATCTTCCAAGGAGAGATATACTGAACTGATCCCTATCTAGAAACACCTCCTATAGCTATCTTTATGGATTTAATCGGTGATGATGGAGAAGTAAATGGGAGTGTACAAATAGAAAATGTTCTGATTGATCAGGAATACATGGATGTATTTATTCAAGAGTTACCTGGACCTCCCCTATAAAGAGAGGTAGAGTTCTCCATTAAACATGTACCTAGGTCTCAACTGATATCAAAGATTCCATATAGAATGGAAAATGTGGTGCTAGAAGAGTTAGAGAAACAACTCCAAGACTTGTTAGAGAAGGGGTTTATCCGACCGAGTGTGTCTCCTCAGGGAGGAACAGTTCTCTTTTTGAAGAAGAAGGATGGATCAATGCGGTTATTAATTGATTACATAGAACTAAACGGGATCACAATGAAGAATAGATACCCTCTTCCAGGAATTGATGATTTATTTGACCAACTTCGTGGGGCTCAATTCTTCTCCAAGATTGACCTTCGATCTGGTTATCATCAACTGAGGGTGAAGAAGGAAGATATTCCAAAGACTGCCTTCCGATGAATATATGGGCATTATGAGTTTACTGTTATGCCCTTCGACTTGACTAATGCTCCTTCTATTTTCATGGATTTGATGAATGGAGACTTTAAGGACTACCTTGATAACTTTGTGGTAGTTTTTATTGATGATATTTTGATATATTCAAAAATTCGTGAGGAACATGAAGATCATTTGAGGGTGATTTTGAAAACTCTGCAGAAGTAGAGGCTTTTTGGAATGTTCAGAAAGTGTGATTTTTGGTTGCAACAATTGGATTTATTGGAGCACATCCTAACCAATGAAGGAATCTCGGTTGACCCTGCAAAGTCAATGGTTGTGGAGGAGTGGCCTCAACCCACAACAGTAACTGAGATTCGTAGTTTCCTTGGTTTAGTGGGATATTATCAGAGGTTTGTGAAAAAAATTTCACGGATTTCTAATACACTAACCAAGTTGACTCAAAAATGGGTTAAGTTCATCTTTACAAAGGAATGCGAGGAAAGTTTCCAAGAGTTGAAGAAGATATTGGTTACTGCACCTGGGTTAACACTACCCTCTATCAGAGAAGGATTTGTTATTTTTAGCGATGCATCTCTGAAAGGGCTTGGGTGCGTCCTCATGCAATATGACATGGTAATTTATTATGCATCTCGACAATTGAAGATTCATGAGAAGAATTATCCTATGCATGATCTAGAGTTAGCATAGGTTTTTTTTTCTCTAATGATATGGTGGCACTATTTATATGGGGAGAAATGTGATAAATACACCGACCACCAAAGTTTAATGTATATTTTCATGCAGAAAGAATTGAACATGAGACAAAGGAGATGGTTTTAGCTTATTAAAGACTATGACTATTCAATTCATTATCACCCTGGAAGAGAAAACAAAGTCTCAAATGCATTAAGCAGGAAAGATCTTGTTGTTCTGGAAACAATTAGGATCCTAGGAGATCCCTTGATTAATGATCTAGTAAAACTGGACATGGGAATTGTAAGGGAAGGGACATCATCAACCTTATCCCAAATTATTTCTCAACCTTCATTACTAGAGAAGATCAAGAAGGTTAAAAAAAGATCCTTTGAAGTAGGATATGTTTGAGGCTGTAAAGGATGTGAAGTTCCTTGATTTCAATATTGATCAAAAAGGTGTATTGAAATTTCGTACAAGACTATGTGTTCCATCAATTTCGGAGATAATGAAAGAACTGATGGATGAATCTCATAGCTCTACTTTCTCTATACATCTGCGAAGCACTAAAATGTATAAAGACCTTCATGATCATTATTGGTGGGATAACATGAAGAATGAGATTGTTGATTACACTATAAGGTTCCTGGTGTGTCAACAAGTAAAGGCATAACGACATCTTCCTAAGGGGGTATTACAACTGCTACCCATACCAGTAAGGAGGTGGGATAATATCACTATGAACTTTGTAACTGGTCTCCCAAAAACATCCAAAGGAAACAATGCGATATGGGTTATTGTGGACTGTCTCACCAAGAACACCCATTTTATATCTATTCGAGAAGATTTCTCTCTGGATCAACTTGCCAAGATATACGTAAAGGAAGTGGTATGGATGCATGTGGTACCACTATCCATTGTGTCTGATCGTGATATAAGATTCACATCAAAATTCTGGAGAAGTCTTCAACATGCTCTGAATACTGAATTGAATATTAGTACGACCTATCATCCTCAAACTGATGGCCAATCTGAATGTACTATTCAGACACTCGAAGACATGCTGAGATTATTCTCAATGTAATTTAAATGTGGATTGGATCAACACCTCCCATTAGTTGAGTTCTCCTATAACAATAGCTTCCATTATAGTATTCAGATGGAACCCTATGAAGCTCTGTATGGAAAGCGATGTAGAACTCCAACTAGTTGGGATGAAACTGGTGATAGAAAGATTATTGGGACTGATCTGGTGCAAGAGATGACAGAATAGGTACATTCCATCCAACAACACATAAAGGCTGCTCAGAGTCGGCAGAAGAGCTATGCTGACAACCTTTGAAGGGACTTGGAGTTTGGTGTTGGTGATAAAGTATTCCTTTTAATTTCTCCATGGATGAGAGTCATGCGGTTTGGGAAGAAAGGGAATCTCATCCCTAGGTACATTGTCCCTTATGAAATATTTGATCGCATAGGTGTAGTGGCCTATCATCTATCACTTCCAAAGAACCTAGCTCAAGTTCAAGATGTCTTCCATGTATGTCTCTTGAAGAAGTACATACCCGACCCTTCGCATGTACTGAACACGGAGGTGGTACAACTGGAACATGACCTCTCTTATGAGGAGTAGCCAGTGGAGATCTTAGACCTTAGAGACAAGGGTATACGAAACAAGACTACCCACCATGTGAAAATTTTGTGGAGGAATCATAAATATGAAGAAGTGACTTGGGAGCCTGAGGAAATAATGAAGCAAAATTACCCTCACCTTTTTGACTAGGCCTCAAGTATACAATTTCAGGGATGAAATTTCTTAAGGGGGAAAAATGTAAGGACCCAAACTATTTGAATAGTATATTAACTTACTCTTAACAATTTAATAGAGATGTTAATGGTCAATGCAGAAAGAGTCGTCGATGGCTTCATCCAGTAGACTCAAACCTTATGAATCCCACTTATTAGAGCTTGGGAAGGAGGTGGAATCTTTGGTCTTCGCTTTGGACCAAGCCCAAAAAGAACTCCAGCGTGTCAAGCTTGAACGGATATGCCTGCGGGAGAAGGTCAAGTTAGTAGAGATTACTACTAGGGCAATATTATCTAAGCCTCCCTCAGATTCTCTCACCATAGAACACCTTACAATTAGGTCTTATACTGGTGTTATAGGGGGCTATGTGACGAGACCGTAGCTTCTTTGTTTAATCCTTTGGGATGAATTAATTTATATTTCCTCATTTAGTGAAGTTTGTGAAATTTCAAATGTCCGGATAATTTTAGGACGTATTTTATTGATGAATTTTGGAAAAAAGGATATTTTAAAATATTTATGTAAACCTTAAATAAATAATGATGTGTAATGATTCTCAAAAAATGGTCTTCTACAATTATGTTCATTACAAAATTTAGAGTCTAATAAGATCAACTTAATTTCTGATGAATAGTAAATTATCAATAGTGATTTTATGCTTAGGATTAGTAATGTGACCAAATGGATTAGTAATTTCCCTTAAAGAAAGTTTTAATAATGTTTAGACACCTTGATTAAGTAATGTGATTCAATAAAATGGGTAAATAACGGTTTCATAAATTATTAATCATGTATCAGTTTTTTCGAGTGAATAGTGATTTTTAATTAAAAAATAAATTAAAATTATTTAGAAAATTATTTTTATAAAATGGACTTTTTTTTGAACTCAGAACATCGATATTATGTTATGGTAATTTTTTGGGATTTTTCTGAGAAAGATGAATTTTTAGTGAATAGTAAAAATGCAGTTTTAGGGTTTCGGTATGTTTAATGACATCATAACTGTGTCATGATGATGTCATGAGATATTTTAAGGGATGGTCGACTAAAGGGGATGAATTATTGTATGAGGTGTCCTAAGTGGCCAATACCATCGTCAAATACCCTGGGCAAGCCCACGGTTTTTCCAATACCACCAATGAGGTGTCCCTTGGCCATTAATGCCTTGTCCCTTCAATTTCCCTATAAATACCAAGACATATTCTAATCCATTCGACTCAAAAATCATCATCATCGATGTTTTTGTATCCTTACATCCCAAGGATTCCTCCATAGGTGCCACCAAGCCCTCATGGTCCCAAACTTTGAGTTTTAAGAGTTACGTTTAAGGTAAGGGAACCGACCTCTCTCTTTCTTTTCAATAATCTCTTTTATGTCATTTATTTTATGCTCCATGTTCTCATGTTGGAGGATGTTATTTTATATTCATCTTCCTGACCTTTTATGTTCATATGATGGGATGCCCCCACTTTCTCTCATCAATTCGTTTTAAGAATGTTTAAGTGGCGTCGTTAGGCTGCTGAATTTTTAGGGGATTCTTTCACCCTTCTCTTGTTCAAAGTTCTACTTTCATGTCAAGTAATTCAAGTTCCTTTTTAATTATGTTGGGGTATGATCTATATATCTATCATACTGGACTCTTATGTTCATATTATGAGAGACCCTATTTGATATTGTCAATTCATTTTTGGTTGAAGCTTAAGTGACGCCACTGGGCTGCGGGATTTTCATAAGAGAAATCTAATTTTTGTCTTCCTTCCATGTTTTTCATTTCAAATGGAATGTTCTTAAAAATTCATTAAAATGTTCATATATCCTTAATATTCTGTCCCTATACTATTTTATGGGTCATTTATGAATTTTTTACCCATGTCCCCTCTCTTTTCAATTTTTTCTAAAACCTCGAAACATAGTTGTTATGCTGCAGAATTTCCGTCTCAAAATGGTTCTCTCTTTTTCTAAAGTTATTTTATTTTATTAAGTGAATACTCAAAGATCTATTTTCTATATGGGTATTCACATATATACCAAAATGTTATATTTTAAATTCTGGTATTTACATACATGAGACCCACATTCCTCTTCTGTGAGTTTTAAAGTGACACAAAGATCATGTCTTTGAAGCAGTTTTCAAAAAGTTATGAATATGAAATGAAACCCATTCCTTTTATTCTATATGGGTTATTTATAAAATGATTGATGATTATATATGTGGATCACATGACAATAAAGTCATTTCAAGGGTGTTCCCTGATAGCGCTCCAACTCATTGGGTAAAGACTTAATCTCTAGAGATGACTATTTTTAACGACGCCTTGGTGAATAACCTTGGTAATTTTTAATGACACCTTGGGGATGAACCTTGGTGAAATAGAAATGATTGTCAATATTAAATGTCGTTGCCACATCTTCAAGTTATGAAGAATGTTTTTTTTATGATGATAATCCTTATGATTTCTTTCTCATGCCTTAAAGTTCTTTTCATGACCTTATTGAAGTATCTCAAGTTCACATGTAAAATGTTTCTCTTATTTCCCTTACTGGGACTTCTACTCACCCTTTCTTTTGATGTATGTCCCCAAGTTATGAGATGCAGTAATGAACCTAGGATTAACTTAAGGAGAAGCCTTTCAAGTGTTTAAGAAGAATTTTTTATGTTGTTTTCATGTTTTATGTTATTGGTTTCCCGGACACTAAACCTTAAAGATCCTCAGTTTTGTGTAATGTAATGAAAGTTTATGTAATAAAATGCGGGATGTTATAGTTGGTATCAAAGGATGGTTTAGTTATTTGTGGAAATTATGATATAAAAACTTTTTTAAGAACCCTATAGAAATGTTTAAATATAGGAAAACTTCCTGGTATTTTGGTATGTATTGAGTAAGTGGTTTATCAAAAAAATACATCCCAGTCTGGATACGAGCAGGTAGATGCGGCTATGGAACATATGTACATAGGGGTAAAACCCAAAAACACTGATTTGAGATAGACTCGAATGGGAACTGGTGCATGATAACGGGCCTTGATGCACTCTTGGTTATGACACTCTCGGGGGATATGTTTGATTAATCACACACTTTTTATGGATAATTATGAAGGAATTATAGAGAAATGTAATTGTATAAGCATAAAGTCTTAATTAAAAGATTCATAAATAAAATAAGTTTCTCACTAAGGTTTTATCCTTTTAGAAAATTTCGTGCAATAGGAGGAACTGGTGAGATGGTGAACGCAATGCACCATGTGCTGACAGCCCTCCGATGGATGCTGGAATGGAAAGATTCATGAGAATGATGATACAAATGACTCAAGTTATGAGTAATAACTTGAATAAAGATGAGAGGCCAACCTCACCACAAAGGGAACAACACACTGTTGAGTTCTTCATGTGTCAATGGCCACCAAAATTCAGTGCATTTACTGACCCATTAGTTGCGGAACAATGGATAAGATCCATTGAAAAGATCTTTTCTGTACTCATTTGTTCAGAACAAAAAAAAAGTCACCCTTGCTGTTTACCACGTTGAGGGAGAAGCTGATTAGTGGTTGTCACTGGTCAAAAACATGAAGCCACGAGGAGAGATGGATGATATGGAGTGGGAAGAGTTCTAGGGAATATTCATTAACAAGTATTTCCCTCGTTCCATGAGAACGAGAATGAAGAAAGAGTTTCTCGAGCTGAAGCAGAAGGAGAACGAATCTGTCGAAAGCTATGATATGAACTTCACCCGACTTTCATGATATACCTCGAGCTTTGTCATGGATCCAAGTGGGAAGGTTGATCGATTTTTCAGTGGACTGAGACCTCATCTGCGGAAGAATCTAGCCAACTGAGACTACGATAGCTACGAGGATATCGTACAGTGTGCAATGAAAGTCGAGATAGAGATTGGTGAGACACAATGGTCTCATAAATCAAATGATAGGAAGGGATCGTTAGAGCCCAGTATATGGAAGACTTTTAATCAGGGAAGATTTGGAAAGTAAATTCAACTTACCACATATGATAAATTTGGGAAGAAGCATCTGGGTCACTGCTTGATCGGAAGTGGAAAGTTCTATAGGTGTGGAAGAGGAGGCCATGTTTCTCGAAATTGTCATAGTGAGTTGAAGCCTCAACTCCCCAGCACTAACGCCAGAGGAAAAATGGATCCGGCCCTACCCGAAGTCAAATTCATTATGTGTGGACAGCTTGGGCACTTTGCTAATCACTTTCCAAATCCGAGGGCAGTGGAGGGGAATCACCATCATCCTTAGCAAAGGCCAGGGGAGCAAGGTCATTATTTTTCTATAACAACAACTGAATTTGAAGCTCCGAATGATGTGGTAGATGGTACTCTTGTTGTCCTCTCAAAACTAGCAACTACTTTGTTTGATTCTGGTTCTACGCATTCATTTATTTCCTCTATGTTTGCAAAGAATATAGAATCAGTCCCCGAACTACTTCAGGAAGAGTTGTCAGTAAAGACTCCAAGTGGGATTATCTATTCATCAACAGTGTTTAGAGACTCTAGTGTTTACTTTAGTGAGCACAATCTTATCACAAATCTAGTAGTCATTCCCTTGTTTGAATTCAACGTTATATTAGGGATGGACTAGCTCTCAAAGTATAATGCGAAGATCAAATGTAGAAGTAAGGAAATATCATTAGTCTTGAATGAAAAACCAACAATTATCTTCCAAGGAGAGATATCTCGAACTGATCCCTATCTTGAAGAACCTCATATAGATTTCTTTATGGAGTTAATCGGTGATGATGAAGAAGGAAAAGGGAGTGTACAAATAGAAGATGTTCCGATTGTTCAGGAATACATGGATGTATTTACTAAGGAGTTACCTGGACCTCCCCCAGAAAGAGAGGTAGAGTTCTCCATTAAAATCATACGTGGGTATTAATCAATATACATGACTCCATATATAATGGAAAATTTGGAGCTAGAAGAGGTAAAGAAACAACTCCAAGACTTGTTAGAGAAGGGGTTTATCCAACCGAGTGTGTCTTCTTGGGGAGCAACAATTCTCTTTGTGAAGAAGAAGGATGGATCAATGAGGCTATGCAACAATTATAGATAATAGAACGGGATCACAATGAAGAGCAGATACCCTCTTCCAAGAATTGATGATTTATTTGACCAACTTCATGGGGCTCAATTCTTCTCCAAGATTGACCTTCGATCTGGTTATCATCAACTGAGGGTGAATAAGGAAGATTTTACAAAGGCTAACTTTCGATCAAGATATTGGCATTATGAGTTTACTTTTATGCCCTTCGACTTGACTAATGCTCCAGCTATTTTCATGGATTTGATGAATAAGGTCTGTAAGGACTACCTTGATAACAATGTGGTAGTTTTTATTGATGATATTTTGATATATTCAAAAATTCATGAGGAGCATGAAGATCATATGAGGGTTATTTTGAAAACTCTGCGGAAGGAGAGGCTCTTTGGAAAGTTCAGCAAGTGTGAGTTTTGATTGAAACAAGTGGCTTTCTTGGGGCACATCATAACCAATGAATGAATCCTGGTTGACCCTGCAAAGAAAATGGTTGTGGAGGAGTGGACTCATCCCACAACAATAACTGAGATTTGTAGTTTCTTGGTTTAGTGGGATATTATCAGAGGTTTGTGGAAAACTTTTCATGGCTTTCTAATCCACTAACAAAGTTGACTCAAAAAGGGGATAAGTTCATCTAAACAATGGAATGTGAGGAAATTTTTCAAGAGCTGAAGAAGTGATTGGTTACTACACCTGTGTTAACACTACCCTCTATCAGAGAAGGATTCATTATTTTTATCTATTCATCTCTAAAAGGGCTTGGGTGAATCCTCATGCAAGATGAAAAGGTAATTTCTTATGCATCTCAACAGTTGAAGATTCATGAGCAGAATTATCCTACGCATGATCTAGAGCTAGCAGCAGTTGTTTTTGCTCTAAAGATATGGAGGAACTATTTTTATGGGGAGAAATGTGATATATACACTGACCAACAAAGTTTAAAGTATATTTTCACGCAGAAAGAATTGAACACGAGACAAAGGAGATGGTTGGATCTTATTAAAAACTATTATTGTTCAATTCATTATCACCCTGGAAGAGAAAACAAAGTCGCATATGCGTTTAGTAGGAAAGATCCTGTTGTTCTGGAAACAATGAGGATCATATGAGATCCCATGATTAAAGATCTAGTAAAACTAGACATTGGAATTGTAAGGGAAGGGAAATAATATACCTTATCCCAAATGATTTCTCAACCTTCATTACTAGAGAAGATCAAGAAGGCTAAAAAAGAAGATCATTTGCTGCAGGTGAATTTTGAGGCTGCAAAGGATGTGAAGTTCCTTAATTTCAATATTGATCAAGAAGGTGTATTGAAATTTTGTACAAGACTATGTGTTCCATCTATTCCGGAGATAAAGAAAGAAATGATGGATAATGCTCATAGCTCTACTTTCTATATACATCTGGGAAGCACTAAAATGTATAGAGAGCTTCGTGATCATTATTGGTGGGATGAAATGAAGAGGGAGATTTCTGATTACACTATAAGGTTCCTGGTGTGTCAACAAGTAAAGGAAGAACGAAAAATTCCTAATGGGTTATTACAACTGCTACCCATAACAGTATGGAAGTGGGAAAATATCATTATGGACTTCATAACTGGTCTCCCAAAAACATCCAATGGAAACAATGCGATATGGGTTATTGTAGACCGTATCACTAAGACCACTTGTTTTATCTCTATTCGGGAAGATTTCTCTCTGGATCAACATGCCATGATATACGTAAATAAAGTGGTATGGCTTCATGGGGTACCACTATCCATCGGGTCTGATCGTGATCCAAGATTCACATCAAAATTCTGGAGAAGTCTTCAACATGCTCTGAATACTGAATTGAATTTTAGTACGGCCTATCATCCTCATACTGAAGTCCAATCCGAAAGGACAATTCAGACACTCGAAGACATGATGATATTATTATTAATGGAATTTAAAGGTGGATGGGATCAACACCTCCCATTAGTTGTGTTCTCCTATAACAACAGCTTCCATTCGAGTATTCAGATGGCACCCTATGAATCTCTGTATGGAAAGTGATTTATAACTCTTACTTGTTGGGATGAAACTGGTGATAGAAAGCTTCTTGGGCCTGATCTTGTGTAAGAGATGACAGAGAAGGTTCATTCCATCCAAAAACACATAAAGGCTGCTCAGAGTCGGCATAAGAGCTATGCTGACAACCGTCGAAGGGACTTGGAGTTTGGTGTTGGTGACAAAGTCTACCTTCGAATTTCTCCATGGAAGAGAGTCATGCGATTTGGGAAGAAAGGTAAGCTCATCCCTAGGTACATTGTCCCTTATAAAATCCATGGTCGCATAGGAGCAGTGGCCTATCGTCTAACACTTCCACTGAACCTAGCTCAAGTGCACGATGTCTTCCATGTATGTCTCTTGAGGAAGTACATACCCGACCCTTTTATGTACCAAACGCTGAGGTGGTACAACAGTTACATGAACTCTCTTATGAGGAGTTTCCAGTGGAGATATTAGACCATAGAGACAAGGTTCTATGAAACAAGACTACCCACCTTGTGAAAGTGTTGTGGATGAATCATAAATATGAAGAAGTGACTTGGGAGCCTGAGGAAACAATGAAGCAAAAGTACCCTCACCTTTACGAATAGGCCTCAAGTATAAAATTTCAGGGACAGAATTTCTTAAGGGGGGAAGAATGTAATGACCCAAATTTTTTGAATAGTATGTTAACATAATCTTAACGATTTAATATAGATGTCAATGATTATTTCAGAAAGCGGAGTCGATGGGTTCATCCGGTAGACTCAAACCTTATGAATCCCACTTATCAGAGCTTGCGTAGGAGGTGGAATCTTTGGTCTTCGCTTTGGACCAAGCCCAATCCGAACTCTAGCATGTCAAGCTTGAACAGAAATGAATGTGGGAGAAGTTCAAGTTAGTAGAAATTACTACTAGAGCAATGTTATCTGAGCCTCCTTCAGATTCTATCACCATAGCACACCTTACACTTAGGTCTTATACTGGTGTAATAAGGGGCTATGTGACGAGACTGTAGCTTCTTTGTGTAATACTTTAGGAAGAATAAGTTGAGATTTCCTCCTTTAGTGAAGTGTGTGAAATTTCAAATGTCCGGATAATTTTAGGATGTATTTTATTGATGAATTTTGAAAAAAAGGATAATTTAAAATATTTATGTAAACCTTAAATAATTAATGATGTGTAATGATTTTAAAAAAATGGTCTTCTACAATTATGTTCAGTACGAAATTTAGAGTATAATAAGATCAAATTAATTTTTGATGAATAGTAAATTATGAATTGTGATTTTATGCTTAGGATTAGTAATGTGACCAAATGGATTAGTAATCTCACTTAAAAAAAGTTTTAATATAATTTAGACACCTTGATTTAGTAATGTGATTCAATAAAATGGGTAAATAACGGTTTCATAAATTATTAATCAAGTATTATTTTTTTCCGGGTAAATCGTGTTTTTTAATAAAAAATTAAATTAAAAATATTTAGAAAATTATTTTTATAAAATCAAAATTTTATTTGAAATCATATAATCTATATTATGTTATGATAATATTTTGGGATTTTTCAGAGAAAGAAAAATTTTCAGGGAATAGTAAAAATGCAGTTTTAGGGTTTCGATATGCTAAATGACATCATAACTGTGTCATGATGATTTCATGAGATATTTTAAGGGATGGTCGACTAAAGGGGATGAATTATTTTATTAGGTGTCCCAAGTGGCCAATACCATGAGAAAATACCATGGGCAAGCCCATGTTTTTGCCAATACCACCAATGAGGTGTCCCTTGGCCATTAATGCCTTGTCCCCTCACTTTCCCTATAAATACCAAGCCATCCTCTCATCTATTCGACTCCAAAATCATCATCAACGAAGTTATGGTCTCCTTACCTCCCCAGGAGTCCTCCCTAGGTTTTTCCAAGCCCTCAAGGTCCCAAACATTGAGTTTTAAGAGTTACGTTTAAGGTAAGGGATCTGACCTCTCTCTTTCTTTTCAAGTAATCTCTTTTATGTCATTTCTTTTATGCTCCATGTTCTTATGTTGGAGGATGTTATTTTATATTAAAATTAATTCCCTTTTATGTTAATATGATGGGATACCACCTCATTCTCTCATCAAATCGTTTTAAGAAAGTTTAAGTTGCGCCGTTAAGCTGCCGAATTTTTAAGGGATTCTTTCACCCTTCTCTTTTTCAAAGTTCTACTTTCATGTAAAGTATTTCAAGTTACTTTTTAATTATGTTGGGGTATGATATCTATATCAATCATAATGAACTCTTATGTTCATATTATGAGAGATCCTATTTGATCTTGTCAATTCATTTTTGGTTGAAGCTTAAGTGACGCAGTTAGGCTGCAGGATTTTCATAAGAGAAATCTAATTTTTGCCTTCCTTCCATGTTTTTCATTTAAAATGGTATTTACATAAAATTTCATTACCATGTTCATATATCCTTTATATTCTGTCCCTCTACTGTTTTATGGGTCATTTATGAATGTATTACCCATTCCCACTCTCTTTTCAATGTTTTCTAAAACCTCGAAACATAGTTGTCATGCTGCAGAATTTCCGTCTCAAAATGTCTCTCTCTTTTTATAAAGTTATTTTATTTTATTAAATTAATACCCAAAGATATATATTATATATGGGTATTCACATATATACCAAAATGTTTTATTTTAAATTCTGGGTTTTACATACATGATACCCACCTTCCTTTTCTGTGAGTTTTAAAGTGACACAAAGATCATGTCTTTAAAGAAGTTTTTAAAACGATATGATTATGAAATGAAACCCATTAATTTTATGCTATATGGGTTGTTTATGAAATTATTGATGATGATATATGTGGATAACATGATAATAAATACATGTCAAGGGTGCACCCTGATAGTTCTCTAATGCATTGGGTAAAGACTTAATCTCTAGAGATGACTATTTTTAACGACGCCTTGGTGAATAACCTTGGTAATTTTTAATGACACCTTGGGGATGGAGCTTGGTGAAACAGAAATGATTTTCAATATTAAATTTTGTAGCCACATCTTCAAGTTATGAAAAATGTTATTTTTATGATGATATGACTCATGATTTTTTTCTCATGCATTAAAGTTTTTTATGACCTTATTGAAGTATATCAAGTTCACATGTAAAATGTTTCTCTTGTTTCCCTTACTAGGCCTTATCCTCACCCATTCTTTTAATGTATGTCCCCAGGTTATTAGATGCAGTAATGAACCTAGGATGAACTTAAAGATAATCCTTTCAAGTGTTTAAGTCGAATGTTTTATGTTGTTTTCATGTTTTATGTTTCTGGTTTTGAAGACATTAAACCGTAAAGATCCTCAGTTTTGTGTAATTTAAGGAAAGTTTATGTAGAAAATTATGGGATGTTACAGATCTGGTGATAATAAATAATATGATGATGGTAGAACGAGGTAAGAGGGGTCTAAATAGAAGAATCATACCTAGTTTAAACAAAAATATCGCAAAATGTAAATATAGACTATCTGGGAAAAAACGAACGAAATAAAGTCGTGGGAGGCTTACCTGAGTGTTACGAGTGGAGATGATAGATATGAGGAGAGTAAAGATGATCAACGATGATGGAAAAATATGTTTAATGAAATTAGATCGAAGATTCGATTCTAGGTTTTCTGCGCAAGAGAGACGAGTCTCAGGTCTGTCGATCGAAAAATCTGAAATAACGATCCACGGGGCGTGATAAATTTTTTAAATGTTTTATAATGTTGTTTATTTAATAACCAACATTATAAAATATTTTTATTAAATTTACAATTTCGGTTATTATAATAAATGAAGTTATAAATGTGTTGAATAGTGCATTTTTTATGTCTGTTATTTTATGACCTACGTAAAAAAAGCCGCTGGTTAGTTGTTTACGTCGGTTATAGAATAACCGACGTAAAAAACACATCTCAAACCATAGTTTTTACATCGGTTATAAAATAAATGATTTAAAAACTTCCATGTAGTGGTTTTTTACATCGGTTATATTGTAACTGAAGTAAAAAAATTTTAGGGTTGGGTTTTTACGTCGGTTATCAAATAACCGACATCAAAAAGTCTTCAGATGCCGCCTTTTTTATGTCGGTTATTCTCTAAACTCCGTAAAAAATTCGTTAGATGCCTCATTTTTTTTGATTGTTATCAAATAACCGATTTAAAAAATTTACTCTCAATATTTTTTATGTTAGTTATTTAATAACCGACCTAAAAAACCACATTTCACATATTTTCATGTCTGTTATATATAACCGATGTAAAAAATGGTGACGTTAAAAACGTTATCTGCACTAGTGAGGGCCTCAAAGCCATAAATCTATGACAATTTAGAAGGCCATCAGTTCAATAAAAATTAATTTATTAGGAAATTTTTTTATTTCTAATTCATTTTCCTAATATTTGGTAATTATTTTATTAACTAGGAATATAAAGATATATTCTTACTTGATAGGTTTCTATTTCACATGAACAATCCAAACTTTTGGTTGTCCTTTTATTAAATTATAATTCAACTGTTTACTCCCAAAATTTAATTATTAATAATTATTTTTTATTCCTAAAGCTGTAAAAGAAAATTTTAAAGGCTCATAAGGACTATGAATGAATGGAATGTATAACTATTTGTCGTTAAATATCATTCGAAACCAATATAGTTAATAGATTAATATCCAATCTTCAAAATTGATACTACTTGCTCATCAATAAAATTAATTCATCAAATTGTTTACCTAAAAAAATGAAATAATTAAATAGGACATTGTGTAGTTATGTGGTTGGCATAAAACCCTTATCGTCCTTGGTCATGGGTTCTTGACCTGTAGCCTTTCTAAATTTGATTTTTTTGTCTCTTGATGCATACGTTTTAATTTTCTAATACTATATTAATATAATCACCAAAATAAAAATGATGGACATTATTGAAATAAGGTTAATACTAAATATACATTCAAATAAGGTTTTCAATACAACCTCAATACATAAATACTTCATTCGTTTTATTTAATCAAAGGAACTTCGTTGATCTAATGTTTTCTATAATATAATTTCTAAGATTTATAATCCATTATAGATTTTCTTCAATACAATTCAATTTAAAAATCTTTTATAGTGGGTTTTAAAGGAAATTTGAATTATTCTAAGAATATCCCCTAGGAGTGTCAAACTAGGTGTAAAGTAATTCCCATTTTCATGTACCGGGTTATGTGGAGTTAGACTCAGGACCTATTTTTAGAGTTATTACTCCTAGGTACATCTGTTACAAATCCACATCCGTATGTAGTATCTAGATCGGTATGTATTGATTGGAAGACCCAAAAATCTAAAGTTTACAAAAATTCTAGGGTGTTCATCTATAATTATCCTCAAATAATACCGTATGGTTATGTTCTTTAACCAATGTTTTCCTAAATCTAGTTCCCAATATTGAAACTAAAATTCCTTTGATACCAACTATAGGGACCCTACCGAAGATATCATGGAGTCAGTGACTTCTTTTGATTACATTGGCATGACTTCAAGTAATCAAGCCCCAAAGGACTGATATTGTTGTAGTCTTCGTAAACTAGATACATAAATGAGGCTTATGATACAAATTAATACATAATTATAAAATAATTTTATTCTTCTTTATAAATAAATAACTTCAATGATAACTCTAATCCATCTAGTAAATCCTTTCATATATTTTATAGTATGCTTATTGGATTCTTGGGGGAAGAAATATAATAAGGTTTATCTCAAATGATCTGTATGGAAAAAATATAGTGAAATAATTAAACAATCAATTATAATAATTAATATTACAAGGTAAATAACTGAACACACATTCCATGTAATCAATAAATTAAATGGAAGTGCATAAAAAATATGGCAATGTAATAACTGAAAACACATGCCATCCAAATCACTAGATAAGGAAAAATAAATATGGAAATGTAAGAAACTAAATAACATGTCAATTAAATAACTCAAAATTAAGTATATCCATATATATTTCAACATAAAATCTCATTGCTGAATATTAACTGAGACTAATTTAATGAAATCTTTGATTATGGGATGAAATTTTTCCTAGGTACATGGTACATTTACAGTCAATACCTTTCACTGTATGATTTAAACAATATTTGGTTAAAGCCCATATAAGGTAGCTTTCCAAATTACTCATTCCATGAGACTACCGAGGAATTGATGGTATATCTATAACTGGGCCCCACCCATGTCGTACTAGTCCAAAACATTCCTCATATTGAATAATTAAAATAAATAATAATCCTCATCAAATAATAGTATTGAATAAAGAATACAAAATTATCCATATTTCCATAAATAATCAAATAACAATCCAAGTTGAAACTATATAAAAAATGGTACATGGTTTAGGGAATAATAATATCCAAGATAAATGATATATATAATTTTTTGAAATTAAATGATCATAAGAGATTTAATATTTAAAATGGATTTAAAAAAAGATTCAAGAATGTCAATATAAATAATATCCTTGACCAAATCAATCAAAAACAATCTAGAGGAATGAAAAGAAAGGTATTAATACAACATACCCCAAGTGGATTTAAAATACAGGGTAGTTGTTGTTGATGAAATAAACGAATAGCTTGAGATTTTTTTGGAGGAAAATAACCTTTTCTTTTAAAAAACCATATAAAAATAATTTTTTAAAAAAATCCATTTTAAAAACATTTTCATTCAAAATAAACCTCTTAAACTTTTTAGGGATGCATTAGATAAATTATGGTATATATATCTATACATATCGTATGAGGTAAAAATATACATTCCTTTTGCAAAGTAAAAAAGGGAAAGAAAAATGAATTATTTAGAGAGAGCCAAGAAGTTTCTTTTGAAAACATTAATAAAAGAAAAAAGGGTAAAAATATCATTACCAAGTCATTTTAAAATCATTTTCATTTTTTTAATAAAACAAGGTTTTAATAAGAATACTGGTTCTCCAACTAAAGAGATAAATAATGTCTGGTTTTCATAAAAACATTTTTAAAACACATTTACTACCCAAGAGTGAAAATTGGTATTAATACTTGAAAAAGGCCCTAAATTACCAGAGGAGAGGAAAATTAATGGGTTTATTGAACAATGGTAATATAAATTCCTCTAAAGAAAAACTATTGAAAGATCATGAATGTTATTGGTGAGGAAAATAATCTTTAATCATTCCAAAGTATCCCATACCAGTTTAAAAACTTTTTAACTCATGTAAATAAGGAAGGAATATTATTAAATGAAAATATTAAACTCTATTAAGATAGTTAAATTCATGATATAATATATAAAAATGGTTAGTAGATACCTCACACATAATATGTAAGTGGCGAACATGACAATTTTCTCACTTATGTAAAAAGTGAGATGAGAATCACTTACATTGTGTTTAATTTTGTGGGAACGTCCTTTAAATTACTATATAATAAAATAATGTTAAGTTTATACTTTTTAGATAACCTTTTTTCATTTTTATCATTACTATTATTTTACTTATTACTATGTATTATAAAACAACTTAAACAATTATGTTTACATCAGTTGTTTTAACTAAATTTGGTGAATGTGTCAAAAAAAACTGGTTGGTCAAATTTGGTTAAAATGGGTCATTATATAATATCTAAATATTAATAATCGTGAAATAACTACCATTTTTATACATCAATAATAATTTTAAAACCAATCATTAAATATGGTTATGTAAAATGAATTTAGGTGACAATAATTGAGACGATAGGCTATACGTACACATGAGTAACGTTCCCATTTTTTTGATGATAGTTATGGAAAGAAGGAAAGTAACACAATATCATTAAAAAATAATAATTATATAATAAAACAATCTTATTTAACTAAATATAGTTGTATATAAAATTATTGTGGTTAAAATGTAATCACATCACTTCGACGAGACAGTAGTCCACACTTCCAAGAATAATGCTACCACTATTTAAGTGTGTGAAAGAGTAATAAATAGAATGATATATATATAGAATGGTAACTATGTATTATATATCATATAGATATTTTTTTATTCTTAAAATGTTTAAACTTCATTTATATATTCCATGTATCATGTGAATGAATCACATCACATTGAGGGTGTGGTAGTCCACACTTCTCAAATGATGTTATCGTATTAACATACAGTGGAATCTATTAAAAGAACGTGTTATAAAAATATTTTCAAAGTATATAGACATAATAATTATCATATATAACATATATAAAAATATTATCAATCTAAATGGCCAACCATGAATATTGGTAAATGAAAAATGAACAATCATTTTTTCGTGATGTAGTAGTTCGCCGTACACAAAAACAATATGTTCATTACCCATTACAAGGATGTGTGTGTAATATTAGGTCAAAATATTAACATAAAAACATCCCAGAATATTTATGATAGTGATTTTGTTATTTAATAATAGGATAAAAGTGTATAGGTAGTGAAGAATGGAAATGAAACTAGAGAGTTTGGGAGGAGATGTTATCTCTTAATCAGGTAACTCCTTTTGGTGTATACCAAAGAGACTCCTTGGAAGGATTTAGGCCCAAATAGAAGTTTATAGGTCTAGGGAGGGATGTTTGTAATCTATTTGAGCCTATATTTTCTAAATCTAATTGGTTTGAGAGTTGTGATGAAGTGGAAGAGGTTGTTGCCTTTTATAGGGAAGGTAAGGAAATCACATAGAAATTTTGAAATCAAATTAGGTGTACATATGTTAGTACCTAAAAAAGTAAAAAAACTAAACAAAACTTAATAATGGAAGTTTCAGGTAATAATAATATCCATCAAATTGGTTTTAGAAAAGTGGCTAGGTCATTTGGGACCGCAAGTTAAAGGTTTATCCCATTATTAAGCATAATTTTCCCTAAAAATTGTAATTATTTTTAACCACATTGAGTAATCATTTTGGTAAAAAACTGGTATTATTAGACATTATAAATTATTCTGATTCCAAATATTGAATCCAATTTTCCAAATTCTAATCAGATAATTGGAAAAAATTAATTTAAATTTAATCCCGTAGAGGTGAACACAATTCAAGGTTTTAATGTAAACATTTCTAAAAGATTGCTATGTTTTTTATAGTCAATTACAATTTGAAATTGATTTCAATGAAAAAAAATTTATTTATTGATAAAAATATTTTCTAATTCAACGTTAAAACCAATTAATAGTACAATTTAACGTTATAAATAAAAATAACAAAAATCAGCTTTGAAATAAAATTCAGTATTTTAAACTATTCATTAAAAATTTAAATGATTCAAGAAAATATAAAAAATGTACTCCTAACTAATTATTATTTTTATCATTAAAATAGGAATTTTATTTTGAAATATTATAATAAATAATTTATGAAAATTCAAATTTAAAATGGTTTCTCCATTAAAAGGCGGTAAAATCTCTTTAATGAGAATATGGGGTTAAATGTTTGGAATAGGGTTTATTCATACCATATACATATCACACCTAATGGATGAATATAAAAAATATTTGAATGATTATATTAAATATATATTTCATTAAAATAATTAAAAAAATTTAGTTAATTATGATTGTTAATAATTTTTTTTTGGAATCCTAATAATAAAAATATTACTTTTTTATAGCCAATTGTTTCTTATTTTTGATTCATATTAAATGGTATCAAATGAATTCATATTATATTTATATAAGCCATAAATTTTAATATGTTCAATCATAATATTAAAATATTCTAATAAAACTACTAGGTTATATCATATTATATTACATAGTAATTTTTTAAGAATACATTATTATTTGGTGAAAGTTGATCCCCTGTGTAATGCAAGCTACCGAGGAAGGTCAATCTTCCGTGTAACACAAGAAAACCCGGTGGTTCATGCATTGGAATATATATAATATATTTTTGATAGTAAATATATTATAATGTGTCTAGATATCATATCACCTTATGCTCTTGGTGTTGTGTGTTATACATGTTTTCAAATATGAGGTTCTTACTTCCGAATTTTGGGCTGTTACAATTCCATTTAATTCATTTTGTAATATTTTTTGGTAAAAATGAATTTATAAATCCTAATAAAATTTTAAAAAATATTTTCAAATTTTCATTAAAATTCATATATAAAAAGGAAAACTTGTTTTCAAGAGAAGTTAGAAATAATATCAATTTTTCTTTAACAATAATATTTCATTATCTAGAGTGCATAGAGAGAGAAAAATGAATAGAAAACATGTATTTTAAAAAAATAAAAATAACAGAGTAAAATTTATGATATTCATGAGAGTTATATTATAAAATATTATTACCAAAATCTTAATCATAAATAATACTGATAACAATGAGATTGTAATATAAAACACGTACCACTATGGTAACATTTCAGTAATAAAATGAATAAAAGAATAATTTAAAATAAGACATTAAATATCATGAACAAAAGTATATTCATGATGTAACATTTCAAAGGGAAATATAAACCCATAATAAAATAATATAGGTCCATAACCTAACATACAGCCAAAAGAAGATAATTTGAGATGATAAATCCTTATCACTTTGGTAACTTTTGAATCGTAATCCCCATAATAGAATAATACTTAGATGGATATTTATATCCCATAATTTTTATGAGAGGATTTGGGAAAGTAATTCATTCTTTGTATATACACCACACATAAGAATTAAGTCATGAATATGGCATGTGTTCTATAAAAAAGTTATATGAAAATCTACTTTATTAAGTCTGTCTAGTTTGTACATGTTTGAACCTCATATATAATAAATATATATTAATTATAAACATATTAAATAATTATAATCATATATTTTTTAGAATATATGTATTACTAATAACCTTTTATCACCCATTTATTAACAATTGTTTATTAAAATCAATATTCTTGGTGATAACTACTTCTTTTTTCATATATATTTTTGTTCAGTTGTTTTGGTGCTTCTACATTGATCAGGGATATATCATCTTTAGAATTATAATCATGATTTAAATTCCATATATTTATTTATTATATATATCTATCTAGTGTTATACATTAAATTAGGGATTGAGAAATAATTTACACCTTTGTGGAGACGGTAGGCAATAAGTACACATTCACACTATTTTTATTTTTTAATGGAAGCACCAAAAGAAAGGTAAAAATTAAATATTTTTTAAAAAACAATTCCTATTTCAAATAAATAATATATATTATTTATATATATATCCATTTCACCATCCATGTGAAGTGTGAATGAAAACCGAATCATATAGATTTATAGAGATAGTAGTCCACTTTTACACATGAGCAACACTATTGTTTTCCAATGTTTTTGAAGATATGAATATAGATGTGATATTGCTATAGTTGATGTTTGATTATATCATAATTATCATTTATAAACACAAAAATAATCATAATACCATCCATGATATTTAGTGGTGGAAAATTAATTGTGTCTCTATTTTAATATTATAAGATATACAGATGCATGAAATATACATTAACATACCATTTTATAGAAAATATGGGGGATAGTAGTTATTTTATAATCATAACAACATTTTAATATTTTTAGGACACATAAATTTATTTTATATGAATAAATAAAAGCATTAAATGAGGTAATGTTTAATTTAAAAAGCATAGTGATCAATTATGTTGATTACACATTCAGGGAAAAAACTCAATTAGATCACAAATTTAGGAACATATGGTTAATCTTTGGGAAATTGGAGAACCAAAAATATGTGTACAAAGAAGTTTATATTGGATCCTTATAAGGTATAATCATGACAGATGTAAGAAACCAGTTTCATTGATGTAAAAAACCTTTTAAATTATGTATATTTCCTAATTTTTATCCTAATGGATGTCCCTAATTAAATCACGAGGGTTATGAGGGTGTCTTTAAATTGTTTAGAGATCAGATACATGATTTTTTGGAGAAATATGTGGGATTCATTGTTATTTGAAACCATGTGACACAATTCAATTTATTTCATTAAACTGTGCAGGGTGGTCAAGTGCTCTTCTTAGGTCTGCACTATTTGTCCTAACAATTCATCCAAGGCCAAAAAACTATAAGATATTTGTAGGTATTGTTGTATAAGGGTTTTTAAGGGCTTTATAGAGTTATTAAAACCATGTTCCTAGACCATGTTAGTGGGTTCTTAGGTATGTTCATGGTGTAGAGTTGGTGCACTATTTGGCCAATCATGGAGAGAAATCATGAAACCCTTTTTAATGTATGAAATAAAGAATTTAACATCCATTATTATTAACTTGTACCCTATTTGAATATATTATTAAATGCACAAAATTCCATCCTCCAATTGGAGTCATCCTTCCACATCATCATAATCTTAGAGGTATCTGTCCATTTTAGACTCTAATTGATCTATTGTCTATCTCACTAGATGTGTGTCAATAAGATATTAATTACTCTTGATCATTTAATAATTTATATTACTATCAACAGAAATAATTTGGATTCATCTAATACGACAATTTTTCCGGGAATTTCTATTTAATTACAAGATTTATTCTGTTCTAGCCTAGATTAGAAGCCAACAATGGATGGGGAGTCATGTAACATCCCAAAATTCTAAAACAAGGATATTATATTTGATGTTCTGTATAATATGTAACATTATAATAGAAATGAATATAAAAACCAGATACATTATGAAATATTTATATTTAGATAAATTCAATATTTCCAATATTATATATTACATGCAACATAAATTTTAGTCTACTTTAAATGGAACACCGAGGTCAGTTTTGTTACATTAAAAAATAGATTTCTTTAAAGTATTGTGTTACACACAAGACTTAGTTTTTCAGAGAAAAAATATATTATTAAAATATTATAATTTAATATAATATTATAAAACATAGAATTTAAATAAGTGGTTTTTAATAGTATTAACTAACTTATGAAAATATATTTTTTTACAAAAATATAAAAGGAATTCATTGGTTTCCCATTAATTAGAAATTTATATAAAAACTAATTGAATATAATAGAAATTTGTATATTCTCACAAAAGTGTTTTTTCAAAATAAATTAATTTAATTACGATTATTTATTGATATTATTTAAATTTATATATGATACATATAATAAAATATTTTTTACATTCATCTAATATATTTGATTAGCATAAAATAAGAATAACACCAATACTACGCATAGAAAAGCTATATTTCTATAAAAATAGTTCATCCACATTTGAAGGGTGCACCTTTTCTAAATATTAAATTTGACACATCGAAAAATTTTATATGAAAAAATAAAATTCATTTTTTTAATTTTAATATAAATATTTACTTTGGTGATTTTTTGGTATTTTTCTGAGAAGATTTATTTTTGATGAATAATGAAAAAATACTGGTTTTTAATTCAAAACAAAATTTTCTTCTAAATAATTTATAAGGTTATATTGTTGTGACCCTCTCTCGGGGCCCATATCAGGACTACCCCAAGCCCGCCTTCCATAGGCCAGGGGCTGGAGACTAGCACCAAAGGCGTATATCCCTAAACTGGGAAGGCATTGCCTTTATAACTGTAAACAAACACATCAAAGTACACAACTAGAAGAAAAACAATAAGTAAAACTATATACAAAAGAAGTGATAGAAAGTAAAAGGGGCCGAAAATACATGAAAAATAGGAAATTACAAGTAAAACTGGAAGGAATGTACAACTGAATAAAAGTAAAGAAGCTACAAGGTCATCCTCTAGGGTTCCTACCTGAAGGGTAGGTACAGATGACCTCCTCAGCACTCCACGTCCATCCGACTCCTCCATGTACCATCACGTAGTGTGGTCCACCTCTGTGTACCATCCTGTCCTACTACTCTCTCTGCCTTAGTCAGCACTGTTCCTCATCTGCATCCAACACAATGAGGTGCAATCATATCACGTGCAGGGGTGAGTATAACGATACTCAATTGGGACCCTGAGACCCTCAAGGTCTCACTAAGTCCAATAAGGATAAACCAAAAAGTATGAAATCAACGGATAACCATTACTTAGGTATATGCCCAAACATATATCTATGTTATCTAGTAACTCATCTCAGTCACGAGGAAAACACAAAAGTCATTGAATTAGCTCATACTAGGATTTAATTCTAAGGGTTAGTATCAAGTAACAACCCCAGTCACACTATCGGAACCTCAGATGATGGTGTAATCCTCCTCAATCAAGTACAGTGGGCCTTCCATGTCACACATAGGTGCTTTCCACTATCCTTGGACTGTTGAGGTACTCATCATGTCGAGTACCATGGACCTGCTACGTTCATACAGAGGCACTCTCCACCGTGGGTCTGTTGCACTAACCCAAAGATGCTCCCCTCGAAGCCTGCCGAGGTACTCCATGTTTCGAGTACCATGGGTCTGACGTGATCACATAGTTTCACTCCCTACCATGGGTTTTCCACGCTCACATAGAGGCTCTCCCCACTAGTCTAGTCAAAACACTCTGAGTCGAAAGGTCAGCAGTCTTCAAGTCTCAGCTAGCTACTAGGTCTTCGTACTCCGCTCGCTTCTCTCTGGGAGGATCATCTCCATGAGATACATGTCAACACTCCAACTATTACGATGCACCATTTAAAAGTATCTCAATGTTCAGCCTCGTCATATGGATCTCAATGCAACGGATGGTGTGTCAATCGGACGCCCGGTCCTTGAGTTATTGGCATTTTTGTTCCAGGGGGCGCTGTTGGTTTTTAGGTTCAAACAAACCTGGCCAATCCCCAACTAGGTCCAAACCTCAGGTTTGGCATTCGAAAAGAACTGAATCTCTCTAAGATTTCCATCACCACATATGATTCATCGATCGGACACTCGTAGCCCATGTTATGGGTGAAAATGTGATTTCGGGTCAAACGGGTCCGGAATAGGGTCTGACCCGGTACGCGGGTCCCACCTGGCCCGATAGTCTGACCCGGTGTGAGGGTCCGACCTGGACCATGGGGGAGGCGCGACCCGAGGGAGGAATGTCCTGAGGGTGATCAGGCCCGGCCTGAGGGAAGCCCAACCCGAGGGTGGCCTGGCCCGGTGGGGCGGCCCGGCCCGGTTGCATCCCGGCTCGGTGGGGCGGCTCGGCCCGCGCTGGGTCCGTCTCACAGGCCTGGCGGCCCACGGGGGGTTCGCCTCCTCCGCGTCCAGAGGAGAAACCGTACACCCCCTGGTTCCCAAATGGAAAAGCAGTTCGGGTGTGAGCCAGAACTGGCACCAGGTGGCGCCGATCTAGATCACATGGGACCTGCTGGGTACCGCTCCTCTTGGCCCGCTGAGCAGCCAGCCTCTCCAGCTCCTCTACAGCGGCCTACCCTGGCCATGACTCCCTTGATCTGCATGGCACACGACATTGCGCTTCTCGGTCTGACCTCCACAGTATGCCTGGCCGCGACCCGGTTCTCTGCGCGCCGCGACGGTGCCGCACCCCTATGGAGATCTGGAAGCCTTTGCGCCGCCTGTTATCTTAGCAGCTGGCCCGTCACCAGCTACCGTTTCTCCGCTGTGGTCCTCTCTTCTACCGGCGTCGTTGGGCCACCACGGCTGTCAAAAAGTGAAGAAAATGGAGGGTGGTCAGGCCGTGTTTGTTTAGCCTGCTCTATCCGTGTTAGGGTGGTAACAATCAGCCTCAAAGAGCACAAGAAACGATGAAGAACGGAGGGTAAAACTCATACATAAAACAACCACTACCTCATTTTTTGATCATTTACGGTGGAAGGAGAGTTTGGAGAAGACAAAGTCGAAGTTGATATCAGCATTCTTCGTGGGTGATGCTGTCCTTTCATTCCCCGGTTGAAGTTCATTTTTCATTGGTGGAAGAGGCATTCTTCATGGGAAATAGTTCTTCGTAGGAGAGTTCATCTCCTCAACAAGCTCCACTAAAATGCTGTGACAAAAATAATAGAGGAATTGTCTATTATTTTTTGGCACAACAATAGAAATAGCTGTGTTTAATTAAATGAGATAACTCATTTAATTAATGGGGTGGAATTGATTCAAATTCAAATTTAGGGGAGGTGGAGAGTTTCAATTAAATGAAGAGAGATGTTCAAATAATTAATCGTTAGTTAAAGGGGTGTTTAAATCCCATGTGGTCCCCTCCTCTTTGATTGACATGAGGTGTTTAATCCTAGGGTGGGCCCCACCACCATAACCTCTCATGGGAGGTTATGGAGTGGTGAGACCCACCCCTAACCACCTCTGATAAGTTTTATCCACTGCAAAAATAAAAATAAGCTAACACTTATTTTTATTTAAGATTTTCCTTAAAAACTCAAAAACTAACATTTCATTCTTGACTGACTGCCATCAGGGTGAAATTCCTCTTTAGAAAATACTGGCTCTGTGAGTTCAACGGTGCCCTCATATTTTAGTTCTTAGTACTGGTTCAAAATTTATAAAATCAAGCTCGTATGTTTACTGAACGTACCAAAAAAACATCAGAAATTGATTCCGGGCACACCGGTACTCAGAATCAAGTGCCGTTAGTTTTCACAGACATGTAAAATCCCCATGAATTTCTGAAAATAATTTCCACAGAAATTCCGGGTCTTTACATTCTCCACACCTCCGGGCTTTACATCCCCATAATCTACAACTCGATCTAAGGGATCAAATGGGGGTACTGAGCACACATCTGAGCTCCCTACTCCCATGTGCTCTCTTGGAGATTCCTGTGCTGCCAGAAAACACACACCAGAGGTATCGAACTTCCACATAGGACACACTCTTGTCGATCCTCAATCTCCACTGGAACCTCTGTGAATGTTTCCCCATCATCGATGTCCATCTCCTCATGGTCGATGATGTGGGATGGGTCGTGCACGTATATCCTCAACTGAGATACGTGGAAGACGTCATGCATCTTGTGAAACTGAGGTGGAAGAGCTAAGCGGTAAGCCACCTCTCCTACTCTACTAAGGACCTAGAAAGGTCCGATGAATCTCGGAGATAACTTACTGCCTCAGAAGAATCTCCATAGACCTCACCAAGGTGAGCCGATAGAATGACATGGTCGCCATCCTTGAACTCTAGAGGTCTTCGTCTCCTGTTATCATTTGACTTTTGTTTGCTCTGTGTAGTCTTCATCTGTTCTTAGATGATCTGAACCTTCTCCATGGTAGCCCGTACCATCTCTAGTCCCACTATTGATGACTCCCCTGGGTCTGTCCAGTACAATGGAGATCTGCAAGGCCGACCAGACAAGGCCTCAAAAGGATCCATCCCGATTGTGGAGTGATACTTGTTGTTGTATGAAAACTCTACCAAAGTTAAGTGATCCTCCCAGCTGCGACCAAATTCGAGGACACAAGCACGAAGAATGTCCTTGAGGGTCTGGATGTCCCGCTCGGTCTGGCCATCTATCTGAGGATGGAAGGCGGTGCTCATACATAGCTGCGTCCAGAAAGCCTCCTACAACCACTTCCATTGCTGGGAAGTAAACTGTGAGTCACGGTCGGAGACTATAGAAGTAGGTACTCCATGGAAACTCACAATATCCTATACATAGAGGCATCCCAATATCTCTACTGAGTCCTTTTATCTGATCAGTAGAAAGTGGTCTGACTTGGTGAATCGGTCGATGGTCACCCAAATCGAATTGTGACTCATGGATGTATGTGGAAGACCCATCATGAAGTCCCTAGATATCTCATCCCACTTCTACTCTGGGACCTCTAAGGGATGAACCAAGCCTGCCGGTACCTAGTGCTCCGCCTTCACTAGCTAACAAGTGAGGCACCATGAGAAAAACTCTGCTACCACCTTCTTCATACCTAGCCACCAGTGCTATCATCGAAGGTCCTGGAAAATCATTACCACTCTTGGATGTACCGCTAAAGGGGAAGTGTGAAACTCACTCAACACTTCCTCCTAAAGTTAAACCGGTACCATGGTACATCCTCTGAAGAGGATGGCATGATCCCCACCTTCAGATAATCCATCAGGTGCTTGCCCTGTGGATATCTGAGCATGTCGTGTCTCGCAGTCATCATCCCCATGATGTGCCTCCCGGACTTGCTAAAGTAGTGGAGTGACTGTAAGAGACTGTAGATAAGCTGATCCATCTCTATCCACAAACAATATCTATAAGGTAGTCAGCTTCTCTGTCACTTCTCCTATTAGCTGAATACCAAATCTCTATCTGAGATAATATTTTACAACGTTCCCCTTCCCAGGAGTATAGAATATCTCGAAATCATAGTATTAGATGAACATGAGCCATCGTCGCTATCTCAGGTATAGGTGTAACGACCCAAACTTTCATTAATGGAAAATCCCTCTTGATCCAGTTAAATGTTTCTTTATGAAAAATGTTTTTATAAGATGTCAACTTCTTTAGTTTAACGTTAAGATTTGTGACCGTTACTTTTATAGCCGTTGAACAGTGATCATCTGGGTAGTTTAAATATAAGGCTTTAACGAACCAATTTTCTACTCAGACAAAGGAAGTGATGGCCTCATCCAGTAGAATTGCCCCTTACGAAGCCCATTTGTCGGAGCTCGGAAAGGAGGTGGCGTCTTTGGGCTTTGCCCTTGACCAAGCCCAAGCTGAGCTTCATCAAGTCAAGCTCGAACGTGATCGTCTACGGGAAAAATGGAAGTTGATAGAGATCACCACTCGAGCGATGTTATCCGAGCAACCCCAAGAGTCTGTCACCATCGCACACCTTACCCTTAGGTCTTATGCGGCTATTTTAAGGGGTTATGTAACAAATAAGTAGCACCATGTTCATGTACATTATTTTTGTATATAATAATGAATATAATTTCTAGTCATTTTTGATGCATTGTAATTAGTTTTTAAAGTACAAATGATGTTTTTAGTTATTATTTAATTAAGAATTATATTTTATTAAATTAAAGGATTTTTGAATTAAATAATATTTTAATAAAATATTATTATTAATATTAAATTAATTTTTATTAAATATAAATGATCTTATAATTTTATGAATGCAATTAAAATTTTTATTAAGGTTTGAAAGCCATTTCTGTCAAAACCCGTGAATTTTTTATAAATGTCGGTTTTTATTTTAAAAGTGAAAATTCACATATTTAGAAAATTATTTAGATAAAATAAATATTATTTTTGGAATCAGGACGTCGAAATTATCCAACGGTGAATTTTTCATAATTTTCTGAGACAGTCCAATTTTTGGGTAAAAATTAAATACCTTTTAAATATATAATGTGATTTATGACATCATAATGACCCAATGGTGATGTAATAAAATACCATAATCCTTAGGTTCGGCCAATATATGTTTTATCATTAAAATAATGAGGTTTTGGGTTTGTTTGAATCACTTTTCAAAGCATTAATGGAGCCCTCAAGACTTATTCAACACTTTTCCTTTTTAAATTAATTTCCATGGGAGTGTGACTCACCTCCACATAAGCAACCCTAATTTTTTAATAAGTTCGGACCTTGGCCTTGTAAAATATTGTTTTCCTCTCTCCTTTTCCAGAAACCATGGGCAAATACCATGGGATGGTTTGTGGTTTGGATTATTTTAATATAAGGGGTCCCAAACCTAAATAATAAAGAATTCTCTCACCTTTCCTATATAAACCCACCCAAGCTCCCACTTCCTCCTCACTCAAAGCCCTTGAAGTTCGTCCAACCTCTGCCCTACTCTCTCTAGAATCCTCTCAAGGTGCCCCAAGCTCCCAATAAGCCTCTCACAAGCCTCTCTCTAGCCTTTGGAAGCACACTTCCAAGTAAGGGTTTTTTTTCTTCCTTTCTCTTTTTTTTGTCAATTTTCTTTAAGTTGTATTGCCCTTTTAATTTAATTTATGAATGTTGGGGTATGGTTTCGCACCTCCCCCATACTGCCCTCTTATTGTTTGAATTATGGGAGAACCCTTTCTCTCTCATTAAATGCCTCCCATGTACACCCGTTACTATGCCGAAATTCCGAAAGGAACTTCTCTCTCTTCTTTTATATTCAAGCGATACTTTTGTATCATGAATCTAAATTCCATTTCTATTGTTGGGACATGTATATATATGATCTCCTTACTATCCATTTCATGTAAATATGATGAGGAACCCCTTTCTCTCTCATCAACCTTTTTTATGAATTCTTATGTCACGCCGTTACGCTGCCGAAATCGCACCAATTTTCTAAGCCAATGTCTTTGTGTAGTGAATACCATGCCCATTTCTCCATCAAGGGTATTCACCATTATGCACATATACGTATTGATTGTAAAGTTTCATGTATGAATTCCACATTCCTTTATCGTGGAAGAAATGATTATGTTTTATGAATCCATGTTTTATGATCCATGTGGCACACTTATGCATGAAATAAAATGTTTAAGAAGGGTGCGCCCTGATAGCGCTCCAATGCATTGGGTAAAGTATAGTATCATGATACGTCATGTGCAATGAGTTTTGACTCATGCTAATTCAAGTGCAACGAGGGTTTACTCGTGCTTCAAGTGCAATGAGGGTTTACTCATGCTCCATGTGCAATGAGCCTTGGCTCATGCTAATTCAATGTTAAGTGTTGTTGCCACATTTCCATGTTATGATTATCATGCTTTATCATGCATTTATGTTCATGTCTCTCTTATGCTCTATTGATATGCCTATTGCCTAACATGTATTGTACTCCTCATGTTATTCATTATGTACTCCCTTACTGGGCTTTATAGCTCACCCTTTTCTTATGCATGTCCTCAGGTTATCCCATGCAATGCTAGGTACGAAGGAATGTAGTGGTCATGTAAAGGAAGTTTTCAATAAGGATGTTGTATTTCAAGTTTAAAGTTTTTATGTAATAATCCTAAGCCCCAAAGACACTAAACCTCTCGATCTTCTTTGTTGTATCAAGTGAAGTTTTATGTAATAAAGCATGTTTAAGTTGTAATAAAAAGCAGGGTTGTCATAGTTGGTATCAGAGGATAGGTTTAGTTATTTTTGGGATTAGGAAACCCTAGTAAAGCCTTAGATACAAGACTAAGCATAATAAAAACATCCCTAAGTTTTGGTAAATACTAAGTAAGTGTTTTATCAAACAAATACATCCCTGTCTGGATACGAGCAGGTAGAGGCGGCTCTGGCACAGATGTATCCTAGGGGTAAAACCCGAAAACACCGCTTTGAGCTAGACTCGAACGGGAACTGGTGCACGACAACGGGCCTTGCTGCACTCTTGGTTACGACACTCCCGGGGGATATGTTTTGATAAATTCACAATCTTAGTATGAACCCTTATTAAGGGAAAAATTCCCCTAAGAATATATGTTAGAAGGAAGATCCTGAAAAGCCTGGATTGAATCCTATAGACTCATGAGTTAAAGAGATCAAAGTTTATTTATAAGTCATCAACTTTTGTCTTTGGATTACCCTCTATGTGTTACCCCTAACTTTCCTTTTATTCCAGCCAATGGCCGGTAATAGGAGAACTCGGGCTAACAACCGTTGTGAAGATCAGTGTGATGATTGTACTAATGAGATGCCCAATCCGATGGGAGCGGGAATCGCGAACTTTGTCACGCTTCTCTCTCAGCTAACTCAAGTTTTGAATAGAAACACTGGTCAAGAGGAACGTTCAACCCCCCCTAAGAAAGAACAAGTCGCTATTGAAAGCTTCATGAGACAAAGGCCTCCTACTTTTAGTGGATCATCTGATCCCACGATCGCTGAACAATGGATCAACTCCATTGAGAAGATATTCTCCATCCTCCAATGCTCTGAAAAAGAGAAGGTTCTCCTGGCGGCTTATCGTATGGAGGGTGAAGCTGATCAATGGTGGACATTGATCAAAAATACGAAGCCTGAGGAGGAGATCGAGGCTTTGGAATGGAAGGTATTCCGGAAGATGTTTTTCGATAAATATTTTCCACGCACCCTCCGTCTTAAGATGGAAAGGGACTTCCTTTCCCTCAAGCAGAAAGATGAAGAATCTGTGGGAGCGTACGAGGCAAACTTCACAAGTCTTGCACGATACGCTTCCGGCTTTGTCGTTACCCCCGAATGCAAAGTTGACCGCTTCTTTGGTGGGATGAAGCCTAGCTTGCGGAAAGCATTAGCGATCCGTGACTTTGACAGCTATGAGGAGATTGTCCGATGTGCCCTTAAGGTTGAAATGGAGATCGGAGAATCACAGGGGTATCATGGGGACAAGAAGCGGAAGGTGGACTTCCATGCTGGTGGTCCGATGGATAAATCCAACGGCGCTAAGAAATTCCAGCACCCCACTTGCCAAAAGTGTGGAAAGAAGCACCCTGGGAATTGCCTTAGGGGGACAAGAAAATGCTTCAAGTGTGGAAAAGAAGGGCACATAGCTATTAACTGTCAGCAAGAAGGACCCGCGGCTGCGATGGAGGGGAGGAACGCTCCGTTCGAACCTCAACGCGTTGTTCAATGCTTCAAATGCAAAGAACCGGGTCATTTTGCGAATCAGTGCCCTAATCCAAGGGTTATCGGAGGCAATCAACAACCTCCAAGACAGCAGGGAAGAGCTTTTTCCATCACTTCTGCCGAAGTGAACCCCGACAATGAAGTGGTGACAGGTACGCTAGTTATTCATTCAAGAATAGCGAACGTACTTTTTGATTCAGGTTCTACGCATTCTTTTATATCTCAAAAGTTTAGTAGAATAATCCCTGCACCACCACAAATCATGGAAGTAAAGATGTCGGTGAGTACGGCAAATGGGGAAATCATTGCATCCCATGAGTATAAGTCCTCCCCTGTTATAATCTGTGGATTGAATTTCCCGGCGAACCTTGTCATACTCCCTTTGGTGGAATTTGATGCAATTCTTGGCATGGATTGGCTTTCCTTATATAGAGCCAACATAAATTGTCGGGAGAGGGAAATCACACTCCATATGGAGAATCGACCCCCGATTCTTTACAAGTGTCAGGAGGAAGATGAATCTCCTTTAACTCCATCATCTCAAGCATGGATATTACTACCTTATGAGCACGCATATCTGGCTCAGATGATTGAGTCCAAGGAAGAAACCACCCTTGAAGAAATGCCTATTGTGAGGGAATTCGCTGAAGTATTTCCTGAGGAACTTCCTGGTCTTCCTCCAAGAAGAGATGTTGAGTTCTCAATTGAACTTATACCTGGGGCGCTACCAATATCCAAGACTCCATATAGAATGGCTGTGGTTGAGCTTGAAGAACTGAAGAAACAACTACAGGAGAATCTGGATAAAGGGTTTATACGCCCAAGTGCATCACCATGGGGTGCACCAGTCCTCTTTGTCAAGAAGAAGGATGGGTCAATGCGGCTTTGCATCGATTATCGTGAACTTAACAAAATCACGATAAAGAACAAGTATCCTCTCCCAAGAATCGATGACTTGTTTGATCAGCTGCGTGGAGCACAATACTTCTCCAAGGTCGACTTGCGGTCGAGATATTATCAAGTAAGGGTGAAGAAGGAAGATATCCCCAAGACTGCTTTTCGTACAAGGTACGGGCACTATGAATTCATAGTAATGCCTTTTGGACTCACCAATGCTCCAGCAATATTCATGGACTTGATGAATAGAGTCTTTAGAGATTACCTAGACAAATTTGTGGTAGTCTTTATAGATGATATTCTAATATACTCCAAAACCAAGGAGGACCATGAGGAGCATTTAAGAACTGTACTGGAGACTTTGCGCAAGGAGAAGCTCTATGCCAAGTACAGCAAGTGTGAGTTCTGGTTGAAGGAGGTCTCATTCTTGGGCCATATCATCACAAGCAATGGGATATCTATGGACCCCTCCAAAACAGATGCAATTGAGGGATGGCCGAGGCCAACATCGGTAACTGATATCCGTAGCTTCTTGGGGTTAGCTGGATATTATCGACGATTTGTGAGAAACTTCTCACGATTGTCCAACCCTCTTACCAAGCTAACTCGAAAGGGAGTAAAGTTTTCTTGGAGTGATGAATGCGAAGAAAGCTTCAAGGAGTTGAAAAGGAGGCTTATCACTGCACCTGTGCTCACTTTACCCACAAGTGGGGAGCTTTTTGTGGTATTCAGTGATGCTTCAAAGAAGGGCTTAGGATGTGTGCTGATGCAGAATGATAAAGTGATATCCTATGCCTCAAGACAGTTGAAAATCCATGAGCGAAACTATCCAACGCATGATCTGGAGTTGGCGGCGGTGATCTTTGCCTTGAAAATCTGGCGGCATTATCTCTATGGAGAGAAATGTGAGATATATACGGACCACAAGAGTCTTAAATATATATTCACACAGAAAGAGCTTAATATGCGCCAGAGAAGATGGATAGAGCTCATAAAGGATTATGACTGTTCAATACATTACCACCCTGGGAAGGCGAACAAGGTGGAGGATGCCCTAAGTAGAAAGGATCCAGCAATTCTATCAATGATGAGAATTGAGAAGGATCCAATCTTCTTAGACTTGATGAAGATGGAAGTGGGAATCATAAAGAAGGGAACATCATCAATCCTTTCACAAATGATTGCTCAACCATCTCTTTTGGAAAGGTTAAAGGATGCTCAAAAGGATGATGCGAGAATCCAAGAAAAAGTGGAAGCTATCAAAAAGGGAAAATCCTCAGAGTTTAATGTTAATGAAGAAGGAATTGTGCGGTTTGGGAAAAGACTATGTGTCCCATCAAGTTCGGAGCTGAAGAAGGAACTTTTGGATGATGCACATAGTTCAAATTTCTCTATTCACCCAGGGGGCACAAAGATGTATCGAGATCTCCGAGAAAACTTTTGGTGGGATAATATGAAGAAGGAGATCGCTGAATATACATCAAAGTGCCTGGTGTGTCAGAAAGTGAAGGCAGAGAGGCAGAAGTCTAAGGGGATGATGCAACCATTGCCCATACCAGAATGGAAATGGGAGAACATCACCATGGACTTCGTCACTGGACTTCCAAGGACATCCAAAAGCAACAATGCAATCTGGGTTATTGTGGATCGTCTTACAAAGACTGCACACTTCATTGCTATTCGAGAGGACTTCTCTTTGGATCAACTGGCACGGATATATATCAGGGAAGTGGTACGGTTGCATGGAGTACCACTATCTATTGTGTCTGACCGAGATCCAAGATTTACCTCTAAGTTTTGGAAGAGTCTTCAACATGCTCTGAATACTGAACTGAACTTCAGTACGGCCTATCATCCTCAAACTGATGGCCAATCCGAGCGGACTATCCAAACACTTGAGGATATGTTGAGAGCGTGCTCAATGGACTTTAAAGGAGGATGGGATCAACATCTTCCTCTAGTTGAGTTCTCTTATAATAATAGTTTCCACTCGAGCATCCAAATGGCACCATATGAAGCCCTGTATGGGAAAAGGTGTAGAACACCGGCATGTTGGGATGAGGTCGGTGAACGTAAGCTGCTTGGACCAGAAATGGTCGAAGAAATGGTGGAGAAGGTGAAAACCATTCAGCAGCATATCAAGGCAGCCCAAAGTCGACAGAAGAGTTATGCAGATAATCGTCGACGAGACCTTGAATTTAAAGTCGGATACATGGTGTTTTTACGCATATCTCTGTGGAAGAAGGTCATGAGGTTTGGAAAAAAAGGGAAGTTAAGTCCAAGGTACATCGGCCCCTTCGAGATTCTTGATCGTGTTGGGGCTGTGGCCTATCGACTAGCACTTCCACCTACTATGGCCAAGGTGCATGATGTCTTCCATGTATCCCTCTTAAGGAAGTACATACCAGACCCTTCACATGTACTCTCTTCTGAGGTGGTACAATTAGAAGACGATCTTTCTTATGAGGAGCAACCAGTGAAGATCTTAGATCGTAGAGAAAAAGTTCTACGAAATAAGACAATGCCCCTCGTCAAGGTGTTGTGGAGAAACCACAAGTTTGAAGAAGCAACTTGGGAGTCGGAAGATATGATGAAGCTAAGTTACCCACATTTGTTTTAGTGTGGGAAAAGGAAAATTTCGAGGGCGAAATTTCTTAAGGGGGGAATGTTGTAACGACCCAAAGTTTCATTAATGGAAAATACCTCTTGATCCAGTTAAATGTTTCTTTATGAAAAATGTTTTTATAAGATGTCAACTTCTTTAGTTTAACGTTAAGATTTGTGACCGTTACTTTTATAGCCGTTGAACAGTGATCATCTGGGTAGTTTAAATATAAGGCTTTAACGAACCAATTTTCTACTCAGACAAAGGAAGCGATGGCCTCATCCAGTAGAATTGCCCCTTACGAAGCCCATTTGTCGGAGCTCGGAATGGAGGTGGCGTCTTTGGGCTTTGCCCTTGACCAAGCCCAAGCTGAGCTTCATCAAGTCAAGCTCGAACGTGATCGTCTACGGGAAAAATGGAAGTTGATAGAGATCACCACTCGAGCGATGTTATCCGAGCAACCCCAAGAGTCTGTCACCATCGCACACCTTACCCTTAGGTCTTATGCGGCTATTTTAAGGGGTTATGTAAAAAATAAGTAGCACCATGTTCATGTACATTATTTTTGTATATAATAATGAATATAATTTCTAGTCATTTTTGATGCATTGTAATTAGTTTTTAAAGTACAAATGATGTTTTTAGTTATTATTTAATTAAGAATTATATTTTATTAAATTAAAGGATTTTTGAATTAAATAATATTTTAATAAAATATTATTATTAATATTAAATTAATTTTTATTAAATATAAATGATCTTATAATTTTATGAATGCAATTAAAATTTTTATTAAGGTTTGAAAGCCATTTCTGTCAAAACCCGTGAATTTTTTATAAATGTCGGTTTTTATTTTAAAAGTGCAAATTCACATATTTAGAAAATTATTTAGATAAAATAAATATTATTTTTGGAATCAGGACGTCGAAATTATCCAACGGTGAATTTTTCATAATTTTCTGAGACAGTCCAATTTTTGGGTAAAAATTAAATACCTTTTAAATATATAATGTGATTTATGACATCATAATGACCCAATGGTGATGTAATAAAATACCATAATCCTTAGGTTCGGCCAATATATGTTTTATCATTAAAATAATGAGGTTTTGGGTTTGTTTGAATCACTTTTCAAAGCATTAATGGAGCCCTCAAGACTTATTCAACACTTTGCCTTTTTAAATTAATTTCCACGGGAGTGTGACTCACCTCCACATAAGCAACCCTAATTTTTTAATAAGTTCGGACCTTGGCCTTGTAAAATATTGTTTTCCTCTCTCCTTTTCCAGAAACCATGGGCAAATACCATGGGATGGTTTGTGGTTTGGATTATTTTAATATAAGGGGTCCCAAACCTAAATAATAAAGAATTCTCTCACCTTTCCTATATAAACCCACCCAAGCTCCCACTTCCTCCTCACTCAAAGCCCTTGAAGTTCTTCCAACCTCTGCCCTACTCTCTCTAGAATCCTCTCAAGGTGCCCCAAGCTCCCAAGAAGCCTCTCACAAGCCTCTCTCTAGCCTTTGGAAGCACACTTCCAAGTAAGGGTTTTTTTTCTTCCTTTCTCTTTTTTTTGTCAATTTTCTATAAGTTGTATTGCCCTTTTAATTTAATTTATGAATGTTGGGGTATGGTTTCGCACCTCCCCCATACTGCCCTCTTATTGTTTGAATGATGGGAGAACCCTTTCTCTCTCATTAAATGCCTCCCATGTACACCCGTTACTATGCCGAAATTCCGAAAGGAACTTCTCTCTCTTCTTTTATATTCAAGCAATACTTTTGTATCATGAATCTAAATTCCATTTCTGTTGTTGGGACATGTATATATATGATCTCCTTACTGTCCATTTCATGTAAATATGATGAGGAACCCCTTTCTCTCTCATCAACCTTTTTTATGAATTCTTATGTCACGCCGTTACGCTGCCGAAATCGCACAAATTTTCTAAGCCAATGTCTTTGTGTAGTGAATACCATGCCCATTTCTCCATCAAGGGTATTCACCTTTATGCACATATACGTATTGATTGTAAAGTTTCATGTATGAATTCCACATTCCTTTATCGTGGAAGAAATGATTATGTTTTATGAATCCATGTTTTATGATCCATGTGGTACACTTATGCATGAAATGAAATGTTTAAGAAGGGTGCGCCCTGATAGCGCTCCAATGCATTGGGTAAAGTATAATATCATGATACGTCATGTGCAATGAGTGTTGACTCATGCTAATTCATGTGCAACGAGGGTTTACTCGTGCTTCAAGTGCAATGAGGGTTTACTCATGCTCCATGTGCAATGAGCCTTGGCTCATGCTAATTCAATGTTAAGTGTTGTTGCCACATTTCCATGTTATGATTATCATGCTTTATCATGCCTTTATGTTCATGTCTCTCTTATGCTCTATTGATATGCCTATTGCCTAACATGTATTGTACTCCTCATGTTATTCATTATGTACTCCCTTACTGGGCTTTATAGCTCACCCTTTTCTTATGCATGTCCTCAGGTTATCCCATGCAATGCTAGGTACGAAGGAATGTAGTGGTCATGTAAAGGAAGTTTTCAATAAGGATGTTGTATTTCAAGTTTAAAGTTTTTATGTAATAATCCTAAGCCCCAAAGACACTAAACCTCTCGATCTTCTTTGTTGTATCAAGAGAAGTTTTATGTAATAAAGCATGTTTAAGTTGTAATAAAAAGCAGGGTTGTCATAATAGGTCCTTCTGAGAGAAGATATACATGAGACTCTTGTGATCAGAGTACACAATAAAACGTTCTCCCACAAGATAGTGCCATCACATCTTCAAGGAGAAGACCAATACTGCTAAATCCAAGTCATGGGTAGTGTAGTTATGCTCATGTTGTCTAAACTGCTGAGAACCATATGCAATCATTACTCGCTCCTGCATTATGGCACACCCAATTCTAGTCCCTAATGCATCACATTAGACTACTTACCCTGCACCTTCATCTGGAAGTCTCAATATGGGGGCACTAGTTAGCCTCTGCCTCATCTCTTGAAAGCTCTGCTGGCATCTCTCAGACACACGAAGGGTTTCCACTTCTTCATCAAGGCTGATAGTGGTGCTACAACTCTGGAGATGTCTGGAACGAATCTCAAGAAATATCCTGCCAAGCCTAGTCAACTCCATACCCTCGTCACACTCCTGGGTGGCTCCCAAGATAGTACCTCCTCAATCTTCACTGGATCTACTCTAACTCCATCCTCCGAGATGACATGTCCAAATAAGTTAACCTCTTGAATCCAAAATTGAAATTTTTAGACCATACCATATAGCTAGTTCTCTCAGAGTGTGTCCAATACTAGCTGAAAATGGTAGGCATGCTCCTCCTCAGTAGTCATGTAGATTAGAATGCTGTCAATAAAGGCAAATAAAAGAGTTCGAGGTAAGGCTGTAAAATCCTGTTCTTGAGACACATGAACACTGCTGGAGAGTTGGTTACACAGAAGGGCATAACCAAGAACTGGTAATAGCTATATTGACACTTGAAGGACGTCTTCTGCACATCCTAGTCTAGAACTCTGAGCAGGTGATAGCCTCATCTGAGGTCTATCTTTGAGAGCCATCGTTCTCCCTTCAGCAGGCCAAAGAGTTTGTCAATCCTCAAAAGTGGGTAATTTTTCTTTACGATCACCTGGTTCAGGCGAAGGTAGTCGATATAGAGCCTCAACATCCCATCAGACTTCTTGGAAAACAGAATCGGGGATGACCGGGGAGAAACACTGGACCAGATGGATCCCTTCCCCTGCAAGTCCTCCAGCTGTACCCGTAGCTCACCAAGCCTAGCGGGAGCCATCCGATATGCTGGTGTAGATATCAGTGTCATCCCGGGGAACAAGTCTATATTGAAGTCCACCTATCTGTGAGGAGGTAGTCCTGGTACATCATCAAGGAAAACATCCACGTACTGGTACACCACTATAGGATAAGTCGTACTTTCCACATCAACTGCTCCGATGGTAAGGTAAGCCAACTAGTGAGTGATCAGATGCACCCTCCTCTGAGTAAGTCTATCCTGCGCTAAAAAGCATCCCTTCTTTCCGGTGAAGGTGAAACTAGTCCCATCTATTGGGACACACCACACTTTTCACCTAATACAGTCTATCTAATCATGGACTGTAGATAACCAGTCCATACCCAAGATGAATTTATAAGGCCTTGACGCTACTACGAGGATATCCCAGCTGAGGCTCTTGCCTCCTAGAGTAAGATCACACTGCCAGAACCAGTGTGTAATCATCTAGTATGCTCCTATAAGAGTCTCTACCCGTAAGGATCAAGCCAACAGCTCTGTCGGAATCTCCGAGCTCCGAACGAGGGCAGTGGCAATGAAAGAGTGACTGGATCCTCTGTCTATAATAACTATGGCTAAGGTGGAGTTGTCATAGATCGTACCTCGAATCATTTTCAGAGAACCATGGTCGTATGTATTAGCTGCCTGGAGCTGAGCTCTCCCCTGTCCACCCGCTCACTGCAGTCGGGGTGGACCTCCTGGTAGTGGTGGTGATAGCACCTCATAACGTTTTCCATCGCCAGCTACTCAACCAGCTCCTCTTCCACGTTTTCCTGCTCCCTGCGGACCACCTTGATCGAACCTATGCCTCTACCTTGGATGTCCCTCAACTATCTTTTGATCCTCTGAACAGCGGGTCAGACAGTCACGTGCCGTGTGACCCTGCCCACTGCTTGAGTAACACTGTCTGCTCCTGGCTAGTAATTCACTGCCCTGGGTGCCCCACATAAATGATCCAGAGTCCTACGGTCATCCACCCATGGGTCTGGTCCTCTTAGACCTCTATGTCATCTGTCTACTGCCAGCTGCAGAAGACTCCACTGCATGTTGACTAGTAGTGGGTCTCGCTGCTGGTGACTGCTCTTCCAGAAAACACTTTGCTTGGAGGGATATCTCTAACACTCCCGCTTGCATCAGGATGCTGAGTGAGAAAATCGAATCTCTGATCTCTCACCTGATCCCATTATCGAAGGATCAGGCCCAGAAGAATGGGTCCCATACCATATTCGTGGAGTAGCGTGAGAGATCGGTGAACCTTGCTGAGTACTGAGCTACCATCATGCTACCCTACTGTAGATGCAGTAGCTCCTATATCCGCACCACATGAAGGGTGGCTGGGACAAACTCCGCCCAAAACAGGCTCTTGTTGTCTGTCCAGAGTAGTGTCACCTCGTCATGCTCCTGGAGCATTAGGCTCCACCATCTTCCTGCTACTGCCTGAAGGAGACTAGTAGTAAGGATCACCAACATGCTAGTGTCCCTACTAGATTGAGGACTCTCCCCACAGCCTTTAGCCAATGCTCAGCTTCCTGTGGGTCCGTCTCTCCCCGGGACCTGGGTGGCCTCTGGCACTGGAACTCATGCAACACGCTCAAGTGGCATTCATCATCTGTTGCTGGGAGTGGTGGCATCATTGTCCCAATGGGAAGCAGTACCGTTGGTGCCTCCAATGGTAAGGGGCCCTACACCAAGGCCTCATCGCTCAGTGGGTTGTCAGTGGGTAAGACTCTCAGGGCTCTGCGTGGAGGCATCCTGAAAGAAACAGATGTGACACGGTCAAAAGTTATACCTGGTGAGCTGACCTGGTTGAGATGACTTAAAGAAAACTTTTAAAGACATTCACGCATTCAGTGTTTTCATACACTAAGTCAGAAATCAGTAGTCAGGGTCCTGGTGTATAGATACGTCAGCCGCCCGCACCAACACTGGACTCGCTGAACTGAAAACCACACTAAGTACCCTTAACAACATTTCTTCACAGAAAATAAAGATCATATTCTTATGTTCTACGGTAGAACCCACTCCTCTGATACCTATTGTCAGGCCCGCCACCCCGATTCATGAACCTTGTTATCTGACCCCATGGGTCTCCTGTAATACCTTTGTTTTCTTATGGGAACAATATAGGCTATTACTCACAAGGGTCACTTATCAGACTAATGGTTTTCCCCACAGGACAACACATGTTCTTTCAGTTTGTTTTGTCCTCACTCACACACACCCTGAGAAACTTCCCAGAAGGTCACCAATCCTGATTACTACTGTCGGCCAAGCATTCATAACTGTGGAGTTCTAATCAGAATGACTCCCCAAAATAAAGGTACACCTTGTTGACAAGTGTAGTAATATTTATCCAATATTCATGACCCGCCTCCCTGGGCCATGAACCGTATCATCTGACCCAATGGGTCTCCTATAATACCTTTGTTCCTTCCTAGCACACCATAGGATATTACTCACTAGGGTCGCTTATCAGACTAATGACTATCCCCACAGGCCAACACATGTTCTTTCAGTGTGTTTTTTCATCACTCACACACACCCTGGGAAACATCCCATATGGTCACCCATCCTAATTACTACTGCATGCCAATCATGCTTAACTATGGAATTCTAATCAGGTTGGCTCTCGAAAAGAAAGGTGCACCTTCTTGACATGGGTAGTAACATTTAGCCTTTTATGTCTCACTTTTCCAGGGGTGTTACATTATCCACCACTTTAATGAACAACGCCCTCGTCATGGACCCCAAGCCTCAAACCCAAGTAGTGCCTATGCACTTCCGGCTGGGTATTGGATCTGATACCATTTGTCATGACCCACCTCCCCGGGCCATGAACCTTATCATCTGATCCCATGGGTCTCCTGTAATACCTTGGTTGCCTTCCTAGCACACCATAGGCTATTACTCACTAGAGTACACTTATCAGACTAATGACTGTCCCCATAGTCCAACACTTGTTCTTTCATTGTGTTTTGTCCTCACTCACACAGACACTGGGAAACTTCCCAGAATGACACCCATCCCGATTGATACTCCAGGCCAAGCATGCTTAATTGTGAAGCTCTAATAACATATGCTCCCAAAAAGAAAGGCGAACCTTGGGTACATGGGTAGTAACATTTAGCCTTTTAAGTCTCACTTTTCCAGGGGTGTTACAAAAATTATATTTTATAATTTATAAATTATATTTAGTTCAATGATACATTAATTATTACAATATAGTCCATTTTAGTATATTTTACATTGAAATTTGATATAAAAACATTTCAAATTTTTTGAACATTTCTACTTTAAAACCATCTCTATCGTCCCATCTGTGGGATTAAATTTTAATTAATTTTTACCAATTATTATATTGTAATTTTTAAAAATAGATTCTATTTTTTTAATAAGAATAGTTAATAATATCTATTAAATTAATCATATTTTTTAACAGAAATAATAGTGAATGTAGTTAAAATTAATTTTAGAGATTAAGGTAAAATTAATCCAAACAAGTTACAAAACCTTAAACATAAAGAAAAAATGACAAAGAAATATTTCCAAAAACTATTTATTGGACATATATAGACAATATACTCCATTTTATACAATTTTATTTTTTATTTTAGTAACACGATGTATGTGATACATATCATTTGTGTTTACCTTTTTTATATTTACCATATTTCCAATCCTCTAACACTAAAATAAGTAACTCAAATTTCCCACTTATATAAACAAATAAATTACTTTTTCTAATTTAAAACCTGGCCAAATATATTTCAAAATACCTACCCTCATTCTATAAGCCTCAATTTGTGAAAAAATTGAAACAAGGATTTATTTTGGTAACCAAAAGGAGTTACCCAAATTAGACTTATCATTATTGAACCATTACTTTTATCTCATATTCTTATTCATCAATTAAATTATTTTTATAAAATTATTATATAAGAAAATTAGTATCTTAACTATACTATGACTTTTTATTGTAATATTTTGACCTAAAACATCACAGAGATCCATCAAATGGGATATATAATCATTGTTGTTGTGTATGATAGAATACCGCATCATAAATCGATGCTGTTAATTCTCCAATTTAAAACTTTAATGGTTCAAATAATGATGGTATATATGATAATTATGATTCATTTATTATTATTTATTTTTTATATAACATATACCATTATTAATTCCCTTTTTTTGGAATGTGATAAATGTGTTTGTAGACATGTTGACTACAGCCGCCTCAAGGCGATGCAATTAATTCACATTATACATTGAATGTATTAAGGATTATTTCAATAAATATATTTCAAATATTTGAAATAAATATTAAAATTTAATTATAATATATATATATCATATATTATTCATTATACTCATATGAAAAAATAATGGAAGTAGCGTTCATGTGTACATACAACCTACAGTCTCCAAGAACGGTGAATTTCATTTCCTCTCCCAAAATTTTATGATTGTTATAAATACATATTTACTGAATATATAAGATATTTAAATTTTGTTTTACTTAATTTATATGATGAAATAATTAAATAATAAATATGAATAAAAAGTAACAAGACAAAACATAATTGAAAAACATGGAAATGATGAAAATGATAAATGATTATTAATGAATTGGTTATATTATGTTATAAAAGGAATATATATGATATAATAGTTATTAATATTGATATATTTTATGTTATAAATATTATTAAAACCATTATATAAGATTTTAAAGGGTTTTCGCCCACAAGGAAACACAAGGTAAGTGATTCTCTTCTCACTTTTTCTTCCATGAGGCACACACCATTTTCACCTCTTGTTTCTTTTGTGTGGTGTACATACCCCCCTATTGTATTTTTTATCATGAATAAATTTATATTAAATTAATTTAGAGTTTAATATTATGTTATTTATTTTGTTGGGACTATAATTACCAATCCACCCAGTCGTATGTGATTTAATCTCAATTTTATTTTATTGAAACATATTGTAATGTTATAAACCTAGTTTATTTTTATATAGTGTATATATTATCTTTTTTAAATTTTTATCATGAATAATTAATTAAAATAATATTATTAGTTTAAATTTGTTTCATTTCATGAAATGGGGTTTGAACTTATTACTTTAAATAGGTAATGAAATTTCATAACTCAATTACATTTCATTGGTTTATAATACTTATTCATTGTCCATAATAATATACGTTTATCTGTATAATAAATTTTAAAATGTATTTATGTAATTTAAAATATTTTATTTGAGTTTATAGTTGATACATATAATTAATTCATTGAAAAATTCTCACTTAAATATTAAGATAATTTTAAGGTTTATTTCACAATAACATTCTAATAGGGATTGACAACTCCTAAAACTCCATTAATGGAATTTATATGATCATTGTTCGATATACCCTTTAATTTTCAAATCCTTTGGTTATTAATGACCTTTTTCTTCTAATAGTATTGTTTTTATATTATTTGGTACTAAAATTGTTTTATGAAATTTTTTAAAGAAAACCTGGCTTCATTTCTCTCTTTAGGCAGAGAACCTATTTTTTCTTAAAAACCTATTTTCTTAAAGGTTTAAATTTTTTGTTATCATTTTAAAATTTTTTATTAGATACATCATAACCATTTTTATCTTTTATAATTTTTTTAAAGGAATCATCATATCACTTTCTTAACAAGTCACTTTTATAGACTTTTTACCTAGAAAATAGAATGTTATTTTACCTCATCTGACATGTATGAAATTACTCACTATCATTTCATTGAGGATTAATTAAAAAGTTTAAATGGTTAAGTTTTAAATATATTTTAGTGAGATTTTAAAAAAAAATATATTTTTAATTTTTTTTTTCAAAATGAGCAGGGTATTTTCCTTGAGAATCTCTTTAAAAGATCTTTTCATAGAATCCCTATACATAAACAACAAAAACCATTTATACATACTAAAATTATGATATATTTTATTAATTAAATAATTATTATCTATTTGGGTGTTTTATGATTTTTTTGGACAAGGATAAATTTTACAGTGACTTCCTTGATTCATTTTTGTAGTCCTTTTGAGATATTGAACTTCCAATGATCAATGAACAGTAAATGTTTCTCAAATATATGTATCATTTATCATGGATATGATTATTGCGTAAACAATAAAGACGTGTAATTTCAAGGTTATTTTTTTATTAAATGGGATTTTTACGAGTCTGTAAAAATTGACGGCGCTTGATTCTGAGGCCCGGAGTGCCCGTAATAAATTTCTAAAGTTTGGTTCGGGTACTTTTAGTAAACATACGTCCGGGGTTTTTATAACATTTGTATCGGTGCTCGAAATTGAAATCTAAGGGCACCGTTGAACTGACTGCACTGGTATTCGCTGAAGAAGACTTTCAACTTGACATCAGTTGGTAAAGGGTGGATGGTATTTTTTCGGTTTTTTGTGGGAATAATAAAATAAAATAAATGCATTTCTATTTTATATTATCTATTATAAACACCCAAGTGGAAGGTGGAGGTGGGGACCACCACACCTTAATCTACCATGAGAGGATATAGTGGTGGGGATCACATGAACCTAACCTTCCACAAGAGGTTACAATGTGGGGAACACCCGTGACTAAACCCCCTTAATAATGGTGGGAGAGGAAAACCCCTCAACCCCCTCCCCAACGTGGGAGAGTTTCTCCACCCCCATCTTTGAATGGTGTCAAACCTCCTCTCTTTTTAATTTTTCCAACCTCAGGAATTAATTAAGCAGAGCCAACATAATTAATTCACCCAATTAAAATTTTAAAACCATCAAACTAAATAATAGATAATCTATTATTTGTTGGGGATACCTATTCATTGGTTGGAAAAAGGATGGAAATGGAGGATTCTAGCTCTTTTAAGAAAACTATCCAACGAAGAACTAGATTCTCCAACAAAGAATGTAGAACACACTCTTCAAATGAAGAACACTAGAAAAGAGATTCATCAACTTCTTCCTCAGAAGAACCTTGAGGAAGCAACCGACGTGGGGTGTTTTCGAAAACCAACCCTCCCTCCTCATCATTGTCAATGAAACAACACACAAGGTCAGGATTGGAAGTTTGTGGTGGACGCAGAGAACAACGGCAAATCTGTCTACCTCCCCACGACTCTATCAACAAACAACGAACAAAGTTAGGGATTTTTAATGAATTATGATATCTTTTCCCTTATTTTGTTCCTTCCAAAACAAATAATGTGGACCAACTTATTATCAAGTTGATCCACGTATGTTTTTACTTGCTGGTTGGGAATATTTTTTTAATTCGGGACAATGGGAATTGATGAATTTGAGATATCTTCCATTCTCTGTACTTGTTTATGTTCATGACGAACCAATTTCTACCACCCTAAATGTAGAGGGTGAGGGCCAAAATAACATGGCCGGACACCCCTCCACCATTCTTCATTATGATGTTCTTCGACATGGCGATGAGGCGACGAAGGTGATGAAGGCAACATGTGCCACCCCCGCAATTCTCCAACACCCTGGGCCGAACTGTGACACCCTCCAGCTTTCGAGCCACCCTAGACGCGCTGCCCGTTGGCTGCACCACTCGCCGGCCAAACCGGCCCGAGCTGGGCCGCACCCCGGCCGAGCCATGCTCAATCCGCACCGTGCCCCGTATTCCAGCCGCCACACCTCCTACGCCCCTCACAGTGGCCTCTCGAGGCTCAGCTGCATCAGACTCCATCCACCCCATGGCTCCACCATCTACGAACCCCTCGTTCCCCATGCCGCCGATAACCGAATAGGCCTGCCAGCCTTGGCGCCGCGTGTGCCCCGCTGCTCCGCCGTTCGCGCGCCCCGGCCGAGCCGGCCACCTGGGCCCCAGCTATTCCACCCTAGCTCGGGGCCGAGCCACCCCACACCGAGCCCTCTTGGAGCCCTCTGGGCCGAGCTATTCCCTCAGGCTGCCCTCAGGGCCAAACCGCCCTCGCGTCGACCCGCGACTATTCCGCGTCGTCGCGACCTATCCGCACTCTCACGGCCCTCCGTGACCCCTCACAGCCTACTGGTATGAGCCCATTGTTCCATGCCGAACCTACCGGGCTGGCCCGTCTAATGGGCCAGGTCAACCCAGACAGGGTCAGGCCGGGTCAGACCGGACCCGGGCGGACTATGACCCTTTACTTTTTTTTGGACATATCATTGGCACCCAGAATCCATTTGAAGAACCATTAGCGTCCCCGATAATCTTGGAGCATGATGGTCCCACTGATTATACACAACTAGATTTTGGGTTATAGTTGAGATACAGTCAGGTTGGATCTTGCACGGATCCAACCGGGCCCCCCGGGACTAAAAGACTAATAACTCACAGACCAGTCGTCCGATTGACGCACCATATGTTGTGTTGAGACACCTTTGACATGGAAGACCTTTGAGATATTTCTTCCTGGGAAATCATGACAGTTGGAGTATCGACTAATAGCTTGTGGAGTGGACTATTCCACATACAAGCAGACAGATTGTAGAGACCTAGTTGCTGGTTGAGACTTGACAACTGCTAACCGATTGACTCAGAGTGACTCGACTAGCCTAGTGGGGAGCACCTGGTTGTTGCGGCAGACCCATAGTGGAGGAGCGCCTGGTTGTGGTGGTAGACCCGCGGTACTCGACAGGAGGAGTACCTCTGTAAGCTATTAGGTGGAGCGCCTAGTTGTAGTGTAAAACCCACGGTGGGGAGTGCCTTGCTGACACAACAGACCTACGATACTCGACAGAAGGAGTACCTCAGCAGTCCAAGGATAAAGGTAAGTGCCTTGGTGTCACCGCAGCCCCACTGTACTCGATAGAGGAGGAGTTCTCGAGCAGTCGTGGTTTCGATAATGTGAATAAAATCACAGTTGAGCTGAGTCAGTAACTTTTGCTTTTACCTCATGATAGAGATGGATTACTTGATAACATAGGTATATGTGTGGGAATATACCAAAGTTGGCTTATTTATGGATTTTATACTTTGTGGTTTATCGTTGTTGGATTTTTTGAAACCTTAAGGGTCTCAGGGTCCCTGATGAGTATCGTTATAAACACCCCTGCACGGGATATGCCCACAACTCGTTGTTTTGGATGCTGACAATAGACAAAACTGACCGAGGATGAGAGTACTAGGACTGGACGATACCATGAGGAGGACCTTACGGCATTTCGGTACATGGAGGAGATGGACAGAAGTGGATTTATGAGGAGGCAAACTGTAACTACCCTTCAGGTAGGATCCTCGGAGGATGACCCAGTTGTTGTTTTTTCCTTTTTCCTCAGTTGTACTTGTAATTTTAGTTTCTTATACTTTTTAGTTGGACTTTTATTCTTTCCCATTTTTACTTACAGTACTCACTTGTTGGTTATTCATTTTATCTGTGATCGTATCTTTTGTCTGTGCTTATAGCTTATAATGGTAATGTGTTCCCAGTTTTTTTGAAATAAAACTTTGGTACTAGTCTCCAGCCCCTGGCATATGGAGGATGGGCTTGAGGTAGTCACGGCACAGGCCCTGGGGGAAGGGTCATGACAAATTGGTATTAAAGGAATCGGTTCTACTGCAGAACTTTTGACTCTGATATTTCTTTTCTATGAAGCAATAGTGTTAAGACTAGTGAGTGTGGTTCTCAGTTTAGGGAGTCTAGTGTTGTTGTGGCGGCCAACGTATCCATACACCAGGACCCTGACTTTTGATTTCCAACTCGGTGCATGAAAAACCTGATTGCATGTGTGTTTTCAAATGTTTTCTTTAAGTCATATCAACCAGGTCAGCTCACTAGGTATAATATTTTGACTGTGTCACATCTGTTTCCTTCATGATGCCTCCCCGTAGACGACCAGCTAGAGTCCCGAGAGTTGTACACACAAACATTCCACCGAGAGATGAAGCCTCGGTGTGGGGCACTTTTCTAGTGAAGGCATTCGTGGTACCACTTCCTATTGGGACACCGATTCTACTAGCCCTAGAAGAAGACGATGCATGCCGCTTGAGCATGTTTCACAAGTTCCAATGCCATAGGTCACCCAGGTTCAGGGGATATATGGACCCATATGCATCTTAGGATTGGCTGGAGTATGTGGTGAGAGTTTTCCGACTCATAGGGACGCAATAAGACCTCATGGTGATTCTTGTTTCCATCCGTATATAGAAACCAACATGCATATGGTGGAGCTTGATGCTCCAAGATCACGACGAGATGACGCTTCTCTAGGCAGACTTTAAGAGCCTGTTTTAGGAAGAGATTGTCCTAGGGACTCTTTGCACAGTGCACATACAAGAGATACTTCGTCTGCAGCATGGCAGCAGTACTGTAGCTTAGAACTCTCATGCTACTCCACTAATATGGTATATGAACCTTTATTGAGGGCCCGAACATTCAAGCAGGGACTTAGGCGGGAGATCATAGATTCAGTGATCTCATTCAGCATCCCAATGCAGGTAGGGGTGTTAAAGAGTGCCCTCCTAGTGCGTAGTTTCCTTGCTGAGCAGTCTCCAGCAGCAAGATCCACCACCAGCTGACATGTAGTAGAGTCTTCTGCAGCTCGAAGTAGACAGATGTCACAGAGGTTCAATAGGACTAGACCTACAGGTGGACAATCACATGACTAATGATCAGTTCTGTGGGGTACCCGGAGCAAGGAAATACATTCCAGGAGAGAGTAGTTTTTATGATGCGGCGGGTAGGGTCAAAAGGTTCATGAATATCCAAAATTCCTTTCAGATGATCAGAAGATAGTTTAAGGACCACCCAGATAGATACAAAGATTCAACCGAGGCTGTCCACAGGGAGCAGGCGGATGTCACCGAGGAGATGGCGGCGCAGCTAGCGGTGGACAACATTTTGAGGTGTTACTGCCACCACCACCAAGAGGTCCACCCCGACCATAGGGAGAAGGTGGACAGGGGAGAGCTCCGCTCCAGGCAGTTGAGGCCTACGATCATGACACTATGAAGATGATACGAGGTACAATCTGTGTCTATACCACCTCAGTTGCAGTTTTTATAGACACAGGTTCCAGTCACTCTTTCCTTTCCACTGCCTTCATTTGGAGGTGAGAGATTCTGATTGAGACGTCGGCTAGATCCATACGGATAGATACTCATACGAGATTATACTTGACGATAACTAACTGGTGATGGTAGTGTGAGATAACTCTAGGAGGCGAGATCTTCAACTATAATCTCCTGGTAGCAGCATCGAGGCCTTATGACGTCATCTTGTGTATGGACTGGTTATCTAGAGGGCATGCTTAGATTAACTATATTAGGTACAATGTGCGGTGTGTCTGCACTGATGAGACCATTTTTATCTTCACCAGTGAGAAGGGAGCCTTTGCAGCATAAGACAGACATAACCGGAGGAGGGTGCAACAAATCACTAATCAGTTGGCTTGCCTTACCCTCAGAGCTATTGATGTAGTGAGTCCAAGCTATCATGTAGTGGTGGACCAGTACATGAATGTTTTCTCTGATGATGTCCCAGTTCTACCTCGTCATAGAGATGTGGACTTTTACAATGATTTGTACTTATGATGGCACTGATATCTACTCCAGCGTATTGGATGGCTATGGTGGAGCTTCACGAGCTATGGGTACAACTTGAGGACTTCCAGGGGAAGGGATTCATCTAGCCTAGTGTTTCTCTCTGGGCAACCCAGATTCTGTTTTCCAAGAAGTCGGATGGGAGCTTGAGGATTTTTGTTGACTACCGGCACCCGAACCAGGTGGCCGTGATGAATATGTACCCACTCCTGGGGATTGATGACCACTTCGATCAGTTGAAGGGAGAACAATGGTTCTCGAAGATAGAACTCGGATCAGGCTATCACCAGCTCAGATTTTGAGTTGAGGATGGGCAGAAGAAGACCTTCAGATGCTGGTGCCGCCACTATGAGTTCATGGTTATTTCATTAGGGGTAACTAAATCTCCCGTAGTGTTCATCGGAATCATGAACATGATCATTCAGCCATACCTCGATCTCTTTTTGATAGTCTTCATCGATGACATTCTGATATACTTGTCTACTGAGGAGGAGCATGCCTTTCACTTGCAGGTAGTAATGGACACACTCCGAGAGAACCAGCTTTATGGTAAACTCTCGAAGTGCCAGTTTTGGATCAAAGATTTCACATTCTGGGACAAGTCATATCAGAGGATGGAGTTGCAGTGGATCCAGCGAATATTCAGGCGATACTTTCTTGGGACCCACCCAAGAGTGTGACAGAGGTACAGAGTTTCCTGGTTTTGGCTGGTTATTACTGGAGGATTGTGCCAGACTTCTCTAGAGTTGCAGCACCACTTTCAGCATTTATTAAGAAGGGGAAACCCTTTGCATGGTTAGAGAGATTCAAGAAGAACTTTTAGGAGCTGAGGCAGAGGCTGACTAGTTCCCCCCATCCTGAGGATTCTAGAGGATGGTGTAGGGTACATAGTATAATGCGACCCATGAGGGATCAGAATCGGATGTGTCCTGATATAGGAGCGATTTGTGATTGTATATGGCTATCATTAGCTGAGACAGCATGAGAACAACTATGCTACACATGACCTGGATTTAGAAGCTGTGTTTTTCTCCTTGAATATGTGTCGACACTATGTGATGGGAGAAAATTTTATCGTGTACTCTGATCACAAGAGTCTAAAGTATATCATATCTCAAAAATATCGGAACCTGAGACATCAATTTTTTCTTGATTTCCTCCAAGACTATAACATCAAGATAGTCTATACTCCTGGGAAGGGGAAAGTTGTTGTAGATGCGCTCATCTAGAGATCTGGTATACAGCTTCTTGGTGAGGTGATAGAGCAGCTGGATGCTTTACAAATATCCTTTGTTGATAGAGACAGAGTATCCTATCTTCAGTATCCTACAGTCACTCCCCCACTTCTTCAGCGAGTTAGGGAGGTGCAGTGTGGGGATGTTGATTGTGAGACCCGATGTTCTCAGATATCCACAGGGCAGACACCTAATGGATTTTATGAAGGTGAGGAGCACTTCATCCTCTTCAATGGACGTACCATGGAATGAGTGTCACCTCATGAGGTAGTGTTGAGGGAGTTCGACACATCCCCTCTAGCGGTACATCCAGGAGTGGTGAAGAAGTACCAGGACCTCCGATGACAGCACTGGTTGCCGGGAATGAAGAAGGAAGTTGCAGAGATTGTATCTCGTTGCCTCACTTGTCAGCAAGTGAAGGCGGAGAATAAGGTTCCAATAGGCTTGCTTCATCCTTTAGAGGTCCAAGAGTGGAATTGGGATGGCATATCCTTGGATTTTGTGATAGGACTTCCTTGTACATCTAGAGGTCATGATCCAATATGGGTGATCATCGACTGACTCACCAAGTCAGCCCACTTTTTTCCGATCAGAGAGCTGGGTTCAGTAGAGAGGTGAGATTCCTTTATATGTAAGAGATTATGTGGTTACATGGAGTACCTTCGATGATTGTCTTCAATCGTGAAACATGTTTTACTTCCCGGATATGAAAGGGGTTACAAGAAGATTTCGTGACGTAGCTTCATTTGATCACTTCTTTCTATCCTTAGATGGATGGCCAGATCGAGAAGACCATTTAAACCCTCAAGGTCATGCTACATGCTTGTGTCCTCAACTATGGTTGGTGCTGGGAGGATCACTTACCTTTGGCGGAGTTTTCAAACAACAATATATATCACTCCACCATTGGAATTGAACATTTTGAGGTGTTTTACGGGAGAACATGTAGACCACCTTTGTGCTGGAATAACCCAGGGGAATCAACACTAGTGGGTCCAGAGATGGTACAGGCTAGCACTGAAAAGGTGTAGATCATCTAGGGGTGGATGAAGACTGCACAGAGTAGGCAGAAGTCATATGATGATAGGAGATGGAGACCTCTTGAGTTCGAAGATGGTGACGATGTCTTTCAATGGGTCTCACCTCGACGAGGTCAATAGATATTTGGCATAAGAAACAAGTTATCTACAAGACTCTTCAGACCTTTTCAGGTACTAATTAGAGTTGGAAAGGTGTATTACCACTTAGCTCTTCCACCTCAGTTGCACCGGGTGCATGACGTCTTTCACATATCCAAGTTGAGAAGATACGTGCATGACACTTCCCACATTATAGACCACGGTGAGTTAGATTTTGATGATGGGGTGAATTTTACAGAGGTTCTAGTAGAGATTGAGGATCGACAGGAGTGGGTCCTTCTTGGATGGTCGATACATCTGGTGCGCATTCGCTGGCAGCACAGGAACATCCAAAAGAGAACATGGGAGCAGGAGGCTCAGATGTGTGCTCAATACCCCCACTTGTTCCCTTAGTTATGAGTTGTAGATTACGGGGACAAAAATACCTGACGTGGGAAGAATGTAAAGACCCAATATTTCCATGTAATTTTTTTTATTAAATGGGAATTTTATGAATCTAGGAAAATTGACGGTGCGCGATTTCGAGGCCTAGCGTGCCTAAAATAAATTTATGATTTTTTTTTTCGGGTACTTTCAGTAAACGTATGAGCAGGTTTTTTATAGCATTTGAACCAGTGCTCGGAATTGAAATCTGAGGGCACCGTTGAACTCGTAGTGCCTATATTCACTTAAGAATACTTTAACCTCGATTTTAGTTAGCCGAGGGTGGAATATAGTTTTTGGTTTTTTGTGGGAATAATACAATAAAATAAGGGCTTCTATTATTATATTTTATCTGTTATAACCACCCATGTGAAAGTTGGAGGTGGGGACCACCACACCATAACCTCCCATGGAGGTTATGTTGGTGGGGCCCACCCAAACCTAACCTCCCATGGGAGGTTACGATGTGGGGACCACCCGGCACTAAACCCCCTAATAATGGTGGGAGAGGAAAACCTCTCAACTCCCCTCATTAATGATGGAGAGTCTCTCCACCCCTCTCATTTAATGGTGTAAAACCTTCCTCTCTTTTAATTGTGCCAACCTCATGAATTAATTAAGTTGATCCAAATTAATTAATTCACCTAATTAGAATTTTAAAACCATCAAACTAAATTATAGATAATCTATTATTTGTAGGGGCTACATATTATTTTGTTGGGAAAAGGTTGGAAAAGGAGGATTAAAGCTCTTAGGAGAAAACTCCCCAACAAAGAACTAGTTTCTCCAATGAAGAATGCATTATTCCAAAGAAGAACGCCGTCGTGGAGCATCTTAAACATCTACCTCAGAAGCACCATGAAGAAGAAACCGATGTGGGACATCTTTGATGACCGACCCTCCCTCCTCATCGTCGTCAATGAACCGACGCACAAGCTCAGGATTGGAAGTGTGCGGTGGACGCTATGAATGAAGTAATATCTGTCTTCTTCCCAATGACTCTGTCGACGAACAAAGAACAAATGAATGTATGATATATTTTCCCCGGTTACTTTCCTTCCAAAACAAAGAATGCAGACTAACTTTTTATCAAGTTGATCCGAGGATATTTTTCCTTGTGGGTTGGGAATATTTTTTTCATAAAAGATTATTGGAATTGATGATTTTAATATATCTTCCATGTTAATTCCTTGTTTATGTTCTTGATGAACCGATTGCTACCTCCCTAAATGCAGAGGGTGATCCCCAAACTATCATGGCCCAAAACCCCGCTGCCATTATTATTTGGGATGTTCATTGGAATGGTGACGAGGCGATGCAGGCGATGAAGGGATCATGTGCCACCCTCGTGACGCTCTGGAGCCCTGGGACAAACCGCGCTGCCCTCCGGCTTCCGAGATGCCCAAGACATGCTGCCCACAAATCGTGCCACCCGCCAGCTGAACCGGCCCATGCTGCGTTGTACCCCTACAGAGCCGCGCTCCGACCGCATCACACCCCGGTTCCCAGGAGCCATGCCTCTCGCACCTCCTGTTCCCCTTGTAGTTCCCTACCAAGCCATAAAAAACATTCCTCTGCATACCCTGCACGCCCTAGGGCTTCACAATTCGCACACCTCGCACGCCCCGTGCCACCATTGTCCAAACCAGCCCGCTGACCTCTATGCGACCAACACGGCCCGCAGCTCCACCGTCTGTGCGCCCCGCTACGTTCCGGCCAAACAGGCCGCCCGACCTCGGTCGCGCCGCACCATCCCCAAGACAAGCCACCCTGATTCAGCCGCTCGCAACGCCCTCCAAGCTGAGCCACGCCCTAGTGGTTCCCTCTGGGCCAAACCGCCCTCGTGCTGATCCACAACCTGTCCACACCCTCGCAACCGGTCCGCGCTCTCGCGGCCCATCGTGACACCTCGCGGCCGGTTGGGTGGGGCCAAGCGGGTCGTGCCAAAACTAACAAGCTGGACTGCCTAACAGATAGGGCTAGACCCAATAGGTCAGGCCGGGTCGTCCCAAACTGGGTCGGACAGAACCCGGGCCCACTACGTCCCTTTTACTTTCTTTTGGCCATATCTTTGGCACTGGGTGTCCATTTGACGAACCGTTAGTGGAACTGGTAATCATGCAGCATGAAGGTCCCTTTGAGTATACCCCACTAGAGTTTGGGTTATAGGTAAGATATGGTCTGGTTGGATCATGGACGAATCTAACTAGGCACCGGGGACTAAAAGGAAAATAACTCACAGACCGTGCGTTCGATTGACGTGCCATCTATTGTTTTGAGGCCTCTATGACATGTCGGACCATTTAGATATTCTTCATAGGACTTCATGACAATTGGAGTATTGACTAGTATCTCGTGGAGCAGATCATTCCAGAGGCAAGAAGAGAGAGTGCGTAAACCTTATAGTTGGATTATACTTCATGACTACTGACCGATTGAATCAGAGTGACTCGACTATCACAGTGGGGAGCACCTTGTTGTCGTGGAAAAACCATAGAGGAGGAGTGCCTGGTGGAGGAGGCAAACCCGCGGTACACGATAGGAGGAGTACCTCTATAGGCTATTAGGTGGAGCGCCTGGTTGTGGGGGAAGACCCACAGTGGGGAGCACCTTGGTGACACAACAGACCCATAGTACTCAACAGAAGATTTCCTCAGCAGTCCAATGTTATTAGGAATAACCTCAGTGTTGAGGCAGGCGCACTGTACTCGATAGAGGAGGAGTTCTCCAGCAGTCGTGGTTTCAAAAATTTGAATAAAATCCTAGTTGATCTGAGTCAGTAACGTTTATGTTTACCTCATTATTGAGATGAATTACTTGATAACTTAGGTATGTGTATGGGCATATACCTAAGAGGGGTTATCTATTGATTTAATACTTTTTGGATTATCTTTGTCTGATTTTTTAAGATCATGAGGGTCTCAGGGTCCCTACTGAGTATTGTTATACTCACCCCTACACAGAATATGCCCTCACCTTATTGTGTTGGATGCAGACAACGAACAATGCTAACTGAGGCTGAGAGTACCAGGACTAGATGGTACCCGGAGGTAGACCTTACGACGTGTCGGTACATGGAGGAGATGAACGGACGTGAAGTGATGAGGAGGAAATATGTACCCACCCTTCAGGTAGGAACCTCGGAGGACGACCTAATGTTTTTTTCCTTTTTCCTCAGTTGTACTTGTACTTTTGGTTTCTTTTACTTTCTATTTGGGTTTGTATTCTGGCCCCTTTTTACTTACTGTACTCACTTGTTGCTTATTCAGTTTACTCCTGATCATATCTGTTGTGTGTGTTTATAGGTTATAAAGGAAATTCCATCCATGTTTTATGGATTTACACCTTGGGTGTGAGTTGCCAGCCCCTGGTCTATGGAAGGAGGGATTGGGGAAGTCACGACACGAGCCCCGGGGGACAAGTCATGACATAAACCATATACAATTTTTAAATATGATGTTTAATCTGAATGTTATTTTATGTCTAGGATATATTATTAAATCCACATCTTTTACTCAATGAAGATATTTTATAAGGAACATTATTCATGAAATAAATCGATTATTTGATATACATGGAATGCTTCTGAAAGGTACGACACAGGTAGGGTCTGGTTATAGATAACCTCTTGATGCTTCAGTAGACTCATGGAATGATTTATTTGGCTAGCCTTAGTGGTTCTTTCACCCAATATGTTTTAAACTGTCTTGTGAATGGTTTTGATGACAAATGTATCACGTTCCTACGAAACATGGATTCCAATAATTAATCATTTCCTTCATTAACTATTCCATTATTATTATCCGTGATATTTCACTATGTGAATATATATTTATGCATTTAATTATTTTTTTATTGATTAAATAGATTTTTTTTCCAGTTATTTACCTTGACATATTGATTATTTATTATCCATTTATTTGAATGGCATGTGTTTTTAGTTATTTTCCATTCCCTATTATTTATCCACATCCTTTTCAGTTTATTGATTATACGGAATGTGTGTTATGTTATTTTGTTTCCCATTTTATATGGAAAACCTTCTCATCTTATTGATTATTTTTAAAGTGTATACATTTATTACCTTGACATATTTACTATGTCCACTGATTAAGTATTTTTTCTGATGCACATAACCCTTACTAAGCATTTTAGCACACCCTTGTTTTGTTTCCTTCCACAAGAATCTATGAAGTGTAATAAGAATGATATAAATGGATATTATAAGTGGTAATAAAGTTATACCTTAAAAATTAAGTTTTGATTAGTGTATTAATTTTTAAAACAATTATCAATTCTGTATCTGGTTTATGAAGACTAATAAAATCTTCTATCTTTGGGAATCTGATTCCACACAATCATTCTAAAGTAATGATAGTAAACACCTTCTATGAGCTTTCTGGAGTTGAGGAGATACAGTTAGTAACAAATTATGTTTAGTATATACTTTTGTAACTAGATTTAATAAAATATAGATTAGGTATCATAAACCAGTGATAGACTTTGAGGATTAACATAGAAGAATAAATGACCTCATTAACTTATGTGTTATGGTTAAAACCATGCGATAATTAGTTTAAGGGTGATCACAAGTTATAAATATAAATCACATATTTTTTAGTTTTATGTAATGGCAGTTTTACAAGATTGAGGATATTTTGGTAGAAATATATGGCAATACAACTCATTATTTTAGTAGATGTTTTAAGGGAAAAAATATTTTAGGAATACTAACATTACATTTTCAATTCATGTGTTTAAAGTTATTGATAAAAATTTGGGATAATATTATCATTAATGACATTGTAATTATTGTTTAATTATATTATTAGTATTTTAAAATAAATATTTTCTATTGAAACCCATATAAAAAAGGTTATCAAATGATTCAATTTCAATTACATACATTATATTTATTTTAGAAATTATATTAATATGATATTAAAAAAAAGGAAACCTATAAGGAAGTGGTTCTTGAACACAAGAATGAGGATTATAAGGGCCTCACCCCTACCACTGGCCTATATGATGTCCGAGTTAATATTTTATTATTTTTATTTAAACTATTTAATGAATAAATATTAATTATGAACCAATATTATTAAATTTTGGTTTAGAGATTATGGTATTAACCACATTGTCTTTGGAAAATATTTATAAAAATGAATAAAGACTTTCCACCCATTAAGGTATCTTATAATCTATTGAACACCAATTTTAGTTCTTTAGGAAAAAAATAATTCTTCTATAAAATAGAGAAATCTCATGTATATTTCCATACATTTTTACGAAATAAAATAATTCCACAACATTAAAAAATTGTTCAAAAAAAGTGTGGTCCTTATACCAAAATTTTTGTTAAACCGATGATCTATTAAATCATCACAAATTTAGGTATTTTATGACCTTAAATTTCAATTGTTAATTTCATTTTTTTTGATCCATGTCCTCAATCACCCATATAATTATTTATGTTTCTGAAGATATGAGATTTTAACAAAGTAATTTTCAAGTACCAAACTATATATTTAGCTGATCTAGATTCAATTGTGTTGAAATAATTTATTTAAGGTGGATAAAATGTAATTACCTAAAATTATAATATAAGTTTATTATATTTGATGGCCTGCTAGATGAGAAACACCAAGTATAGAATATGATATAACAACTGAAGACATTATGATATATTTATATTTAGATAAATTTTTTCATTAAAATAACATATAAGAAACTCAAAATAATTTTTATCTTGATCTAAACAGAAAAATGAGTCTGGCATGAGTTACATGAAACAATGACTTTCTTCAGTGAATTGCGTTACACATAAGACCGAGTTTTACTGAGCAGCAATATATTATTATATATATTAATATTTAAAATATACATTAATTAAATATTTATTAATTTTATTAAATAAATTAATGAAAATAAATGTTTTACACAAATATATAATGAATTAATTGGTAACTAATTATTTATAAATGAATATAAAAATCAATTTATTATATGTGAAATGTTTTGTACTCACAAAATTATTTTTTACTAATAGATTAAATCAATTAATATTAGTGAATGACCATAATAATATTTATTTATAATATTTTAGATTTTTTTTACATCCATCCAATATATTTCACACACATAAGATAAGAACAAAACCAATATTATGCATAGAAAATCTATAGTTTTATAAAGTCAAATTTTAAAACTTTTAAGGGCACATCTATTTTGAATCTAAACTTTGACACTTTTAAAATTTTAATATAAAATAATAATATTATGCTTTTTAATAAAAATATATAAATATAATTTTTTTTGATATTTTTTAAGAAGTTTAATTTTTTGATGAATCTTGAAATATAATAGATTTTAATTGAAAAAATACATTTTGTCCCAATAATATATAAGGATAAATTATACATTAATTTTTTAATGTATATTTAGTTCAATAATACATAAATTAATCCAATTTTTTTCATTGTAATCAATTTCATTTTGAAATTGGATATAAAAACATTTCAATCTCTTGAACATTATTACTTTAAAAACCCTCTTTGTCATCATGTCTGTGGGTTTAAATTTAAATTAATTTATGCCACTTCTGTGATTTGAAATTGATCATATAGATTGAATATTTAAATCATAATAATTTATAAAATTTAGTATGGTCAACATTGTTTTATACGATAAATTTCAGTGAATGCAATTAAAATTAAATACAACGATTTAGCTAAAAATAAGGATAATGTAACAGCCCGAGATTTTATGAAAAATATTCTTTTTATTTCACTAATGTCTTGTGTTGTACGCTACACCAAAAGGAGCTTGCACAACACGCATCCTTGACTTGACTTGCATTACACGCAATCGCAACCTTCCTCGATAGCGTGTGTAGTACGTAATACTGAGTTTCACGAAACAATGATATGCTATTAAAATATTATTAAAACTAGCCGTTATGAATAGTAATAACCAATTTTTAAATTTTAGAAATTTTAGCTCTCAAAATGGACTTCATTTTTGGATTCAGAGTATCGAATTTAGCCTAAGGTGATATTTTGGTACTTTTCGGATAACTTTCATATTCTGATGAATAGTGAAAATTACTAAATTATAATTAAAAACAACCTTTTTAATCGAAATAATTAATAGTGATAAATCACTAATTTGAGTGGTTTTAAAGCATAATTAGAATATATTTTTACAATTTAATACAATGTTGGTCATTGGATGTAATTTCACATTTAAACCAGACATAATCAAGTGTCAATCTTTTGATAGATATTGTTTCTTAAAAACACGCTATTTGTTTTAACAGCGGGATTTAATTATAAAATTAATTAATGCAACTTTTATGTTATGAATTTGGTAAAATAGACTTCATTTTTGAATTTGGAATATGAAATATAGCTTAGGATGAAATTTTGGAATTGTTCTGAAAAACATCAATTTTTGATGAATAGTGAAACTACTAAGTGGTAGTTAAAAAACTGAATTTTTCATAAAATTTAATTTTACTGCTTCTGTGAATGGAATTTCAAAAATCTGAGAGACACGGTTGATTTCAGTAAGTAAAATGTGGTTCAATGAGATGAAAATAATTTTTGGTGAATAGTAACTTTTTACTTTTATTTACCACGGTTAAAAGTAAATAGAGTAATTAAGGGTAATAATGATATTAATATTACCCTAACACATGTCTTAATTCTATTGGACAAGTGTATCTCGACCAAAAACAACCTTAAGTGTAAATTATTATCATTTAGGCCCACTTGGATTAGATTAGTACATTTATTATTATTTAATTCAAAGAAGAGTTAAAAGAGTTAAAATCAAAGTTTATTTACTAAAACATTTTTAATATAGGGTTATACATAAGATAAATTCGATTGTAAATATTCATTAGAAAGCTAAAAAGATTTCCCACATAATGGTATTTTATTTGTAATTTCTGGACATAAAATAAGTTAATTTATTTATGACACAATGATGATGCAGTAATTATCTTATTAATGAAATATTGACATAATTGATGTTATAAACACCAAACTAAATATAATTTGAGACTTTTTATGAATTCCACTAATTTTCTAGGTTACTATGATATATTAGTGTTGATTTAATCATCTTGGTTCGAACATATAATTCTGTTATGACTTTCACAAAAATCATATATCAAATAGTGTCAAAATTGACGCAAAATAGTTTTTAAATAAAATATTACATTATTAATTGTTATTTTATTCCTAAAAATCTAAGGTTCGGCCAAATGACTTAGATAAGGATATATATATATTAATAATAAAAACTTTGGGGTTCGTTTGGCATGTTATAGTAAGTGTATTAACCCTATAGTGAAAGAAAACAAAAAGACACGGTAAAAGTTAAATTATTTAACTTAGAGTTAAATCTAATTGATAAGGTTAAAATAATACCCTAAACTTGTCTAAATCTTATTGGTTGATAGTATTTCGACCCAACCCCACTTTATCTTCGAAATAAGACCCTTTGGAACCATTATAAACCGATTTTGACATTAATATAAAATAATATTTTGAGGTATTCCTAAGGTGCCCCTCTCCTCCCTTATAAAAGGACACCTCCCCCCCTCCTCCTCACACCAATTTGAGCACTCAAGCTCGGCCAACCCCTGCCAAAATCTCTTCTCCACTTCCCTAGCAACAACCTAGAGGTTCTGGTCTTCCTCAAAGACCAATTTTAGTTCCCTAAGAGGAGGTCTCCAAAAAGGCGCTTCAAAGAAGAGGTAATTACCGTTACCAATTCTTTCATCTTTATTTCTTCTTCCACTTCTTCTTATTAGGTTGTTTCATTATTAAGTAATAACATCAGTTTCACTCATATACTGATATGTTATTATAAGTATGAAACAACCCTATTTCACAATCTATCCATCCTACGGAAAAAGAAATCACCGCGCGTGCGTACGTACGGAATACCGTCTCCACGCCGTGGTGTAATCTATTTTCCACCACCACCTTACATGGATGGGTATAATGGTGTAAAGAATAACTATACATAGTTATTACAAAATCATATTGATTCTGATATATTGTATAATCCACTCCAATTCAATTCAATATTTATAGAAATGATATCATCGCTCGTGCGTACGTACGGACTACCGTCTCCACGACGCGATGAGATTCATTCTCCATGTTAACCATTTAAGAATGATTATAAAGTATATATAAGAAATAATAATTAAATATATGACATTATAAAGCTACTGGATTTATGTGTATATATATATATGTATGTCATCTACTTACTTCCATTTCAAGAAAATAAGGAAAGGAAAACAGCGTTCATGCGTACGTACGGACTACCGTCTCCATGAATGGTGTTTTTCATTTTATTTATCTACCTATTATATATATATATATACTGAATATATATGATATATAAATCATATTTTATATTCTGGAAGTAAGTAAATCATGATATAAGTAATAATGATGTCAAGAACAACAAGTCAAAACTCCTACGATAAATGAAACGATTTTACCCAAAACGCTTCTTTAACATGGAATTTACAAAAGAACGGGTAATATAATGTCATAAGTGAAACATATATGATATCATAACAATGAATATGATTCTGTAATAAGTCAATAACATGATTTAAATTATTATACAGGAGGTTCAGACACTTACAAAGCAAGTCGGACCTATGGTAAGGGAAATATCACAATCTCATTTTTATCCGAGATTGTTTATTCGTAAGTACTTACTGGGGTGTATTTTATCATCCACATCCATGTTTCATCAATATGTAATATTATTTCCATCCACCTACAATTGTTTAAATCCATTTTTACCCTTCGGTGAGTTTTTAGTAATATCTATGAAATGAATCTTTTGTCGTACGAGGTACTTTTTGACTTTTCCGACAAAAGTACAAAGAATGTTTTTTTAACTTATACGGCATGAATGGATTATTAAAACATTATTTCCAAGAAGCTTATTTTACAAGTATTCAAGGTTATTTTTAATCAAATTCTTTTAGTTTAAAATTGTATGACATGTTAAGAAAGGAGAAGTGTTTTTGAAGTAGAAAGGATATTTTCCTCAAGAATGGAGTTCAAGTATTTTATCAAAATTATTTTCCATCTAAGATAATAAAAGGGTTCTGTTTTTATCCCTATTATTACATGGATTTGATTATGTTGTGATGGAAACATTTTTATGAATTCCATTATCTTATATGAATTGTTTTATGATGTCATGTTTTTTAAGAATCCCATTTTTATTACATGGGTTATGCGATAATGTATGATTTATGATTATGTGGAACACATAAGAAAGGATTCATTATAAGATGGGTGGGACCTATATCTCCCTCCAATGCATTGGGTATAGATTTTATATCTCATGAGATAGACATGGCTGGAATGGTAGGTTATACCGGTTCAGTGAAACAGGAATGAAACGAGGTTTACTCGATTCAGAAAGGGACTTTGTACACTAAGATAGTCTTGGAAATGAGTCATGACTAACAAGAAATGATTCTCTATGATTATGTGTGAATGCCACAAAGTTTCATGTTTTATGTTATGATTATTGTGATTACATTTCACTACCATGATTTATCCCATGTTAGGAAATTATGCTCTCTTTTGCAAGTTATGATTTCCAAAATGTTATGTTCTTATGAATATGATGTGATTGATATTTCTTTTGTTTACCCATACTGAGCATTTGAGCTCACCCTTTTATGTTTTCTTTTCCCCAGGATATAAAGAAAGGTTTTAGGTTAAAAAAAAGAAGATCTTTACGGGAGATGTTGAAGATCTTTCACCACGATTAGAAGATATAGTCCGAGTTTCCAAAGACACTAAACTATTACGGTCCTTGTCTGTGTGTTTTTGTAATGTACTAAGTAATTCGCAAAAGTAATGTAATGTCAATGTACGTCAAGATATGGGTCTCTACAGTTGGTATCAGAGGAAAGGTTTAGTCAACCTTTGGAAACTAGGATGCGAAAACGTTAGTGAGATCCCAAGAGATATTTCTAAGGTATGTCTAGGGATGTCCCTAAGGTTAAGTATACGTATAGGTTATAGTACTAGAATTACGCTAACGATCATAGAATTAAACCTAAGATGTTAGATATTGAAGGTACTTCCCCTTTATTATGTTGTTTTCCCTAGCATGATTTTTGCAGCTCACACTATTCTTTTTGGGTTTTAAAGAATGGCTGGAAACAAGATGATTCACGATAATGGAGGATATGATGGACAATGGAATGATATTCTTCATAATGAAATGGGATTTGGAAGTCCAAACATAATTATTATGCCGAATCAGAAATCTCATAATATGATCAATAAAGTAAAATTTGGTAAGTTTCCTGACTCGGCTAATAAGAGAAAGATGGAGTTTCATGATGATCATAGAGGAAAGAAAGTTCAATTTTCTCTATGTAATTCATGTGGGAAGAGGCATCAAGGAGAATGTTTCAAAGGAACTGGAAGATTATTTGGGTGTGGAAAAGAAGGACACAAAGCCAGTATGTGCAAAGGAAAAGGTTCAGTTAACACCAGGGATGTGGATAATGGTATTGCTACGACATCAACAGTGGTTAAATGTTTTAAATGTGGAATGTACGGGCATTATGCAAACCAATGCCCTAAGGGAAAGTCTCATGAAGAGAATCCGTATGGTCATATGGGAAGTATTTATGTTGTTGATGATGAAGAGACTACAAATGATATGTGAGATGAAAGAATTGTTGAATCTTGGACAATGGTTTAAGAATGTAGTGGAATGATTACATGTTTATCATGTGTAATGTTGTATAAGTAATCTCATGGTACTGTAGAATAAAGAGACATGTAAGGATTGTTACACTGTTGTCTGATTAATGTTACCAGTATCCATGAATGGTTATTCATATATTTTTGGAATGTAGATGATATGCGCATAATGAAGGGATAAGGAGAAAATTAAATGTTTGATAGTATTCATGAGCTCATTATTGATATAAGGACTAAGTGATATCATGGTGTTAGTATATAGAATTTTGAGGATTTTGGTATGTGGAAAGAGTTAACTTTTAATAAAATTCGTGTTTCTAATAAGGTTAAATGGGTATTCAAGAGAGTACAAGATTAAGGCCTTTGAATGTTTGGAATGTGACCAACAAGATATATCTTATGATATATGGGGATCAACGATGGTATTAAATCTTTGGTAATCGTTTTCACAGTGATATGAGAATGGACTGCAGTATTATGGATAAGACTAAAGATTGGAATGGATTATGTTGGACATAAGTTAGTATTGTTTAAGGATAGAAGTTTTTTCGATATTATTCATGGGATGTTATAGTAATATAGTTTTATAAAAAGGATAACCTACAGGACGGGCGACGGCCCATCACTTCGGACAAGGCTGTGGGAATCGAACCCACAACCGAAGTGCGACTGGCCTTTATCGCCTACCACTGGCCTACAGGAAGTCCCTGTTTAGTAGAAACTAGTTTTATTATATTAAGCAGTATGATATATGAAGTATAAGTTCATATAGATCGACTTATGTATATAATTTTTGCTAACCTTTTGTTTGAGACAGATGGAATGACCCGTCATTCTATCACATGATCTGCTAACACTTCACGAATAACAAATTCAACTTCATTTATTTAAGAGATGAAGTGGAAATTGTTCAAGGCATGAAAAACACTGAGATTGTACCAAAATAAAGAAAGTATTTATTCTAATTCAAATTTTCAACTTTAGGGAAATGATCTTGAAAACCAAAAATGTTGTCCTAGTGATCTTATACCTGATGAATCAGATGGTACCTTAGATCATCACAAATTTATGGATTTGTGATTACTGGATTTTCCATAGCCATGTTCTCTACCACTCTCCATCAGAACATGATGGCTAGATTTCTCTTCCATATCCATATTTTCACCTATGTGCAAACCCAGTGATTACTTTATTTGGGTAATCGTTACATTTCATACTTTAGTTTTTAAAGCCAAGTTTTGGTATTCCTTTTTACGATGTGGGTTTCTATTAAAGAAACTTTCGAATAGTAAACCATTTATAACCCCGACGAATTTCGAGGGCGAAATTCATTTTAAGGGGGGTATAATGTAACAGCCTGAGATTTTATGAAAAATATTCTTTTTATTTCACTAATGTCTTGTATTGTATGCTACACCAAAAGGAGCTTGCACAACACGCATTCTTGACTTGACTTTCATTACACGAAATCACAACCTTCCTCGATAGCGTGTGTAGTACGTAATACTGAGTTTCACGAAACAATGATATGCTATTAAAATATTATTAAAACTAGCCGTTATGAATAGTAATAACCAATTTTTAAATTTTAGAAATTTTAGCTCTCAAAATGGACTTCATTTTTGGATTCAGAGTATCGAATTTAGCCTAAGGTGAAATTTTGGTACTTTTCGGATAACTTTCATATTCTGATGAATAGTGAAAATTACTAAATTATAATTAAAAACAATTTTTTTAATCGAAATAATTAATAGTCATAAATCATTGATTTGAGTGGTTTTAAAGTATATTTAGAATATAGTTTTACAATTTAATACAATGTTGGTCATTGGATGTAATTTCACATTTAAACCAGACATAATCAAGTGTCAATCTTTTGATAGATATTGTTTCTTAAAAACACGCTATTTGTTTTAACAGCGGGATTTAATTATAAAATTAATTAATGAAACTTTTATGTTATGAATTTGGTAAAATAGGCTTCATTTTTGAATTCGGAATATGAAATATAGCTTAGGATGAAATTTTGGCATTGTTCTGAAAAACATCAATTTTTGATGAATAGTGAAACTACTAAGTGGAAGTTAAAAAACTGAATTTTTCATAAAACATAATTTTACCGCTTCTGTGAATGGAATTTCAAAAATCCTAGAGACACGGTTGATGTCAGTAAGTAAAATGTGGTTCAATGAGATGAAAATAATTTTTGGTGAATAGTAACCTTTTACTTTTATTTACCACGGTTAAAAGTAAATAGTGTAATTAAGGGTTAGAATGATATTAGTATTACCCTAACACATGTCCTAATTCTATTGGACAAGTGTATCTCGACCAAAAACAACCTTAAGTGTAAATTATTATCATTTATGCCCACTTGGATTAGATTCGGACATTTATTATTATTTAATTCAAAGAAGAGTTAAAAGAGTTAAAATCAAAGTTTATTTACTAAAACATTTTTAATATAGGGTTATACATAAGATAAATTAAATTTTAAATATTAATTAGAAATATAAAAAGATTTCTCACATAATGGTATTTTATTTGTAATTTTTGGACATCAAATAAGTTAATTTATTTATGACACAAAGATGATGCAGTAATTATCTTATTAATGAAATATTGACATAATTGATGTTATAAACACCAAACTAAATATAATTTGAGACTTTTTATGAATTTCACTAATTTTCTAGGTTACTATGATATATTAGTGTTGATTTAATCAACTTGGATCGAACATATAATTCTGTTATGACTTTCACAAAAATCATATATCAAATAGTGTCAAAATTGACGCAAAATAGTTTTTAAATCAAATATTACATTATTAATTGTTATTTTATTCTTAAAAATCCAAAGTTCGGCCAAATGACTTAGATAAGGATATATATATTAATAATAAACAATTTGGGGTTCGTTTGGCATGTTATAGTAAGTGTATTAACCCTATAGTGAAAGAAAACAAAAAGACGCGGTAAAAGTTAAATTATTTAACTTAGAGTTAAATATAATTGATAAGGTTAAAATAATACCCTAAACTTGTCTAAATCTTATTGGTTGATAGGATTTCGACCCAACCCCACTTTATATTCGAAATAAGACCCTTTGGAACCATTATAAACCTATTTTGACATTAATATAAAATAATATTTTGAGGTATTCCTAAGGTGCCCCTCTCCTCCCTTATAAAAGGACACCTCCTCCCCCTCCTCCTCACACCAATTTGAGCACTCAAGCTCGGACAACCCCTGCCAAAATATATTCTCCACTTCCCTAGAAACATCCTAGAGGTTCTGGTCTTCCTGAAAGACCAATTTTAGTTCCCTAAGAGGAGGTCTCCAAAAAGGCGCTTCAAAGAAGGGGTAATTACCGTTACCAATTCTTTCATCTTTATTTCTTCTTCCACTTCTTCTTATTAGGTTGTTTCATTATGAAGTAATAACATCAGTATCACTCATATACTGATATGTTATTATAAGTATGAAACAACCCTATTTCACCATCTATCCATCCTACGGAAAAAGAAATCACCGCGCGTGCGTACGTACGGAATACCGTCTCCACGCCGTGGTGTAATCTATTTTCCACCACCACCTTACATGGATGGGTATAATGGTGTAAAGAATAACTATACATAGTTATTAAAACATCATATTGATTCTGATATATTGTATAATCCACTCCAATTCAATTCAATATTTATAGAAATGATATCATCGCTCGTGCGTACGTACGGACTACCGTCTCCACGACGCGATGAGATTCATTCTCCATGTTAACCATTTAAGAATGATTATAAAGTATATATAAGAAATAATAATGAAATATATGAAATTATAAAGCTACTGGATTTATGTATATATATATATATATATGTATGTCATCTACTTACTTCCATTTCAAGACAATAAGGAAAGGAAAACAACGTTCATGCGTACGTACGGACTACCGTCTCCATGAACGGTGTTTTTCATTTTATTTATCTACCTATTATATATATATATATATACTTAATATATATGATATATAAATCATATTTTATATTCTGGAAGTAAGTAAATCATGATATAAGTAAAAATGATGTCAAGAACAACAAGTCAAAACACCTACGATAAATGAAACGATTTTACCCAAAACGCTTCTTTAACATGGAATTTACAAAAGAACGGGTAATATAATGTCATAAGTGAACCATATATGATATCATAACAATGAATATGATTCTTTAATAAGTCAATAACATGATTTAAATTATTATACAGGAGTTTCGGACACTTAGAAAGCAAGTCGGACCTAAGGTAAGGGAAATATCACAATCTCATTTTTATCCGAGATTGTTTATTCGTAAGTACTTACTGGGGTGTATTTTATCATCCACATCCATGTTTCATCAATATGTAATATTATTTCCATCCACCTACAATTGTTTAAATCCATTTTTACCCTTCGGTGAGTTTTTAGTAATATCTATGAAAGGAATCTTTTGTCGTATGAGGTACTTTTTGACTTTTCCGACAAAAGTACGAAGAATGTTTTTTTAACTTATACGGCATGAATGGATTATTAAAACATTATTTCCAAGAAGATTATTTTACAAGTATTCAAGGTTATTTTTAATCAACTTCTTTTAGATTAAAATTTAATGACATGTTAAGAAAGGAAAAGTGTTTTTGAAGTAGAAAGAATATTTTCCTCAAGAATGGAGTTCAAGTATTTTATCAAAATTATTTTCCATCTAAGATAATAAAAGGGTTCTGTTTTTATCCCTATTATTACATGGATTTGATTATGTTGTGATGGAAACATTTTTATGAATTCCTTTATCTTATATGAATTGTTTTATGATGTCATGTTGTTTAAGAATCCCATTTTTATTACATGGGTTATGCGATAATGTATGATTTATGATTATGTGGCACACATAAGAAAGGATTCATTATAAGATGGGTGGGACCTATATCTCCCTCCAATGCATTGGGTAAAGATTTTATATCTCATGAGATAGACATGGATGGAATGGTAGGTTATACCGGTTCAGTGAAACAGGACTGAAACGAGGGTTACTCAATTCAGAAAGGGACTTTGTCCACTAAGATAGTCTTGGCAATGAGTCATGACTAACAAGAAATGATTCTCTATGATTATGTGTGAATGCCACAAAGTTTCATGTTTTAAGTTATGATTATTTTGATTACATTTCACTACCATGATTTATCCCATGTTATGAAATTATGCTCTCTTTTGCAAGTTATGATTTCCAAAATGTTATGTTCTTATGAATATGATGTGATTGATATTTCTTTTGTTTACCCTTACTGAGCATTTGAGCTCACCCTTTTATGTTTTCTTTTCCCCAGGATATAAAGAAAGGTTTTAGGTTAAAAAAAAGAAGATCTTTATGGGAGATGTTGAAGATCTTTCACCATGATTAGAATATATAGCCCGAGTTTCCAAAGACACTAAACTATTACGGTCCTTGTGTGTGTGTTTTTGTAATGTACTAAGTAATCCTCAAAAGTAATTTAATGTCAATGTACATCAAGATACGGGTCTCTACACATAACAAGTGATTAAACCTTAATCATAAGGACCAAAAGGTCCATGAAAGATGTAAAAAACAAATTTTAATCTCCATTTTAGAGAATATTATCATTTTCTTATAATTTGGGTCATTATTAGAGGCATATTATGTAATGAAGACCACTCAATTGTGTTTACATTTTTATATTTACAAGGATACCACTCCCCCTCCACTTTAAAATTAACTCACCCCTCCAACTTATTTGCACATATAAATACATTTGTCTCATTAAAACCTAAAAAATAGATTCTTAAAAACCCAACCCTAATATTATAAACTTCAATTTTGGGATAAATCCATCCATTGATGGAATTTGGTTTATACTAAAAGGAGTTACCAGAATTAGAGGAAACATTCTTCAACCATCAGTTCAATTTATTGTATTTCTCCCCAATTAAATTATTTTAATATCATTATTATATAATTAAATAATTATATTTAATATATAAATATTTTATTATGATAATATTTCAACTAATACATTCACACACCCCATCAAATGGGATATGAAATCATCATTCGTGTGTACGACAGAGTACCACCTCACAAACCGATGGTGTGTGTTCTTCCATTACTAGATTTAAAGGATATTGTAATGATTTATTTACTATTTTTATATGATATTTATGATGTTATTTTCCTGATTTAATTTTTATATGACACATACATTTATGTTTTCTCTATTGTGGGAATACAATAACTTCGTTTATGGATGTGTGGACTATAGTCTCCTCAAAGCGATGTGATTTTTTCATGCTATACATGGATTGAATTATGTATATTATTAATTAAAATTTGTGAAATATATTAAATAATATGATAATATTATAATAATATACATATATATCACTTACATTTCATTCTTTCAATATGATAATGAAATAAAAGTAGTGTTCATGCGAATGTACGATCTACTGACTCCATGAACGATGAATTTAATTTCCTATATCTAAATTGTATGGAATATTATAAATAAACATGTACTGAATATATATGATATTTAAATCATGTATTAAATTATTAAATGATGAATCCCTGATCTAATTAATACGAATATAAATAACAAGTCAAAACATACTTGAAAAGTAGTGCAATGATGAAAATGATAAAAGATTATTAAGGAACGTGTTACAAAATATTATAATAGGATAGTATAAGATATCATAGATATTAATATTATTATAGTTTAATTTAATAAAATTTATAAAACCATTATATAGGATGTTAATTTACATTTATCCAAAAGGAAATACAATGTAAGGGATTCTGGTCCCACCTTTTCTTCCATGAAGCATACACTATTTTCACCACATATTTCTGTTGTGTGTTCTTTATACTTATCCTATTGTATTTTATATCATAAATAAATTTATATTCATGTTATTTATAGTTTAATTTGATTATATTTACTTCATGGGGATATTATTCAAAATTTACCGTGTGGAAATGGATTTCAAATACATTTCATTTTTATTGAGGACTATTGTAATGTATTGCATATAGTTTATTTTATATGTCGTATCTACTACCATTTTGAAATATAATATAAATAATTATTAATTATTAATGCTGTTTTTAATTTCAATTTTAATTATATCTTCAAAAGAGATTTGAACATAATTTTACCAATTAGTAATGAAATTTTATACCTCAATTCCTTTTCATTGGACCATACAACTTTCTCACTATCATAAATAATCTATTATTATGTGTATAATAAAGATTAATAATATTGGTTTATTTATACTAATTTTATGTGGATTTATAGTTGAAACAAAAAAAAATTCATTGATTAATTATCACTTCAATGTTATTATCATTTTAATGGTCTTTTTCATAATCTATTTGAATCAAGATTTCTTATTCTTGAAATTTAATTAAAGGTAATTCTATGATCATTGTTAAATAAATAATTTAATTTTATTCTCCTATATTTATTCATGAAAATTTTCAATTAATTATACAATTTTATAACTATTTTCTACTCAAAATCATTTATAAAATTTTTTCAAGAAAAAACATCTTCATCTCTCTCTTTAGCCCGAGAACATATTTTCTTCTAAAATCCCTATTTTATAAAGTATTTCTCAAAAATGTTTTTAATATTTAATAAATGATTCAATAGCTTATTTTTTACACTTTTTATCTTTTAAATTTCTTTTCAATGAATTCTTCATATTTTTTTCTGATCAAGGACCTTTTATAACATTTTCAACTTATAAGAGGAGTGTTCTTTTACCATGAACAACATGTACGAAATTACATGATAAAATTTCATTATGGTTTCTTTTTCATGTTTAAATGGTCAATTTTTAAAGAAACATTTTTATGTTGTTTTCAAATAAAATAATTAAATTTGTTTTCCAAATTACAAGTATATTTTCGTCAAGAATATTTACAAAAGATATTTTTAAATAATTGCTATTAATCATTGAAAAAAACGTTTATCCTTAATCCAATTTGGATATTTTTATTAAAATCATTCTTATTATCTCTCTATAAGGTTTATGATTGATTTGGTAAATGGTATATTTGACATCCACTTCCTTGATTCTTTTTTAGTCCCCTTGAAATATTCAATTTTTAGTGATCGTTGAATAGTAAAATATCACAACATATCCACATCATTTATCATAGATATGATTATTCCTAAATCATATTCTATTTTTACATAATTTTTTTTTATTTTAAAATTATATATTATATATATATATATAGAAAATTGATAAATACATATCTTGTAATCAATGTAGATATTTTAAAAGACACATTGTTCATGAATTTAATGTATTATTAGATATATGGGGAATTATTTAGGTTGATAGGACATAGGTGGGATCTAATTATAGATATCCCCTTGATGTATAGATAGTCTCATAGGATGAGTCAATTGGCTAGGATTATTGTGTTTCCCTACCAGTATGTTTGAAACTATCCTATTAAAGGTCTTGATGGTAAATGTATCATGTACATATGAAACATGGCGTACAATAATTAAGCATTTCATTCATTCTCTATTTATTTATTATTATCCATGAGATTTTAACTATGAAAAAAATATATGGATTATTTTAATTATCATTTCCTTGAGTAAATTGTATGGTTTTTAGTTATATACAATACCATATTGATTATTCCTTATAAAAGTAATTTAATGGTACATGTTTTAAGTTATTTACCTTGCTATATTTTTTATCAACATCCTTTTCAGTTTACTGACTATATACAATGTCTGTTATATTAATTAATTTTTCCACATTTTTATGAATATCCATCTCAGCTTATTTATAAAATTTATTGTGTGTTTATTTATTAAAATTCAATATTCATTATACTCATTAATTCATTATTTCTTCTACTATACATAACCCTTATTGAGGATATGTGATCACCCTTATTTTTTTATTTCTTCATTAATCCTTGAAGTGTATTATTAAATATAATCATGGATATTATAAGTGGTAATAAATTAATCCTAAAAACAATTATTTTGTAATTAGTGCATTCATTCGTAATAGAAGACTCATTTATATATATGGTTTACCAAGACTACTAAAACATTAATTCATTCAGGATTTGATTACTTGTAATCATGCTAATGTTATGATAATAGAGAGTATCTCTAAGATTACTATATCTAGGTTGATAAAATTTGACTACAAATAAAATTTAGGTATCCTCATGATTTTCCCTTAATGTCTTATTGTTTTTGAATTTCACCGTTGTTCCACATGAAATATTTTCCATATAACACCATAATACATTATAGTATTATCCTTTTATAATAAGCATAAGTTTTTAATAGATTAATTTATATGAAAAACCAAATTTGGTTTATTATATGCATAAAACTATGTTTTCTTTGGTAACATGCAAAAACAACATTCTTTGATGGCCTGTGTTACATGAAAGACTGAGTTTTACAGAATACTATTATCATTATAACAATTATATCCTAGAAATTAAATTAGATGATATAAATATTATTAAATAAATTATGAAAATATATGTTTGAAAAAAATATAAAATGAATTCATCAGTTAACAATAAATTAGAAAAGAAAATAAATAGAAACTGAATATAAAGAAATTATTTTTATAAAAAAACTGTTTTTATGATCCGAAATTATTTTTGTCTAAATAGATTAAATAAAATCATATTAGTGAATTATATTAATTAATTTTATAAATTATACATTTATTCAGATATTTTTTGACACTAATCTATTATATTTGTTCTGAATAAAAATAGAACAAATCCAGTTTTACTCATATAAAGATGTATTTTTATAAATATAGGATTTCTCAATATTAATAATGAACCTATTTTGAAAATAAATTTTGTACCATTTTTAAATTTTAAATTTTAAAAAATTTCATTTTTGAAATAGTAATATCAAAATTATCTTATGGATAACTCTTCATTTTTTTGAAGTTTTATTTTTTGAAAAATACTGAAGGATTCTGAATTTTAATTGAAAACCGCATTTTCGTCTAAATAATTTATAATGTAAAATTATATTTTTAATTGGTATTAAAGTACTATTATATATATATATTATATATATTATTAAATATTATGTCATTTAATTTATTATTATATCTAAATTAGATATAAAAACATAGTGAACTTTGAACATATTCTATTGAAATACCCTGTTTCTCATTTCGTCTGCTGGATTATTTTTAAATTTGTTTCTACCACTTATGTGATTGTAATCTGAAAAAAAGGATTCCATATATGTAATAAACATAATTTATAATATATATTATGTTAAACATAGTTTTTACCTAAAATATTATTGAAAGAAATAAAAAATATTTAAAACAATTCAAGTGATACTATGTTTACTTAGTGGTTAAACATTAATCCTTAGGGAGAAAATGTCCTGGACAATTGTAATTTTTTTTTGGAATTTTCCCACCATATTTTATCTTTAAACAAAAATATTTCATTTTTGTATGAAAATTATTTAATGGAAACCTCTCAATATTATTTACCTTTTTAAATTTATAATATGGACAATCCTCCTATACTATAAAAAGGCACTCACACCTCACTTATTTACACACATCAAGACATTTTTATCGACGAAAAAAGAGCCCAAATAGGCTCCAAGGATCTCCCCTATAATACAATAATTCTCACCTTGTTCATTACAAAAAACCAAGAATGTTGATTAGTATAAACTAAGAGGATTCACCCAAAGAAGAGCCAACATTTCTCAAAATGTACTTTTCTATTATTTATTTCTCCACACATAAATTATTATTATATCTTTTATAAATAATAAATTTAGAATCATAAAAATTCTGATATTTTTTATCTTATGGTTAAATCTTAAAAGCATACTCGCCTCCATAAAATTGGATATACAATCATTGTTTTTGTATGATGAACAACTTCCTCGTGAACAAATGGTGTTCATTCTTCAATTACCACCTTTCATGGTTGAGAATAATGCTGAGTTTAGAGTTAATATATTATATATATATATGAAATTTATAATTTATTTATTCATATATAATTATTATTTAACACATTCCTTCATTCTTTCAATTTGGTGAAAATACGATAACATCATTTCTGGACCTGTGGACTACCACCTCCTCAAAGTGATGTGATTCATTCTTATATACATGGAATTTATTATGGATGGTTTTAATAAAAATAATTGAATTATATGATATAAATATTTTATTTTAATTATAATATACTTATTCATAATTTAATTTTCTTTATTTTAATAGGAAAAGAAAATGTAAAAAATATTTATGTGTATGTACGACCTACCATCTCCGTGAACTGTGTATTTCATTTACTATCTTTAAAATTTATGGATTAATCTAAAAAATATATAATGAATATATATGGTTTTTAAATAATGGTTTTCATTTTTCAGATTATTAAATCATGGTCTATGTAAAAGGTATAAAACATTACATGTCAAAACATACTCGAAAAAAAGTGGTTATTACTCGAAACAATGAAAATAATGAAATATTATTAACATAAGTTCATAAGATGTTATAAAATAATAATATATGATATTATAAATATTAATAAATTTATTTTATATGTAAATAACATACTTAAAACAATTATAGATGAGGATAAATAGTGCTCAACCAAAAGGGATCGTAGGGTAAGGGATTCTTATCTCACTATTCTTTTGTGAGGCATACACCATTTTCCACACTTATTTCTATTGTGTTGTGTAAATAATTCTCATATTGTATTTTATATCATGAATATATTTATGTTCATGATATTTATAGTTTCATTGGATGCAATTTCTTTTATGGGAATTAAAATTCAAAAGTTATAATGTGGAAATGGATTTCATCTCAATTTCATTTTAAGTTATTTTTTAATGTTATGAAAAAAATTACTTTTATATGGTGTATATAATGACCATTTGTAAGTTAATATCAGGAGAATTCATTTTTTTCATATTTTTTATTTCAACATGAATTATTTCATCTAAGGGGATTTGAACGTAATGTTACCAAGTGGTAATGGAATTTCATAACTCAGTTCTATTTCCTTGGGTAATATTACTCCCTTGTTGTAATTAATATTCCATTACTAGGTGTATAATGAGTTTTAATATACATTGTTTTATTTAAATTTTATATATATTTATAGTTTATACACATAATAAATTTAATGATTAATCTTCACTTCAAAATTTTTATCATTTAGTTTTTTACTTCACAAACTCATTTTATTTAGGATTCAATACACTTGAATATCTATTGAATAAAATTATTTGATCATTCATTAATTTACAATTTATTTTTATCCTCATATATTTATTCTTGATTATATTAAAATTATTGTAATATTAATTCCAAATTTTTTACTTAAAATATTTTATAAAAGTTTTTCAAGAAAAACCGAATTCATTTCCCTCTTTAGTCGTAGATCAGTTTTCTTCCAAAAACATGATTTCTAGAAATGTTTTAAAAAATGTTTTTAAACTTTTAGAAAATGATCTATCATATAAATTTTCAACCTTTAAATATTTTTTTGTTTTTAATAGTAATTTTTAAATAAGTGGTTTATGAAAATAATTTTCAAAACAAAAAGTATATTTCTTCTCAAAAATGTTTTTAAGGATTCTATTTTATATCATCAATTAAAATCACAATTATTATTACTCAAATGAGTATATTATGTATTAGTAACATTCTTATTAATTATATGGGTGTTTTATGATCATTTAACTAAGATGTTATATTTTGATAAATTTTCCATATTACAATGTGATTTATGGTCATATTTTTTTCTGGGGATGTTTTTGAACTTTCATATGTTTGTTTTTTGCACGAAGGTCTATGTTGATTATGTTTCGTACCTTTCATTTGAAGAATTCATTATATTATTTATAAGATATTTAGGTCCCACCATAGCCTCGAAATTTATCAGTAGGTTTCATGAGTCAAAATAGATATGGTTTTGGTGGAGGCCTTACCTATTTTATTCGGCCTTTTTATCACATAAACATTCATTAGATCATACAAAACCAAGGATCATTATGGTTTAGTGTCTTGAAAACAATGATTTTAATACATGACAACATAAAAAACTTCTTCTTAAACACTTAAAAGGATTATTCATTTGTTCATCCTAAGTTAATTACAATATCTCATAACTCGGTAACATACATCAAAGGAAATGGTGAGAAGAAGGCCCTGTAAGGGAAATAAGAGAATCATTTTACATGTGAACTTGAGATACATCAATAATGTAATGATAAATAACTTTAAGGCATGAGAAATAGATCATGAGGCATATCATAATAAAAATAACATGTTTTATAACTTGAATATGTGGATACAACATTTATCCTAGACAATCATTTCCGTTTTACCAAGGTCTATCCCCAAGGTGTCATGAAAAAAAATTACCGAGGTTATTCACGAAGGTATCATTAAAATAGTAATCTCTGGAGATTAATTATTTACCCAATGCATTAGATTGATATCAGTGCGCACCCTAAATTTTCATTTATTATTATGTGATCCACATATAAAATCATCAATAATTTCATAAATAATCCATATATCATTAAAGAAATGGGTTTCATTTCATAGTCATACCATTTTAAAAACATCTTTAATGACGTGATCATTATATCACTTTAAACCCACAGAAAAGGAAAGTTGGTTTCATGTATGTAAATCCCATAATTTAAAATAGAAAATTTTGATATATTTGTGAATACCACTATATAAGAAAGATGATTGGGCATTCACTTAATAAAATAAAATAATTTGATACATAGAGAGAGACAGTCAGAGACAAACATTGGGCATCATAACTGCTATGTTACAGGGTTTTAGAAAACGTTGAAAAGAGAGGGGAAATGAGTCACCCACTCATAAATGATCCATAAATCAGTAGAGGGACATAATATAAAATATATAAGAACATGGTAATGAAATTTTAAGGACATACCATATGATATGAAGAAATTCAATGGAAGAAAAAAAATAAGATTTCTCTTATGAAAATTCGGCAGCCTAACGGCGTCACATAAAAACTCAATAAATGAATTGATGAGATAAAACAAGGAATATAATAATATGAACATAAATATGGAAGTATTATGGATATGAAAGATCATATCCCAACATAAGAAAAGGAAATCGAAAGACCTGACATGAAAATATAACTTGGAAATGAGAAGGGTGAAAGAATCCCTTACAAAAATTCGGCAGCCTAACTGCGCCACTTAAGCATTCGAAAAATGAATTGATGAGAGAAATAAGGGGTATATAATCATATTAAAATGAAAAGGAAATTAATATGAATATATAATAATACCCCCAACATAAGAACTTGGGGCGTAAAAGAAATGACATAAACGACAGTACTTGAAAAGAAAGAGAGAGGTAGGATCCCTTACCTTGAAGAGGAACTTCAAAATATTGATGTTTGTGACCTTGGGAGGATTTAGGGAACCTTGGAATGACTCCATGGTAGGTAAGGAGACCATAACATCATTTAGGGGGATTTTTTAATGGAAAGGATGAGATAATGGCTTGGTATTTAAAGGGGAAATGAGGGGACAATGCATTAATGGCCAAGGGACACCTCATTGGTGGTATTGAAAAAACCATGGGCTTGCCCATGATATTGCCCACTTGAGACATCTCAGACCTTATCATAATATTCATAAGTCGACCAGAATTATTACATAATTATTACAACCTTAATGATGTCATTAAACACCCGAAACTAAAAACTGTATTTTCACAATTCACTGAAAATTCAACTTTCTCCAAAATATCCCAAAAATTCCCCTTAACCAAATATCGATGCTATGATTTCAAAAAATAAACTCAATTTTATGAAAAAAAATTCTAAATACTTTTAATATAATTTTTCAATAAAAAACACTATTCACCTAAAAAATCTAATACTTGACTAATAATTTCTGAAACAGTTATTTACCTATTTTATTGAATCAAATTACTTAATCAAGGTGCCCAAATTATATTAATACTTTCTTTAAGTGCAATTAATAATCTATTTGGTCACATTAATAATCCTAAGAGTTAAATCACTATTCATAATTTACTATTCATCAAAAATTAAGTTGATCTTATTAGATTATAAATTTCATAATGAACACAACTGTAGAAGACCATTTTTTGAAAATAAATAGACATTTTTAATTATTTAAGGATTACATAAATATTTTAAAATATCCTTTTTCCAAAATTCATCAATAATATACATCCTCTATTTATCTGGATACTTGAGATTCACAAACATCGACATAAGAAGAAATCACAATGTTTATTTAAAAAAAATATTACACAAGGAAGTTATGGTCTCGTTAGATATCCCCTTATAACAACAACATATGACTTAAGAGTAAGGTTTCCTAGGGTGATAGAATCATGGGGCGGCTCGGTGAATATTGCCTGAGTATTTATTTCTATCAGCTTGAACTTCTCGCGAAGGATATTCCATTCCAGCTTCACACGATGAAGTTCAGCTTGGGTTTGGTCTAGATGAAATCCCAAATGTGATACCTCATTCCTGAGTTCCAATAGATGGGCTTAGATCGTCCTGAGACTACTGGATGGGGCATCAAATCATCTTTCTATATTAATTAATTAATATCACTTGTATTTATAGAAAATAATTGTAAAATTTAGTTTCCAATGGTCATAGTGACCAACGGTCATATAACAGTCGAAATACAACGGTCTCATTTTAATTATACTCATTTTATTAAATGAGAAATAAAATAACCCACAAAAATTATGGAAAAAAATTTACACAAAAGTTCAGGTTTTTACAATCTCCCCCCTTAAGAAATTGCATCCTCACAATTTTTAAAATTAGTCTTGGAAATTTCGTTGAAAGTCCCACATTAGAAAAAGAGTCAGTAAAACAATTGATTTAAAAGAAATAAAGGGAAGTACAAAGGTTACATGAGTTAACCTATACTAGGATTCCATGTAGGAAAACGTGGATATGGAAGAGAAAAAAAGGGTCATGTTCTGATGGAGAGTGATAGAAAACATGGTTAGGAGATAATTAACCACAAGAAGATCAAAAACATAATATGTGTTAAATAGTCTTTGATTACCCATTAGGAAACGTAAAAAAAATGGTTTTGGTTTACATCCCTTTTCATAATTTTGAATAATTCATTCACTACATAGAATAAAAACATAAGGAAATATACTTACCTTCAAGTAGAGTTTCCTCCTTTTATACATTTTTTCCAAGACTAATATTTTCTCCAAACAGTGAGCATTTCAAAACACTTGGTCTCATCAAAAGCACAAGAATCTTCTTATGGAGAATCACATAATTCAAAAAAGAATAACTATGTAACGACCCAAAGTTTCATTAATGGAAAATCCATCTTGATCTAGTTAATTGTATCTTTATAAAAAATGATTTTTATAAGATGTCAACTTCTTTGGTTTTATGATAAGTGTTGTGACCGTTACTCTTTTAGCCATTGAACAGTGATCACATGATTAGTATAAATATAAGGCTTTAATGAACCCAATTTTTACTCAGACAAAGGAAGCGATGGCCTCATCTAGTAGAATTTCACCATATGAAGCCCATTTGTCAGAGCTCGAAAAAGAGGTGGCATCCTTGGGCTTCACCCTTGACCAATCCCAAGCTGAGCTTCATTATTTCAAGCTCGAACGTGATCGTCTACGGGAAAAGTGGAAGTTGATTGAAATTACCACTCGAGCGACGTTATCCGAGCCACCCCAAGAGTCTGTCACCATCACAATCCTTACCCTTAGGTCTTATGAAGCTATTTTAAGGGGTTATGTAACAAATAAGTAGTACTATGTTCATGTACATTATTTTTGTATATAATAATGAATATAATTTCTAGTCATTTTTGATACTTTGTAAATTGTTTTTAAAGTACAAATGGTGTTTTTAGTTATTATTTAATTAAGAAATCCATTTTATTAAATTAAGGGATTTTTTGAATTAAATAATATTTTAATAAAATAATAATATTTTTATTAAATTAATTAAATATAAATGATCTTATAAATTTATGAATGCAATTAAAAAGTTATATTAAGGTTTGAAAGCCATTTCTGTCAAAACCCTTGAATTTTCGATAAATGTTGGTTTTTATTTTAAAAGTAAAAATTAGCATATTTAGAATTTTTTTATATAAAATAAATGTCATTTCTGGAATCAGGATGTCGAAATTATCCAACGGTGAATTTTTCATAATTTTCTGAGACAGTCAAATTTTGGGTAACAATTAAATACCGTTTAAATATATAATGTGTTTTATGACATCATAATGACCCAATGGTAATGTAATAAAATTCTATAATCCTTATGTTCGGCCAATATACGTTTTACCCTTAAAATAAAGTTATTTTGGGTTTGTTTGAATTACTTTTCAAAGCATTAATGAACCCCTCAAGACTTATTCAACACTTTGCCTTTTTAAATTAATTTCAATGGTAGTGTGACTAACCTCCACATAAGCAACCTTATTATTTTTGATAAGTTCGGGCCTTGGCCATTTAAAATATTGTTTTCCTATTTCCTTTTCTAGAAACCATGGGAAAAAACCAAGGGATGGTTTGTGGTTTGGACTAGTTTAATATAAGGGGTCCCAAACCTAAATAATAATGAATTCTCTCACCTTTCCTATATAAACCCACCCAAGCTCCCACTTCCTTCTCACTAAAATCCTTTGTAGTTCGTCCAACCTCTGCCCTACACTCTCTATAATCCTCCCAAGGTTCCCCAAGCTCCCAAGAAACCTCTAAAAATCCTCTCTCTAGCCTTTGAAGGCACACTTCCAAGTAAGTGTTTTTCTTCCTTTCTCATTTTCGTCAATTTTCGTTAAGTTGTATTGCCCTTTTAATTTCAATTATGAATGTTGGGATATGGTTTATAACCTCCCCCATAATGCCATCTTATTTTTTTAATGATGGGAGATCCCTTTATCTCTCATTAAATGCCTCCCATGTACACCAGTTACTATGCCGAAATACTGAAAGGAACTTCTCTCTCTTCTTTTACATTCAAGCAATACTTTTGTATCATGAATCTAAATTACTTTTGAATTGTAGGGACATGAATCAATATTACCTCATTAATTTACATTACATGTAAATATGATGATGAACCCCTTTCTCACTCATCAACCATTTTTATGAATTCTTATGTCACGCCGTTACGCTGCCGAAATCGCACCGATTTTCTAAGCCAATGTCATTGTGTAGTGAATACCATGCCCATTTCTCCATCAAGGGTATTCACCTTTATGAACATTAACATATTGATTATAACGTTTCATGTATGAATTACACATTCCATTATCATGGAATAAATGATTATTTTTTATGAATCCATTTTTTATGATCCATGTGGCACACTTATGCATGAAATGAAATGTTTAAGAAGGGTGCACACTTATAGAGATCCAATGCATTCGGTAAAGTATAGTATCATGACACGTCATGTGCAATGAGTGTTGACTCATTCTAATTCAAGTACAAAGAGGGTTTACTCATGCTTCATGTGCAATGAGGGTTTACTCATGCTCCATGTGCAATGAGCCTTGGCTCATTCTAATTCAATGTTAAGTGTTGTTGCCACATTTCCATGTTATGATTATCATGATTTATCATGCCTTTATGTTCATCTTTCTTTTATTCTCTATTGATATGCCTATTGTCTAAAATGTATTTTACTCCTCATATTATTCCATGTGTACTCCCTTTCTGGGCTTTATAGCTCACCCTTTTGTTATGCATGTCCTCAGGTTATCCCATGCAATGCTAAGTACAAGGGAATGTAGTGGTCAGGTAAAGGAAGTTTTCAATAAAGATGTTGTATTTCATGTTTTAAGTTTTTATGTAATGATCCTAAGCCCCAAATACACTAAACCTCTCGATCTTATTTCTTGTATCAAGTGATGTTTTATGTAATGAATCATGTTTAAGTTGTAATAAAAAGAAGGGTTGTCATAGTTGGTATCAGAGGATAGGTTTAGTTATTTTTGTGATTAGGAAAACCCTAGTAAAGCCTTAGATTCAAGACTAAGTATAATAAAAACATCCAAAAGATTTGGTAAATACTAAGTAAGTGGTTTATCAAACAAATACATCACTGTCTGGATACGAGTAGGTAGAGGCGGCTCTGGCACAGATGTATCCTAGGGGTAAAACACGAAAACACTACTTTGAGCTAGACTTGAACGGGAACTGGTGCACGACAACGGGCCTTTCTACATTCTTGGTTATGACACTCCCGAGGGATATGTTTTGATAAATTCACAATCTTGGTATGAACCCTTATTAAGGAAAAAATTCTCCTAAGAATATATGTTAGAAAGTAGATCATGAAAAGCCTAGATTGAATCCTATAGACTCATGAGTTAAAGAAATTAAAGTCTATTTATAAGTCATAAACTTTTGTCTTTGGATTACCCTTTATGTGTTACCCCTAACTTTCCTTTTATTCAGGCCAATGGCCGGTAATAGGAGGACTCGGGCTAACAACCGTTTTGAAGATCAGTGTGATGATTGTACTAATGAGATTCCCAATCCAATGGGAGCGGGAATCGCGAACTCTGTCACGCTTCTCTCTCAGATAACTCAATTTTTGAATAGAAACACGGGTCAACAGAAACGTTCAACCCCCCTAAGAAAGAACAAGTCACTATCGAGAGCTTCATGAGACAAAGGCCTCCTACTTTTAGTGGATCATCTGATCCCATAGTCGCTGAACAATGGATCAACTCCATTGAAAAGATATTATCCATCCTCCAATGTTCTGAACAAGAGAAGGTTCTCCTGGAAGCTTATCGTATGGAGGGTGAAGCTGATCAATGGTGGACGTTGATAAAAAATATGAAGCCTGAGGAGGAGATTGAGGCTTTGGAATGGAAGGAATTCTGGAAGAAGTTTTTCGATAAATATTTTCCACGCACCCTCCGTCTTAAGATGAAAAGGGAATTCCTTTCCCTCAAGAAAAATGATGAAGAATATGTGGGAGCGTACGAGGAAAACATTACAAGACTTGCACGATACACTTCTGGTATTATCGTTACCCCTGGATGCAAGGTCGACCACTTCTTTGGTGGGATGAAGCCTAACTTGAGGAAAGAATTAGAGATCCATGACTTCGACAGCTATGAGGAAATTGTCCGATGTGCCCTCAAGGTCGAAATGGAGATCAGAGAATCACATGGGTATCATGGGGACAAGAAGCATAAGGTGGTCTTCAATGCTGTTGGTCTGATGGATAAATCAAACGGCGCTAAGAAGTTCCAGCACCCCACTTTCCAAAATTGCGGAAAGAAGCACCTTGGAAATTGCCTTAAGGGGATGAGAGAATGCTTCAAGTGTATAAGAGAAGGGAACCTAGCTATTAACTATCGGCAAGAAGGACCCGCGGCTGCGACATAGGAGAGGAACGCTCCATTCGAACCTCAATGCATTTTTCAATGATACAAATTCAAAGAACATGGTCAATTTTCAAATCTGGTCACTAATCCAAGGGTTAACGGAGGCAACCAACAACCTCCAAGATATCAAGGAAGAGCTTTTTCCATCACTTCTGCCGAAGTGAACCCCAACAACAAAGTGGTGACAGGTACGCTAGTTATTCATTCAATAATAGAGAACATACTTTTTGATTGAGGTTCTACACATTCTTTTATATCTCAAATGTTTAGTAGAACAATCCCATCACCACCACAAATCATGGAAGTAAAGATGTCGGTGAGTATGGAAAATGGGGCAATCATTGCATCCCATGAATATAAGTCCTCCCCTGTTATAATCTGTGTATTGAATTTCCCAGTGAACCTCGTCATACTCCCTATGGTGGAATTTGATGCAATTCTTGTCATGGATTGGCTTTCCTTATATAGAGCCAACATAAATTGTTAGGAGAGGGAAATCACACTCCATATGGAGAATCGACCCCCGATTCTTTACAAGTGTCAGGAGGAAGATGAATATCTTTTAGCTCCATCATCACTAGAATGGATATTACTGCCCTATGAGAACAGGTACCTAGCTCAGATGATTGAGTCCAAGGAAGAAACCATGCTTGAAGAAATGCCTATTGTGAGGGAATTTGCTGAAGTGTTTCCCAAGGATTTTCCTGGTCTTCCTCCAAGAAGAGATGTTGAGTTCTCAATTGAACTTATACCTGGGGCGCTACCAATATCCAAAACTCCATATAGAATGGCTGTTGTTGATAATGAAGAGCTGAAGAAACAACTACAGGAGAATCTGGATAAAGGGTTTATACGCCCAAGTGCTTCACCATGGGGTGCACCAGTCCTCTTCGTCAAGAAGAAGGATGGGTCAATGCGGCTTTGCATCGATTATCTTGAACATAACAAAATCATGATAAAGGCCAAGTATCCACTCCCACGAATTGATGACTTGTTCGATCAGTTGTGTGGAGCACAATAATTCTCCAAGGTGGACTTGCGGTCGGGATATTATCAAGTAAGGGTGAAGAAGGAAGATATTCCCAAGACTGCTTTTTGAACAAGGTACGTGTACTATTAATTCATAGTAATGCCTTTAGGACTCACCAATGCTCTAGAAATATTCATGGACATGATGAATAGAATCTTTAGAGATTACCTTAAGAAATTTGTGGTAGTCTTTATAGATGATATTCTAATACACTCCAAAACCAAGGAGGACCATGAGGAGCATTTAAGAACTGTACTGGAGACTTTGCGCAAGGAGAAGCTCTATGAAAAGTACAACAAGTGTGACTTCTGGTTGAAGGAGGTCTCATTCTTGGGCCATATCATCACAAGCAATGGGATATCTGTCGACCCCTCCAAAATAGATGCAATTGAGGGATGGACGAGGCCAACATCGGTAACTGATATCCGTAGCTTCTTGGGGTTAGCTAGATATTATCGACGATTTGTGAGAAATATCTCACGATTGTCCAACCCTCTTACCAAGCTAACTTGAAAGGGAGTAAGGTTTTCATGGATTGATGAATGCAATGGAATCTTCAAGGAGTTGAAAAGGAGACTTTTCACTGCACCCGTGCTCACTTTACCCACAAGTGGGAAGATTTTTGTAGTATTCAATGATGCTTCAACGAAGGGCTTAGGCTGCGTGATGATGCAAAATGATAAAGTGATATCCTAGGCCTCAAGGCAGTTGAAAATCCATGAGCGAAACTTTCCAACACATGATCTGGAGTTGGTGGCTGTGATCTTTTCCTTGAAAATCTGGCGGAATTATCTCTATGGAGAGAAATGTGAGATATATACTGACCACAAGAGTCTTAAATATATATTCACACAAAAAGAGCTTAATATGCGCCAGAGGAGATGGATAGAGATCATCAAGGATTATGATTGTTCAATACATTACCACCCTAGGAAAGCGAACAAGGTGGCAGATGCCCTAAGTAGAAAGGATCTAGCGATTCTATCAGTGATGAGAATTGAGAAGGATCCAATCTTCTTAGACTTGATGAAGATGGATGTGGGAATCATAAAGAAGAGAACATCATCAATCCTTTCACAAATGATTGCTCAACCATCTCTTTTGGAAAGGTTAAAGGATGCTTAAAATTATTATGTGAGAATTCAAGAAAAAGTGGAAGCTATCAAAAAAGGGGAAATACTTGGAGTTTAATGTTAATGAAAAAGGAATTGTGCGGTTTGGGAAAAGACACTGTGTTCCATCAAGTCTGGAGCTGAAGAAGTAACTTTTGGATGATGCACATAGTTCAAATTTCTCTATTCACCCAGGGAGCACAAAGATGTATCGAGATCTCCGATAAAACATTTGGTGGGATAATATGAAGAAGGCGATTGCCGAATATACATCAATGTTCCTGGTGTGTCAGCAAGTGAAGGCAGAGAGGCAGAAGTATAAGGGGATGATGAAACCATTTCCCTTACCAGAATGTAAATGGGAGAACATCACTATGGACTTTGTCACCGGAATTTCGAGGACATCCAAATGCAACAATGCGATCTGGGTTGTTGTGGATCGTCTTACAAAGACTGCACACTTCATTGCTATTTGGTAGGATTTCTCATTGGATCAACTGACACAGATATATATTAGGGAAGTGGTAAGGTTGCATGGAGTACCGGTATCTATTGTGTCTGACCGAGATCCAAGATTCACCTCTATGTTTTGGAAGAGTCTTCAACATGCTCTGAATACTGAACTGAACTTCAGTACGGCCTATCATCCTCAAACTGATGGCCAATCCGAGCGTACTATCCAAACACTTGAGGATATGTTGAGAGTGTTCTCAATGGACTTTAAGGAGGATGGGATGAACATATTCCTCTAGTAGAGTTCTCTTATAACAATAGTTTCCACTCGAGCATCAAAATGGCACCATATGAAGCCCTGTATGGAAAAAGGTGCAGAACACCGACATGTTGGGATGAGGTCGGTGAACGTAAGCTGCTTGGACCAGAAATGGTCGAAGAAATGGTGGATAAGGTGAAAACTATTCAGCAACATATCAAGGCATCCCAGAGTCGACATATGAGTTACGAAGATAATCGTCGAAGAGACCTTGAGTTTAAAGTTGGAGACATGGTGTTTTTATGCATATCTCCATGGAATAAGGTCGTGAGGATTTAAAAGAATGGGAAGTTAAGTCCAAGGTACATCGACCCCTTCGAGATTCTTGATCGTGTTGGGGATATGGCCTATCGAATAGCACTTCCACCTGCTATGGCCAAGGTGCATGATGTCTTTAATGTATCCCTCTTAAGCAAGTACATACTGGACCCGTCACATATACTCTCATCCGAGGTGGTACAATTGGAAGATGATATTTCTTATTAGGAGAAACAAGTGATGATCTTAGATCATAGAGAAAAAGTCCTACGAAATAAGACTATTCCCCTCGTCAAGGTGTTGTGGAGAAACCACAAGTTTGAAGAAGCGACTTGGGAGTCAAAGGATATGATGAAGCTGAGTTACCAACATTTGTTTTAGTGTAGGAAAAAAAAAATTTCGAGGGAGGAATATCTTAAGGGGGGAATATTGTAACGACTCAAAGTTTCATTAATGGAAAATCACTCTTGATCCAGTTAATTGTGTCTTTATAAAAAAATGTTTTATATAACATGTCAACTTCTTTTGTTTTATGATACGAGTTGTGACCATTACTTTTTTAGCTGTTAAACAGTGATCACATGATTAGTATAAATATAAGGCTTTAACGAACCCAATTTTTACTCAGACAAAGTAAGTGATGGCCTCATCCAGTAGAATTCCCCCATATGAAGCCCATTTTTCGGAGCTCGGAAAAGAGGTGGCATCCTTGGGCTTCGCCGTTGACCAAGCCCAATATGAGCTTTATTATGTCAAGCTCGAACATGACTGTCTACGGGAAAAGTGGAAGTTGATTGAAATTACCACTCGAGCGATGTTATCCGAGCCACCCCAAGAGTCTGTCACCATCACACACCTAACCCTTAGGTCTTATGCGGCTGTTTTAACGGGTTATGTAACAAATAAGTAGTACTATGTTCATGTACATTATTTTTGTATATAAAAATGAATATAATTTGTAGTCATTTTTGATACTCTGTAAATAGTTTTTAAAGTACAAATGGTGTCTTTAGTTATTATTTAATTATGAAATATCTTTTATTAAATTAAGGGATTTTTTGAATTAAATAATATTTTAATAAAATAATAATATTTTTATTAAATTAATTAAATATAAACGATCTTATAAATTTATGAATGCAATTAAAATGTTATATTAAGGTTTGAAAGCCATTTCTGTCAAAACCCGTGAATTTTCAATAAATGTTGGTTTTTATTTAAAAACTGAAAATTAACATATTTAGAAATTTTTTTAGATACAATAAATGTCATTTCTGGAATCAGGATGTTGAAATTATCCAACAGTGAATTTTTCATAATTTTCTGAGACAGTCAAATTTTTGGGTAAAAATTAAATATCATTTAAATATATAATGTGTTTTACGACATCATAATGACCCAGTGGTGATGCAATAAAATACAATAATCCTTATGTTAGGCTAATATTTGTTTTACCATTAAAATAAAGTTATTTTGGGTTTATTTGACTTACTTTTCAAAGCATTAATGAACCCCTTAAGACTTATTCAACACTTTTCCTTTTTAAATTAATTTCCATGAGAGTGTGAGTCACCTCCACATAAGAAACCTTATTATTTTAATAATTTCGGACCTTGGCCTTGTAAAATATTGGTTTCCTCTTTCCTTTTCTAAAAACCATGGGCAAAAACCATGGGATGGTTTGTGGTTTGGATTAGTTTAATATAAGGGGTCCCAAACCTAAATAATAAAGAATTCTATCACCTTTCCTATATAAACCCACCCAAGCTAACACTTCCTCCTCACTAAAATCCTTTGTAGTTCGTCCAACCTCTGCCCTACTCTCTCTAGAATCCTCCCAAGGTTCCCCAATCTCCCAAGAAGCCTCTCACAAGCCTCTCCTTAGCCTTTGGATGAACACTTCCAAGTAAGTGTTTTTCTTCCTTTCTCATTTTTGTCAATTTTCATTAAGTTGTATTTCCCTCTTAATTTCAATTATGAATGTTGGGGTATGGTTTCTCACCTCCCCCATACTGACCTTTTATTTTTTGAATGATGGTATACCCCTTTCTCTCTAATTAAATTCTCCCATGTACACCCGTTACTATGCCAAAATTTCGAAAGGAACTTCTCTCTCTTCTTTTACATTCAAGCAATACTTTTGTATCATGAATCTAAATTCCTTTTTAATTGTTGGGACATGTATCTATTTGACCTCATCAATGTCCATTAAATGTAAATATGATGATTAACCCCTTTCTCTATCATAAACCATTTTTATGAATTCTTATGTCACGCCGTTACGCTGCTGAAATCGCAACGATTTTCTAAGCCAATGTCATTGTGTAGTGAATACCATGCCCATTTCTCCATCAAGGGTATTAAACTTTATGCACATTTACTTATTGATTATAATGTTTCATGTATGAATTCTACATTATGTTATCGTGTAATAAATGATTATGTTTTATGAATCCATGTTTTATGATCCATGTGGCACACTTATGCATGAAATGAAATGTTTAAGAAGGGTGTGCCCTTATAGAACTCTAATGCATTGGGTAAAGTATAGTATCATGATACGTCATGTGCAATGAGTGTTGGATCATTCTAATTCAAGTTCAACGAGGGTTTACTCGTGTTTCATTTCAATGAGGGTTTACTCATGCTCCATGTGCAATGAGGCTTGGTTCATGCTAATTCAATGTTAAGTGTTGTTGCCACATTTCCATGTTATGATTATCATGAATTATCATGCCTTTATGTTCATGTTTCTTTTATGCTCTATTGATATGACTATTTTCTAACATGTATTGTACTCCTCATGTTATTCCATGTGTACTCCCTTACTGGGCTTTATAGCTCACCCTTTTCTTATGCATGACCTCAGGTTATCCCATGCGAGGGAATGTAGTGTTCATGTAAAGGACGTTTTCAAAAAAGATGTTGTATTTCATGTTTTAAGTTTTTATTTAATGATCCTAAGACCCAAATACACTAAAACTCTCGATATTCTTTGTTGTATCAAGTGAAGTTTTATGTAATGAATCATGTTTAAGTTGTAATAAAAAGCAGGGTTGTCATAAACTATATATATCCCTTGTCTTTTGTCATGAACTAAAACTAAAAAGCTTTGTATGAGATCATATAATCCCCAAAAAGGATAACCCTTCATAAAAAGAAATATGACTATTAATCTCCAAAATTCAACAAAATTAAACAATGTTCTAGAAAGACCATTTAATACACAATCATCCTTAAAATTATTCTGAACAATCCAAACTATGATTGGAACCCAAAACTCAGAAGGATTTAATCACATAGTCTTCCCCCAAAAAAATCTTAAAATTTATCTCCAAATAACATCGACTTCTATTAAAGTATCATACTAATGTGTAATTAACCTAATCACATATTCTCTATGCCAGGTTCAACATTCTCCAAAAATAACCCAAATGACCATATGTCCACAAAAAACATAAATTCTTAAAAAAATTCAACCATTGTTCCTCAATTTAAATTCGATACTATTTTATTTCCCTTAGGCATATAGTACTCCAAAATAGAAAACATCATCCAGAATATCCTTTATAATTTAATAACCAAATAATTTTCCTATACAAAGGATATCCATTTATTAAAACATAAGTTTCCAAAATAATCTTATTCTTGATCCATAAAAATAGTAGGTCCATTACTCAGTCTGAATGGCATAAAAACAAAATCATAATGCCCATATCTTGATTGGAAGGCAGTTTTTTTGGAATATCATCATTATTCACCCTCAATTGATGATAAACAGAATGAAGATCAATCTTAGAGAAGAATTTAGTCCCATGAAGTTGGTCATATAAGTCATCAATTCTTGGAGGAGAGTATTTTTTCTTCACTGTGATCCCATTCAGTTCTCTATAATCAATTTATAGCTTTATTGATGCATCCTTATTTTTCACAAAGAGGACTGGTTCTCCCCAAGGAGACACACTTGTATGGATAAACCCATTCTCCAAAAGGTCTTGGAGTTTTTTCTTTTATTCATCTAGATCCACATTTTCTATCCTATAGGGGTTCTTTGACATCAGATGATATCTAGGTACGAGTTTAATGGAGAACTCGACCACTCTTTCTAGGGGAGGTCTGGGTAACTCCTTAGGAAATACATCAACATATTCCTAGATGATGGGTACATTTTCTAAAAGAATAAATCCTTTGTGAGATACTTATTTCATTTACGATTCAGTTAACTAAAATGGATTTTATTTCTTAAAATGCCATTCTTAGACAATTACATTTTTCTATAATACCTTCATAATGATTCATAAAAATATTGTGATTAACCAAACATATCCCCTAGGAGTGTCGTAAGCAAGAGTGCAGCAAGGCCCATTGTAGTGTACCAGTTCCCATTCGAGTCTAGCTCAAAGAGGTGTTTTTGGTTTTTAACCCTATGTAAATCTGTGCCAGAGCCACCTCTACTTGTTTGTATCCATATGAGTATTTATTTGTTTAGAAACCACTTACTCAATACTTCACCTAGTAAACCAGGATGTTTTCTTGTATTAAATCTTTTCATTAAGAAACCTTGTAAGGTTTTCAAATCCTAATTTCCAAAAATAACTAAACCATCCTTTGATAACAACTATAGAATCCCTCTAGTTTATCACATAAACTTTCATTACATTATACCAAACCGAGGATCTTTAAGGTTTAGTGTCATGGAAACTAGGAACTTAATACAGAACAACATAAATATTTTTTACTTAAACACTTTAAAGGCTTCTTCATTTGTTCATCCAAAGTTCATTACTACATATCATAGCCTGGGAACATACATCAAAGGAAAGGGTGAGCATAAGGCCCAGTAAGGTAAATAAGATAAACATTTTACATGTGAACTTGAGATACATCAATAAAGTCATGTTAAATAACATTAAGGCATGAGAAAGAGATCATGAGGAATATCATAATAAAAATAATGTGTTTAATAACTTGATGATGTGGCTACAACATTTAACTTAGACAATCATTTCTATTTAACCAGGGTCCATCCCCTAGGTGTCATTAAAAAATTACCAAGGTTATTCACCAAGGTATCGTTAAAATGGTCATCTCTAGAGATTAAGTCTTTACCCAATGCACTAGAGCGCTATCAGGGATCACCCTTAATTTTTATTTATTGTAATGTGAGACACATATATCATCATCAATAATTTAATAAATAACCCATATATAATAAAATAAACGAGTTTCATTTCATAGACATAACATTTTAAAAATTGATTTAAAGACGTGATGTTTATGTCACTTTAAACCCATGGAAAAGAAAAGTAGGTGTCATGTATATAAATCCCAGAATTTAAAATAGAAAATTTTGATATATATTTTAATAAAACTATATAATAATGATCATTGTGTATTCAATTAATAAAATAAAACAATTTGAGACAAAGAGAGAGACAGTTTGACACGAAAACTCGGCAGCATAACAGCTATGTTATAGGGTTTTAGAAAACGTTGAAAAGAGAGGGTACAAGGGTAACCCAATCATAAATGATCCATAAAATAGTATAGGGATATAATATAAAGGATATGAGAACATGTTAATGAAATTTTAAGGATATAGCATACGAAACAAAAAACATGAAAAGAAGACAAAAATAAGACTTCTCATATGAAAATTCGGAAGCCTAATGGCGTCACTTAAAACATCAAAAAATGAATTGATGAGATCAAATTGGGTATATCATAATATGAACATAAATATGGATGTATGATGGATATGAAAGATCATAACCCAACATAATAAAAGGAACTTTCAAGAATTGACATGAAAATATATCTTGGAAATGAGAAGGGTGAAAGAATCCGTAACAAAAATTCGACAGCCTAACGACGCAACTTAAACATTATTAAAATGAATTGATGAGAGAAAGAGAGGGTCTATAATAATATGAACATGAAAATTAAAGTAATATGAATAGAAAATAACACTCCACACATAAGAACATGAGGCTTAAAATAAATTACATAAATGAGAGTACATGAAAAGAAAGAGAGAGGTAGGATCCCTTATCTTGAAGAGTAACCTCGAAATCTTGAAGTTTGGGACCTTGGGAGGCTTGAGGGCACCTTGGGAGGACTCTGTGGGTGGTATGGAGACCAAAACATCGTTGAAGAGTATTTTTTAATCGAAATTATGAGAGAATGGCATTGTATTTATAAGGGAAATGAGGGGACAAGGCTTTAACGGCCAAGGGACACCTCATTGGTGGTATTGAAAAAACCTTGGGCTTGCCAAGGGTATTTTCCCATGGTATTGGACACTTTGGAAAAATAATTCCTCATAATACTATTCATAATTAGACCAGAATTATTACATAATTATTACATCCTTAATGATGTCATTAAACACCTGAAACTAAAAACTGTATTTTCACTATTCACTGAAAATTCAACTTTCTCAGAAAAATCCCAAAAATTCACCTTAACCAAAAATCGATTCCCTGATTTAAAAAATGAACTCCATTTTATGAAAATAATTTTATAAATATTTATAATTTAATATTTAAATAAAAAAACTATTCACCCAAAAAAACTAATACTTGAATAATAATTTATGAAACAGTTATTTACCTATTTTATTGAATCACATTACTTAATAATGGTTCTTAAATTATATTAATACTTTATTTAAGTGAGATTACTAATCCATTTGGTCACATTAGTAATACTAAGCTTAAAATCACTAATCATAATTTACTATTCATCAAAAATTAAGTTGATCTTATAAGACTCTAAATTTCATAATGAACACAACTGTAGAAGACATTTTTTTTGAAAATAATTTCAAAATTTTAATTATTTAAGGTTTAAATAAATATTTTAAAATATCATTTTTCCAAAATTCATCAATAATATACATCATATATTTATCCAGACACTTGATATTCACAAACTTCACCATAAGAAGAAATCACAATTTTTTTTAAAATAAAAGATTACACAAGGTAGTTAAGGTCTTGTTAAATAGCCCCTTATAACACCAGCATATGACCTAAGAGTAAGGTGTTCTAGGGTGATAGAATCTTAGGGCGGCTCGGCCCACATTTCCTGAGTAGTGATTTCTATCATCTTTAACTTCTTGTGAGGACGATTCCATTGCGGCTTCACATGATAAAGTTCGGCTTGGGTTTGGTCTAGAGCAAAGCCCAAAGGTGATACCTCCTTATTGGGTTCCATCATATGGGCTTCGATCATCCTGAGACTAATGTATGGGGCCATCGAATCTTCTTTCTATATTAATTAATCAATATCACTTGTATTTATAGAAAATAATTTTAAAATTTAGTTTCCAATGGTCATAGTGACCAATGGTCATATAACAGTCGAAACCCAACAGAATTATTTTAATTATACTCATTTTATTAAATGAAAAATAAAATAACCCAAAAAAAATTTGGAACAAAATTTTTTCAAAATTTTGGGTCATTACATTACCCATTTGTTAGATTCTCTGAATGAAGCTTTAGAGGTATTAGATTCTAGGAACAAAGACATGACCTTATTAGATTGTCGGGATGAATCCTTGAATTTATTAGACTGTAAGAGTGAATCCTTTACAAAATTTGTTTTTGGTTATGGATCCTCAATGTTACATTTTAGATATCTGTGATCATACATTCCACCATTATAAATTCAATTATTATTATTCGATGTGACTATTTGATTAATTAGAATACAAATGGTTATGTTTCATTCTAATGTGATTATTTGGATGGAATTATTGGATCATCTATTATTATTTCCATATTATTCTCAAGTTATTCATTAAATGGAATGTGTTTTAGTTATTAGCCTTTACATATTGATTATGTTTCTTGATTCATGATAATTTCTAATTTACATAAACCTTATTAAAAATTCCGGCTCACCCTTATTTTGTTTTATTTACATAGGTGTCCAAGAAGTGTACAATGAATGATTTAAAAGTATATTCAAATAGGGAATATAGTTATTCTAAAAAAAATTATTTTGTAATTTGTGTATTGAAATGTAATGTAAGACTCAAGTATTTATCTATTTTACCCAGACTATTAAACTGATGGGTCGTTTACAAAGTGTTTCCTTGTATCTTATGTCAATATAATGGTATTAGACACTAGCTCTGGGCTTTCTGGTGTCAAATTACTACATTTCGTACCAAAGGGAGGTTTTGTATAAATCATGATAACTATATTTAGGAAAAAATAAATTAGAAAAATAACCCTATGATAGAATTTGAAAATATTTATAGAAGAACATCCCAAAGAAACTGTGTTTATAATTAATATATTTTCCACACACAAAATTTTCAATTTATGGTATGTATGTCACACGTTTTGGGATTATAAATTATTTTTCATTATGTAAAAATATAATATAGGTTATTGTATTATTTAGAAATGTATATTTTAATGATTTAGGGTATCGATACTTATGGCCAATATAGAGGTTTCCCTATTGATGAAGTGGTTATAGCTAGTATAGAAACTGAGAATGTTATAAACATATTAGGTCAGCTTAATGAAGATATCAAATATAACATTTCCCCGATGGAGAAATATATTCCATCATGATATTCTCTGATGATGGATCTCTTTATGTGATAGTGGAACACATTACAAATTATGTCTTTTCACCAAATTTAAGCTGAGAAATAGAGTAAGTCTTTGGAGAAGACATTTATGGAATTAGGATATGGTGAAAAGGAAAATGATTCACATTCACTATATTGTATCAATGGAAATGATAATTAACAACGGTAATTGATCCAAAATATTTGGGAGGAAGAATAAATAGAACTAATTGAATGAAAATATTTTAGGAAGATATTCATTGAAAAATATTTCCCTCTGGAGAAAAAAACTGAGATGAAAATAATGTAATTTTGCAGGTGAAAAAATATGAGGAAAGTGTTGCATTGTATATAGATACCTTTACATGGTTAGATAGGTGTACTATAGATTATATATTGGACATTATGAAGAATATTGAACATTAAATTTAAGGTATTAATCCATGTCTTCGAAAAGAAATAGTATTCAAAACATTCTCATCATATAAGGACATATTATCTTTCTATAGTACGACATAGAAGTAATTTTCAGTGTCGTATGTTTTCAAAGAAAATAAATAGAATAAGATGATAGATTAGAAAAATAAGGACAAATGGAAGAAGGAAAAAATGACTTTTTAACATATAATACTTGTGGATGAAAACATCTTGGCATATGCTTAAAAATAAAATGAGTTTTTTCTATGTGTGGAGAAAAAGGACACAATTCTCAAGATTGAAATGGAAATAATTAATTTTAAAATTTTCATTGAATTATCTATAAATATATAGGGCACAATATGAATGGATTCCCTAATAATGATGGTAATAAACTCAAAAGAAGCTTAGGGATCAAATTCAATCTTATGTTATTATAATTGTCTAAGTAATATGAGTAAATTTATTTCATTTGGATTCAAGAATTATGATATTCAATAATTTATAAATTATTTATTAGTTTTGAGAAAGATGAAATATATAAGGATTATATTGTAGTAATATTTCAATATGTATTTGAAATAATATCTTGAATGTTAACAAAAAAAGTGATTTAGAAGAAAGTTATTTTTTTGGATAACACAAGGTTGTGAGATAGATAAACCTTAATACATTCTTGATTTTGAGAAAATAATATTGGGATAAATATACTATTGATATAGAATAAGTAAATTAGTGACTACTTATTACATTGGAACTAATTCTAAAATTTTGGATCATAATATTTGGAAGGTTTATAAGGTTAACCAATTATAAAATGTTTTATGATGAACTTTTGATGATGTAACATCTGTACATTCATACAACACTCTGGTTCCTTGAGCTGGTTGGTCACATGACCTCATGTGCACATCCCACTATACCT